>CM040428.1:30200568-30930883 GCA_022702705.1 Papilionanthe hookeriana x Papilionanthe teres
CGTCTTAGGATTCCGAGGTTGTCATTCGATATGACATAAATCCTACTATCTTCCAGGCTATTCACATTTTGGTACAAAGTGAATGTAAGCCCTAAATAATAAAATTGGCAGGATTAAACATATAATAAGTATCTCAAATTAAAGTAAAAAAATATGATAGTTTGAGAAATCACCAAGGTTCTTCCTGGAGCTGTGTTTTTCCCCATAGCTTTCTCTTCTTTTGGATTCCTACAATGACTGTTCCAAACTTGAGTCATTCACCTATTGGATTTCCTATTACCACATTTTCTTGAAGATCCTACTTTTTGAAAGTCATGAGAATAATATTTCTTGATCTATATCAAGAGTTTTATTAGATGACTTTGGTTATCTAAGATGTAATTAACTATAGGGGTTTCCCCTTATAAGAAACTTAAAGACCCCAGATTAATATAAACCCTGTTTGATTCTTTTGTATTAGATAGGAAAAGTTGTCGGTCAACATAAATGGTTCACAGACCAAACTAATGTCATGAATCCTTTAGTTTATTTGATCAAGCCTCACCATGAAGTAATGTATATATTTTTCGGGGTAGAGACATGGCTTGTGGTGTAGTGCTTGATTATTTAAATTATTGCATATATGAGATCAGTTTGATTTCATATTTTTCAAATTAAAAAATGATATTTTCCAAATTAAATTAAATCAATTTTAAACCAGGCGTCGGGATACTCTTTCCAGCAGCCGACAATCTCTAACTCTTTGCACTAACAGTTCCTAGTGTCCATTTGATGGCTGTGGGAAGCTTTCCTTAGTCAATTTGGCTAGGCTTGGGTGATATTTGAGTCATAGTTCAATTTTGGGGATTTGGGTTCAAGTTGGGCTAGGTTGGCTTTGAGTTTGGGTTGGGTCCAATTGATTGTTCAAATTTGTGCGTATGATTGTCTTGAAGAGTTTATAAAAGGATTAGATTGATTTTGAATTGATTTGGAAGGCTAATTTGATGGAATTTGGATATATGATCAATTTGAGCTAACTTGGGTTTGGGTTAGGCTAGAGTTTGGCTAGGGTTCAATTGATGGTTCAATTTGGTCTAGAAGAATGTCATGAAGTATTTTTGATAAAAATTGGGTGGAAATTTTGGGGTTAGGGCATTAAATTTGGTGACATTTGAGCATATGCCATATTTGGGGCAAATTTGAGGATTTTGACTTGGGTTAGATTTGAGTGAGACTTGAGTCTAAATTAGGGTAATGGCTCAATTTGGTTTAGGTGAATTTCATGAAGGGTTTTGGATGTTAATTTTGGGGAATTGATTTGATCATGAGGTTCAATTTGGGAGAGTTGAGTCATATGACCAAAATTGTGGCTTTTTGATTTGGGTTGAAATTCAGTTTGAAATTGGGTTAAATTAGGTTTGGATTTGGTTTGAATTGGGTTTAAGCATGGTGAATTTGAGTTTAAGATTGAAATTGGGGAAGATTAGGGTCAATTGGGTGGACATTTGAGGTGATTTGAGCATTTTGGGCTTTAAGGGGCAATTTGGTGCTTTTGGTCAATTTGGGTCAATTTGGTCAAATTAGGCTTATGAGAGTGCTTTAAATTGGTTTTGGAGAGATTTGAGATGATTTTGGGAATTTTTAGAAGTTTTGGGTTGTGAGAAGCATTTTAGGCATTTTGGGTATTTTGGGGGCTATTTGGGAATTTCGATCAATTTGGAGTATTTCGGTCAATGTTGATGTTGGGATCATCTTGAAATGATTTTTTGAGAAAATTGGGTAATTTGGGCAATTTTGGGAACTTTGGTCAAAATTAGGGTTGTAGGGGCAATTTGGTAATTTGGGGGGAAGTATAGAGGTCAAAGGGTCAAAGTTGAGATTTTTTTGGTAAAATTGAGATTTTTAACTTGAAGGATGCTAACCTATTTCAGCCATGGATCCTCCATATGTTGGTCTTAGCCTCCTTAGCCATGGGCCTATGTTTTGGGGGGACCACCCACATGAGTTTCCAAAGAGTAGGGGATCAAAGACAAGTTTTAGTTAGGATTTGAGGTGGTGAGTGTAAGTGTGGGGTTAAAGTTTGTGAGTCCTAGCTCAAGACTAGGCCACCTAGGTTTTACCCTAAAACGTGACCATCCTATATGGAACTCCTCTTGAGTTTCCTTATACTTTGTCTCATCCTCCTAATTGCTCAAAGGTTAGACTTTAAGCATTTGAAACTCCAAGTGAAGCAAAAAAGTATTTTGAATTTCTATGGGGAAAGGGTTCCATTGCTAGTTTTCTAAGAAAGTCACCAGGAAAGTCCTATAGCTAGATCCTATGCTGCCTAAAGAAAGACTATACCTTAACAAAAGTGAGGTCAACGGGGAGAAGAGATAAGGTACTTTGTATTTGTGTTTAAGTTTTTGTTGTAAGACTTGGATTTCAATGAAAATGTTGTGTTTTTGTTTTACCTCCATAAATTCCGAGTAGTCTATTTTCTTTCTCCTTGCACATGAAATTAATCTTGTGGGATGAGTGTGATTTAAATACTACTTTTTGTTCTAAAAATTGTAATGATATTTTCACCAGTTCTTCATTGACTTTGTAAATTGGCCACCTATGAGGTTAAAATCTATTGAGAAACATAATGACCCGGGATAGCTATGATTTCACCCAACTAGTGAATACAACACTTCAACTTGGGCAGAACCGTTGTGATCACTTGAGAGATGTGCAAATAGATAAGGAAATAAGTTTTGATGGACGTAAAATTGATGTTTCTAGGGTGACTGACTAGATTTTTTTATCAATTTAGTTTAGGGTTTGGATCGTAAGGGTCCCTAGTAGATCCTATAGAGAGGGCACAGTGGCTAATCTGGAGGTGAGAGACCAAAATCTACTTAGCACTACTAGACAAGCCGGTGAAAAACTCTAATTAGCCAATATTCTTTGCTAGCACTTAGAAGGGGTAAAGGATATGAATGCTTCTATTTGTCACAATACCACATTTTGTATTTTTAATAATTCAAATCCTATAATGATTAAAAAAACATTTGTATTGCAATGGGAAAGTTCTTTTCATAATGTTCAAACTCGTTTTTATATTCAATTAGTCATCTGAACTTTAGTAAACTTTTAAACCTAATTGTCACTTCTTGCTTAAAATTAGTTTTTACTATTTCAAACATATCATCCTTGTTCTCCTATTATATTTATCTGCAATTTAGATAGAATTTGCAAGTTAATGTTGAGAGTTATGATTTTCCTTATGGGATTGATACTAGGGTTTTTAAGAAAAATCTTATATTACTTGAAATGCTTGTATACTTGCGTAGTACCTCTAGTGTGAAACCTTATTATATAATTTATAAATTATTATATTTATTCACACTAGTCCCCAAACATAAATTGAGACAAGTTTTTGAAAATTTTAAGAATTATATATATTCACGTAATTGCAGGGTAGGTCAAGTTTTTAGCACCGTTGTTAGGGAAAGCGACAAAACTCTTTTTAACTTTGGAATTATACTTGAATTGTAGATTTATTTTTATGAGAATTAAATTTTGTTTTATTTTATTTAAAAAAAATCATAAAAAATTTTAAAAAAATTTGAAAAATAATAATATTTAAAAATAGTTTTAATTTTTAGTGTGCTACTTTATTTTCTGCAATTTTACTTTGTGCATGTGTAGTTCTGGATTTGAAGGTTTAATGTCTTATAATTCTGAATTACAACGAACTATAAGAAGAATTCAAAAATAAGGAAGACTTCATAATTTTCAAGAAATGACAAACATATCGTAAAATAATATCGAAATTCAAATTGTTAAAAATGAACATCATAATTTATAAAAGAAATTTAAGGGATTATACGAACGGTACAAAACAATTAGTTTGAGGGAACACCATCTGAGGATCCAAATTTATATTTAGTAATATTTTTAGAACTGTGTGCTACATTTAAATATGATGATGCATTAAACGATGCCGTCAGACTTAGACTTTTTCTTTTTTTTATTGAGGAATAAAGCTAAGATGTGGTTAAATTCGTTAACACCTGAATCTATTATAACTTGAGAAGATTTAGCACAAAAATTTTTGGCTAAATATTTTCAACCTTCAAATATTGCTAAGCTTGGAAATAACATTATTTCTTTTATTCAATATGAAGGAGAGTCAATATATGAAAATTGAGAAAAATTTAAGGAACTCCTTAGAAAGTGTCCACATCATGCTCTATTAGACTGATTAATCATTCAAACTTTTTATTATGGGTTAACAAGATCCCTTAAATCTATCATAGATGCTGTTGTTGGAGGTTCATTAATGTCTAAATCATTTGATGAAGCTTATTAATTAATTGAAGAGATGTCTAGAAAAAATTTTCAATGACCATCTGAAAAGGTAAATCCTAAGAAAGTAGCCATTATTCATGATAATGATGTTATTTTAATGGTTGCATCTCAAGTTCCTTCATTATCTAGGAAGATAAACAAAATTAGATTGAATTTTCCTCCAACACATCATGTGATAAAAGAAAATTCATTAGGACAAATGATTGATTCTCAAACTTCTTTTGAAACTATAAATGCTATCAATAGACACAATAACCCATATTCCAATTATCATAACCTAGGTTGAAAAAACCATCACAACTTTAACCGGAACAACAATTCTAGTGGTGGAAGTCAACAATGGGGGAAACTGGAACAAGCAAGGTATTGCTAACTATAGATCTACTTATGCTCCTGACTTTAATAACCAACAAGTGAAGAAGAAGAAGTTGTATATAGAAGCAGTGGTGTTACAAATGAGTAATCAATTACAAAGTCAAAGTGCTGCTATTCGAAATATTGAAAATCAATTGGGAAAAATTGCTAACGCATTTAACAATAGGCCTCAGAGAACACTTTCTAGTCATATTGAGATCAATCCTAAACACAAGAATAAAGACAAAGAACAAATTAATGCTGTTGAACTAAGGAGTGGAAATGAATTAAATGTTGGTGTTCAAAAAGAGATTAAAGTTGAAAGAGAAGATAAAAAAGCTGAGAAACCTGAAGAAAGTAATTCTAAGGAAGTAGAAACACCTGTCTCTCCAATTAATATTAATTTAGAAAGACCACCGCCTCCTTTTCCTCAAAGACATAGACACCAGAAACTTAATCAGCAATTTTCGAGATTTTTGAGATTTTTAAGAAGCTTATTAACATCCTTTTTGCAGAAGCATTGGAATAGATGTCAAATTATGCTAAAATTATTAAATAACTTTTAAATAAAAATTGAAAGTTTGTAGATTATGAGATTGTTGCACTTATGGAGGACGTAGTGCAATAATTAAAAAAAAAAGCTTCCTCAAAACTCGAAGATCTTGACAGCTTTACCATATCTTGTGCAATTGGACAAAATTTTGTGAAAAAGTTTCATGTGATTTAGGAGCGGGCATTGACCTCATGTCATTATCTATATTCAAAAGGTTATTTTAGGAGAAATATCTCCCACTACTGTAACACTACAGTTAGTTGATCGATCTATCACTTGTCCTAAATGGGTTATAAAAGACGTGTTGGTTAAAGTGGATAAATTTATTTTCCCTGTTAATTTCATTGTGTTAGATATAGAAGAAGTTAAATAGATTCCTATTATTTTTAGGAGACCTTTCCTTGCTACCAGACGTGCAATGATAGATATACAAAAATAAGAATTAACCATCAGACTGAATGATTAGAAACTTACATGTATATATGTAACATATACATATATACATCTATATAGATTTATACATATACATGTGCGTGTGTGTGTGTGTGTGTGTGTGTACACACACACACACACACACACACATATATATATATATGCGCGAAAGCCTTGACTCATTGGTTGCGGCCGTTGGTGTAAGTCCCTCGGGTCAAGGGTTCGAATCCCACCCAATACGGGTGGATTTGAATAGCACACCAGACTGGAAGGGGGGTCCGCTCCTCGGTCAGTACCAACTATGAGGTTGATTGGCGGCCTCCGGCTGTCGATCAATCTTATATATATATATATATATATATATATATATATATATATATATATATATATTCTGTTTGTGTGTGTGTGTATATACATACATACATAATACATATACTTACATAATACATACATAGATAATACATACATAATACATATATATACATATACATACATACATATACATAGATACAAATATACATACATACACATCCATAGATACATATATACATACATACATATTCATATATATATATATATATATATATATAGATATATAGCTAAGCAATCTGTGTGTGTTCAGTGACGTTGATCTTATCCATGATGGGGATAGTGGGGTGCAACTAATGGCTTCCATATGCCAGTGTCATCGATTATCTATCATCTTAATTATATTTTGATGTGATAATTCTCTTTTTAATTATTTAATATGATCGTTTGACTAGCCAAAAATTAAAGCAAGCAAAACCACGATAATATTTAAGAGTTTCAATAAAAAAACAACTATATTACTTTTTTTAACAAAATTAAATAATCTAACCTAACTAGTTTTCATTAACAATCATAGAATATTCACGGTCCTTCAATATCTTTATATGCGGCGCACGTTGAGCCGAATTGATTATGCGGACAGTAAGAATTAATACAGGACCCTACAAATTATACTTGAAATGACTATAATACCCCACCGTACATAATCTATTAACGAGTGCATTTTCGTCATCTCAAGAGAGAAAAAAATCTATGCGGTGGACCCCGCTTGTTAATCCTTTAATGGATAAGGCAGGCGCTCCTATGCGGATAAAGAACTGATTGATAAGCCGTTTCACCCCTCCGCACCGTTGAGTTATTCGTCCGGGTGGCTCGGGTTGATTTGTGTGTCAAATTGAGGGTGAAAGTAGTCAGCTTATCATCTGAAGTTTGACGCGAACGACTTGTCACCGCCACGTGGCATTTCACGAAACCGATTCCTTCGTTCGCTCCAAAAAGCTAAACAGAGTACTGAAGAGAGACCGAGACCGATAGTGGAAGAGAAAAGGTAAAGGGGGCTTAGGGTTTGGGAAGGAAAGGGGTTCGGCCTTTAATCTCAGCTTTTTTCTGAATGATTTATGGTGGAGATGTTCATGGTTTACATGCGGAAATCGTTCAAGGACTCGCTCAAAGTTCTCGAAGCTGACATCCAGCATGCCAACACGCTGTAAGTAGTTTACTGTACTCGATCGATCAGTTCCGTTTCTTTTCCCTTTTGTTCCATGTGTATTTGAGAATTGGCGTTGGTTAGGGGAAGGGATGGTTTCTCATGAAGGCGTTTGTTTCTCTTGTTGTATTTTGGAGAATGTACTGATGTTCTGCTGGTTGTTTGCAGCTCGAATTTTCTGTTCCTGAATAGAAATGTTTTCTTTTTTTTCTTTGAAGAGATCAGTGAGGAGCTACAGCTACTTTCTTTCTGCTCTTTAAGTTTCTTTTTGTGGTTCTAGATTCTTGCATCATATAATGAAGTTGTCAATATATTGTTTTGGCTAAGAAACAGATTTGAGTGGATTTTGTGAGGGTAAATTAGTTTTCTGGTGGTGTTTAGAATCTAAAATTTTGTTTTGTAGATGAGTGCCCATTTTTAGTTAGTTTATGTAGAGTCCATTTGAAATTACATGTACAGAGAGCGATATAAGCTACTTCTGCTATTGTTTTTGATGCTTGAGATGCTCTTGAAAATTGTCATTCGATATTTTCATTGTCGTGGCCTACAATTTTCCGATATCCTGAAAATGCTTATCTTAGTGATAATTTTATTTATGCCGCATTAACGCATTTTAGATTCTTTTTCCTGTCGTAGTTACTATTAATGGTCATTTATGAAGGAAAGCATAGGAGTAAGAGAGGAAGTTGAGCAATTGAATGTCATTTGGAAAGCAGTTGTATTAATTTTAGCAGAAGAAGCACATGATGTTTTGACATTCATGTTCATTAATTCTGCAATTACCCCTTATGGATCACTTGCTTGATCTGACATTTCTATTTTAACTTGAATGTTGTGTTATGATTTTGATTCTTTCTTTTGGTTTAAAAATGTAATTTTTAACCTTGCCATAGATATGAATACTGATTAGTTAAAGATCTGGATGAGTGAATGGTGCTTTTTAGATTTTTTAAATAAAAATGCTCTCTCTAATCATCATTTGTCATGGTTAAGTTTCAATGATTTGTGTTTATGCCTTTGCTTTGAAATCTCAATTGCTATGGTGTTTTTCATTACCATTTATCTTGAAAGTTGTGTGGCTTATTTTTGACTTTTCCTTATGGATTTGTTCTTCGCAATTGCAATTTAACTTTCAGTGTTTACTTAGTTGTTATTGCAATCATACTAAAAACCCCAAATAAAGGGAATACTTTTGGATTTCTACAGTTCATATTGTGCTTTGTTTTTTATTTTCACTCTATAAGCTATACTTCTCTGAAATTCTTTGTTCATTGATTACGTTCAGGAAGATTTACATATATACCACTCAACTCATATGCTATTTACATATGTAACCCCTAAATTTTAATTTTTATATGCATACTGCTTTCCTTTGCATGAGGAGGTGTATTTAAAATGGTTGTATTTTTTTATGTGATATGAAAGAAATTGAAAGTAAGAAAGCCCAAAATCAGGTATTGCTTTCAGCATATGTGTTTAAATAACAATGTTTTACAAATAAACCCGATAAAACTCTCTTATTACACTTACTCTCAATGCTCCCCCTCAAGATGGGCGAAAGATATTCACTAAGCCCATCTTGTCACATAATCTAGCTAACTCCATTAAACTAAGCCCTTTTGTGAGGCAGTCAATCTCCCGCTTTCCAGTAGCTATATGGCTTAGTTTCAACAATTCATTATTCAGCTTCTCCTTGATGAACAATCTATCACTCTCCACATGTTTGGTTCTATCGTGTTGCTCCGTGTTGTTAGCAATGTTGATTGCCGACTTGTTTTCACACCACAACTTCATTTATGTTCCTTAATTCACTTTGAGTTCAACCAACAAGGCTTTCAATCACATCATCTATGCAACTCCTAATGCCATGACCCTGCATTCCGCCTCTGTTGTTGATCTTGCTACAACTGGCTATTTCTTGCTCTTCCACTAGAACAAGTTGCCAACTACAAATATGCAGTACCCTGATGTGGATCGTCTGTTAACATCACAACTTGCCCAATCAAAATCATAAAAGTCTTCAATATCTACATGTTCGTTCTTCCTAAATATCAATTATTTTCCTGGTGCACTCTTCAAATACCTCATAATCTGATACACTGCATCCATATGACATTTCCTTAAATCATGCATGTAGTGGCTCACCACACTTACTGCAAATGAAATATTGGGTCGAGTGTGACACATATAGATCAGGCGACCCACCAGCCTCTATCACCTAGCATGATCAACTGATTCATTTGTCTCTGTACTGAGCTTGACCTTCTAATCAATTGGAGAGACTGCAGGCTTGCACCCTCGCTTATCCGTCTCCGTGAGAAGTTTCAGTACATATTTTCTCTAGGATAGGACTATCCCCTCAAGTCTATGGTCAATTTCAATTCCAAGAAAGTATCTGAGCTGTCTCATATCCTTTACTTCAAATTGTTTCCCCATTCTTTTCGTTAATTGAGCAACCTCTGCCTCATCATCACCACTAATATTTATGTCATCCACATACATGGCAAGTATGGTAATGTGACCCTCGTGTTGACGAAAGAACACCGTGTGATCTGCATTGATCTGCTAATATCCCATGCTAACCATGGACCTTTTGAACTTATCAAATCAGGCTTGAGGATACTGTTTTAAGCCATACAGTGATTTCGTGAGCCTACACACCTTGCCCACTACCTGAGATGTACTGAATCCTAGTGGTATCTCCATATTTACCTCCTCCAGTTGCTCCCCATGAAGAAAATCATGCTTCACATCCAGTTAGTGGAGTCTCCATCATTCACTTCCAGAGAAGTCAGTGTCCTTACTGTGCTCATCTTTGCTACTGGTGCAAAAGTTTCATTGTAGCCAATGTCATACATCTGACTTTACTCTTTTGCCAGTGGTCGTGCTTTGTACCTCTCCACCTTCCCTTCTGGGGTTTGTTTTGCTGTGAAGATCCACTTGGATCCAACTGTCTTCTTCTTGTAGGTAGTGGTACAATCTGACATGTTCAACTTTTTCAAAGAGCTCTAAGCTCTTCATGCATCACTGCTTTTTTACTTGGGATTCTCTTTAGCAACCTGCCAACACTTGAGTACAAAGACAGTTCAATGATGCGATGAATGCTCCATGAAAGGTGAGATGTTAGAGTAAGAAATAAAGTTCACAATGTCAAGTTCCCACCCAAAATGATCAGGAGGATGTAATTATCCTTAACTTTGGGGGCTAGGAGTGGATGGAAGAGGAATAATATCACCTGGGAGCTTTGAATCAAAGGTAGATGATGCAGGTGTCTCAAGAGTTGGGGAAGATCGGGACAAAGAACTTGTTGGCACTACAGACTCTATTCCCTCAGTTTGCTTCTTCCTTTGTGTTACCCTTAGCTCACCTTCAGCATGAATTCCTTCACCTCTGGGGTCAGTCTCCTCGATTTCCATCTCTTTAGATGATTCATCCCACATCACCGAACATGACATTGCTCCCACTTGCACCACTCCACCACCACTTCTCACTCTCTCTTGACTCATATCTCTAGTGTTTGTTGGGTCACCGAAGAGTGAGTTCATCTTTAGAGTATAGTATTGTTCAAACTCTCAGAATGAGACATCCATGCTCACAAAGAGTCTCTTCTCAATCGGGTTCCAACAGACATTTCACAGTTCTGGGATCCAACTTCCCTACAGATAGTTTGTTGTCTTTCACAAAACGTACACATCTGACTCTCTACTTGTATTGTCGCAGCAATGGTCTCAGCTAGTGTAGGAATAGTCGTCTGTGCTAGGAGGACCGATCTCCTCTGGTCAAAGGTCAAATTCAGATGAGCCAGGAACTGCATAGTCCTCATCTGAGTAAACATATCTCATTTTTTGCATTTTGGGTTGCTACAACTCAACATCGGTGAGAAGTAATCAAAATCCGCCCACAACCTCTCCAACTCTATGGAGTATTCTTGAATTGATTTCTCACTCTGTACCATAGCTTCTATCTTGTGTTGACTATGGAGTACCCTCATGTGTTTCTCAACATCAACATAAATCTCCTTCAACTTTGCCCAGATGTCCCTCACTTTCGAATGCCATCAACTGAGGATGCAATTGAATCTAAGGTGTGAGTGGTCCTCCACTTGCCCCTCTCAACACTTTCACTTTGTGGTTTGTCCTCGGTTAGATATCTCTCTAGTCTCTTCTAGAGCTACCTCAATATGACGTGACCAGCTTAGATAAGTGGTCGATCAATCAAGCTTCAGATCCACATGAAGAAGTTCTAGCTTCACTTTCGTCGAAGTTTGAGTGGTCCTCCACTTGTCTCTCTCAACACTTTCACTTTTTTGTTCATCCTCGGTTAGATATCTCTCTAGTATCTTCTAGAGCTACCTCAATATGACGTGACCAGCTTAGATAAGTGGTCGATCAATCAAGTTTCAGATCCACAGGAGGAAGTTCTAGCTTCACTTTCGTCGAAGTTTGCGTTGAAGTCACGGTTCCTATCAAGAGCAAGTACAAGGATCTTCATGACCTTAGGATCCATCCTTCTCAGAAGATCAAATTCTCTACACCTAACTCTATCTCCATCTCCTGTAATCTTTGATCACTTGGACTCTCTTCTAGGTCATATAAACCGCGAACAATTCTTTTCCTCCTTTAGACACGATTTTGATCTATCTCATCATCAAGATCGGGATCTTCTTCGTACGGCAACCCGACAACAGCAGGTGTGGTGACGGTGGCCTGGAAAGGAGACTGCGGCAGCGACCTGGACAAATGGCGGCGGTGTTGATGCTGGTCGCAGCTGTTCTCTCGCACGTTGGACGCGGGACGCTTCTCCCGCATAAGACACAAGCGTGTTTCCCGCACGGGTAGAAGCAGGCGAAGCGAGCAACGGGTCTTGAAGAATGGGAGCAGCGGGTTTGGGGAAGATCAATCGATGCACACAGGGAGCGGCGGAATGCGATCAATGTGGGCGGCTAGGGTTGGCTCTGATACCAAATTGAAAGTAAAAAATGCCAAAAATTAGGTATTTCATTCAGCACAACAATTTACAAATTATCCGAATAAAACTCTCTTATTATACATAACTCTCAACAAAAGATTTGTGTGGTATAAATGTAAAATACAATTTAGGTGTTATATATATAAATACATAGGAAGTGGGTGGTATTTATGTAAATGCCCTTACTTTTGATGCCAACTTCGATAGAAAAGAGTCCTATAGATGTTATTGATTTCTGGGTGCTGATTCAAATCATTTATTGGAGATTTAGGGCATCAGAACTTCGGAAAGATGGTGCCTGCCTTCAAATGCGTATGTCTTATAGTTCTGCTGCCCCTTTATTTCTCTTTTTAGTGCAATGGATGGACTGCAGTCTTGCAGGGGCCCTGGGCCTGCTCAGGATTTTGATATACAAGGTTTGGTTTTTATAAAGATATGGTTATATGCGCTACATTGATTGTTTTTTTAATGCTGGATTTTCTTTTCTTTTCCACTAACATCCTCTTTTTTTTTTTGTAGGTTTATATTGATGGAACCACAACAATGTTAACTCATGAAAAGAAGGCAAGCATTAAGGAGTTTTATGGTAATTCATTATGTTTGTATTTAGACTGAATTTTGCTGCTTTATAATCCATCCTCTGCTTTCATAATATTTAACACTTCACCTTATTGCATTTTTGGCAGCTGTTATTTTCCCGTCTTTGATGCAATTACATAAGGGGATAACTGATATGGAGGATAAAAAACAAAAAGCAATATGTCTGGAAAGGTACAAGAGAAGAGATGATGATGACGTGATGCATTTCTCTCAAGTCGATGCTGAGAGAGAGGAAGAATGCGGGATCTGCATGGAATTAAACAGCAAGATTGTCTTGCCTAACTGCAACCATTGCATGTGCATGAAGTGCTACCGTGAATGGTATGGTCCTCGTTATTTGAAGAACTTAAGAACAAAAAAAGTTAAATATTTATGTCACCGTATTGTGTTCATTAAATGGAAAACATGCTTTTGTGACAATTATCTTCATGATTTGGCTCATCTTAACTCTTTGAGGATAACTTTGTGAATTCTTCTATTATTGTTAATGTCGGTGCTATTGCATGTCCTGTTAGCTCTAGCTTGTATATTTTTTAATAAGAATTTATAAAATGTCTTCATAGTCATTACGACGTGCAAATTGGAAATATCTAGTTGTCCAAACTTTATAAGGCTTATGTTTGGACACAAGAAATATGATAAAAAACTTAATAACCTGCTTCAAAGTATAGACTAGATGCATATTTATTTATTTATTTATTTATAGTAAAAGAGCATTATACGGTTCTCATATTATTCAAAAAAAAAAAAAAAGAAATAATTACAAAATCGGGAAAGAGGTTCCTCATACACACCCTACAACCCACACGATAAAACATAAAGGGTCCTCTTTCAAAAAAAAAAACAAAAAAAGAAAAAAACAATAAACACAAAAAACCCAAAGATACAACAAAAGCATTACAAATCCAAAAGGATCAAACGACGAAGATCAGTTGATAAAAACTTGGAAAAAAAGAAGCATTAAGAAAAGAACCCAACCGAGCAGCTCAATTAGCAACATTATTCCCATCCCTTTAGGTATGAAACCACAGAACATTAAGGCCTTTAGAAAGACCTTTAATTCTTTTTAACTTGAATATGCATACGCTAGTGATAATCATCATTAGGCCTGCAAATTCTCCAAAGATTAAGAGAGTTCACTTCAATAATAATATGATTCCCCAACCCATCTTTTCGGCAGTCAAAAGAGCAAAAACAACTGCATCAGCTTCAGCTACAAGCAGAGAAACAGGAAACGAAGGAGCAGCAAACCAGTAAAGGACCGAACCTCGTCAATACCTACAAACACCTCCAATACCTACACAAGCATGCTTCCAACTACCATCAGTATTTAACTTAAGAAAAGGAGCAAAAGGCTCACTCCAAAAAACCTTGCAACTGTTATGTTGATTATCATTAATATTAATAGAAAGTTTAGCAACTATAGCTTTCATATACACAGTAAGTGTATCCTTCAAACCATTGATAGATAAGCTTTTGAAAACATAATTACAGATCTTAGTGAAAGTACTCCCAGCAGTAGTTATCTCACCATTGTGCTTAATATTGTTTCTAGAGACCCAAATGAACCAAAGCACAACAGAAGGAAGGTTGGATAAGAAAGCATGACCCTTACCCTTCCAATCATCAAAGAGAGCAACGATGTTAATGTAACCACTAAAAATCTCGTCTCTATAAAAAATATTATAAACTTTCTTCCAAATATAACTAGCAAAATTGCAAGAGGTAAAAATGTGGTTATGAGAATCCTCAGCATTATTACAAAGAACACATTTCGAAGGCAACCATAAACTCTTATGTTTAAGAAGATTATCAGTAAGGATGATCTCATGAAAGACCCTCCAAACAAAGAAAGTTATGAAAGGTTTCACCCATTTATTCCAATTCCAGCTAAGATCCATACCTTGAAAAGATTGAAACAAGTTAGCAAAAGTCTTAGTAACAAACTTTCCTAACTTGCTTTTAACCTTAGGAATATCCCTCTTATCAGGCTTAATAGGAATTTGAGAGATCAAATTAGCATCATTAAAGTGCACCATTTGAAACAGCTTAGGCAAATTCCAACTGTTATCTTCCCATAAATCCTTCACTTTGATATTAATATCCTGAGGTCCTCCATAGAAATCTTCAAGAGAACCATTTCCAAGCCAGTCTTCATACCAAAAAGCCACATCCCCCTGCCAATATCCCAGCACAACATATCTTCCACTTGGTGAAAGACTTTAAGCATCTCCCTCCAAATAAAAGAATCAACATTATAGGAAGAAATAGAAAGCAGATGAGAATAAGAGCATACTTAGCACGTAACAGAGAAGCCCAAATAGAATTATCCATACGAAAACGCAGCCAGAGCTTCGTATAGTCAATTTTAATAGAATAAACAAGACTATGAAAACCCAAGCCACCCTTGTCCACCAGCTTACAGAGTTTCTCCTAGCTCTTCCAATGAATATTTCTCTTGCCACAGCCATCCCAAAGAAACTTGTTAAACAGATTTTCAAGCCTCTTTATAAAACCAAGAGGCATACACATCCTACTAATTACTAGTCCCAAGTTTTAAGAAAAAAATAGTACATAATTAATGCGGAACAGAATGAGAATACGGATTTCTGAGGTAGACAATCAGTTTGTTGTTGATGCAATAAGAACAGGGGTTGCTTGATCAGAATCTAGCCACTTTGGTGCTTCTTATTGATTTCTATACTCTTTTCAAGCTTGGAATATATATTTATCATTCTTAGCTTGGAAGTTAGATCAGTGAATTGTGATTAATCAAGAGCTTTGGTCAGGATGTTTGCTATTTGGAGTCTTGTTGGATTGTACTGTTTTTGAAAGATTTATTGATTTTGTTAATAAAATGTTTGTCGATCTCTACCTGCTTAGCTTCATCATAGTAGACTAGATTTTTGGTAGTGTTGTTTGTAACTTGGTATCACATATCATAACCATTGATTTGTTATTGTGGATCTTTAGGTCTTCCAACAACCTTTTACGCCACATTCCTTCACAATTCGCTAGCCATGACTTTAAAAATTGCTTCAATGCTCCTTATAGTCATCATGTACTTTTTATTTCTATTGGAGTTAAGGTACTTAGATGTGGATTTTTTATTATTTATGGGCCCAACCTAATCAAATTAATAAAAAAAATTGTAATTTTATATATTTTTTATTTTTTGAATATAAAACTTTTTCAGGAACCTTTTTAGGGCAAATAAGTATCCGCTTGATTGCATCAATGTGTTCCTTAGTGGGAATGTTCATAAATTGACTAACTGCGCTGATAGTGTTACAAATGTCTAGACGGGTATGCAAGAAATAAAGTTTTTTCAACCATATATTGATAGCATTCTTTGTCAACTTGGAAAGTGTCCCAATTTTATCATATTTTATTGATATCATCTATAGGAGTATTTGTGGGTTTGCATCATATCATCCAAGTTTCTTTTAGAAGATCAAGTGCATATTTTTGTTGAGAGATATATACCTTTTCATTGATTTCTGATTTTCATATCCGGGAATTATTTTAGGGCTCCTAGATCTTTAAATTAAAATTCATTGGCTAAGATCCCCTTTGGCTGCTTGATTCTTTTTCGTCATTGCCAATTATAAAAAATATCATCAACATGGATAATTGGGATAATTATTTGATCAATGAGTGGTTGTTCAACTTGCTTTTGGGAGTATCCGTATTTTCTTAATCATTTAGTAGTGAATCTCTTTAACCGGACTTCTGGACATTGCTTTAGTTCATATAAAGATTTATCATAATTTTCAGACTCTGTCTTTGTTGCAAGTAGTTTTAAATCTGGGTGGAAAATTCATATACATGTATTTTTCAAGATAAACATTTAGAAAATCCTTTTTTAATATTTTGTTATTTAATAGGCCAATCCGGGATTAACCATAATTATGGTTAAGAGATATGGGTCATGTCAGATTTGAAATGGATAGTGATAGCGAGTTTCGAGGCTTGGCGATGATGAGTTTTGGCAGACTTTTGTCTTACTCAGGAAGCAGAGTTTGCAAGCGAGGCATCAAAATGTTCATGGAGTTCTGTGAGTGCGGGCCAATTGTTTCTTGAAGTTGAATGGTTTGGGAGGCATGACGAGTGATTGTGGGTGAATCACTAGGGAGGTGAGTGCTAATTATTGAGTAGTGGTTTGCAGGTGCTGCATTTTGGAGAGTTAAATAGAGGTTTGGAATTGGGTGAATAGTGGGATTTTGACAGAGACCCTCATTGAGCGAATGAGAGAAATAACGACTTAGTGCAGTGTCTCTTATGATTGATGACAAGAAATATTAGAGAGGAATTTATTGACTTGCTTTAAATTGTAGAAGAGATTTATTTATAGGTGCCTAACACTACCAACTACTAGTCCTAAATTTAAATAAAAGGTAATGCCTTATTTATAGAAAAAATAAGGAAGACGAGAATTGTCATTTTGCTGTGGCGGATAATCATCATGCAGTTGATTAATTTAATCAGATCTTACAGATTACTTGATGAGAATTCAGCCATGATGGTTCTTTTTATAGAATTTTCACAGGTTAGATGGCTATATCTCTTTTTTTTTTAAATCAGACCAGTGTAAAAATGTATTTTATATAAATATAATTAAGGAAAATTGGACGTTGAGTGAAGATTAGGGATCGATGAATTAGTATTTTGTAAGCCTCCTCTTCAATCCTGGACGCTAAGGGGGTTTATGTTTTAGGGATTAAAGTTCTGTGTCTAGCTTTGATATTTAACACTGATGAAATTGAAGAATTGGCCAAGGTTTCTTGCTCTGTAGGATTGATGACAAATTTCTACAAGAGGAAAGGCAATAATGTTCTCTTTGTGAATCAGACTAATGGAAATAGTGAGGGAATTGGCATGCGTTCAAGAGTGTTATGTGATTGAGATGTAATGAAATTAAATATTAAAATAATTAGATGATAAGTAGCTTTAGAAATTTTCAAAACCTTTGCAGTAATATTATTTTTTGGTCAAAGCTCTATGATCTCCTTTTCATTTTATGTATTCTTCATTCTTTGTTCCTTCTTGAATTCTTCATTTTGATGAAATACTTCTTTTCACTCAAATTAATTTTGAGTTTTATGGGAAAGAGAGAAATGTTTGAGTGCTAGAGGGGGTAGGTGGGATGACAAGGTGAGACAAGAAAGTGCAAGCTCTAGCTTTGGAGAGAAGAAATCCTCCTTTGATTTGCCATATGGAGAGTTAGAGATAATGCGAATGTGAATGCTCGTGGTATCTTCGTGCAAAATAATGTGAAAATTGATGCTTACTAACCATTAGGATGTCTTGCCTCACTTTGCTTACGAAATAGTGGGGAGATTTTTCTAAATTACTCAAGAGAGAGAAGTAAAGCTCAATCAAGGGGAGGAGAGAGAGACAGTGAGTGGCCTTTGTCTTAGGATAGGGGAGGTATTCAAAGGTTGTTTTGTCTGTAATCGACATGAAAACTCACAACTATCTCTATTTATAAAAGGGATGTTAAAAGTAGTGAAAATACTTAACATTTAAAAAAAAAAATTAAAAAATGATGGATTGGCCATATGGGATAAGTATTGATTGTAGGAACCCTCTTAATAATGTAGTCTTTGATCACACATTTATTACTAATTTTAGTATATGTTAAATAGTGACTCTAGTTCAAGTTTGATGACATGTTGGATAACAATGAAAAGGGTATTATTTTGGTTGCGAACACCGTGACATGATTTATGAAGTATAATCTTTAATAATATACCATTAACTTTCTTAGGGAGGAAATTACTTAACATTGGACAGTTTGGATGTTGTTGGAGGAAAAATTAAATGATTTCTTCAATATTATTGAGATAATGAAATCCATCATATGGAAGAAGTCACGTAGGATATATATCTACTTGACTTAAAGGCGACAATTGACCATCATCCTGTTTAGAGAGATCAGAGGAGAATAACAACACTGATGGTAGAACAATAGAATTTTCCTGCTGTAGATTCTCTTGAAACATTCAAATAATTCTTTTAAGATCTATGGACATATATTAGCTTATAGACAAAGTTGATGAACTCCCATCAATCAAATTATTAATAAGCACTAACTCTTGAAAGAAGATCTATGAATTTGGTTGCTTGAGGTGTAGACATTATGAACTCCATTGCATGATGAGGGAGAGGGAATATTTCTTCTTCAATTCAAATTATCAACAAAATATTTTGGCCTTACAACTGACCTGCTTGGACAACCCTGCTTACTCAGCCACCCTCTTTATCCCAACAATTTAATTTGGTCAAGAGTGTAACTCTTTTGGCCTCTGATATTGAGACATGTTTACTTGGAATGTGCTTACGTGGGCCAATAGATCAACCCTTGACAAAGTTAGACCGAATGTTTTTGGACCACTTGGTTGTGAAACCTCTTAGGTAGAATGAAGTTGTACTCTTAAACATTGGGGCGTCTTTAGTTCAACGGTTATTGAAACTCTAAAGTTAAGTGAGCTCGCATTGGATCACTCCTGGGATGGGTGACATCCTGGGAAGTTACATCAACGAGGCAAAATCGTGAGGCCATTAGGCCTAAAAGGACAATACGTTGATGGGTGAGAGTTTGGGCTATCGCAAATGATACCAGAGCATTACACCAGTCGGAAGATGGGAAACAAGTGTTTTATAGATGTGTTATGCCATGGGAGTAAACCTTTTGAACCCAAGATGAGGCAAATAGCTACATGATGAGAGCCACATCTTGAATTTGTAGGGGCCACCTCTAGAGTCCTATCTGCCTGATGGATGATTCTGGGTATAAAGCACTGACGAGGACGTCATATGTTAAGTTGGGTAGACTGTCGAACCCCTTGAGTAGAATGAAGTTGAACCCTTAAACATTGAGATGTTATTTAGTATAATGCTGGAATTTTATTAGAAACTCTAAAGTAAGCGAAGATTTAGGTTCAAGCCACAACAATATATATATATATATATTAAGATTTAGGACACCACAACAATCTATAAGATTTAGGACATTTATCACATCGATATAGCTTCCAATATTCTCTCAACACACAACAATGCAAACACAAAAATGAGTATGAGAAACGGTCAGAATTTCCGCGGCCCACCATATGGAACACCTTAGCTTTGACATTTATTTGTAAAACATTTTAGAGTCTTAATCTGATGAAAATTTTTGCATAGAAACATGTATTTCTCTTCAGAAAAGTTACTAATGGTGCTATATCGATGTGATAACAAGCATTTGGATGATTTATAAGTAAAATTCAAACAATAGGTGTGAGACATGTAAATACATAAGAACTACTATGGTCAGCTAGCTGTTTAACTTACTATGGTTAGCTAGCTGTTTTTTGCTTTTTAAGAGTAAGTTTATTGTTAAATAGATAAATTTTCCACTCAAACAAATCCACCATTAATAGTGCCTTTCATCAATAATCCCTTACCAACCAATAGGTAGAAAGATTAGAGTTTACTCTTTTTTTTACTTATAAAATGATTCAAGCTGTAATTTTTTTTTTTTTTCCCAAAACTTCGGTTGCAGGAATTCAAGATCGCAGTCCTGCCCCTTCTGCCGTGACAGCCTTAAGGGAGTTAGCTGCAGCGACCTGTGGATCTTCACAGACAGCAGAGATATAGTAGACATGGAAACTGTATACAAAGAAAATCTGCAGCGGCTCATCATGTACATAGAAAAGCTTCCTCTCGTCATCCCAGAATCTGTCTTCGATTCATATGATTCTCATGTAAAATAAAACAATTTACACTCTGTATTTTATCCCATTCGATTCCATTCACTTCTGCTGTGAGTTCTTCTAGCTATAGAGCCAGCTTTTGCTTGCCAGCTGATTGAATTAATGGTGTTTCCCTGTTTTCCGTCTCTCTGAAGCTGAGAAGCTTTCCAAATATGAAATCTATCTCGGCTTTTTATTTCTAAAATTGTGGACTCCGTTTTTGTAAATGGACTGTACAGTTATTTGAGTTTGTGTATTTCTGAACTTCTTTCAAGTTCAGGAGGAAAAGATTTCTGCTGGTTCGAGTTTGTGTATTTTTAAATTAGATTTTTTGATCTTTTTAAAATAAGCAAATGAATTATACTTGTAATTAAACATTTTTAAAAATTACAGACGTACCACAATTATTATGGAATTACATATCTAACACCAAAGTTTGATATTTATATTTATAGCATTGTGGAGTCACAAACATGCATAGAAGGGTTCATTTGTCTTTTTAGAAAATCCTTGAAGCAGTATTTTTAAAGCATGTTAAATATTTGAGTGTTACAAATGTAAATATTAAAATTTAGGTGTCAGATATGTAAATTCAAAAGAATATATATATCAAATATTCTGATTTAATTTTGCCCCCTTTAACATATAAAACCAAAGTATGCAATCAAGGCAAGCCTTCATTAACAGTAGATTTAGTAGATCCTTAACATTTGCAAATCACCATTAATGAATTGAAGAAAACCTAAAACAACCCTCCATTATCCATTTAGAATTAGAATATGTCTTGTCAGTTGGGAGGCAGAAGAGCCAAACTGATTAAAAATAGCAGCTCGCTGCACCCTGAAAAGTTGATTCAATATCTATTATCTGCAAATCTGTTTGAAAAAAAAGTGTAAATCAGTAATAAAAGAGAATTTAATAAGATCCAAGAAAAAAGCTACAATAAAAATAAGAAAAATTTTGGTATGAAATCGAACCATAATTTCAAAATGTGTAAAAAGGGGCATTTAAATTAATTAATAAGTTTATATAAATTACTAGTTATGTAAAACTAATTATTTATTAATCAAAGCTTTAACATTAATAAATTATTAATTATATAAATTTAACAAAACTATTTATAATTTTAATAAATGCTTTAAAATTTTAAAATATATTTTTATTTATTAATTAACATTTAAATAAGTACATATAAATTTACCTGATTATAATTAATTTGATAATATATCATAATTTATTATTTATTAATCAATTAAAATAATTAAATTAAGTTAAATAAAAATAAATTAAAATTACAAACCTATCACGCTATTCCCCCATCCGACATCCTCCCCCTCTCCTTGTCCCCATAGTTTTACCCAAAACTATCGCCTTCGTGAATGAACCTTCGCGATCAGTCAAGTAGAGCTAGCTAGGAAGGAAATGACGAGATCGCAGCTTACAGAGACCACTGATACTCCCATCTTTCTCATTCTTCCTCTCCGCTCGTACTAGAAACCACTAAGGTAAACATGTTCCCGCTATTCTTCCTTTCATCTTTGTCCCAAATTACTAAATCCGCCAATGAACAGGATTTAATAAATCCCAAATTTATCGCGAATCGGCATCATTTTGAGATTTATGAGAGCTCAATATTTACAGAAACATTTTTTGTTAATTGGCTAGTTTAAATCATGCATAAATCTTGGTTTTTGATCTAGTTACTATGAATTGACATTTTAAATGATGTCTGACATTTCTTACTAACAGTAAAATCATTAATCATTTATTCTATATAAAAACTCATTATAACATCCTATTGAATATACTATACCAATAAACTCATAAGAAAATCATCTTTCGTTTTATTTCTTTAACCATCTCAAGACAATATTCATAGTGAAAAATGTGCTGTCATTGTTATCGATATAACCAATTTCAAAATCAATCTAACAATACAATATTTCATTATTATTATTAAATGTTACATTGAAAATTTTTATTTTAATACTGTCATTGTCGGATCTCAAGCCGCTGATACGAAAAATGGAGGGCAGTATACCGACCCCACTTAGCGGGATAAAAACTTGTTGTTGTTGTTGTTGTATTTTAAACAAAAAAAATTCAAATATAATTTATTTTTGGGGAATTTACATACCTAGCACACAATTCTCATGTATTTAAATATCGCACACCTAAACTTTCATATTTACATATATAATATTTTTGTATTTTAAATTTATGCTTGAAAATGTGTATTTCACTTTTAAAGAATAGTAAAAATGATAATTTTTATGTTAAATTAAAGATGTGAGTGTTATGTATGTAAATATGAAAAATTTAGGCGTGAGACATAAATACATAAGAATTGTGTGGTATATTTGTAAATGCCCCTTTATACATTTTAAAATAAAAAAATAGCCTGACATTAACAAACAAATGTTATAAATTATAAAATTTTCAAAATCATATTTTCATTTTTATTATATTAATAAATTTTAAAAAAATATTAAATTGTAGTTTTAAGGATTCTAATCAGGATCCGCCACGTGTACAAGCAGGCATACCCACCCATGTATTAAATTGAGGGTCTGTCTGTACACGTGGCAGGTCCTGATTGGAGTTCTAATGCAAAATTACATCAGAAATAATTTATCCTCAAGAGAAATTATTGTATCAGGAGTCTTGATACACTTTTACATCAGGACTTCAATCTGGATCTGTCCCATGTACTGAGAATATTTAAAAAAAATTGGTTTATGCCCCCACTTCAAGAAATTTTAGCACCAGCACTGAGTGTAATATAAGAAGAATAAGGCAATTTTTTTCTTGAAAGAAAAGAGGACTAACCACATCAGGAATCCGAATAATCCGAGAGGCGTTGCTCCCCGGAAATTTTCGATCAGCCATAATATGAGTCTGGTTCTTCAAGAGAGGAAGCATAGCAGGCAAAGAATCATCATCATCATCATCATCACTATCCTCAAGCAGCCTATGTTCTGGTCCTAAAGCCCTGAGAACCATTGAGACGAAGATGGACAATACCTTGAAAATAAAGATGACAGTCTTCAATGTTAGTAGATCAAAACAGTAAGCTCTTTAGAATAAAAATTAAACTAAAAATTACCTGGACAGCCAAAACTAGCAGGCCAATCCATTTACACAATCCAGAATTCGACCCAACAAATTTCATAAACTGATCGAATCTTCCCGTTGGATCATGCGGAAAAGCCTGATAAGAATAATATAATCATCAAAAAAAGAATGAAGTTTTACATGCATACACACAATTCTTATGTATTCTTCAATTTTTACACATACATGCACCTTATCTCTACATGAAAACTGTATTTCACTTTTAAAAGTTAAGATAGTAATATTTTTGATGTGATATAAAACATTTGGTGGTATAAATGTAAAAAATCAAAGTTTAGGTGTTAGATATGTAAATACGTAAGAATTGGTGTCATGTATGTAAATGCTTCTAAAAAGAAAGAAACTGACGGAGTATTCTTCAAAAAGGGTAAAGAGTATGCACACCTCTTCCCAGTTTTTGTTCAGAAATATATCTGCAGTGATCGAGACCTCTAAAATAAGCAGAAACAAGAGGAATACAGAATACTATGTATCCAATAAGGTTCACAAAGCAGTTTAATCATGTCAGGAAAAAAAAAATCATATTTTGGAAAAGAAAATGATCTACCATTCTGCAACATATCTGTGTAATATGATTAAATGAAATAATCTTTCCTTAATAAATCCATAATATAATTAAATTAAAGAAACTTCTCTTAATAAATCAATCTTCATTAATAAATCTTAATATAATTATCCTTTATTTTTATCTTGATTCATCTCAAGCTTCATTTAACTATAATACAATATTTTGTATTCCAAATTTTATCTCGTATTACTCTATAAATTTTGTTTGAGAATAGAGATAAAATCTTATTCTAAATTTTAGGTGATGTACATAAAGTATTTCAAGATGTATATAAAGTCTAGATGTGATTAGAGCAAGCTTAGAAAGGTAAACACAAGTAGAGTTGGTATAAATTCTATGTAAAGGATACACAAGAAAGGCAATGGCTGTTAATGGTTTCAGCAGCTATGTGTCCTGAGCAAGTTAGCACACACAAGAAGATTCCTAATCCAAGAAAAGTAAAAATGAACCTGCATAATAGAAATCAATTATTTCCCAGAAGAAATTAGCACATTTGAAACTAGGGAAAATTTACATACATACCACACAATTCTTATGTATTATTTACATTTGTAACACTTTAGTGCCATAAACGTACTTTTAAAAAGCAAGACAGTGCTATTTTTTAAGTGATATTGAAGACTTGAGTGATATGCATGTAAATATGAAAGTTTAGGTGTTAGATATGTAAAT
Organism: Papilionanthe hookeriana x Papilionanthe teres; assembly: GCA_022702705.1. Taxonomy (NCBI): domain Eukaryota; kingdom Viridiplantae; phylum Streptophyta; class Magnoliopsida; order Asparagales; family Orchidaceae; genus Papilionanthe; species Papilionanthe hookeriana x Papilionanthe teres. The sequence goes on from CM040428.1 coordinate 30,225,423, forward strand.
ACATAAGAATTGTGTGGTATGTATGTAAAAGCCCCTTGAAACTACTAACATAGCGTTTCACTTGTAATATACGACTGCATCAGCATACATGCAAGAGATTGGTGTGGCATTTACAATTAGGAAGAAGTAAAATATTTCAAACCCAATAAGTAATAAAAAAATTGAAAATCAAATAATGCCAAATTCCTCCAAATTTCCATTGCGTCGATGCAATTTTAAACTTAATTAGGGGGCTTCATATATATTTTAAGGCATTTCTCAATTCTCAATTCCTACACTAAGAATAGCTCAAATGTAACTTTCATGCACATGCAACTTCTAATTAAGGGCTAATGACAAGCATCTATCATCATTCATAAAAGGTGATTTTTTAGGAATTAAATACAAAATCGGTGATAAAATCAGGAAAATTTTTTATTTGGCACAATTTATTTCAAGCTTCTTTTTATTTATCAAGATTTAAGCTAGATTTAGGCCAAATTCAGCCAAACTATACTTTGAGGCTTCCCTAAATCCAGGATTAGGTTAGATTTGGGCTCAGTATTGGATTCAGCATATCCTCCCCATGACAAGATTTAACAAAGTGAAACTATTTTACTTCATAGTTCAAGTCTTTCACAGATCACAAGTAAAATCATAAATCTAAAGTAAAATATATTCATCAAAATTAACTATTTAGCTGCATAAATTTACTCAACATTGCTTTACCATTTAAAGCTAAAACGCTAGAGATGAGGGTGTCTTTTGCTAATGTGCGGCCAAGAACATAGGTAAGGTTATAAAACTAATTACTGAAAGGTCATGATTAGTAAATTAGGAGAAACCCCTATTCAATGAAAATAATAATCATAAAACAGGGAACAAACCATGAAGGGCTGGAGCTGGATTCAGAGAACCTCCGAGAAAACTCACATAATTGCCGGAGGCAACATCGAATCATCCAGAGAGAGTACATGATCGCGGCCATCCCTAACAACCCCATAACCGAATTCAACATTTTCAGCGTCGATTGAAGGCAAACCCTAAAACACGCAGCCATAGTTCACCCCCTCTCCTCTCAATAGAAGCAGGAAATATGGAAGAAACCCGGGCCACGAATGTGGTCTTTGAACGGACGGAAGAAACAAAGGTGAAATGGGGCTTACTTAATCCATGGCGTGGATTTGGTCGGTGTTGACGACAATGGAGAAGAACATGCGTGGAGAAAAGGACTACCGAAGATGTTAGTCGTCCATCACTAAAAGTAATGGCTGCTTCCGCCGCACCTGGCAAGAAGAATTTGGTTCAGAGAAGGAAAGCTGCTGAAATCGACATTGTTGGGTTGGGCCCATCTGCACGGAAGAGTTGGAATTTTAATCGGTTTGCATTTAATTTTATTTTAATTTCATTTTAAATTTACTCATAAATTTACTTATTTATTATAGAAGAGACATTAGTACATAATATTGATTCCAAGAAGTTATTTTAACTTTGGAGCATTTAATATGACGTGTAATCAATAAACTTTGTTGCATGAATCTCGAGATGATTAATATGAATCTCAAAATATTTTTTTGAACAAAAAGCATTCAACCTCAAATTAAAAATTATCTAGAACTTCAATTTCAATAAACTTATAGCCAAACTAATTGCCCGAACACAATGACACCAAAAATGATTCAATCCGAGTCAGATTATACCCGGATCAAGTCATTAAACTACGTATAACAATTTTGATTGGTTAATTGGGAGGTCAAAAAGATTTCAAATTTAATAAGCTTGCACCCAATTCTGACATCATTAAGACATTCAAGAATTCACAAAACATTATCTAATCGAGGGAACCTCTCCCGACAATTCGATAGGTGGTCGTATTTCTTTTTTATTTAGGAGGAACTAAAGTTAGAGCTGGACCGAGAGGAGTCGAATACTAGTGTTGTTCTGGATCGAAATCCTAATGAACCTCTCCTGCTCTCGCAACCGTTGATTGTTGTCGATCACCATTGGCCGACCCTTACTCGCTAATGCCGACGAATCCTTAGATGGAACGACGCACCTCAAAGATAATATAATGCACACCCTAAAGATCGTTTAATGACGTACCCTGAATACGGTGTAATGATGCATCCCGAAGATTGTGTTACAACCCACTCCAAAAATGATTAAATAATGTACCCCAATTGCGGTGTAACAACACACATTAAGATTGTGTAATGACACACCTCAAAGACGGTGTAACAATGCATCATGAGTATGATGTAACATTTTGTAAAACTATTTGCAATCGTCGTACTCATAAAGCAGTGACGTTCTCCAAAAAGTTCTCTCCTCACAGATGTAGTTCGCTACAACTGCAACCCATTACTGTGGCCTACAACCTTCATAGTCCACAACTCATACAACTCCCAGCTCCAATAGTTGCTACCTATGGACGCTATATTACTACAATCTATGCGACCAAATACGACCTAATTGGTCACAACTCATGCATTTCACAACTCTAACATCTATGGCCTACAAATGTTATTAGAGCTCATCATCACAGCCTATATGACTAACTACGACCTGTGTGGTCCAAAGCTCATGCTCCCAACTCTAGTCCTTGCGGCCTACGAACGTTATTACAACCCATTACTACGTCCTATGGTACGAACTACGACTTACATGACTCACAGTTCACACAACTCCCAATCCTGCCTCTGTGGTTGATCACTGAAAAATTTATTAAGAAATTCATACCTATTTTTGATGAAATTGCACTTTAAAGAAGGGTATTTTCTTTATTTTATTGCAGGAATGGAGAATTTAGGTGATAAAAGCAAAAATCATAAAAAGGGCGGATTTGGAGCAAAAAGGAAGAAAATAATGCAATTTGGCTCGAGTCGCCGACGGCGAGATCGAGCCCGCCGACGGCGAGGTTACGAGGAGACATTTCCGAAGGATTTATAACCGTCTCGCCGATAGCGAGCCCGAGCCCGCCGACAGCCGAGATAGCGCGGTTTGAAGATCTTCGAAGCCTCGCCGACGGCGAGGTAGTTCGTCGCCGACGGCGAGCTAGTTCAAATGGCACAGCATACATTGAACCCGGACACTTTTCGAAGAGATGCTTACACACCTCTTGGACCTTTGCTTACCTCTATATATAGAGGCCGAAAATCAGTCTTTAGTGTGCAATCTTTTAGTCTTTTGTCTAGTTTTGTGTGCAGTTTTGTGTCTTTAGTGAGTCTTTCGTGAGTTTAGTGAGTAATTAGTGAGTCGTGCTGTACTGGAAGGAAGAGTCAAAGGAACTACGAGGAGTACGTTTGGGGATAAATCAAGATAAGTATTTGTATTTATTGTTTTTAACTTTAAATGAAATCCATGCTTAGTTTAGTTCCCATGCATTCCGAGTAGTTTATATAGTCTTTCTCCTCGTTTATGAAATTAAGTGACTTGATGAAATTAAAATAGTAGATACTTTTATATATTAATAAATTGTGATAATTTTTACTTAAAACTTAATTTACTTTTCAAACTGGCCATTTGATTTGTTAAAATGTGTTGATTTACAACTATAGTAAAAATTACATCTGATATTCGGGGAATTCAAAAGCCTTGGAAGGAAGGTGCAAATAAATAGGGAAATAATATCATCTGGGCGTAGAATCGAGCATTTTAGTGTGACGGACTAAAATTTTCAATTCGGTCCTATTTTTCGAGAGTCGAAGTGTAGATGTTAGCCCTCGGGCGAGGGGAACGTGGGAGCTCGAAGTGGCAGTCGGTATCCTCCCAGCTCTAGCCGCAGATTCGATAATCAAACATAGGATTAGTCAAAATTCTTTACACTCGGACCAAAGGGTAAAGAATAGGAATGCTCCTATTTGTCACAATACCTTAAAATTATCTATTTAAATTCATCAATCACTTAAATTTCTAAACAAGGGAAAGATACTTTCTCTAAATAGTTAAGACTTATTTAGTTTAATTTCCCGCATTTTTAATACGTATTAATTCTCTACTTAGTTAAGTTACTCGATTAGAATACTTGGTTTACTTTATTGCGCTTAAATTTAGAATTCCAAATTTTCGTATACTAGTTTTATTATTATTATTATTTTAAAATTAGTTGTTATTTAATTTTCTCTTTCCCTGTGGGATCGATAACCAGGACTCCACTAGAGCCCTGTATTACTTGATACAATACGTATACTTACGTAGCATCCACAACATAAATAATTACAATTCTATACATATAATATAGCGGTGTCAAGTTTTTGGCATCGTTGCAATGAAATTAAAAATATCATAATATAAAATTGTGGACCAAGTTTTTGGCGCCGTTGCGGGGGAAAGTAAGAAAAATTTACTAGAGTAACAGACTATTTTAAAATAATCATAATAAATAAATTAATATCTATTCAAAAATTGTATGCGCAAATTTGGAAACGAAAATTTAATACCTTACGATTCTGAATTAGAGCGTACAATTAAAAGAATTAGAAAACAAAAGAAACAAATTATAAATTTAACACAAATGACAAATATTCCCGAAATTCAAAATATGAACCAACAAAGACCATTAAGAGATTATGCCAACCCTACATCGGATGAAATTCATTTAACTATTCAAAACCCCGATGTAGCTGCTAATTCATTTGAACTTAAACCCGCAATTATCCAAATGGTACAAAACAATCAATTTAGTGGTTCACCTACCGAAGATCCTAACTTACATCTTGCTAGTTTTCTAGAACTTTCGTGCTACTTTTAAATATCGAGGAGTATCTGACGATGCTATAAGACTTAGACTTTTTCCTTTTTCATTAAGGGATAAGGCTAAAATGTGGTTAATTCGTTAGCACCTGGATCTATTAAAACTTGAGGAGAATTATCACAAAAATTTCTATCCAAATATTTTCCACCATCTAAAACTGCTAAGTTTAGAAATGATATAACTTCTTTTTGTCGATTAGATGGAGAATCAATATATGAAGCTTGGGAGAGATTTAAGCAACTTCTTAGGAAATGCCCACATCATGCGCTACCGTATCAGTCGATTATTCAAACCTTTTATAATGGATTAGTAGGATCTTTAAGATCAATCATCGATGCTTCGTCGTTGGAGGTTCATTAATGTCTAAACCATTTAATGAAGCTTATGCACTAATCGAAGAAATAACAACAAATAATTTCCAATGGCTCGCCGATAGAATAAATCCGAAAAAGATAGCCGACATTCATAAAAACGATGCAATATCTATGTTAGCTTCTCAAATTGTTGCTATATCTAAGAAATTAGATAATTTTGGAATGAACTACTCTCCTACTTTAGAAGAAAACTCATCTGGACAAATCATAGAATTTCAATCTAATTATGAAACTTTAAATGCTATTAATAATAGAACTAATAACCCTTATTCAAACTATTATAATCCTCGGTTGGAAAACTCATCCAAATTTTAATTGGAATAACACATCTAATCAACAATGGATGAATCAACCTAATCAAGCAAATCCAAACTATAAACCTAATTACCCACTCGAATTTAATAACAATAACCCTCAATTCAAAGATAAGAAATTATCTATGGATGAATTAATTTTGAATATGGGTCATCAACTACAAAATCAAGGAAATCAACTACAAATTCAAGGAAATCAATTACAAATTCAAGGAACATCTATTAAAAATATCGAAACTCAACTTGGACATATTGCTATTGCGCTAAATAATAGAATACCTGAAACTTTTCCTAGTAATGTGGAAATAAATCCTAAAGATCAAGGAAAAGAACAAATTAAAGCAATACAACTAAGGAGTGGAAAAGAATTAGAACCTCAAATTCAAAAAGAACTTGAAAGCCAAAAAGAGGAAGTGGAAATTGAAAAAGAAACAATTCAACAAGATTTAAACTTAGAACATCCTTTAATACCTATGAAAATTTACGTTGAAAAACCTCCACCACCATTTCCTCAACGACTAGCTCAACATAAAAAAGATAAACAATTTGCTAAATTCCTTGAAATATTAAAGAAATTAACAATCAATATACCTTTTGTCGAAGCTTTAGATCAGATGCCAAATTATGTAAAATTTATGAAAGATATTCTAAATAAGAAAAGAAAACTCACTGATAATGAAACAGTCGCACTTAGTGAAGAGTGTAGTGCTATTATTCGAAGAAGCTTCCGAAAAATTGAAAGATCCTGGTAGTTTCACTATACCCCGCGCTATAGGAGAAAATTTTTATGGAAAAGCTTTGTGTGATTTAGGAGCAAGCATCAATCTAATGCCTCTATCAATTTTTAAGAGATTAGGATTAGGAAAAATTACACCTACTTCGATAACCCTTCAATTAGTCGATCGTTCGGTTACCTATCCTAAGGGAGTTATTGAAGATGTGTTAGTAAAAGTGGATAAATTTATATTCCCAGTAGATTTTATTGTTTTAGATATGGAGGAAGATAAAGAAATTCCTATCATTTTAGGAAGACCATTTTTAGCTACTGGAAAAGCTATGATTGATGTTCATAAAGGAGAATTAACTATGAGAGTAAATGACCAAAAAGCTACATTTAATATCGCAAAATCAATGAAATATCCTCGCGCTAGAAAAAGATGATGAATGTTTTCGGATGGAAATACTTGAACATTTACAACGCGAACATTTTAAGGAATATTACGAAGATAAATTAGAAAAAGAAAACACTCGAATTAATTGAAGATAATAATGAAGAACTAGATTATATTCGAAAAGATTTGAATTTTTGGATAATACCGAAAACACTCGACAAGAATATAGTTCCATCAATTATTAAACCTCCCGAACTTGAGCTAAAAATATTACTCGATCATTTGAAATATGCTTATTTAGGTAATTCTTCAACTTTACCAGTTATTATTTCATCTCGCATTAACCGAATCTCAAGAACAAAAACTTTTAGAAACTTTAAAAAAATATAAGAAAACTTTTGGTTAGACTTTAGCGAGATATTAAAGGAATTAGTCCTTCAATCCGTATGCATGAATTATTTTAGATGATGAACATAAACCTAAAGCGGATCCCCAAAGGAGATTAAACCCGATAATGAAAGAAGTAGTTAAGAAAGAAATTTTAAAATGGTTAGATAATGGTATTATATATCCTATTTCGACGATGCTTGGGTAAGCCCAATTCACCGTGTTCCTAAGAAGGGAGGAGTGACCGTCATCGCCAATGAAAATAACGATCTTATTCCTATAAGACAAGTTACCGGTCTGGCGTATATGTATTGATTATAGGAAATTAAATACCGCCACCAGGAAAGATCACTTCCCTTTACCATTTCTGCACCGGATGTTAGATAGATTAATTGGACATAAGTATTTTTGTTTTCTAGATGGATACACCGGTTATCATCAAATACAAATTGCTCCCGAGGATCAAGAGAAAACTACATTTACTAGTCCTTATGGAACTTTCGCTTTTCGAAGAATGCCTTTTGGATTATGTAATGCACCAAGCAACATTCCGGAGATGTATGATGTCTATATTTAGTAAGTTAATCGACAATGGAATAGAAGTATTTATGGATGATTTCTCCGTATTTGGAACATCATTTGACACATGCTTAACTCATCTTGAAAAAGTATTAGAAGTATGCGAGAAAACAAATTTAGTTCTAAATTGGGAGAAATGTCAATTTATAGTTACGGGCGGCATTGTATTAGGGCATAAAATTTCAGTAAAAGGCATGGAAGTGGACCCCGCAAAATTCAAGTTATAGCTAAATTACCACCTCCAACTACGGTAAAAGGGGTAAGAAGTTTTCTGGACATGCCTGGATTCTACAGTACGCTATATAAAAGATTTTTCAAAAATTACTAAACCTCTATGCCAACTTCTCGAAAAGGACAAGAAATTTGAATTTACAACCGAATGCTCGAATGCTTTTGAACTCTTAAAAGAAAAATTAATTACAACACCTATAATAGTTTCACCTAACCTGGAGAAACCATTCGAGCTTATGTGTGATGCTAGTGATTATGCTCGTAGGAGCTGTTTTGGGCAAATATATGAAAAGATTTTTAAAGTTATATACTATGCTAAGTAAAACTCTAAATAATGCTCGAAATAAATTATACAGATTATGTAAAGAGAATTATTAGCGGTAGTATATGGTTTTAATAAATTTAGACCTTATCCGATCGGAACAAAATGTATCGTGCATACCGATCATTCTCGCTATCAAATATTTAATGCAAAAGAAAGATTTCAAACCAAGATTAATTAGATGGATGCTATTAATGCAAGAATTCGATTTTGAGATCGTTAATAAGAAAGGAACTCGATAATCAAATTGCGGATCATTTATCAAGATTAGAAAATCATGAATTATCTAATATTGAAAATGAAATTATGTACGCTTTTCCGATGAACAACTATATAATATCAATGAGTGGAAAATACCATGGTATGCCGATATAGTAAACTATATAGTTAGTAATATTTTACCACCTATGCTAACTTTACAACAACGAAAAAATTCATCCATGATACGAAAACCTATTTTTGGGATGAACCATATTTATATAAGCAATGTAAGGATTTAATTATTAGAAGATGTGTACCTTATGAAGAAACTGAACCAATTATTCAAAAATGTCATGATTCCGATTTTGGAGGACATTTCGGATCGATAAAACCGCTTATAAGATTCTACAATCCGGATTTTACCGGCCTACTCTATTTAGAGATGTATACAGATATATTAAAACTTGCGATAAATGTCAAAGAGTAGGAAATATATCTAGAAGAAACGAAATGCCTCTAAACTTTATATTAGAAGTTGAAATTTTTGATGTTTGGGGATTAGATTTTATGGGACATTTTATTCCTTTGTTTGGAAACTCATATATATTAATAGCTGTTGATTATGTTTCCAAATGGATTGAGGCACAAGCTTTACCTAGGTGTGATGCTAAGAGTGTTTTAAAATTTCTGATGAAAAATATTTTTACTAGATTTGGAATGCCGAGAGTGATTATCACTGACGGAGGAACTCATTTTAGAAATAAATACATTCACAAACTAGTAGAAAAATACAATATTACTCATAAGATATCCACTACTTATCATCCACGGACTAACGGATTAGTCGAAGTATCTAATCGTGAGATTAAACGTATTTTAGAAAAATCAGTAAACCCAAATAAGTTAGATCGGTCTATTAGATTAGACAATCGCATTATGGGCTTATAGGATCGCTTATAAAACTTCGATTGGAATGACTCCTTACGAGCTTATATATGGAAAAACATGCCACTTACCAAATGAATTGAACATAAAGCATATCGAGCGATTAAAGAATTTAATTATAATATGAAGGAAGCTCGGTGAGAAGAGATTGCTCGCAATTAAATGAATTGGAAGAATTAAGAAATGAATCATATGATAATGATCGGATTTATAAAGAAAAGATGAAATTATGGCATGATCGGAAGATTAATCGGAGAAATTTTGAACCGGGACGAGAAGTTTTGTTATATAATACTAGATTGAAATTATTTCCGGAAAATTGAAGTCTCGATGGTTAGGACCTTTCACCATAACTCAAATATTTTCATACGGAACTATAGAAATCGAAGATCCAAAAACTGGACATAAATTTAAAGTTAATGGACATAGATTAAAACCATATTTCGAAGGTATAAGACCTAACTATAAAGAGGTTTTAATGCTTAGTCGACTCGATTAATAATTGAAATTAGGTCGGGCTGACGACGTTAAACCAAGCGCTTTATGGGAGGCAACCCATATTAGTTATATATTTTTATTGTATCTTAATAGTTAGTCTATATTATTGAAACTTTACTACTCAATTATTATTAAGAATCATCACATATTCGAACCATTATGATGAGAAAGGAAATTATTCAATTTAGAGCGAAATTGGACATTATTTTGGAATCTCGCCGACGGTGAGGTCGATACTCGCCGACAGCGAGGTTCGCGCCTAAATTAGATTCGGCTTATTTATCGAGCTCGCCGACAGCGAGAACGTCCCGCCGACAGCCGAGAACCCGAAAGGCGTTTTATAACTGAGTCGCCGACGGCGAGAAACGTCCTCGCCGACAGCGAGGAAGTTATAAAGATGAGTTATTTATACTTTGAATGCCGATTTGGACGGTTTCAACACCAATTCCTTTGTGAAAACCCATTCTTAAACCATTCTAAGTCTGCCTTCTTCACTAGAATTCATTCCATTCACCATAATGGCCTCCAAATTCTTAGATTCCTCTAAATCCGGAGTGTTTAACCGGAGGAAATTTGTGAGTGCGGAAGCGCAACGGATCTTCAACAAGGTTTTGATAAAGAAAAGAGTTATCAAGGAACGGGATTCGTCAATCGAGGATTAGAGAATTCCACTACAAAGATAGAAGAAACGATCGCGCAACGGCAGCCGGGAGGTATTTTGTTACACTACGTCCGCTCGTTGTTATTCCAGATTATGAAAGAGTTCTACTCTAACTTACATGCGATCAACAATGGGAATGTCTACGTCCGAGGAAGATGGGTGATGTTTACTCCATTAAGAGTAAATGAATTATTCTCTATGTAAAACACCCCGGTATGTCACTATTCAAATTTTGTGCCTTCTCGATATAATATGAATGAGATATTTCGATATCCGATCGATGAACCGAAGATCGGGAAATGCGTGAAGACGGGTATGTTAGTTTCTCCGCATCACTTTTGAATCCTCGTCTCAAAGCACCTGGCACTTTTTCATCTCATCTAAATTGTTACCTGCTATGAGGGTAAACAATGTTTCGAAGGAATGCGCTATATCGAATTATTGTATTCAAAATGGATCGCCTATCGATGTGGGATCAATAATTGTTAAGTCCGTATCGGGTTTAATCGTGCATGGGTCGGCTCACGGATTAGGACACCCATCTACTATTTTTGCATTATGCGACCGGCACTGTGTTTCTTATGAAGCTTGGGAAAAGGTTTTGTTACCTTGGAAGCCGCTTGATCCTACATATATGTTCCCTACTTTGGACAATAATGAAGACATTACATTTATCTCTCGATAGAGCTTCACGTAATCAATCCTATAGCAAGGCCTATTTCGTATAAAACGGAGTTACTTATGAAGAAAATTAAAGGAATGGAGAAAGAACTGCAGAAAGTGAGAGATTTAATCGACAATATATCCGATTTATTTGATCACATCGATCGGAGGATGAAGGAACACTTCGATCATTCCGGACACCCGGAAGCTAGCTTTCTTCATTTACCGAGACAGAAGGGTTGGATCACCGAAGAATCCGCTCGAAATTTCCCTTCGAGCCTTTCTATAACTTATTTGTGCATCATCGTCATATCGGAAATATCGCAGAAGATGAAGATTCCGACCTTGAAGAGTAGTAGTAAAGATTTCCATAGTATGTTTGTATCGATGTTATTTGATTTGATTTAGATTTAATTATGTGTGGAGTGATGATTCGAATATCTCAAACTTAATTAAGATATGCGTCATAGTTTTGTATCGGCATTTAGTGTGTCGTGGATTGGTTTGCGATGCCGATTAGTAGTAAGGATTGAAGTTTGAAGTTTGATTATAGAGTCTAAAATTATGTTAGTTTGTATATCTCATGGATTTCAATATTAAAGTTAATTTGTTGTGTTGTGTGAATTTGTTTGTGTATAAATAGTTAATCTTCATATTAAATTAATAAAAAAATGATGTGATCGGAAATATAATATAAGGCAAATTAAGGATGAAAATGAGTGACGAATTTCAAAAATTTTAAAATTTTTGGAATCTCGCCGACGGCGAGAAAAACCCGCCGACAGCGAGATCGATCTCGCTGACAGTGAAGAATTTCTCGCTGACAGCGGATTTTTCCTGAGAGTTTTTTATTCCGAAAAATATTAGCTCGCCGACGGCGAGAAAAATCTCGCTGACAGCGAGGTCGGGAAAAACATATATTTGACCGGTCAAAACACTATTCATCATCCCCAATCTCTCATTTTCGCAAAAACTGACCTAGGGCTTGAGAGATCTTGGATTTGAAGCGATTTCATCACTCAAAAACACCGGATTTCATCTTCTCTTGGTAAGTGCTTCACTCATATGCAAAAATTTTTGATTTTCACCATGTATTTTCACCACATTGCAAATTTTGGGAAAAATCAAAATATGGAAGAAATATTCGGTGGAAATCCATGGAATTTAATTTAAATTGCTTATAAATGTTGTAGGAAGCCTTCTTAGGATTATTTTTAAGTTTAGTGAAAATTTTCATGATTTTCACAGATCGATCGTATGGCTCCACGACAAAAACGTCAAGTAGAATTCGACGAAGACCGATTCATCAATGCACGAGCACATGCTAAATATTTTGAAAATATTCAAGGAAGAAAGTGCATTGCGGATCGGGTTTTCAAAAATTCGGGAGGAGAAGTAGAGCGGATTATTAAGGAACGAGGTTGGGAGAATTTCTGTTACGTTCAATATAGAGCAGCTGTAGAAGTGGTTAAAGAATTTTATGCCAATTTAACTGCCGCTGAAGATGCACCAGTAAAGGTACGAGGATTTTTGTAGATTTCAATGTCGCTAGAATTAACGCGTTCTATGAAGTTCATGACTCGCACTTTAGCGAGTATGAAACTTTTGGAACGATGGAAGGACCACCTGGAGGAAGTCATTAACTTTCTCATCGATGGAACCGGAGTTTGGAAAATTAAGCGACAGGAAAGAGTGAATTTTCCTCTTTCTAAATTAAATGCGATCTCAAGCTCGACATTACTTTATTTGTTCTACTCGTTACCCACATATCACCACAGTGAGGTAACACGAGATAGAGCAATTCGAATTTCGTATTCGGAATAACGAAGCATCAACATCGGGAGAATTATTTATCAAAACATCCCGGCCACTCCTTGAAATGAGAGTGGAGCCGGATCGGGACACCCCGGATTAATTTTTACACTCGCCAACTCTCCGGAGTTGAGGCTAGAGATAATGAAGAATGGGTAGAACCAATGAAACCACTCACAACTGCCAATATTAAGAAGTATGAATCTCATGAAGGGTGGAGAGCAGGAGTAAGAAGTTATTTCACTCGCCAGTAGCAGATATACCCTCTACTAGCCATGAACCTCCCGAGCCTACCACCCCTACCCTACAAGATCCGATGAATGAATTGACACTAAATAGGAGAAGTTTTGAGCGAGCTTGGAGAGACAATGGGGAGAAGATTTGATCATTTTGATCAAAGAATTGATAATCCGGAGAGGAGACATGATTATGATAGATGAATATCTCCAGCGACATTCGGAATACGAGATTGCATACTATGAAGCCGAACGTCGTTATAGGAGTGGTGATTTAGATGTTATCTTTCCCGAGTGCCCCCGATATTCACAGCATCATCCTCGCTCGGCCTTCTCGACCTACGGATCGGGGAGGAGATGATATAGCTCTGGACTTTGGTGCTGAAGATTAGGACTTTATTTGTTTTATTTGTTTGATGTTAAGTTATTTTGAAGACTTTATATATTTGTAATATTCGAGTACTTTATGTTTTCGAGACATTGGATGTTTGTTAGATTATGTGCTTGAATTGTAATTATAGTTTAGTTATTGTTTTTGTGTTAGTTAATTGCATTTGTTTTTATGTTAAATAGGATGTTAGTTTTCTTTAATATATTTTTATTTTATTCTGTATTGTTTTAAGTTGTAAAATTGTTAATCTGTTAGTTCAATGTTTTTAATATATTAGTAATTCATATGTGTAGTATAGAGTTAATTTTAATTGTTATATTTAATACTTATCTTAGATTTTATCCCCGCATTTTCTTTAAATTGTTATATATATATATGGAGAATACTAACGATACAGAGTTCAATGAAAAATGAAAAAGCTCGCAAAAATTTCAAAGAAAAAGAAATATCTAAACTTCAAAGGTATGATTTATTTACTTTCCCTTTTTCATTATTTAGAATATATATAAAAATTTAAGTTTGGGGGGAAGTAAAATACAAATTTAGTTATTAACTTGTTCTCAATTTCTATTTTCAAATTATTATAAAATGATTTTTATAGCAAATTTTTCAATTTAATTAATATGAATTATTTTATTTAATTATTATAAAAGGTTAAATGAAATATTTTTAGTGCTTTAATTAATTAAATAGAATAAAATATTTGGTTAAAGGGAATAAGAATATAAGTAAACTATTTTTAGTAAGGAAAACTATATTCTAAAATTAAAATTCTTAAGTATTCAAGTGAAAAGAAAAGATTGAAAATCAATAAAGTAAAAACTATGAAGTATATATAAGCTAAGAAATATTCCTAAGTTTCAAATTTAGGAAGATGAAAATGAAGTTCAAAATTATTAACAGGCTCTCCAGATACAGTAATCCTCATTAAAAAAAAAAAAAAGAAAAAGAAAAAGAAAAAGAAAAAGAAAAATGAGGAGAAGCTTGAGGAGATGCCTTATCAAAAATTGGCTTCATTTGAATTAACCTAAAAGGAAAAACTTAGATATTTCCAAACTTATGTTTATGGATTAGAATTTTACCTAATAAGTGTTTTCTGAATTTCTTATCATATGAATATCTTAAGTAGTTATTCTTTTAAATATAGTCATTCCCGAAATGAATAATAAGCTAGAAATCTTAGATTCGATAACTAATTTATTTCTATAAGATTAATTAAAATTACATGAATTATTTTTATTTAACTTTATTATATTAATTAATCTAATTCATAGTTTATTTGAATTGAAAAATCTTACTATAGAAATCATTATTTTTATGTAGTACTAAAATTACTTGAGGACAAGTAATAAGTAAGTTTCGGGGATTTTGATCACTGAAAAATTTATTAAGAAATTCATACCTATTTTTGATGAAATTGCACTTTAAAGAAGGGTATTTTCTTTATTTTATTGCAGGAATGGAGAATTTAGGTGATAAAAGCAAGAATCATAAAAAGGGGCGGATTTGGAGCAAAAAGGAAGAAAATAATGCAATTTGTGCTGAGTCGCCGACGACGAGATCGAGCCCGCCGACGGCGAGGTTACGAGGAGACATTTCTGAAGGATTTATAATTGTCTCGCCGACGACGAGCCCGAGCCCGCCGATAGCGAGATAGCGCGGTTTGAAGATCTTCTGAAGCCTCGCCGACAGCTGAGGTAGTTCGTCGCCGACGGCGAGCTAGTTCAAATGGCACGGATACATTGAACCCGGACACTTTTCGAAGAGATGCTTACACACCTCTTGGACCTTTGCTTACCTCTATATATGCAGGCCGAAAATCGACCTTTAGTGTGCAATCTTTTAGTCTTTTGTCTAGTTTTGTGTGCAGTTTTGTGTCTTTAGTGAGTCTTTCGTGAGTTTAGTGAGTAATTAGTGAGTCGTGCTGTACTGGAAGGAAGAGTCAAAGGAACTACGAGGAGTCTGTTTGGGGATAAATCAAGATAAGTATTTGTATTTATTATTTTTAACTTTAAATGAAATCCATGCTTAGTTTAGTTCCCATGCATTCTGAATAGTTTATATAGTCTTTCTTCCTGTTTATGAAATTAAGTGACTTGATGAAATTAAAATAGAGATACTTTTATATATTAATAAATTGTGATAATTTTTACTTAAAACTTAATTTACTTTTCAAATCGGCCATTCGATTTGTTAAAATGTGTTGATTTACAACTATAGTAAAAATTACATCCGATATTCGGGAATTCAAAAGCCTTGGAAGGAAGGTGCAAATAAATAGGAAATAATATCATCGGGCGTAGAATCGAGCATTTTAGTGTGACGTACTAAAATTTTCAATTCGGTCCTATTGTTTCGAGAGCCGAAGTGTAGATGTTAGCCCTCGTGCGAGGGGAACGTGGGAGCTCGAGTGGCGGCCGGTATCCTCCCAGCCTTAGCCGCAAATTCGCAATCAAACATAGGATTAGTCAATATTCTTTACACTCAGACTAAAGGGTAAAGAATAGGAATGCTCCTATTTGTCACAATACCTTAAAATTATCTATTTAAATTCATCAATCACTTAAATTTCTAAACAAGGGGAAAGATACTTTCTCTAAATAAGTTAAGACTTATTTAGTTTAATTTCCGCATTTTTAATACGTATTAATTCTCTACTTAGTTAAGTTACCTGATTAGAATACTTAGTTTACTTTATTGCGCTTAAATTTAGAATTTCAAATTTTCGTATACTAGTTTTATTATTATTATTATTTTAAAATTAGTTGTTATTTAATTTTCTTTCCCCGTGGGATCGATAACCGTGACTCCACTAGAGCCCCGTATTACTTGATACGATACATATACTTGCGTAGCATCCACAACATAAATAATTACAATTCTATACATATAATATAGCGGGGTCAAGTTTTTGGCGTCGTTGCAATTAAATTAAAAATATCATAATATAAAATTGTGGGTCAGTGGTCTATGAATGTTATTACAACTAGCTAGTATGGCCTATTTGAACAATTACGACCTACATAGCTCATAGCTCGTGCACTCCCAACTCTAGCATCTATGGCCTACGATAATTATTACAGCTCTATGTTACAGACTATGTGATCAACTACGGTTACATGACTCACAACTAATGCAGCTCTCAACTCTGGTCTCAATGGCCTACAAACTCTATCGCAACTCTCTACTACTGTCGTTGTGGCTAATCAATGCTTCCGAAGCTACCGCTTATGGCCTAAATTGTCAACTACTACCACAATTTTCAAGTATGACCTCTACGACAAGCTAGCTTTACATCCAACGTCTACAACATTCATAGTGGACTACTGCCTCCACAACAATTGACTACTACTATCATAGTCTGCTATTGTTATTATCGCCAACAACTACAACCAGATTACAACTATTATCGATGAATTATTGTTGTACATCTACAACAATTAACTTTGTAACTCCATCTTCCAAAATCCAAGAGATTAGTAGGCTTATGTACTTACAATTACATAGTGAATTATTTCAACTAGGCCATGCTCTGAGGATTTTTCTTTTTCTAGGGTTTTCCACGTAAAAAGTCAACATGTATCCTCCTGCATACTTATCTTTTATCTGTGTTTGTGCTAGATCTTCATTTAAAGTTAAGATATATAATTATTACCCTATAGTCATGTGTAATGTTGATATATTTGACGTGCTTGATTTGTGGAAGATAAATACACTTAAAAATCCATCTCTCTCAACAATGGCTCGAGATATTTTATCTATACTTATAACTACAGTTGCCAGAGCATTGGATGATTATAGAAATAGTTTATCTATTAAAATAGTTAATACAATAGATTATTCATCAAGTTGGATTAAGACCTCTAAAAAAATGTGAAAAAATCTTTGGTAATCTTTTCATTCAATGTAGTTTTTCTTATAATTTTATTTATTTCTATTACTAAGTATTGGCAATTATGTTATGTAATATTATTTTGAGCAAGAGATATTAAAAGAGGAGAAACTTAGCGTGTCGCTACCAAATATTTGAAGTGAAGTCTATGTCTCCATGGTCTTTTAGTTCTTCAAAAAATGGAAGTTTTTATATTTATTGAACTTATTATTAACTTGAACACTATTTATACTTCCTTTATTAAGATTTTTAATTGGATATTTACTAGTTGTTATTGCATGCATATTAATTGCTAGTTATTGTCATTATTTTGGTTGTTAATTTTTTATTTGCTGGTTATTGCTTTTATTTAATCTCTTTTCTTTGCAAGTGTTTTCATTTGGAGATTACTTTGATATTTTGACCCAATATCAAGAGTATGAATTAATGATGGATTGATGGTTAGAGTGACTGTGATGATATAAAACATCTAAAGTTGGCATGATTTAATAAAACTATGTAGTCTTTAGAATAATTTAATATTTCTAAAGTTGGCATGACATGATAAAATTATACGGTCCTTCAAATAAATGTTGATAAATATAAAGTTGGATGACAAAATGAAATTAATCAACCCTTTAGATACAAAAGTGATAAATCTAAACTTGGATGATAAAATCAGATTATGCAACTATTTCAACGAATTTTGATATGTCTAAAGTTGGCATGCCAAAATCAAATCATGCACTCCTTTCGATTATAAGTGAAACACTTAGTCTCAAATCTAAGCCTTTAGATTTGTTTTGGATTCTAATTTAGTGATTTTGTATATTTCTATTTTTCTTTTGTGCATTTATTGTTACTCTTTTAGTTCCTTTTGTTTATTACTATATATTCCAAAATAGTGAATTGTTTCTCAATGGAGTTAAAAACTATATATTATTATATATTTGATAGCTAATTTTTGACATGTTGGTTTCTTTTGATTTCTACTAGCCGTCTCTTTTGTTTCTGCTATTTGTCTCTCTTTGTGTTAGCTATTACTGTTAGTCCTTGGTGTGGCCCGTGTGAGTTGTTACAAATGTTGGTTATTATTTAATGACGAACTAAATCTATGCTAAATGAGTTTATCACTCTTTTTGCTATCAGTCTTTCTTTTGATTTACAGGTTTTACTAAATTTAATGCTAGACAACATGTTAGTTGTGTCTCTTGTTTCTATTAGTTGAATTGTTGGTTATTAATTCTGCTAGTTAGATGTTAGTTTTCTGCTAATTATGTCTACTGTGTCCCTAACAGTGTTGTTTTTTATGGCTTGATGCTCTATTGTTGGTTTCCATTATTGTGGTTCGCTTTTGATAAGTATGTTACTTTCTTTGATATTTTCAATTTGCTAAGATGATTATTGAGCATTGAAGAATTCTAGTTATTATTAAAATTCAACTAGTTTCATAATATATATTTTTTTATATTGTAAAATTATGAATGAATTTTAATATTTTATAACAAATAAGTTCTGAGCTCAGAAAAATCATTTTCTTTTCTTTTCTTGTTTATTCATTTTGTCTATTGCTTTTGTAAGTTGTTATTTGTTGCATTTTTTAGTTTCTTAGAGAACTTTGATTTTTAGAATTGTTGTTGTCCATGGACGGAGCAAATATATCCAAATTCTAAAGGGAAGTTGATGATGATTCATGTGGCAATTGGAAAATGATAATTTTAGAATTAGAATTAATCACATTATTATATGTTTGTAAATTTGTAAATTGTAATTTCATTATTTATTTATTTTATTTTCATTGTAAGTGTTTTTTTTTTGTAAAAATTGTAATTTAAAATGTGCATAAATAAATTTTTTCTAATTCCAAAGTTTTTTTTTTCTTTTTGACACTTTTAAAAGTATTTTTGAGCTAAATCGAGCAAAGCTAGTTCAATTTAAACAGATCGAACAATTTTAAACTAGTTCGAACGAAACGAAATAATTACTTAATTACGAGCTATTTCGAGGTTACACGAACAAGTCGAGCAAAATTCAAAATTTTCGAATAATTTCGAACACGAGTCGATTTCGAACACAAACAATTTCAAACGAGTCAAACATGAACTATTTGGGTCTATCTTCACGAAAGAGTAAGTGTTTTAATCGGTTTGAATTTAATTTTATCTTAATTTCATGAATTTAAATTTACTCATAAATTAAATTTTTTATTATAGAAGAGATATTAATACATAATACTGATTGGAAAAAGTTATTTTAACTCTGAGGAATTTAATATGATATGTAATTAACAAATCTCTAAACATTTTTTGACTAAGAAATATTCAAACTCAAATTAAAAATCATACATATCTCCAATTTCAACAAACTTATAATCAAACTAACTAGCTCAACGATATGAACAAATGACACCAAAACTGATCCAATCTGAGTAAGATCAAGCCCGGATCAAGTCGTTAAACCACTTTTGAAAATTGTGGGTAGTTAATTAGAAGGTCTAACGGGTTCCAAATCTAATAAGCTTATAATCAAATCGAGTGTCTCAGTGAGAAAAATCCAATATAATCAAGATCAGTCAATTCTAACATCATTAAGGCATTTAAATATCCACAAAACTTTATCTAATTGAGAGAACCTCTTTGGGTCATTCCATGGAGTGGTCGGATTTATTTCTTATTTACAGAGAGAATCTAGAGCTAGAGCTAGGCCAGGAGGAGTCAAAATTTAGTGTTGTTGTGGATCGAAGTCCTAATGAACATTTCCTATTGTCGCCGCTGCTAACTGAGGTTGACCATCATTGGCCAATCCATGCTCACTAACATTGATGAATCCTTCTATGTAATGTACCCCAAAGATGGTGTAATGACTCACCCTAAAGATAGTTTAATGGCGTATCCTAAATACGATGTAATGATGCCTCCCAAAGATGGTGTTACGAACCACGCCAAATATGGTGTAACGATGCATCCCAAATATGGTGTAACGATGCATTCCAAATACGATGTAACAATGCACCTTGAAGATAGTGTAACGACACACCTCAGAGATGGTGTAATAACACATCCCGAGTACGGTGTAAACTCTCTGCAATAACTACTCGCAACTGTAGCGCTACCAATATGGTGATCTTATCCTAACTCTTTAGTTAGCTCATCCCAACTCCCCACTACGCCCTATTATCTATGTGGTTTGATGTAACTGCAACCCCTTAGTATGGCCTACGACCTATGTAGTTCATAACTCATGCAGCTCCCAACTCCATGCTACATATGGATGTTATTACAATTTACTACTATAGCTTATGTAACCAACTACGGCCTAAGTGGCTCACATCTCATACATTTCCCAATTCCAGCCTCTGAGGCCGATGAACGTTATTACAACTCGCCATATAACCTATATGGCCAATTATGACCTATGTGGTCCAAAGCTCATGCAACTCCCAACTCCGGTCTCAACAGCCTACAAATGTTATTAAAGTTCAACACTACAATTTATGTGACCAATTATAGCCTGCGTGGCTCACTGATGGCATCCGGGGAGGCTCATCGCCGCCGGTGCCGCCAATTCTCTCGTGTTGTGGTGAAATGTTGGAATGTCTATCGGTGTCGTTATTGAGGAGTCGTCACTCTATTTATCTATCATATTACCCTAATCTTCAAGTAATATTATTCTTTTGGATCATGTAAAAGATCCTTAGATATTAAGAAACTTGAAGAGGAAAGATAAGGGCTAATAAAATAGAAAAAAGTAGAACAAGGAAATGTCAATGGTGAACCCTACGAGAAAATTTCAGAATGCCTTATTCTAGTCATTTCTATATAAGGAGTACCACATGGCAAATCTAATAACTATAGATTTTAGGTGTGATACCTATTCTGAGTTCTTAATTCTACTGTAGGAGCAAGCTCCTATAGTTAATTACATCTTAGACATTTAAAATTACCTAAGAAAACTCTTGATTAATGTTAACATTCGTTCTCTGAGAAATTTTAAGATCAAGGAAAAAAACGTCAATGTTCAATCATGCAGGTAATATGTTTTTAAGTGTCATGTACTACCCTTAAGGTCTGGTTTTGTTTTGTTTTATTTTGTTGTCGTCAGTTTGGTTTTGTCATTTTAGTTTTGATTTGTTTTGGCGTCGTTATTTAGATGTTATTTTGGTTTTGTTTTATTTTATGTTATATTTGTTGTCATTTTTTTTGTGGTTATTTTTTTTGTTGTCATTGTTTTGTCTTTTAGTTTATTATCCCGTCTCCAGAAAGTCATCCTACAAAATAGAGTTAGCACACCCTAAAACATGCAAAGTAAATCTAAAACGATAGTTTTCTTCAACCTGCATAAAAAACAGTGTAAGAGTTATTCTTACAAAAGAATTTTTGTCGAATTTATTTCTTAAATTGTTGATTTAGTTGGTTAAATTTTAATTTTCAGACAATCCGGTCAAGATGTTCATGGCTCTGTTGTCCCAGGATCGTCGGGTGTCTTGATCTACTTAGTCCGAAAGGTGTTTAAACCAGGACCAGAAGATTCCTGTCAACAACCGGGATTGCATCGTCCAAGAGATCTCTGTAGATCAAGAACACTGGGGTTCAAGTTGCATTTGGTGATCTTTGTTCATTAATGTTTTATTTAAGTTTTAATATCTTTTCTGATTATAAGGAGTTGAAATATTTTAGGTTGTTTACGATTTATTAACCGATTAAATTTTATGATTTTTGTCATTTATGTTTGTTTTGTTTATGGTTCCATTATTAAGTTTGTGTGGTTTGATTAGCCACGAGTGACTTGGAAGATATTTCGTTAGTAACCATAGATTATCTCCTTCAAAATATCTTCTCAAACCTGGTCATATTTTAAGTTCAAATTTAAGTCTTTAATGTCTTTTTAAGGTAGATTTTTAATTATCGATTGAATCATTATCTTAAAGAAGATTGTTTTAAGGTTATAAACCGTAAAAGTCAAATTCAATATCTATTAAACTTAAAGGAAGATGGTTAAGTTCGATACAAATTAGATTTTGGGATTTAGATTCTGTGTCATTGGAATCTAAAGATATTTGATTTAAGCCTATAAATTAGGCTTAAAATTGGATAAAATATAACATAAGTTAGATTTTAAGATTTTAGATTTGATGTCTTTTGAATCTAAAGATGTCTAAGTTAAGTCTAGCATAATTTAGACTTAAAATTGGGTAAAATCTAACATAAGTTAGACTTTAAAATTTTAGATTCGATGTCTTTTGAATCTAAAGATGTCTGAGTTAAGCCTAATATAATTTAGACTTAAAATTGGGTAAAATCTAACATAAGTTAGACTTTAAAATTTTTGATTCGATGTCTTTTGAATCTAAAGATGTCTGAGTTAAGCCTAATAAAATTTAGACTTAAAATTGGGCAAAATCTGACATAAGTTAGACTTTAGGATTTTAGATTCAATGTCTTTTGAATATAAAGATGTCTGAGTTAAGCCTAATATAATTTAGACTAAAAATTAGGTAAAATCTAACATAAATAAGACTTCAAAATCATAGATTCGATGTCTTTTGAATCTAAAGATGTCTGTTGTAGATTAAACTTAGAGTTTCATATTCAATGTCGGTTGATTTTGAGGAAGTTTTGTTAAGTTCGATTTAGATTAGACTTGAGGTTTATATCCAATATAGATTGGATATGGTTATGTTTAATATTAGGCTTAATCAATAGGTTCATTATTGGTTGAATCTAATGATTTAGATAAGCCTAATATGAATTAGACTTTGGAGTCAAATCCAATGTCGGTCAGCCTTAAGGTTTTAAATTCAATATTATTTGAATCTAAAGGATTTTTAAGTCTAATACAGATTAGACTTAAGATTCAATTTGAGTTGAGTTCTGAGTTCAGATTGTCTTAATTTAAGTTGATCCTAAAGTTTAGGTCAACTTTAAGTTTGATCTAAGATTTGATTGATTTGGTTTCAATTCAGATTGAACTTAGGGTTTGGTTAACTTAAGTTCAATTTAAGTTGAACTAAAATCTAAATTTAACTTATGTTCAATTTGGGTTAAACCTAAAGTTTAGGTTTGATTTAAGTTCAATTTAGGTTGAATCTTGGGTTCAACTTGAATTGAACTTAAGTTTTATATTTGATTTAGGTTCAATGTAGGTTGAACCTAAATGTTTGAGTTAGCTTGAACCAAATTTATAGGTTTGATTTAAGTTCAATGTAGATTGAACCTAAAGTTAGGTTAACTTGGGTTCAAGTTAGGTTGAACCTAAATTATAGGTTTGATTTAAGTTCAATGTAGGTTGAACCTAAAGTTATGTTAACTTGGGTTCAAGTTAGGTTGAACCTAAGTTATAGGTTTGATTTAGGTTCGATGTAGGTTGAACTTAAAGTTGGGTTAACTTGGGTTCAAGTTAGGTTGAACCTAAGTTATAGGTTTGATTTAGGTTCACTGTAGGTTGAACCTAAAGTTAGGTTAACTTGGATTCAAGTTTGGTTGAACCTAAATTATAGGTTTGATTTAGGCTCAATGTAGGTTGAACCTAAAGTTGGTTAACTTAGGTTCAAGTTAGGTTGAACTTAATTTATAGGTTTAATTTAAGTTTAACTTAGATTAAACTTAATTAAGGGTTAATAATTAAACCTAATTTAGATAAGGTTCAATTGGATTAATTATACATAATTAAGGTTAGGTCTAATTAGGGTTCAGGGTTGATTAAACCTAATTTAGGTAAGGTTTAATTGAGTTAATTAGACCTAATTAGGGTTAGGTCTAATTAGGCTTTATGATTAATTAAACATAATTTAGGTAAGGTTTAATTGGATAAATTAGACCTAATTAAGGTTATGTCTAATTAGGATTTAAGATTAATTAAACCTAATTTAGATAAGGTTTAACTGGATTAATTAGACCTAATTAGAGTTAGTTCTAATTAGGGTTTAAAGGTCACTTAGGCCTAATGTAAGTAAGGCTTAAGGGTTAATTAAGTCTAATTATGGTATACTTAATTAGGGTTTAAGGTTACTTAAGCCTAATGTAAGTAAGGCTTGTTGACCTCAATTTTGGTGAGGTCTTCTCTTCTTCTCTTTAGTACTTAGGATCTAGCCTTAGGCTTTTCCTTTGACTATCCTAGAGAATTAGAATTGGGACCCACCACTTAGAAATTCAAACCACTTCTTAACTCCCCGCAAACTCCACAAACTTGATTGTAGACCCCTAATCACCTAGAGGGTTGAAATTAAATGTGGAAGTTTAAAGGATGAGTTCCTATAGGATTCTTCGGCCTTAGGACCGCCCAGGTGGCCCGGTCCAGTGAAGGGGGCTGACTTACACACACACTACACCTATACACTACACTTTCACACACCTCTTAAAACCACACCCATACCCAATTTGACCTCCTAACTCATGCAGGTGATTCACATGGATGGTCTTTAACCCCTAAACCCTCGCTAGAGGGTTAGGAACAACATAATGGGTGCCTCAAATGAGTCCCTTCATGGCTCATGTGGGCTTGATGTGGCTTCATGGCTCAACCAACATGATTTCATTCCACTTACATTCACCCAAGCTTCAATTTTCCAAATTTTCAATTTTTGACCCCGGACCCTACACCCGCCTAACCTACACAAAACCCTCGAAATTACCCAAATCTTCCAAAATTTCCAAATCACCCAAAATTCCCCAAAACCATTCCTAAACATTTCCTCACCAATCAAATTAATCATCCATACCCAAAAATACCAAAAATTCCAAAAATACCTCCCAATACCCTCCAAATACCCAAAATACCCCTCTTAGCCAAAAAAATCCAAAAACTCAGAAAATTCCCAGGAAATTCCAGAAAATCCCAAATATTCCCAATTTCATTTTGTTCAACTACACCATGGGCCAATTTTGTCAATTTACCCCACTTTTATCAAAATACCCAATTTGACCCATTTTAACCCAAAGTGAACCCAATGTCAAACCAAACCTACCCAATTGACCCAAATTCTGGTCCAATTCAATTCTAAACTTCAATTCAACATCCCCAACACCAATCTAGACCAAATCCAAGTCCAATTTGATTGACATTTGAATCCAATTTCACTTTGGGCCTTAAAGCCCAATTTGAACCCATGACCCAAACTTAGCCCAAACTCACCCAATTCAACTCCAATTAACCCCAAATCCTTTCTAAACCTTCCTTAACATTCCCATAAACAAAACACTAACATGATTTTCCCAAAATTTAGACCCAAACCCCACTCAAATTCAAACCAAAATCAAAAAGCCCAATTTTGACCTAAACCCAAACCTAACCCAAATAGGCCCAAACCTCAAAATCAAAACCCAACCAAAGCCAAAACCTCTTTGAAACACTCCCATAAACATTTCCCAACATTTATTTTACATCAATTTCAACCCTAGCCCAACATTGGCCCAAGTTAGCCCAATTTGACCTATATTGGCCCATTCACTAAAAAAGCCCAAATCCAACCCAATTCAAACCCAAACCACCCCAAATTTGCTCCAAATCACTCATACCCATCCATGAGCTAAAACCAACATTTGTTTGGCCCAATACTTCACAAATTCCCCATCCATAAATTTATTTCCAAAACCAAAAGCCCACTTTCTTAAACCTTCCTAAAGCCCATCTCCACCAAAATCCAAAGGGGGAAAATCAATCCAAGGCCCATATGACAAATTCTCTTCATCATGCATTCAATTAAAATCATCCCTAAGTCCTAATCCAATGATCAAATAATTATAAATAAAGCTTCATCCAACTTTCCACCAAAATATCCTAAATCCTTAAAATCCATTTTTATGAAGTTGACTAAACTTTCCCAAGCCAAATGGAGCCAAATGCAAGCCATGAACAAGCCACATGAAGCCATGGAAGGTTTGACATGTGATCAAGCCATTAATGGCAAAAGGAGGAGCCTCTTTTAAGCCCCCTTAAAAAGGTTTTAACCCTTTTAATGCTTCACCTTAATCCATGATTAATCAAAATATTCATGGATGGTGACCTCTCCACCCTTTTCTAGCCGATTCACCCGATCCTCCCTCAGCCCAAATCATCCTTGGAAGGGTGCACCAAACCCAAAATGGTGGGTTGACCCATTTGGACCCAAAATGAGTCTCTCCCCATACCATTTTAATCCAAACCCTTTACACATGTCCATGGCCAATCGATTGCACAAACCTCCAACCCCGACCCACCCGGACTCGAGGGTGACCCATGCTCGCCGGCCGCCCGCCCGGGTCGCCGGAAAACACCATGGCCGAGACCTTGGGAGGAGCCAAACTTTGGAATTCCACCTTGCTGAGTTGCCCCATGCCCAATGGCCACCATGGTTGTTCTTCACATGCCAAGAGCAGCTGATCCCAACCCTCGGTCACCCCTGGAGAGCCTCCGACCATGCCTATTTAAACACCACCCCCTCTCGGCCATGAGAGGTGCTGAACCAAACCTTAAGGAAACTCGCCAAAATCATTCCATATCACTCTCCACACATAGAGCACTTGATCCCCACCGAATTCCAGCTCCCAATTCCTTCCAAGTCGAGCTCAATTTCGAGCTCAAACTTTAGCCCAAAAACCAGGACACTTCTCCACAGCGAGCCAATCCCCAAATTGATTGGTCCTACACCTTCACCAGACCAAGGGAAGAAGTCCACCAGCAAAAGCCCCCTCTCCAAGCCACCCATCTGTTCCAGACTCCAAGCTTTGTGATCGGCTGTGGTCACTTTCATAGCTAGACAATTCACCAGGCCAAGGGACTTCATCTGGAGCTTACTTGGACCCAATCGAAGGTGACACAACTCTCAGATCGAAGCTTCACTTCTCTGAGCAAAGGTATGAACTCACTCTTCTTCCCGAGCTTACAGAGATTCTCCATTTACTTTGAATCAATTTCAGTGCATGTTTACCGTATGGATGTATTCGTCTCTTTAAGACGAATCCATAGAGCATAAGAACACGAAAATCTGTTGAGAATCGAGTGAGAAATTAGGGTTAGATGGTTGACGGTCACGGGTGCACACCAGTCGTAAACGATGACCAGGAGCCGTTGGATCGCGCGTGTATCGAGCGGACGGTTCAGATTGCGCCGGATCAGAGAATGTTACGTGAACCGCGGGTCCCGGGACGGCTGACTCAGATGGTGGCGCCCAATCACAGCGCGACACGTACCCCTTCGGAGCTGCCGATGTTTCGCTGGCGCCGCGTGGATAAGTAGATAAATAGGGTATTTAATGTATTTATTAAATATCAGAAACTTTGAAAATTCATAACTTTGTGTAGAAAAATCAGAAAAATAAAATAAAAATATCCTCTTGCTCAGTGAACAGAGGAGAATAATGTGGAAAAGAAATCATTTAATTTCATCCAGTATTTTATTTTTAATGATTTATTTACCCTCTGCATTGTTTTAATTCTCCATGCATATAGGAAATTCACCATGGCATGAGACCATAGGGCTTTTGAAGCCTCCGAATTTGGGAACATTCCCCGAATTTTCCAAAGTCGAAGCCATCCCTATGAGAAGTTATTGATTTTTCAAATTCATGTTACTGTTTTGAGTATTTTAAATCCAATAATTAGCATGTTGTGAAATAAATTCTAGGAAAATTTGGTGATGTTTCTTATGATCGAGAGGACCCTAGGAAAAATAGGTTTTGAATTAATTCACTTGGAATAACCCTAATTGGCTTAAACACCCTAAATAGGTTCTTAATTAATTAGAGCTAATCATACATCAAATTGACTTGAAATCAATTCTCCACTGACCTTTAGGATTAGAGGAACCCACCATAAAAGTTTGAAGTCAATTGGACTTGGTTAGCCCTATCAAATGGGTTGATTAAGCCATTTAACTAAAATTAAACTTAAAAAATTCATAATTTTCAAAATACTTTTAAAAAATTCACCAAATTGGTTTTGGAGCCTCTCTGATATCAGGGGAATTTAAGAAAATTAAAATTGCAATTTTCTAAAAAAGTTGATTTTTTGCATTATTTTAATATTTTTAATAATTAAAAAATAATAAAAATCACAAAAATAATAAAATTCACCAAAATGTCATATTTTGAATTTTAGTCACTTAGGAACAAACCCCATATTTTTCCTAGGTCTCTATGATGAGTTATTAAATTTTAAAGCCCTAGGGTAATTTTAAAATTAAAAAAAATGTATTTGCTAGCATTTTCACCAAAATAATTCTAATAAATCAAATAAAAATCAGAAAATTATAAAAATTGATTCTCTGATTTCCTTGATATCAGAGAGATTTTTGAAAAATATAAAATTCATTTTTCAACCTGTATTTTATTTTTAAATTAATTAACACTCCAAAACTCAAAATAATTATAATAAAAAGAATATAATTCAAAAAATCACCAAAATTGGTCCAAGTGGTCCTCTGGTCATTAGGAATGTCCCATAATTTTCTTAAGGATAGAAACTTTCCCTTGGTCATATTATTAAATTTTCCTTGGAAATCTCTATTTTACACCAAAAATAATTACATAAATAAATTAAATACAGAAAAATCACATTTTCTCCTCTAATGTCTTCATTAACATATGAGTGAAGTCACATAAAAATTTCAAGTTCATTTGAGCTCAGTTTAATGAGTTATGAAATTATTAAGCTTGAAGGGCAAAATGGTAATTAAAATTTTAACCTTTAATTAAAACTTTAGGCTTAATAAAATTAAAGAGTAAAATATTTGATCTTAATCTGATTTGGATGATTGAAATTTAAATAATTAAAGGGTAGAAACCTACTAAACACTTTAAAAATAATTAAAATAAACCTTAATAAAACAATTAATTAAATTTGGAAGAATAATAAATTTGGAATTATTAAAATAGGGATGTTATTAGGAAGAAATTTGTTCTTTAATTTAAGAATCCCTAAATTAATCATCCCAATAATATTTAATTCCTAATTAAAATGATAATCCAAGTTTAAGATTTAAAATGCTAAAAGATTTAATCATTAAATTAAATTAAAGTTAAATTATTTAAAGCAAATCCCTTTAAAATAAAATGTTAAATTAAATTAAATTAAATTAAATTAAAATTAAATTAAATTAAATTAAATTAAATTAAATTAAAACTAAATCAAATTAAATTAAATCAAATTAAATAAAATTAAGCTGAACCATATCATATTAAATTAACTTAAAATTAAATTAAATTAAATTAAACCACATTAAATTAAATTAAGTTAAATTAAATTAAAGTGAATTAAATATAACATCGCCTGAGACATGAAGAATTCAAAAATAAATCTAAAACAACTTGAACACTATTCCAAACTTAAATCCATTAACTAAAATTAAATCATAAACCACTTGAACATCCATTTACCCTCGAAAGCTCGTGATGCCATAACTCTTAAAAAGGAGTGTTAAAAGAAGCGTTACTTCACTTATAGGATATTCAAATGTCCTAGTTCACTGAGCAAGATAACAAAACTTAAACTCTCGGATGATTAATTCATTTGTATAATTAAATTCATTTGGACTTAAAACAATCCTAGAAATATTGAAAAGATGTTTAAGATTCGTCTTAAGCACTTCCTCAATATGATAGGATATTTATAAGAACAATTGAACTTAGTTGTTCGTTGATGAAGAAAATCGTCCTCAAACTAAAATACAAGAACCTAGACGTCATAGGAAATGACTAGCTATGGGATTAGGAACTTGGTAGAAAACCATAACCCTTCCTTTAGCTTTACCTAGGAACTTACTTTAAACGCTTAAATATTCTAATTGTGTTTTAAGTGCAGCTTGGGATGACGGGAAGACCCTCCGAGTACGTTTTTATCCGATTGCAATTTACTTTATTGCAATTTATTTAATCGCATCGCACTTACTTTTCTTGCATGATAAACAATCTGTTGCATGAAAACCTACACCTCTAGGATAGTCCCTAAAACTGAAACCAAAACTAAATTAAAATTCATTACAAGATAAAACTCACCGCCACAACATTTCAAAATATAAGACAACTCAAAATTTAATCACAAACAGAACAACAAAGCTACAACTACAATTAAATTAAAACGTCTTGTTGGATGATCGGGAATACCTCGGATGATGTAACCTACGTGTTGCTAACGGGATTTCCCACGGTCTAAATGAAAGTGTGGAACTCATTCAGTTGAGTTTAGCAAATTCATCTGGACTAAGTGAATCCGATAAAAATAACGATGCCGGAAGGATGGAACCGTGGGATCTTAACCGGTGTTGTTATAATCAACTTTAAGATTTGTTTAATTAAAATATTAAAAACACCTGGATTTTAAGATCTTCTCTAAACCAGAACACTTCTCTCATCCCCTGATTTATGATTTCTAAAACCAAACCTCTCGCAACAACAAGGAGCTCGGAGCATGGTGGGCAAGCACGGCCATCGTCATCGAGAAACACCGAGTCTACTTCAACAGAAACTTTCTTAGAATTAAATAACCAAACCATAGGACTTCGAGGTAGTTTGCCTAGTGCAACATAAATCCTCAACCTTTTTTTAGGCATTTGCATTGCAAATTAAGCCCTAATCGGTCTTAGGACTCCGAGGTAGTCGTGTGGTACGACATAAACCCTCATATCTTTAAGGCTATTTGTATGATTTTATCATACAAATATAAGTCCAAATTAACTAAAATTGGCAAGATTGAAATATAAGATAATATTAGGACTTTCCTAAATTCAAGCCAAACAATAGGATAGTCGGGAAATTACCGAAGTTCGCTTCGAATCTGTGATTTCTCCTACCTTTCTTCCTTTGAATTCCCAAAATAAAAATGTTCAAAATTTGATCCATTCCCTATTGAAATTCCAAAAAATTCAATCCTCGAAAACTTAAACTTTGAAATTCTTGAGAGCGAGAACTACCGATTATTATCGAGAGTTTTCTTAGGTGATTCCCGTCACTTAAGATGTAATTAACTATAGTGGCTTGCCCTTATAGGAATTTTAAGAACCTGAGTAATATAAACCCTGCTTAATTCATTTATATTAAGCAAAGGAATTTGTCGGCTTATAAAATTGGTTCGCAGACCAAACAGATGTCACAAATCTTCTAGTTTATTTAATCGAGCCCCATCATCAAGCAATGTGTCTATTCTTCGGGATAGATACATGGTTTGTGATACGGTGCTCGTTTATATAAACTATTCGGGATGTGAGATCAGTTTGATTTCATATCTTAAAATTTTCAAATTTAAAATTATTTTCAAAATCAAATATTACTTTTCAAATTATTTATTTAAATTAAAATTAAAATATGCCGACAATTTCTGGCGACTCACGTGAGGACAATTCCTCTCTCCATTTTTAATCAGATAGTTTTGCTTTCAAAATCGGTAGTGTATCCATGTCCCTAATGGATCAAACTACCCTTCTTTCCGTTGGAATACTATGTTCATTTCTACCTTGAACGAGTATAGCCAACATTCTCTCGGATTTAGGAGCCACTGTTTAGACACCCCTAAACAGAGAGGTTCCGAGATCCTTTTGCCTCATTTATGAGGTGGGGTGGACCCCTAATAGGTGTTAGTTTAGGAGTGATCCTTCGAGTCGAGAAGTCTTGCATAAAAATTTCTTTTCCTTTCCAACTCTGAATCAAATTCATTACCTTCTCTACACCTTTGAACATTCCGTTCTAAATAAACAAACCCTCTAATGAATGACTCTTTTAACAAATATACATGAACAAGAATGTGTTCGGACACTTTTCGTTTCCTTTCTTTTCGTCTTGATGAGAAGAAGCATAACTCGGGACTCGATAATCGAATCTTCCTTGCAGAAATGGAAGCCCCAAAGCTGATTTTCTCCTTCACCAATGGACTGGACTTCGCTGTTTACAAGGATGAATTGCCCGACAATGGGATCATCCGGTTTGGACAAGGGTTCGAAAACACAAATGTCAAGATCGCTGACGTTACCCTTTTCGCACTAATGGACAAAGTGCCAGAAACTGAGAAACCCATGATTGAGTTCAACCTTAAATCAACTCAAGAGTTTCCTCCCCTGCAAAGGGTTCCAGCTGAGAGGAATACTACTGTCCATAGGAGGACCGTTATCTCTACCCCCACTGGTCTAGTCGTCTCTGCACCTACCCCGGCTCCCGCCAACCGAAGGGGAAGGAAGTTCAAATTTGCAACGAGCATGTTACCGTGGAGGGTACAGGATTTCCGTGCAAGACCTTCCGTTTTGAAATTGGGTCCAGCTCAAGGGTTCCACCCCTAACACGGACTCGGAGGAGAAACAGAGGCGGGAAGATTGCCGGGAAGGCCGTAGCCGCCGAAGTCGCTTTCCTAGAAGAAATTCCCGAGTACACACCACTACCCGAATACATACCATTGTCCGAGTATACACCCCTTTTGGAAGGAAGTAGATTCCATCCCCTTTCCGCCGCAGTCGACGAGGAAAATGTCCGCAGGATTGCTTCTACATTACCTCGACCCGCATACTATAGTGACAACGAGAAAGAAAAGGGCTAGGGTCGCACCACTCGCCCGACTACGGACTCGTGATCGAGAAGTTAGCAAGGAAAGAAAGATGCCCCGTATCGAAAATTTTAAGAAGGATAGGGCGGGTGCCGCCCAAATCCCGTCTCGGGCCGCGAGTAGAATCCGCTATCGCTGCAGAAGAGCCTAATAAGAAGATGAAGGCTAGTCCACCTCGTTGTTGTTTCGGGTTTACGGATCGGGGAGGATACCACCTTCCAACATTCAGTCGACGGACCATCCGGTCCTAGGCCTTCTATCGCTAGAAGGATGGTATGGCGTCCCACTACCGGCCAATTAAGACCGAAACAACGACTCGTAAAAGGAAAGTCTCGTCAGGAGACTTGAGTCCGAGGAAAGTGCTACCGCAGTAAAGGAGACTCATGAGAAAGAAACCCGACAGTTATCACATGACAACTGCAAGGATGTACACAAAAGACCACTTGAAGACGCTATGGAAAAGCTAAGAACTGATATTCGACGACTAGCAAGGGAAAGAGAAGAGAAATTCGGAGATGAAGTTGACTCGTCAGAGTTCATGGATGATGAATATGCAGAAATTAACATGGTTGAGACACGAGCTTCGTCGGCTTCACAAGGTGCTCTTGCGACCGCGAAAGAGAGGAGCCGGAAGTAATGAGGAGGCGACTTCAAGAGAAAGATGATACGATCGCCCAAATGGCGAAAAGGATGGAAGAGATGGCCGTAGCCCTAGCCACTCTCCGGAGTCGGGTTCAACCCCAAAGGGAAACACCCCGGAAGTTATTAACATCAGTAGACGGAGGAAAGGAGATTACATCCGTCAACGGGGATGATCAATTAAAGAAGGATGCAACACAAAGCATGATTCCGTAAAAGGATATCAAGAGCTTGGTGGAACAACGAAGTGCGAGAAGCCTTGGCACAATCAAAGAGCGGGACATCCATTCGGACCGGTAGACCTTACCCCGAAGAATTCGACGCCGTCCAATATCCGAAAGACTTTGTACCACCTCTCGTTCGAGACCTTTGATGGAACCGGAAACCCTCGGCAGCATGTTGCACATTTTCGTGCCGGTTGTTGCAATGCCGGCGGAAGTGATGCTTTACTCTTCCGACAATTTGTCGACGCACTGTCGTGGATCGCCTTTGATTGGTATGCGGAATTACCGAACGGATCGGTAAAGACATTTTCGTAACTAGAGAACCTCTTCATCAAGTGATTTGCCGGAGCTCAGCACCACATCACTATAGGTGATTTAGTGGTAGAGAAGCAGAAGCCTAATGAAACTTTGGTGGACTACATACTTCGATGGAGGAATCTAAGTATGAAGTGTGAGCCACAGTTACAAGAACAGCATGCAGTCGGCATTTTACTAAAAAGCATTCATGGCCTGATAGCACTTCTCCTCAAGGGATTTACTATTAAGACTTTCGAGAAGTTGTTAAGCAAGGTCGGAAGCTTGCAAGAGGAGGCAAAGCAACTAAGTTTCACCGATAAAGCGGACGTACGTAAGCCCGTGAAAACTTTTGAAAAGAAGTCCGGGATCGTCGCGAGCGGTCGATAAAGGCAAGCAACCGATACAAATATCGTCGAACGGCCGCAACGAACCTCAACGAATTACCAGCAACCCCGACCCGGCTATCGCTCATCTCAACGAGTATGAACAACCGCCTCGTCCACAACGTACGTTTAGGGAGTTCCTAAGCGAGGAGTATCCGTTCAAGAATGAGGCGAGTGCCGAAAATGTTCCGCAGCTCGATGAAGACTCCGCATTTCCAACCGCCGCAGCCTAAAAGACCAGAAGAAGTCGACAAGAGAGGTGATCCCAACTTTTGCCCTTACCACCGGATGCTTGGGCACAAAATAGAAGATTGTATTACCTTCAAGAGTTGGCTCAACGACAATCTTCGGAAAGGGAATATAACGATCCCGAAAGAATACATGAAGGAACCCGAGAAAGGAGGTTCCGTCAATGTTATCTCGACGGATTTCATTGTTCCGATAGATCCCTATGCGACTGATGATGGATGGACTACCACTTGGACAAAGTCTTCGAAGAAGATTTTAGATCACATCCAAACCGCTTCGGTGCGAGCTTCAATTCAAAGTTCGAAAACTGTCAAGTCGGCGCTATCACTTGCGATAGAAGAACCGCCTCAACAAGAGATGACTGAAGAAAAGAATAAAGTTGACGAAGAAGAGAAGACCGAGGCACCTAAGGCTAGACTAGGGGCCGCTTATCCTAGGATAGTTGTTTCCGATTCGGGGAGAAATCCCTCGAACCTCCGACTCCGTATGATTATTTGCTCACTCCGGTGGGATCTTATAATGATGAGGGTTATGGCGTTGGCTACGTTTTGATCGTTTCTAACGATTACGCGACTAGCGACAATCAACCTAATCCGGACGTCGATTCCGATACAAATGACAATTCTCAAATCATACACAATCTCGACGATCACAACGACAAAGAAGACATCCACCGGGGAGGCTACGAGAGTTCAACAAGCAACGAATCTATTTGCGAGTTTCGAGGAGCTCCAATCACAATAGAGTTAGAGCCTTCGGACTCCGAAGCTAATCTCGAAGAACCCGTCGTTCCGATTCGGGAGGAGACACCGAGCAAACTCAATGCTAAATTCGAAGAAATCACGAAGTCAACTTAAGAAGTGGAAGAGTTCTACCTCCGAGAATGAGTCCAAAGGACAAAGGAAAGCGGTGGTTTTTCGAGAAGAACCAACCCCGGCGGAAGAAATACCCATTCGAGAAGAAAACGAGGCACATGAAAACAAAGTGGACTACAACGTGCTAGCCCATCTTAGGAAACTACTGACCAAACTGAGCATCTACGACGCTCTCATCTTATCAAGGGAGATGAAAGAAGCTCTGATCAAGGCCTTACTTGATCCAGAAATTTGTTTAGCTCAAATGGCTGGAGATTCCTTAGATGAGGTTTGCTCGTTAAAGGAACAGCGAGGTGTTACCTTCACGGACAACGACCTATTACTTGGGACAGCAGACCACAACCGCCCATTGTACATTTCAGTTATAATTGGGAAGTTTACACTCTCCAGAGTATTAGTGGATCCAGGAGCATCAATTAATATAATGAATCTTCGAACGC
Source organism: Papilionanthe hookeriana x Papilionanthe teres (assembly GCA_022702705.1). NCBI lineage: Eukaryota > Viridiplantae > Streptophyta > Magnoliopsida > Asparagales > Orchidaceae > Papilionanthe > Papilionanthe hookeriana x Papilionanthe teres. The sequence continues at coordinate 30,261,356 of CM040428.1, forward strand.
TAGCATACTTGGAAATTGATGCTCGCGAGCTCGAGGCGGAAAAAATGTTATTAAGAGGATTCAACCAGAAAGGAGAAAGAGCCCTCGGATCAATAACACTGCTAATGAAGACCGGTGACTTAGCAAAGACAACCGCGAAATTTCACATAATTGATTCAGAAACATCGTTCAACGCTCTACTGGGCCGACCATGGATACATGAAAACAGGATGGTACCATCATCTCTACATCAATGCATCAAGTACTACGATGGAGGGGAACAGTGCATTAAAGGTGACTTACAACCGTTCTCCGTACATGAAATCGGAATCCATGAAGATGCGACTTTTTATGCACCTCCGAAGAAAACAATCTTCTCCAGAGATACCATAACAAATGAAGCAAAGGAAATTTGGGACAACGAAGAACCTGAAATTCTAGTCCAATAGTCACTCACCACTCCCTTACGGCAAGATGGTGAAGGTCTCTCCACAACTCGCATCCGAGGTCGAGGCCGGGGACGAGGTCGTGGCAGAGACATTAGGATGATTGGACAGAGGAAACCAGCCATCAATGTTGATTGGGAAGATAGTTCTGAAGAAGAAAAAGAAATCAAACAAGAAGCAGCGACAATAAGTCGGAAGAAGCTGCAATTCGAATCCCTCTCGAAGATGAAAGAAATGAAGAATATAAATCGATGTACGAGAAGATTAACCACTATGTACATACTATGACCCCGACCCCGATCCATTCTAATAAGATCGAGGGTATGGAGGTCAAAGAGGTACGTAGCGGTGGTGCAAAGCCCATCAAATTCTACCGTGGTGCTCCTTCCTCCAAAACTGAAAATAATGTACAATTTGAAGATGCTACTTCATCAGAATTAATGGAATTGCCTTTTGAGTGGTACTCTCCCTGTGTTCAAAATTTAATTCAACGTGGTTTCTTACCTCGACAATGGACAAAAGGTCGATCACAACATTTTGAAAAATTATGGAATAACTCCGGTCGTCCACCCAATGCAAAATATGGTCTCGGATTCGACACAGTAGGATCAGTTGACGATACTGAATTTTGCATGGTTGTCACTTGCGAGTCTAATGAAAACTGCATGGAAACTATAGAAGAACTCGAAGATTTACAAATTGGAGATGCTCCACCAGAGTTCGAAGAAGAGATCAAATCTACAATAGATGAGTTAACGGAAGTTAACTTAGGTACTAGCGAAGAACCTAGACCTACCTTTGTTAGCTCATTACTCAATAAAGAAGACTCCGAAGAAATTATTAATGGAATTTAAAGACTGTTTTGCTTGGAGCTACGATGAGATGCCAGGTTTAGCTCCAGAGGTCGCAGTCCATAAGCTAGGAGTGGACCCTGCTTCTGTTCCAGTCAGACAAGGTCCCAGAAGAATGCGTCTAGAAATCGAACAAGTCATAGCTGAAGTTAAAAAGCTAATAGACGCCAAATTTGTCCGTGAAGAACAATACCCGACTTGGTTAGCCAATGTAGTACCAGTCAGGAAGAAGAATGGTCAGATCAGAATTTGTGTGGATTTCAGAGATTTAAACAAGGCATGTCCAAAAGATGAATTCCCTCTACCGATCCCGGAATTAATGATTGACATTGCTTCGACACATGAAATATTTTCGTTCATGGATGGATCTTCGGGATACAACCGGATAAAAATGGCTCCGGAAGATGAAAAACTTACAACATTCGAACGCCGATCGGGGTATATTGCTACACGAGTAATGCCATTTGGACCGAAGAATGCGGGAGCAACCTACCAGAGAGCGATGACAAGAATTTTTGATGATCTCATCCACAATCAAGTCGAATGCTACGTAGATGATGTGGTCATCAAAAGCAAAGTAAAGGAAAACCACCTGTATGATTTGAGAATTGTTTTCGAACGATTAAGACAATTTAACCTTAAGATGAATCCCTTAAAATGCGCCTTCGGCGTCACCTCCGGAAATTCTTAGGATTCGTTGTCCGACATCGCGGAATTGAAATCGACCCGGAAAAGATTAAAGCCATCTTAGAAATGCCGCCTCCCGTAACCTTAAAACAACTACGATCTTTTCAAGGGAAGTTGGCATATCTTCAACGCTTTATCTCAAACTTGTCAGGTAGGTGTCAGCCTTTCTCGGCACTAGTTAAAAAGGACGCCAAATTTATTTGGGAAGAGAAATGTCAGAGGGCCTTCGAGGACATTAAACAATATTTAATGACACCTCCTGTCTTAGCGACCTGAGTCTCGTGTAGACCGGCGATACTTTATACCGCGGCTTTAGACGACTCTCTCGAAGCCCCGTTAGCCTGGGTCGATGATGAGGGTAAAGAAAATGCTCTTTACTACCTAAGCCGTCGTTTACTTCCGACGGAAATAAGGTATTCCGCAATTGAAAAGCATTGTTTGGCCCCGATCTTCGCCGCTCAAAAGCTCGGGCACTACATGCTTTCTCATAAGGTCAACTCGATCTCGAAATTTAATCCATTGCAATACTTGATGACCCGTCCAACGCTTTCCGGCGGACTTGCCGGATGGTCAATGATATTATCGCAATTCGATATAACTTTCGTGCCTCTTCGTGCCATAAAGGGACAAGTCTTAGCGAGACTTCCTCGCGAAGACACCCTTTGCCGGCAGAATCGCCTCTCAATGACGATTTGCAAGATGAACAAATAATGAGCTTAGAAGACCCACGATGATCGACGTTGGGAATTGTATTTCGACGGAGCATCTTCGACACACAAAGACGAAGAATCGCAAGTGATAGTACCGGTAAGGCGGGGATCGGACTAATCTTTATAACACCGGAGCGGGGGATGTTAAGATATTCCTACCATTTAACCGAGCCGTGTACAAATAACGAAGCGAATACGAAGCCCTCATAACGGGATCGGAATTAACTATTCGAATGGGTATAACAGTACATCAACATCTACGGGGATTCGCGAGTTAATCATTCAACAGATCGCCGGACAATACAAAATTTTAAAACCAAGACTCGAGCAATACTTCCAGTATGCCATACAGCTGTTGGAACAGATTCCGAATGTGACAATCTACAAAATTCCCAGAAAAGAAAATGCTTTAGCGGATGCGTTAGCCCGTCTCGCAAAAGAATTTTCCTGTTTGCAAGATGAATCAGTGGAAGTGTCGGTTCGCGGACGTCAGGTCCTATCACAGCTCGACATAGACACAATACACAAATCAGAAAAGGAAAAAGGATCAATTGCGGCGAGTGACGTGAAAACACGGAAGATTGGCGACGGCCATTAATAGATTACACCGCAAACAGGAAAACTACCGGACGATTGGTCGTTAGCCCATCAGATCAAGAAAAGAACTCTGTCCTACGCATTAGTAAACAATACATTATACAGAAGGTCTTTCGATCAAATGTGGCTAAGGTGCCTAAGCGGGTCCGAGGCTCGTGAAATTGTTAAAGAGGTGCACTCAGGACTCGTGGCGCTCACCGGTCGGGTCCAAAGATGAAATGAAAATTAAAAGACTAGGGTACTACCGGCCCTCGATGATGACCGACCGCATGAAAATCGCCAAGAGCCGTCACCGGTGCCGAGTGCACGGAGTGGTTCTACACCAACCTCCAAATGTGCTACATCCGACAATTGCATCGTGGCCATTCGAATGTTGGGGCACGTATATAGTGGGTCCAATAGAACCACCATCTTCAAAAGGACATCGCTTCATTCTTGCGGCTACGACTACTTTTCTAAGTGGGCGGAGGCGGTTCCACTCGGAGAAGTGAAAGCACATCACGTGCTACAATTTTTCAAGAACCAAGTTGTCTACCGTTTCGGAGTGCCGCGCGAATCATCTCGGATAATGGGTCGGCATTCGAAGCACACAAATCAACAATTTTGTCGGGAGACACGGAATCGACCGGCGATATTCAACAATTTACTACCCAAGAGCAAACGGCCTTGCGAGGCTTTTAATAAAACTCTCGTTCAAATTTTAAAGAAAACCTTGGACGATAATAAGAGAAATTGGCACGAGAAGTTATTAGAAGCCTTATGGGCCTACCGGACAACCTTCGAACTCCTACTCAAGCTACACCTTACGCTCCGGTGTATGGGTCCGAGGCGGTGTTACCCTTAGAGGTCCGAGCTTCCTTCACTCGGGATTGCGATTGCAAACAAAATCACGACAGAAGAGAATGCCAAATTACGACTAGAAGAATTGGAAAGTCTGGAAGGGAAAAGACTTGCGGCACGGCGGAATTTAGAACTATACCAAGCTAAGATGGTTCAAGCCCATGACGGATCGGGTCCGCCCAAGAACCTTCAAAGTTGGTGACTTAGTTCTCGTTCTCAAAAGACCTATTCTTGCACACCGCAAGATAGGAGGAAAATTTGAACCCACTTGGGAAGGACCGTTTGTGGTTGAGGCAGTCTACTCAGGAGGCTCCTACCAGCTAGTGAACTGCCAAGGAGAACAACGTATGCTTCCGATCAATGGACGATACTTGAAAAAGTATTACGCTACCTGATGTTTCGAAGGAATGAATTTTCCATCCCTAGAAGCACGGGTGAAGTAATTACTTATGACTGGGTCCGAACCCAAAATGATAAAAAATATGCTAAAATAAATAAAATCATGATAATAAAGTTTTCCTTGTTTTCTCTCTTCCAAATCAAAATTCTTTCCTGATCTTTTCCTACTTCATTCCTGTTGAATTTAAAAATATAAAAATAAAAACAAAATTGTTGTTAATAAACATTTTCTTAATGTTCTTGTTCTTAGTACAGCCCCTGATCCTTTCCTTGTCTTTTCGCAGGGAAATGTCGAACGGGCGGTTGGTCCTGAACTTTAGAAATGGCGTAAGCCTTGCACTCGATGAAAAGAGGGTGAAAGATGGAGCGATAATAGAGATCGACTCGGACTTCGCACCGGCGGGCCCGCAATACGAGGAAAGTGACCGGGTCCCGATTGACCGAGAGGAACCGCCTAGTCGGACGATAATGAAAGTGGGTGGCCCAAGCCACCAATCCGGCAACGAAGAAAAGAAAAACGGACACCGAAGGAGACAAGAGAATCAAGTCCGTAGTCGCTACAGCGAGAGGGCGAGCTTGTCGGCGCCGCACCCACGAAACTCGGGAAATACGAAGAGCTACTCTCACAGCAACTCGGCGAAGGAATAAAAATCGCCGTATCCGCAAGATGTTAACTAAATTAGCAGCGGACCAGTGCGACGAGGCAGTTGCTACTGCCAGTACATATACTTCAAGGATACCGGTTCGCCAGGAACCTGAAGGAAGGAAGCCAGCTCCGGGATGACGAAGAAACCGGAGAAATCTCAAGAAGAACGGAAGAAAGAAGGCTAGTACGCCATCAGATGAAGCCGCCGGTAATGCATGACCTTGTTGCAGAAGCAACCCCGGAGGATGTCCCGACGGACATCATCCCCGAGGAGCCGAGGTATGCAGGAGAACGTGAAGGGATTGAGCCATATATCCCATAGTACGTCACCAGGCCTCGCCATTTGCAAATTATCCCAGAATACGAGCTAGAAAGAATACAGAATGTCCAGAAGAAAATTTTTGAATACTTCGAGAGAATCAGAGGCAGGAAGATCAATATACTAGAAGGCCTCGAGTTACATACAGACGTGTTCTCGGAATACGAACAACAACAAATCGTGGATCGCATCCGGGATTTGAAAAAGATGGGCCGAGCGAGCCGCCTAAGAGAAAACACTTACTCGAAACCCCGGAGATGGATGCCGGGAAAGGGAGAATTACAATACAATGTGGATGCTTGCTACAACTTCGCGAGAAGACAGGAAGGAAACCCACCGGGGATACTCCGTCATGGCCGAGTGGATCCAATGCTATTAGTCATTAAAAGGATGGTAAAAAGAATGATAACATGGAGGGTACTGCCAGCAGATTGCATACCCAACAGTTGCATCATTAACATTTACAAGAAGGGTGATTGCATACCCCCGCACATAGATCATCACGACTTTGTCAGACCTTTTTGCACAGTTTCTTTTCTGAATGAGTGTAATATCATGTTTGGATCTGACCTCCGGATAGCAGGCCCAGGTGAGTTCCGAGGGCCAGTAAAGATACCATTGCCGGTAGGTTCCGTCATGATGCCGAAGGGCAACGGAGCGGATGTCTCTAAACATTGCATACCGGGAGTACCGGTGAAGCGGATCTCGGTTACTTTCGAAGGATGGACGACAGGAAAGCACCTTACCACTTCCAGCCAGACCCGGAGCTGGAGAGCCTCCGGCCTTACGAGCTTTGAGTTACATGGAAGATATCACACCTCCAACGTACATCCCTACGGCATCCTTGCCAAGGATGGTTTGGAAGGTGATGTTATTGACCATGTACCTCACTATTCAGACATGGATTTTTGACAGATACCCTTTTGGATGGATCGACAAAAATCATACATAGTCCGTTTTGAGTCTATATGGATTGTATGAGATGTATTCCAGATCGAGTTGTATGAAGTATCTTCGACATGATTGGAATGAAAGTGATGATGTCACATTTTTGGCCTTCACCTCTTTTGTGCGAATTGATTAGGAAACGCCATTAAAGTTAAACGAACTTCGAACAAAGAACAAAAAAAATATATAATAAAAAAAAATATATAAAAATAAAAAAAAATAAAATAAAATAAAGGAAATAAAAATATAAATAATAGATGAGAATTATTTTTCCTTAAAAAATCCAAACATAAAATAACTTCAAAATCCACGTGAACGCTAAATAAAATTCACATGAACAATAATACACAGCTAAAAAAAAATTTTGGAAAGTTAAAGGACAAATAGAATGAAAATGAATCTCAAATCGGATCCCACTCTAAATTCATCTTTTCAAACATTTCAAATCAACTCCAAATCGAAATTTATCTCAAGAAGCTTTGAAATTCTCTGTCGAGACAACTCTTCCTCACAAGAGACCCACACTTCAATTTCAGAACCCTAAACCTTTTTTCGTCACATCGAAATCATTTCGACTTTTGTGGCCTACCTTTCTTCCTGTATGGAGATCGACTAGGTCTATTGACACGGAGCCACGAGCTTTGTCTGATTTGGTTCTGATAACATGAGACTGAGTCCCTCTTCACACAAATAAACTTCCGAGATTGAAACCTCGTTCCAATTCTCATTAAACCTTTAAGATTGGAACCAGTTTCCATTTCTCTTTAGACCTTTGAGATTGGAACCAGTTTCCATTTCTCTTTAGACCTTTGAGATTGGAACCAGTTTCCAGTTCTCTTTAGACCTTTGAGATTGGAACCAGTTTTCATTTCTCTTTAGACCTTTGAGATTGGAACCAGTTTCCATTTCTCTTTAGACCTTTGAGATTGGAACCAGTTTCCATTTCTCTTTAGACCTTTGAGATTGGAACCAGTTTCCATTTCTCTTTAGACCTTTGAGATTGGAACCGGTTTCCATTTCTCTTTAGACCTTTGAGATTGGAACCGGTTTCCATTTCTCTTTAGACCTTTGAGATTGGAACCGGTTTCCATTTCTCTTTAGACCTTTGAGATTGGAACCGGTTTCCATTTCTCTTTAGACCTTCGAGATTGGAACCGGTTTCCATTTCTCTTTAGACCTTCGAGATTGGAACCGGTTTCCATTTCTCTTTAGACCTTCGAAATTGGAACCGGTTTCCATTTCTCTTTAGACCTTCGAGATTGGAACCGGTTTCCATTTCTCTTTAGACCTTCGAGATTGGAACCAGTTTCCATTTCTCTTTAGACCTTCGAGATTGGAACCAGTTTCCATTTCTCTTTAGACCTTTGAGATTGGAACTGGTTTCCATTTCTCTTTAGACCTTTGAGATTGGAACCGGTTTCCATTTCTCTTTAGACCTTTGAGATTGGAACCGATTTCCATTTCTCTTTAGACCTTTGAGATTGGAACCGGTTTCCATTTCTCTTTAGACATTTGAGATTGGAACCGGTTTCCATTTCTCTTTAGACCTTCGAGATTGGAACCGGTTTCCATTTCTCTTTAGACCTTCGAGATTGGAACCAGTTTCCATTTCTCTTTAAACTTTCGAGATTGGAACCAGTTTCCATTTCTCTTTAAACCTTCGAGATTGGAACCAGTTTCCATTTCTCTTTAGACCTTCGAGACTGGAACCAGATTCCAGTTCTCTTTAAACCTTCGAGACTGGAACCAGATTCCAGTTCTCTTTAAACCTTTGAGACTAGAACCCGATTCCAGTTCTCTTTAAACTTTCGAGATCAGTACCTAAATTCGATTCTCATCCTTTTCAATCAACACTTAAACTCCGATTCTCACTCCGAGTCGGGACCTAAATTCCGGTTTTCCTTGCAATCCCGAGGTTGGAACTTAGGTTTCAATTCTCATTTGATATCCAAATTTTCTCAAATTGATTTTAAACCAAACTTCAATCTAAATTAAAACTCAAAATCTAAACTTACACATCATGACTTGAACATGAAATGAAACAAAATCTAAATCGAAATTCCCCGGATCATGTGATTTGGGACTCACCTCCTTTTCCCTTCCCCGGCGAGAGTTCGGGAATCTCCAGGTCTCGGAGATATACTCGACACTCCCCAGCGGAAACTCTTCTACTTCGTCCTAAGTTTGTCACTTGGACATCTATGTTGGTTTTGTTGATCTTTCCGGTCAACGCCAATACGCGCGGTGTGCTTGGTTAGCACACCACACCTATTGGGGGTCCATTTGTTGACCTCAATTTTGGTGAGGTCTTCTCTTCTTCTCTTTAGTACTTAGGATCTAGCCTTAGGCTTTTCCTTTGACTATCCTAGAGAATTAGAATTGGGACCCACCACTTAGAAATTCAAACCACTTCTTAACTCCCTGCAAACTCCACAAACTTGATTGTAGACCCCTAATCACCTAGAGGGTTGAAATTAAATGTGGAAGTTTAAAGGATGAGTTCCTATAGGATTCTTTGGCCTTAGGATCGCTCCAGGTGGCCCGGTCGCAGTGAAGGGGCGACTTACACACACACTACACCTATACACTACACTTTCACACACCTCTTAAAACCACACCCATACCCAATTTGACCTCCTAACTCATGCAGGTGATTCACATGGATGGTCTTTAACCCCTAAGCCCTTGGCTAAGAGGGTTAGGAACAACATAGTGGGTGCCTCAAATGAGTCCCTTCATGGCTCATGTGGGCTTGATGTGGCTTCATGGCTCATGTGGGCTTGATTTGGCTTCATGGCTCAACCAAAATGTTTTCATTCCACTTACATTCACCCAAGCTTCAATTTTCCAAATTTTCAATTTTTGACCCCCGGACCCTACACCCGCCTACTTACCCAAAACCCTCGAAATTACCCAAATCTTCCAAAATTTCCAAATCACCCAAAATTCCCCAAAACCATTCCTAAACATTTCCTCACCAATCAAATTAATCATCCATACCCAAAAATACCAAAAATTCCAAAAATACCTCCCAATACCCTCCAAATACCCAAAATACCCCTCTTAGCCAAAAAATCCAAAAATTCATAAAATTCCCAGGAAATTCCAGAAAATCCCAAATATTCCCAATTTCATTTTGTTCAACTACACCATGGGCCAATTTTGTCAATTTACCCTACTTTTATCAAAATCCCCAATTTGACCCATTTTAACCCAAAGTGAACCCAATGTCAAACCAAACCTACCCAATTGACCCAAATTCTGGTCCAATTCAATTCTAAACTTCAATTCAACATCCCCAACACCAATCTAGACCAAATCCAAGTCCAATTTGATTGACATTTGAATCCAATTTCACTTTGGGCCTTAAAGCCCAATTTGAACCCATGACCCAAACTTAGCCCAAACTCACCCAATTCAACTCCAATTAACCCCAAATCCTTTCTAAACCTTCCTTAACATTCCCATAAACAAAACACTAACATGATTTTCCCAAAATTTAGACCCAAACCCCACTCAAATTCAACCCAAAATCAAAAAGCCCAATTTTGACCTAAACCCAAACCTAACCCAAATAGGCCCAAACCTCAAAATCAAAACCCAACCAAAGCCAAAACCTCTTTGAAACACTCCCATAAACATTTCCCAACATTTATTTTACATCAATTTCAACCCTAGCCCAACATTGGCCCAAGTTAGCCCAATTTGACCTATATTGGCCCATTCACCAAAAAAGCCCAAATCCAACCCAATTCAAACCCAAACCACCCCAAATTTGCTCCAAATCACTCATAACCCATCCATGAGCTAAAACCAACATTTGTTTGGCCCAATAATTCACAAATTCCCCATCCATAAATTTATTTCCAAAACCAAAAGCCCACTTTCTTAAACCTTCCTAAAGCCCATCTCCACCAAAATCCAAAGGGGGAAAATCAATCCAAGGCCCATATGACAAATTCTCTTCATCATGCATTCAATTAAAATCATCCCTAAGTCCTAATCCAATGATCAAATAATTCTAAATAAAGCTTCATCCAACTTTCCACCAAAATATCCTAAATCCTTAAAATCCATTTTTATGAAGTTGACTAAACTTTCCCAAGCCAAATGGAGCCAAATGCAAGCCATGAACAAGCCACATGAAGCCATGGAAGGTTTAAAATGTGATCAAGACATTAATGGCAAAAGGAGGAGCCTCTTTTAAGCCCCCTTAAAAAGGTTTTAACCCTTTTAATGCTTCACCTTAGTCCATGATTAATCAAAATATTCATGGATGGTGACCTCTCCACCCTTTTCTAGCCGATTCACCTGATCCTCCCTCAGCCCAAATCATCCATGGAAGGGTGCACCAAACCCAAAATGGTGGGTTGACCCATTTGGACCCAAAATGAGTCTCTCCCCATACCATTTTAATCCAAACCCTTTACACATGTCCATGGCCGATTGATTGCACAAACCTCCAACCCCGACCCACTCGGACTCGAGGGTGACCCATGCCTGCCGGCCAGCCGCCTGGGTCGCCGGAAAACACCATGGCCGAGACCTTGGGAGGAGCCAAACTTTGGAATTCCACCTTGCTGAGTTGCCCCATGCCCAATGGCCACCATGGTTGTTCTTCACATGCCAAGAGCAGCTGATCCCAACCCTTGGCCACCCCTGGGAGAGCCTCCAACCATGCCTATTTAAACACCACCCCCTCTCGGCCATGAGAGGTGCTGAACCAAACCTTAAGGAAACTCTGCCAAAATCATTCCATATCACTCTCCACACATAGAGCACTTGATCCCCACTGAATTCCAGCCCCAATTCCCTCCAGCTGAGCTCAATTTTGAGCTCAAACTTTAGCCCAAAAACCAGGACACTTCTTCACAGTGAGCCAATCCCCAAATTGATTGGTCCTACAACTTCACCAGACCAAGGGAAGAAGTCCAGCAGCAAAAGCCCCCTCTCCAGGCCACCCATCTGTTCCAGACTCCAAGCTTTATGATCGGATGTGGTCACTTTCATAGCTAGACAATTCACCAGGCCAAGGGACTTCATCTGGAGCTTACTTGGACCCAATCGAAGGTGACACAACTCTCAGATCGAAGCTTCACTTCTCCGAGCAAAGGTATGAACTCACTCTTCTTCCCGAGCTTACGGAGATTCTCCATTTACTTTGAATCGATTTCGATGCATGTTTACCGTATGGATGTATTCATCTCTTCAAGACGAATCCATAGAGCATAAGAACACGAAAATCCGTTGAGAATCGAGTGAGAAATTAGGGTTAGAAAGTTGACGGTCACGGGTGCACACCAGTCGTAGAAGATGACCAGGAGCCGTTGGATCGCGCGTGTATCGCGGACGGTTTATATTGCGCCGGATCGAGAGAATGTTACGTGAACCGCGGGTCCGGGACGGGCGACTCGGATGGCGGCGCCCAATCACGGCGCGACACGTACCCCTTCGGAGCCGCCGATGTTTCGGCGGCGCCGCGTGGATAAGTAGATAAATAGGGTATTTAATGTATTTATTAAATATCAGAAACTTTGAAAATTCATAACTTTGTGTAGAAAAATCAGAAAAATAAAATAAAAATACCCTCTTGCTCAGTGAACAGAGGAGAATAATGTGGAAAAGAAATCATTTAATTTCATCTAGTATTTTATTTTTAATGGTTTATTTACCCTCTGCATTGTTTTAATTCTCCATGCATATAGGAAATTCACCATGACATGAGACCATAGGGCTTTTGAAGCCTCTGAATTTGGGAACATTCCCTGAATTTTCCAAAGTCAGAAGCCATCCCTATGAGAAGTTATTGATTTTTCAAATTCATGTTACTGTTTTAAGTATTTTAAATCCAATAATTAGCATGTTGTCAAATAAATTCTAGGAAAATTTTGTGATGTTTCCTATGACCAGAGGACCCTAGGAAAAATAGGTTTTGAATTAATTCACTTGGAATAACCCTAATTGGCTTAAACACCCTAAATAGGTTCTTAATTAATTAGAGCTAATCATACATCAAATTGACTTGAAATCAATTCTCCACTGACCTTTAGGATCAGAGGAACCCACCATAAAAGTTTGAAGTTAATTGGACTTGGTTAGCCCTATCAAATGGGTTGATTAAGCCATTTAACCAAAATTAAACTTAAAAAATTCATAATTTTCAAAATACTTTTAAAAAATTCACCAAATTGGTTTTGGAGCCTCTCTGATATCAGGGGAATTTAAGAAAATTAAAAGTGCAATTTTCTAAAAAAGTTGATTTTTTGCATTATTTTAATATTTTTAATAATTAAAAAATAATAAAAATCACAAAAATAATAAAATTCACCAAAATGTCATATTTTGAATTTTAGTCACTTAGGAACAAACCTCATATTTTTCCTAGGTCTCTATGATGAGTTATTAAATTTTAAAGCCCTAGGGTAATTTTAAAATTAAAAAAAATGTATTTTCTAGCATTTTCACCAAAATAATTCTAATAAATGAAAGAAAAATCAGAAAATTGTAAAAATTGATTCTCTGATTTCCTTGATATCAGAGAGATTTTTGAAAAATATAAAATTCATTTTTCAACCTGTATTTTATTTTTAAATTAATTAACACTCCAAAACTCAAAATAATTATAATAAAAATAATATAATTCAAAAAATCACCAAAATTGGTCCAAGTGGTCCTCTGGTCATTAGGAATGTCCCATAATTTTCTTAAGGACAGAAACTTTCCCTTGGTCATATTATTAAATTTTCCTTGGAAATATCTATTTTACACCAAAAATAATTACATAAATAAATTAAATACAGAAAAATCACATTTTCTCCTCTAATGTCTTCATTGACATATGAGTGAAGTCACATAAAAATTTCAAGTTCATTTGAGCTCAGTTTAATGAGTTATGAAATTATTAAGCTTGAAGGGCAAAATGGTAATTAAAATTTTAACCTTTAATTAAAACTTTAGGCTTAATAAAATGAAAGAGTAAAATATTTGATCTTAATCTGATTTGGATGATTGAAATTTAAATAATTAAAGGGTAGAAACCTACTAAACAATTTAAAAATAATGAAAATAACCTTAATAAAACAATTAATTAAATTTGGAAGAATAATAAATTTGGAATTATTAAAATAGGGATGTTATTAGGAAGAAATTTGTTCTTTAATTTAAGAATCCCTAAATTAATCATCCCAATAATATTTAATTCCTAATTAAAATGATAATCCAAGTTTAAGATTTAAAATGCTAAAAGATTTAATCATTAAATTAAATTAAAGTTAAATTATTTAAAGCAAATCCCTTAAAATAAAATGTTAAATTAAATTAAATTAAATTAAATTAAATTAAATTAAATTAAATTAAATTAAATTAAAATAAAATTAAATTAAATTAAAATAAATTAAATTAAAACTAAATCAAATTAAATTAAATCAAATTAAATAAAATTAAGCTGAACCATATCATATTAAATTAACTTAAAATTAAATTAAATTGAACCACATTAAATTAAATTAAGTTAAATTAAATTAAATTGAATTAAATATAACATCGCCTGAGACATGAAGAATTCAAAAATAAATCTAAAACAACTTGAACACTATTCCAAACTTAAATCCATTAACTAAAATTAAATCATAAACCATTTGAACATCCATTTGCCCTCGAAAGCTCGTGATGCCATAACTCTTAAAAAGGAGTGTTAAAAGAAGCGTTACTTCACTTATAGGATATTCAAATGTCCTAGTTCACTGAGCAAGATAACAAAACTTAAACTCTCGGATGATTAATTCATTTGTATAATTAAATTCATTTGGACTTAAAACAATCCTAGAAATATTGAAAAGATGTTTAAGATTCGTCTTAAGCACTTCCTCAATATGATAGGATATTTATAAGAACAATTGAACTTAGTTGTTCTTTGATGAAGAAAATCGTCCTCAAACTAAAATACAAGAACCTAGACGTCATAGGAAATGACTAGCTATAGGATTAGGAACTTGGTAGAAAACCATAACCCTTCCTTTAGCTTTACCTAGGAACTTACTTTAAATGCTTAAATATTCTAATTGTGTTTTAAGTGCAGCTTGGGATGACGGGAAGACCCTCCAGGTACGTTTTTATCTGATTGCAATTTACTTTATTGCAATTTATTTAATCGCACCGCACTTACTTTTCTTGCATGATAAACAACTGTTGCATGAAAACCTACACCTCTAGGATAGTCCCTAAAACTGAAACCAAAACTAAATTAAAAGTCATTACAAGATAAAACTCACCGCCACAACATTTCAAAATATAAGACAACTCAAAATTTAATCACAAACAGAACAACAAAGCTACAACTACAATTAAATTAAAACGTCTTGTTGGATGATCGGGAATACCTCGGATGATGTAACCTACGTGTTGCTAACGGGATTTCCCACGGTCTAAATGAAAGTGTGGAACTCATTCAGTTGAGTTTAGCAAATTCATCTGGACCAATTGAATCCGATAAAAATAACGATGCCGGAAGGATGGAACCGTGGGATCTTAACCGGTGTTGTTATAATCAACTTTAAGATTTGTTTAATTAAAATATTAAAAACACCTGAATTTTAAGATCTTCTCTAAACCAGAACACTTCTCTCATCCCCTGATTTATGATTTCTAAAACCAAACCTCTGCAACAACAAGGAGCTCGGAGCATGGTGGGCAGCACGACCATCGTCATCAGCAAAACCTGAGTCTACTTCAGCAAAACTTTCTTAGAATTAAATAACCAAACCATAGGACTTCGAGGTAGTTTGCCTAGTGCAACATAAATCCTCAACCTTTTTTTAGGCATTTGCATTGCAAATTAAGCCCTAATCGGTCTTAGGACTCCGAGGTAGTCGTGTGGTACGACATAAACCCTCATATCTTTAAGAGTTATTTGTATGATTTTATCATACAAATATAAGTCCAAATTAACTAAAATTGGCAAGATTGAAATATAAGATAATATTAGGACTTTCCTAAATTCGAAGCCAAACAATAGGATAGTCGGGAAATTACCGAAGTTCGCTTCGAATCCGTGATTTCTCCTACCTTTCTTCCTTTGAATTCCCAAAATAAAAATGTTCAAAATTTGATCCATTCCCTATTGAAATTCCAAAAATTCAATCCTCGAAAACTTAAACTTTGAAATTCTTGAGAGCGGAACTACCGATTATTATCGAGAGTTTTCTTAGGTGATTCCCGTCACTTAAGATGTAATTAACTATAGGGGCTTGCCCTTATAGAGAATTTTAAGAACCTGAGTAATATAAACCCTGCTTAATTCATTTATATTAAGCAGGGGAATTTGTCGGCTTATAAAATTGGTTCGCAGATCAAACAGATGTCACAAATCTTCTAGTTTATTTAATCGAGCCCCATCATCAAGCAATGTGTCTATTCTTCGGGATAGATACATGGTTTGTGATACGGTGCTCGTTTATATAAACTATTCGGGATGTGAGATCAGTTTGATTTCATATCTTAAAATTTTCAAATTTAAAATTATTTTCAAAATCAAATATTACTTTTCAAATTATTTATTTAAATTAAAATTAAAATATGCCGACAAGGCTTAAGGGTTAATTAAGTCTAATTAGAGTTAGACTTAATTAGGGTTTAAGGTTACTTAAGCGTGATGTAAGTAAGGCTTAAGGGTTAATTAAGTCTAATTAGAGTTAGACTTAATTAAAGTTTAGGGTTACTTTAGCCTAATGTAAGTACGGCTTAAGATTAATTAAGTCTAATTAGAGTTATACTTAATTAGGGTTTAAGGTTAATGAAACCTTATTTAGGTAAGGTTTAATTGGATTGATTAGACCTAATTAGGGCTAGTTAGGATTAATTAAACCTAACTTATGTAAGGTTTAAATGGGTTAGTTTGACCTAATTAGGGTTAGATCTAATTAGGATTTAGGGTTAATTAAACCTAACTTAGGTAAGGTTTAATTGGGTTAATTAGACCTAATTAGGGTTAGGTCTAATTAGGGTTTAAGGTTAATTAAACCTAATTTAAGTAAGGTTTAATTAGATTAATTAGACCTAATTAGTTTTAGGTCTAATTAGGGTTTATTTTGACTTAAATCTAATTTTATTAAGTAGGTTAATTAGGTCTAATGAGGCATTAGACCTAATTAGGGTTTAATTTGTCTTAAATCTAATGTAATTAAGTTTTAAGGTGATTAATCAGGTCTAATGAGGGGTTAGACCTAATTTGATTTATGGTGTTAAAACTAATGTGATTAAGAGCTTAATTATGTCTAATTGAGGTTTTAGACCTAATTATGGTTTATGGTGTTAAAAGTAAAGTGATTAAGGCTTAACAGAGCTTAATTAGGTCTAATTGAGGTTTTAGACCTAATTGGGGTTTATGGTATTAAACATAATGTGATTAAGGTGTAACAAGTTTTAATAAGATCTCATTGAGGTTTAGACCTAATTAGGGTTTATGGTGTTAAACCTAGTGTGATTAAAGCTTAATAAAGTTTAATCCGATCTAATTGAGGTTTTAGAGCTAATTAGGATTTTGATGAAGTTTGAATTCACATGGCTTGAACCTAAATGTCTGAGTTTGGTTTGAATCCATTTAGGTTTGGACTCTCAAGTTAAATCTTAAGTCTATGTTAGTTAGATTTAAGGGATTTCGACTTTGGGTCTACAAGGGTTAGATCTAATAGTCTTAAGAAGATGACTAAACCCCATGTCAGCTAGGGTTTAGGTTCACCCTAGATCTAGTTTATGAATCAAACCTAATGTTCAGGATTTGGTCAATCCTACATGTCGTTTAAGGCTAAGGTTCAAGCCTAAGAAATTCTAGGGTTTTAAATTAAAATTTAAAATTTACAATTTTGAACTTAAGTAATGAAGATGTCATTTTAAATTTTTAAATGGCTAAAACCTGTCATTTTAGAGTTTAAAAAGTGTAACTCTAAACTTTTTAACCATTTTCAAATTTAATTTCCAATTTCTTAATTTGTTTTATAATTATTTTGATAATAATTACAAAGTTTGAAAGAAATTAGAAAATAGGGTCCTAAGAAATTTTTCTAGCCTTGGAAAAATCACAAAGTATTCCCATGTATGAGAGGATCAATCTGTGAAATTTTCATAATTTTTGGGTTTATAAATAGTTTATAATTGATTAAATTACTCAAAAGAGTAATTAATTAATTAAAAATTAAATATAACTCATTAATTTGAGATTTCACTTTCAGATTATGCTCCTCATTGTCCTGAGTTCAGGGATATTTTTATCATATTTTTGTGAATTTTCTATGTCAAGATATGAATTTTTGAAGATTTTAGCATTTAATTAAATAAGAAAAATCCATATTTTCTTATTTATTCGCGTAGGCGTTGACTAGATCATCGGATCCGTCGAACACCACGCGGTGTGGTTTGATTGGAGGAGGGATCCATGCAGGCAGCTGATGTGGCTTCGTTTCATATGAATGGAGGCATGACCTGGCTAGATTACAACATTCATTTCCAATACATGGAAATGGACGACATCCAACCAACGTCCCAAGTCTGTGATAACCGGCAGACCACTCATTTTAAAACCCTAAGTTCTCTGTCAAAACTTGATGGATTTTAATGAAATTTATTTCATTAGCTTCATCTCAGAGAGACGAACACATCCATACGGTGATGTGTGTGTTGTGAAATAGTTTGTTTCATAAAAGCCAGACCCGAGCCTGAATTAGGTCAAAGTGGCTATACCTGGGCTTGATTAAGTAAAGCTTTAATCAAGTTTGTTTGGAATGTTCGTTTTGCCCTTGCGAAGCTTCCCCAATACTAAATTTGAAGTGAGATTGAGTATAGGTATGAACTCACTGAAATGGGTTAACGGCTTGGTCTTGAAGTGAGTTAGAGCTCACGAAAAGAACCAATTTTGATTGGAAACTTCTTCATTTAGGTCAGCGATGGTGTAGGGATGATCAATTTGAGGATTGATGAGGTTTCTTGCAAACCCGAAAAATTATCCTGTTTTTAGGGCATGAAATTGGAGGAGTTCAGTGGATTTCAAGGCTTGATTCTATGATCAATCAATTGCCTAGGTCATGGGCTAGAGGTTTGTTGTTGAATGTTTGTGGAATTGGGGACTGTGGGTTGGTCTTTCTCGTCCTTGGGTTCTCTCAGGTTTTCCTATTTATAGGCTTGGAGAAGCCATGGCTCAACTTAAGTTTGCTTAGGGAGGAAGGCAATAGGTTCAAGATGGATGTGGATAAGTTCTTTAGCTAAAGATTATCCTTGGTTGAGTTTTTCCAAGCTTCCTATAATGAGTCTTCATTTAATGGTAAGGATTTAGCTATACTCTGAGGGAATGAGGTGAATGGCGACTCCAAAATGGGCTGGTTAATCCTCCTAAACCTAGGCTAACATGTCACCAATGATTTTATAAAAGAATGACACATAAGATCCCTTCCCCTTAATCCCATGGTTTGGTCATGATGACCCTAATTATGTATAGGATAAGGGTTTAAATGGGTATTTCTCTTATTGAATGAAGATGGAGGTAAGTGATGATCCCACCACATCTTTATTCCATATTTTATGAAGGAATGATACATGCCTCTTCCCTTCATGATGGTTTCATGATGATTTTTGTCTTTTTCCAAAGATGATGTGTCATTGTTTATAATAGGTCTCATGGATCATGAGTGACTCATGGGCAACCCTATGTGTTCAATTTGATTTTGAAAATCATTTATGGGTTTTAGATGTAATATGTGATGTTATCCATTTGATTTATTTTAGGGTTATGTGATTATAATTTCATTTTGAATTAATTATAAAATTATATTATAAACCCATGGATTGGTCAAAAATGATTTTAGGTGTTGACCATTTGACCAATTTTTTCAATTTGATTCAAAATTGAGTATTTTGACCTAAGTTGACTAAGTTTGACCAGAGTCGACTAATTCATGTCCAAGATTGACCTAAATGACTTACTTAACCTTGTCATGGTTGATTCCTGGGGAG
Organism: Papilionanthe hookeriana x Papilionanthe teres; assembly: GCA_022702705.1. Classification (NCBI taxonomy): domain Eukaryota; kingdom Viridiplantae; phylum Streptophyta; class Magnoliopsida; order Asparagales; family Orchidaceae; genus Papilionanthe; species Papilionanthe hookeriana x Papilionanthe teres. The sequence goes on from CM040428.1 coordinate 30,280,777, forward strand.
CTATTGGATAGCTTAATTATATCAAATGGTCTGGTTTGACCCATTTTAGTGTTTAGGTTGACTAAATGGTCATGTTTGATTATTTTAGTGTCTTAAGTTGATCAAAGGGGTCAAGTTTGACTAATTTAGTGTATGGGTTGAACAATTGGTCCATGGGGTGTTCATTGGGTCCAGAATTGTCTATTTTGACCAAAGTTTAACCAGTTAGGTCAAGGGATGACCAAGTGTCAATAGGGGTGGTCATTGGGTTCAAAATTGACCATTTTGACCAAAGTTTGACCACCTGTGTTAAGGGTTAACCTGGTGGTCAATGTGGTGGTCATTGGGTCTTAAATCAACCATTTTAACCAAGTTTGACCAATTTAGGTCTATGGTTGACTAGTGGTCAATGTGGTGGTCATTGGGTCCAAAATTGATAATTTAACCAAAGTTTAACCAGTTAGGTCAAGGGTTAACGTGGTGATCCATGTAACCTGACACGCCTAAAAAATGTTTGATTTTTCATATATGTTTTATGTTTAATTCTAATGATATTTCACTTTAAAGGAAGATATTTTATATGTTTTTTGGTTTTAGGAACAAGAAATGAACTTTTGGAGAAAAAGAAGCAAAAGCAGTGCAATTTGGAGCAAAAACGAGCAAGAAAGAAATGTTTGCCTGACACATTTCAATATGTCTTTCTATGCTTAATCTCTTTTACAATTTTTACATATTTTTGAATGATATTAAACTTTAAAGAAATGTTATTTTTATGCTTATGTTGTAGGTGAAGATGTTAGGAATGCAACGCAACTGAAACGAGGCGAAAAAGAGCTAAAACGGAGCAAAGCAGTGAAGTTGTGCAAAATGAACGCTGAGGGCACCTGAGAGGGTGCTGATGGCGCCAGAGTTCTGTGAGCAACATTATTGGGAGCCAGTAGAGCCCAAAAACGGCACCGACGGTGCCATGGACGGTTATTGGCCATATATATTGAATCTGGACGTTTTTTGAAAGGTTTCTTGAAGCACCTATTGGGAAATTCATCCTTACACTATATTAGAATGATTTTATGTCAAAAAAGAGTGTGTGAGTGGGAAAACTTGGAGAATGATTAGAGATCTTAGAATAGGAGTAGAAACGTAGATCTCTACCTTTTTGGAGAGAATGGAGAGGGGATTTTGAGAGGATCTGTACGTGAATCTACTAGCATTGCATGGATCAGCGGGAGACTTTGTGGGAGATATTTTCTTATTTCTTTCAAGGACAAAAAGCTAAGTATTGTGTTCTTCATTATCTTATGATTTTGTAAACACTTATCTAGTGGATTTGCTTTGATGTAATGTATTTTTCTGTTGTGTTTTCTTTGTGCTTTGTGCTGTGTTTCTCTTACTCTTTCATCTTGTTTGGAAATAGTGTCATAAGAATATTATGTCATTGTTTTTATTCTACTTTTCTTTTGCAATGAGTAGGATTCATGTTTAGGATATTGGGATGCAAGATAACAGAAGTAATTATAAATGTGATGGTTTTTTCTTGCACTTCATTTACATTACAAAAAGAGCTTATTGTAATGTTAAAATTCGTTGTAATTGTGCTATGATCCGAGAGGGCGGTGTAATTTTCAACAAAGTGGAACCACATTCAAGTTCTATGGATGGTGAAGTTCAAGGGGGTTAAGTGCAAATCAATAGAGAAATGTAGTTTGATGGGCGTAGAATTGGAAAATTTAGGGTGACAGACTAAAATCCCCAATTTGATCATAGTGTTTGGAAAATAAAGCGAGAGTTATTCTTCATGAGAAGGGAAGTGGGAGTTCTGGAGTGGCAGCCAGTATCATCTCAGCCTAACCACAGATTGAGGGACTAAACCTAGGATTAGCCAATGTTCTTTATAGCACTCGGAAGATGGTAAAGAAAAGGATTGCACCTATTTGGCATATACAATAGTTAATGCATCTCATTCATTTACATTATCCAATTCATTACATGAGAATAGTAGTTTTTAACATCTCAAAATTCTCCAAACCAATCCATCCATAAAGGGTTATCTTTATAATTAATATTTTCTTTTAAGAGTAGTTATTAGTTATTTTAAACTTAAGCTTACTTTAGGAGAATTTGTTAGATAAATCACTTATATCGACCATCCAAACTATAGTCTGTTAGTAGTAGACTATAATTTTATTAAGGACCTCTTACCTCGCTTCCTTGTGGAATTGATAAACAGGACTCCACTAGATCCCTGTATTACTTAAACGATTCATATATTTGTGTAGAATCTCTAAAGTGTGCTCGTACTTACGAATATAAAACAAGCAGAAAAATAACACACTCCAAAGGTGCATTAAGTTTTTGGTGTCGTTGTCGGTGAAGCTTCGGTAAGAATTTTAGGAGAATTTTAGTTGAAGTAATTAGGCTTAGAATTGAAAAACTTGTGTCATAAAATTATTTTTGTATGAAAAGTGTTTTTTGTATGAAAAAGTGTTATAAAAAAATTGTCTGTATGAAAACAAGGTGTTTGTGAAAATGTTTTGTTATGTTGAATATATTTTTTGTTTTATTTATTTTAGTTTTAATATATTATTTGTTGTGTTACGTATGCAAAATAAAGAATCTGTAGGACTTATGCCTTATGGTCTCGAGTTAGAAAAATGGAAAAAAAATCAAAAAACAGAAAGGAATTGAAAAACTAGAAATGAAAATGGAAAACATTCAAAATAATAACTTGGAAAATCATCATAAATTGTTGATGGATTATGTAAATCCTACTACAAATGAAAATCACTCAAGTATACAAAACTCTGTCGTAGAAACTGACTTGTTTGAACTAAATCCAACGATTATCCAACTGGTGCAGAACAACTAGTTTGGGAGAACTCCTTCGGAGAATCCCTATTTACACTTATCTAGTTTTCTAGAACTTTGTACTACATTTCGTTATAATGGCATGTCAGATGATGTTGTTAAGCTAAGGCTTTTTCCTTTCTTACTAATGGATAAGGCTAAAATGCGGTTATACTCATTAGCACCTGACTTTATTAAAAAATGGGAGGAGTTAACTCAAAAATTCCTAGCTAAGTATTTTCCACCTTCAAGGTCTACTAAACTTAGAAACAATATTATCTCATTTTGTTAGTATGAAGGGGAATTAATATACGAAGCCTGGGAAAGATTTAAGGAACTCTTAAGAAAGTGTCTACATCATGCTCTGTCAGATTGGTTAATCATTCAAACTTTTTATAATTGGTTAGTAGGATCCCTTAGGTCCATTATTTGATGCTGTCGTTGGTGGTTTATTAATCTCAAAACCATTTAATGAAGTGTATGCATTAATTGAAGAATTGGCTACAAATAAATTTTAATGTCCCTCTGCAAGGGTAAATCCTAAAAAGGTAGCTAGTGTTCATGATTCAGATGTGATTGCAATTCTTGCATCTCAAGTTGTTGCAATATCAATGAAGTTAGACCAAATTGGAATGAACCGGCCTCAATTTACTCTTGTAAGTGAGGAAAGTTCATTGGGGCATATGATTGATTCCAACTTATTATATGAGACTTCAAATACCATAAACAACCCGTATTCTAACTTTTACAGCTCAGGTTGGAAGATTCATTCTAATTTTAAGTGAAATTATACTACTGGTGGCAGAAACCAATAATGGGAAAATAATCATGCAAATCTTAATGAAAGTTGGAATAATAAGAGGAACACAAACTATAGACCTTCAAATTCATCAAACTCTAGCAATGATAAACAATTTAAGGATAAGAAGATGTCTATAGACGAAGTGGTATTACAAATAGGTAACCGGTTGCAAAGTCAAAATATTGCGATTAGAAACATAGAGAATCAACTGAGAAAATTTGATAATTCACTTAGCAATAGACCCGAAGGAACACTTCCTAGCAAAACTGAGATCAACCTAAAGAGAACAGTAATGAATAAGTAGAAGTTGTCCAATTAAGAAGTGTAAGAGAGATAGAGGATGTAGTTAGAAAAGAGAAAAAAGTTGTGAGAGAAAAAAAGGAAACAAAAAGACCTGAAGAACATGTTTCTAAGGATCTAGAAAAATTAATATCTCCAACTAAAATCAATTTGGAAAGACCGCCACCTCCATTTCCTCAAAGTCTTAGACATCATGAGTTAGATAAAAAATTTTCAAAGTTCTTGGAAGTTCTTAAGAAGTTAACGATAAATATTTCTTTCGCAGAAGCTTTATACCAGATACCAAGTTATGCAAAGTTTATGAAGAAGATATTAAACAAGAAAAGGGAATTTGGGGATTATGAGACATTTGCACTAAGTGAGGAGTGCAACGCTATACTTCAAAAAAAATTTCCTCAGAAACTTAAAGATCTTTTTAGCTTTACAATTTCTTATGCAATTGGAGAAAGATTATGTGGAAAAGCTTTATGTGATTTAGAAGCGAACATTAATGTGATGTCTTTATCTATATTTAGAAGGTTAGGTTTAATCGATATTTCTCCCACTATTGTAACCCTTCAGTTAGTTGATCGATCTATCATTTATCCAAAAGGGATTATAGAAGACGTGCTTATTAAAGTGGATAAATTTATCTTTCCTATGGACTTTATTGTATTAGATATAGAGGAAGATAAAGAATATCCAATTATTTTGGGGAGAAATTTCTTTGTTACTGGACAAGCTATGATATATGCGCAAAAAGGAGAGTTGATTATGAATATTAATGACCAGGAAGTCACTTTTGAAGTGTTAAAGACTAAAAAATATCCAGCTGAGAGAAAAGATGATGATTGTTTTTGGATGGATGAAATTAATTATCTAAGTAAATGATGTGTTAAACAATGTTTCCAAGAATGTTTTGAGAATAAGTTAACAGATGAGATCGAAATGAACTTTCATGATGAAATTAAAATATTGTTTAAAGAAGACTATATGTATGTTCAGGAGAGGTGTGAAATGATGGACGCTACCAAAAATATTGAACTTTTAATTCTATATGTTGAAAAATCTCATGAACTTAAGATGGATGTATCCCATACAATTTTAAAGCCTACCTATTTAGGGAATTCATCTACACCACCGTCTTTATATCTTCATATTTGACTCAATCACAAGAAAAACCTGAATTGAATGATGAACAAGATAAAGTTATTGAACAAAGACTTGAAAGATAATTTGAAGATATTTCAAATGAACTTTGAGTTGAGAAAAGTTGATAAGTGTATTGAAAGACCAATGGAAGAAATTCTTATGGAAATAGGAAAATATATTTCCTCAACTAAGATAGATATAGAAAGACCATCCCCATCATTTACTCAGTATCAAGGGGAAAAATTGGAACATAACTTGAAAAAGAAGAGTAACATAGAAGATTTTGATGTAGAATCTAAATTATAGAGAGAGAATCTTATCAAAATTTGGGAGATCTTGAAGTATCTTATAGATATCCATTTCTTATAAACTTCAAAGATGATATTAATATGCAAATTTAGAAAATCAATAGAAGAATATTGGATCTAGAAAGAAATATGAGAAACAATGATATGAATCAATCTAAAAAGGAAGAGATGAATGAAAAATTAAAATTTAAGGATTTTGTAGGAATCCCTGGATCTGAAAAAGATTGGGCGATTGATCGAGGATTACTTAATTGGAATTTTGATCTAGGAGGAATAATTTATTAGACTAGTGACGTTAAACCAAGCGATTTATGGGAGGCAACCCATAGTTATTAGTGTGGTTTGATTTAGTATACTTGAGAGTCATGATTGTTAGTGTTGTATTATGTTTGCTTTATTGTGCATTGCTCAGTTTGATTAATGATTGGTAATGTTTGGATTGTTAGTGATTTGATTTGATCTTTGTGTGTCAAGAGGGATGTGATTCCTTAACTTTTTATTATGGCTAGACTTGTTTATGTTCTCTTGTAGTAGTTGGATTGATGAATCCACTATGACTCGGGTCTTACTCGGACTTGAGTTTTACAAGAGACATCATCAATTTGAATAGTGACAGATCCATCTCAATTTTGTTACTTCCTTTCTTTGACTTTGATTTCATTTAATAGGAGTCATAAACCTATTTGATGAATAACATTTGGATAATCTTACATTACGATTTCTAACTATCAGAGGTGCTTAATTAAAGGGAATAGGTGATGCCTGAGGTTAGTGTACTTGAGCCAATACATTCGGGATAATCTTATCTTTGGGATTTTAATCTATAAAATCATTTAAAATGGACCTAATTTAGTAGTATAGTGATTCCGTTAGAAATTGGATGTAAGTTAGAGAAATTGGATGAGTTACGGATGAATTGACCTCATTTATCATATGTGTTTGTTTGTGTGTTAAAACTTTATATACGACTTAAATAATATTTTTATATTCATATGTTGATACCTGCTATGCTAGTTAGACTTATGTTTAATCAATTTCATTCTGACATGTTTAGTTTGGATTTACTTTATGCTGCATATTATTCTGTCCTGATGAATACTTGTAGATGTTTCTTATATATATATTTGTGGTAGATATAATTTATGAACTATTTTTCTTCCTACTTATATTATATGTACTGAATGCTATATATGTTAAAAATCAAGTTTGGGGGTAGGAAGAAAAATATATTTTAAAGTGAGTATACTTCTTTTCAGTTGTATATTATTGCGAGCATGTTTTAGGCTAGATTTACTTTCTCCAATAGTCATTCTATCTTCATTATGCATGTATATGAATTTGATAGGATGTTATAGTGGTAAGTAAATTCAACTTTTACATTTTCTTCCTGCTATATTTTATGGAATTAATTGCAAAATATTTAAAAATTCAAGTTTGGGGGAGAAAGAAAAATAACTTTCAAAGTTAAACTTTATTTGTCCTTAGTAGCACATATTTAATTTAATATCACTTTTAAAATGACTTATGGTATGTGGTGTTATCTTTAGGTTACTATAACTTTGACTTTAGGAATGTTAGAAAAATAAATTATTTGAAATCCTATGAGAAGAAACTATTCTAGAGTTAAGAGATTTTGTAGGAAACTTTAGGAAAATGATCTTGCTACTTATTGTAGAAATGAATTGAATATTTAAAAAGCTAAGATTCTTAGATTTATACTTAATAAGAATTGAGTCTTTATTAAAACATTTTTCAAACTTATACTTACACTTTCAAAAAGTGAGGGAAGTTTTAGGTTTTGAACTTTAGAAAGAGGATAGTGAAATTCAAAATTATTAAAGGTCTATCCAGATATCATAATCCTCAAATCAAAAGAAAAAAAATAAAAAAAAGGATTGAAAATAATCCTGTAAAGAAAAGAATAAGAAAAGAAAAGAAAAAGAAAAGAAAAAGAAAATATGTGAGGAGAAGCTTGAGGAGAAGCCTAATCAAAGATTGGTTTCACTTGAATCTTTTTAAATGAAAAGACTTAAAAACAATCTTAAGCTTATTTTTATTTCAAAAGGTATTGGTCAAATGGGTATTTATAAGGTGCTTAAATTTTTTTTATACTTTCTATGAATCTTTAGTTTAATAAGTTTCAATAACTTTTAAAATAAATATAAAATCAGGATTCCTAAGTTGAATATGAGATATTCTTACACTCTAGTCCTAAGTTGATTTGCTAGAATTTCTCCTATGTTACACTATAATATTTCTGAGATGAAATTATAGGAAACTCTATTGAAACCCACAACCATAAGTCAACATATTTTGTTTTTAAAGTTAAAGTGTTACTTGAGGACAAGTAATGTTAAGTTTGGGGAAGTTGACACGCCTAAAAAATGTTTGATTTTTCATATATATTTTATGCTTAATTCTAATGATATTGCACTTTAAAGGAAGGTATTTTGTATGTTTTTTGTTTTAGGTGCAAGAAATTGACTTTTGGAGAAAAAGAGGCAAAAATGGTGCAATTTGGAGAAAAAACGAAAGAAAGAAACTTTTTGCCTCCAACATTTCGATATGTCTTTCTATGCGTAATCTCTTTTACACTTTTTAAATATTTTTGAATGAGATTACACTTTAAAAAAATGTTGTTTTTATGCTTATATTGTAGGTGAAGATGTTAGGAACGCAACGTAACTGAAATGAGGTGAAACAGAGCAGAGCCAAATAGAGCAAAAAGGTGGAGCTACGCAGAATGGGCGCTGAGGGAACCTGATAGGGCGCTGATGGTGCCAGAATCCTGTGAGCAACATTATTGGGCGCCAACAGTGCCTAAAAACGGTGCTGACAGCGCCATGGACAGTTATTGGCCATATACATTAAATCTGGATGTTTTTTGGAAGGTTTCTTGAAGCACCTCTTGGGAAATTCGTCCCTACACTATATTAGACTGATTTTATGTCAGAAAAGGGTGCGTGTGAGTGGGAAAACATGGAGAATAATTAGATATCTTAGAATATGAGTAGAAAAGTAGACTTCTGCCTTTTTGAAGAGAATTGAGAGGGGATTTTGAGAGAATCTGTACGAGAATCTACTAGCATTGCATGCATCAGCGGGAGAATTTGTGGGAGAGATTTTCATCTTTCTTTCAAGAGGAAAAAGGTAAGTATTGTGCTTTTCATTATCTTATGATTTTGTAAAAACTTTTCTAGTGGATTTACTTTCTTTGTAATGAAGTTTTACATTGTGTTTTCTTCATGCTTTGTAATGTGTTTCTCTTACTCTTTTTTCTTGTTTGGAAATAATGGCATAAGAAGATTATGTCATTATTTTCATTCTATTTTTCTTTTGCAATGAGTAGGATTCATATTTAGGATATTGGGATGCATGCTAAAATAAGTTTTAATTATAAATGTGATGGTTTTTACTTGCACTTCATTTACATTACAAAAAGAGCTCGTTGTAGTGTTAAAATTCATTGTAATTGTGTTATGATCCGAGAGGGCGGTGTAATTCTCAACAAAGTTAACCACATTCAAATTCCATTGATGGTGAATTTCATGGGGGTTGAGTGAAAATAAATAGGGAAATGTACTTTAATGGGCGTAGAATTAGAGATTTTAGGGTGACAAACTAAAATCCCCAATTCGGTCCTAGTGTTTGGAAACTAAAGCGAGAGTTAGCCTTCAGGCAAAGGGAAGTGGGAGCTCTGGAGTGGCAGCCAGTATCCTCTCAGCCTAACCATGGATTTAGGGACTAAACCTAGGATTAGCCAATGTTCTTTATAGCACTCGGAAGATGATAAAGAATAGGATTACTATTATTTGGCACATACTGTTTTAAACATAAGCTTACCTTTAAGAGAATTTGTTAGAAAAACCACTTATATCGACCTTCCAAACTATAATCTGATAGTAGTAGACTAGAATTTGACTAAGGACCTCTTACCTCGCTTCCTTGTGGGATCGATAAACGGGACTCCACTAGAGTCTTGTATTACTTGAACGATACGTATACTTGCGTAAAACCTCTAGTGTGTGCTCGTACTTAAGAACATAAAATAAGTAGAAAAATAACACACACCGGAGGCGCATCATAACCCCAAATTAGGGTTTACTGTGATTTATTTGGTTCATCTGGGATGTCTCCAAAATTTGGGTTCAAAAAGGGTATAGTTTGGTTTCACCCTAAATTTTAGAGTTTAAGGAACCTTGGATATATTCAGGAAGTCAATTTCGGTAGACTCCCTCTGAATGTAGATTATGAATGTCATTCATAATGTATTCTCACAAAAGCGAGGTCAACACTCACAGCTCACACAACTCCCAACTCCGGCTTTCGTAGCCTACGAACATTGTTACGACTCGCCACTTGGGCATAGATGACAACTATGACCTGCATGGCTCACAACTTGTATAGCTCCCAACTCTGTCATTTATGGCCTACGAATATTATTACAGCTCACTGTTATGGCCAATGTGACCTACTACGACTTACATGACTCACAATTCACGTAGTTCTCAACTTCAATCTCAGCGGCCTACAAATGTTATTGAAACTATCAGCTACGGTCGTTGTGGCCTACCAATGCTCCTGAAGCTATTAATTAAGTTTATATGTTCAACTACTGCCACATCTTTCAACTACGGCTTCTACGATAAGCTGGCGCTACAACCACTGTCTACAACATTCATGGTGGACTACTCCCTCCACAACAATTGACTACGACCGTCGCAACTGCTATCGTCATTATCACTAAGAACTACAACCATATTACAATTATTATCGACGAATTGTTGTTGTACATCTACAATGATTAATTTTGTAACACCATATTCCCTACTCGATGAGAAGAGTTGACCTATGTACTTACAATTACATAGTGAATTATTTTGACTAGGCTAGGCCTCTATAATTTTCTCTTTCTAGAATTTTTCATGTAAAAATTATCATGTATCCTTCTACATATTTCTCTTTTATCTGTGTGTGTACGAGATATTTGTCCAACACTAAAATGCAAAATTATTACTCTATCATCGCAAATCTTCTTGCACAACTTTTTATATTTACATATTTCACATCACCCAAATCTTTCATTTCACATCTAAAATATCACTATTTTAACATTGGAGAGGTGAAATACACCCTTTTTTTTTTTAAATCATAGGAAAGACGATATACATGTAAAGAATAAAGGTGTTATATGTAAATACCTGAGAATTGAGCGGTATGTAAATCCTCCTTTAACTTTTTAATAGTGAAATATAACACTTTCATGCATATCTGAGGTACATATAAAAATTAAATTTTGGGTGTTTGATATGTAAATAAATAAGAATTAAGTGGTATGCCTGTAAATCTTCCATGATTCAAATAGCAGAATGGTACCAAAAATTTTAATAACTTTTAATGACCCTGTAATTTAAATTAATATTTTTTTAAATGGAACCCGAGAGAGAGAGAGAGAGAGAGAGAGAGAGAGAGAGAGAGAGAGAGAGAGAGAGAGAGAGTAATGGGAAGAACCTAATCTATTATTGAGGAGGCTACAATATGATTTAAGGTAATCCACTGCTGGCCCAAAATCAGCTCAAGCAGAATGGTACTAAGAATTTAGCTTAATCCAAATCTGAAAACTTTAATTTTCAAGTGACATTGGGTTGAAATGTCAGCCCTAAATACAGTAAAAGGGCCGATGATAAAAGACGGGAAGGTGTCATGCCGCGCCGAATTTTTACGTGCGGACTTCCGGAGTCGAGTGGCCGGGCGCTACGTCGCAAGTGGGTCCCGCCGTCATTAACACCCACCAATGCTAGTGTATGGTGACAGGGCCCACTCGCCACGTGGCACCCCGCCACTGGACTTCGGACGCAAGCAGCGTCTGGAGTCCGGACATAAAAAGGGCGCCATGCCGCATCCAGAAGTTAATGTCTCCAATGCCGTGAGTCAAAAACTAGCAACCGCAAAAAAGTCAGTAATTAAACTATTTCAATATATATATATATATATAGATATATAGATATATATATTAAAAAATAAGAGACTTTAATTATTTTTATAAAATAAAAAATAATTAAACAGATATTTTTTATCAAGTGAACTCAAACAAAAGGCATTATTTACTCCCATGTCTGTGTGTTTATAATTCAATAAATTAATTCTTATAGTTTAAAATCCTAGAACTATTTGGCCGGTCCTTTTCAAATCTATCCAAATCATTTGTTTGCTTGTTTGTTGGTAGATGGAACTAGGGGTAGGTGCACCTACAGCTGATTAAAATACCAAGGGTCCGTTTGGCACGGCGATATTTGAAAATGACATTTAAGATGTTTGGAAAAAACGACACTACTGGCGTCCTTAAAAATTTCGATAAAATACGGCCACAGGTTCGACCTCGCGGTTCGCTTTTCTTCTCTCACTCGTGTTTCTTTTGTCTCTCTCGACCCCGCTCTCTCTCTAGTGATTCTTCTACCCTGCAGTACCTATCTTCTTTGGATCCGTGGCTCCGTTGGCTAGGCATTTTTTCCGGTTATCTATTGTTTGTTGCGAGTGGTTATTCCGGTGACCCTTACATACTTCTCCCTCTTCTCTCTTTTCTTACGCTCGATTTTGGGTGGTTATGAGCTCTGTGTGGTGGATCACTTTATTTAGTTGGTGGTTATTGCGTTGAGGTTTGAATTCTCTCTTTCCATCTCCCTTTCTTCGGCTCGGTTTGGTAGTTTTGCACATTACGGGCTTTTTGTGGTATTCCCTATTCTACTTTTCTTCTAATTTCTTCCCCTCCCAAGCATTATGGTTGTTGGTTTCCTCTTTATGATATATTTGTTTGCTCGGTTTGGTAGTTTTCAGTTTGATATGCTCGGTTGATGATTTTGATACTTCATGTTGCATCCATGATGGAATTTGGTTTATGCTTTTGACGCACCGTGAATTGCAATTTCAGTTGGCAATGTTGATAGGATTGGTGCTTTGCGGTAAGCTTTGGATTTTTGGTGCTCGATTTGTTGTTAAAAATGCTTCGGGTGCCCTGAATGTGATCTATTCGGTTTGCGGAATTGCTCTATTTGATTTGATTTTATTGGGATAATTGCATACATAGCACCCTAAACAGTGTTTCTCGATATCTTTGTCGTGAATGGTTACTACTTTGCAGTGAGCTTTGAAATTTTTTATGAATTTTGATATTTCAGTGGAAATTTAAAAATTGGATAAATATTGGTGTTGGATTTGTTAATAACAATACTTTCGGTGTTGTGCATATGTTGAATATAGGTTGGGATTTTAACATATGAATTTGGATTTTTCAATGGTAATTTGATGGATGAAAGTTATTGTTGGATTTGTTAATAGCAATTTTTCGGGTGATTTGTATGTGTTGAATATGAGTTGAAATTTTAAAACATGAATTTAGATAATTCAGTGGGATTTTGAAAAATAGATGAAATTCATTACTCGATTTGTTAATAGCAATATTTCATGTAATGTGTAGAGGTGTGTGGTTTTGTTTGTGTGGAGAGATGCTAGTGGTCTGGACTATGTGTGGTGTCTGGTGGAGGTTTTGGTGTTTTTATGGAGGTTTTGGTTTCTGGCAGAGTTGTTGGTGTCTGTGTGGTTTATGTGTGGTGTATGTGTGTTATTGTGAGGAGGTGCGCATTATGGGCTCGGTTTGGTGGTTATGCACATTACAGACTTTGTGTGGCATTTCCTCTTTGTTGGATTTGTTAATAACAATATTTTCGGGTGCTGTGTGGAGGTGTGTGGTTCTGTTTGTGTGGATGTGGTGCTGGTGGTGTGGAGTTTGTGTGATGTTTGGTGGAGATTTTGGTGTTTGTGTGGAGGTTTTGGTGTCTGGTGGAGTTGTTGGTTTCTGTGTGGAGTATGTGTGGTGTCTAGTGGTGAGTGTTACTGTTAGGAGGTGCGCATTACCGGCTCAATTTGGTGGTTGTGTGCATCACGGGCTCTGTGTCTAGTGTTGTCTATGTGTTACTATTTGGAGGTGCACATTACTGACTCGGTTTGGTAGTTGTAAGCATTATGAGCTCTGTGTGGTATTCCCTATTCTACCTCTCTTCTCTGTTCTTCATCTCTTGCACATTATGGCTGTTGGTTTCCCTCTTTCTGATATCTCCATTAGTGTCTTGTGATGTCTATGTGTTACTGTAAGGAGGTCGTGGTGTAGTGGATGAGTTGGGCTCTTGTTGAGTCATTGTGCGGAGGCGGTGGTGACCGGAAGAGCTGCTGTTGGTGTGGTGATGAGTTAGTGTCTTGAAGTGCTAATGTGTGGAGGCGTTGGTGTGGAGGTGGAGGTGTCTCGTGGAGGTGTTGGTGTTTGTGTGGTGTCTGGTGGTGTTTGTGTTGTTGTGAGGAGGTGGTGGTGTATGTGTGAAGGTGTTAATGTGTGGTTATGGATGTCGTGGTTACTGTGTGGAGGTGGTGTTGATGGTGTGGTGAATGTGTTGGCGTTTTGATGTGCTTGTGCATGTAGGTGTTGGTGTTAAGTTTGTGGTGATGATATTGTGGTATTTTAATTTTTTTTTATTTGTGATAATGTGGCATTCTTATTTATGTTAATTAGTTTTTTTTCATGCTAGTAATATAATGGTTAAGACAAAAGAGACTAGTTCATCTGCAATGTGAGATAAAGAAATAAAAATAATATTTTGCGTCATTTGCCTCAAGGATGTCAATCTCAGAAATAGACCGACAACATATTTCAACAATGAAGGATGACAAAATATTATTAGAAAATTTAAGGAAAATATAGGCAGAGAGTACGATAGGATGCCAGTTAAAAAATAAGTGGGGTCAGCTTAAGAAAAATTGGAAAAGCTTGAAGGAATTAAAGCGAAGATCAACATGCTTGAGGTGGGATCAGGTGAAGCAAACAGATGTTTTCGAAGAGTGGTGAGCAGAAAGACTTGTGGTGGACATTTTTGAAATATATCATATTTTGGTCAATTTTTAATTTGTTTTTAAATTGAATCACATATATGAATTTGTAGGTGATTTCTGCTGCGAAAAAATTTAAATATAGTGGAATCGATCCTAAGTTGAGGGAGAAGTTAGATTGTATGTTTGGAGGTGTTGTGACAATGGACAAACAATGCATGTGCCGTTAGTGAGACGGGGTTTGGTAGCATTCCCGAAACTTTGGAAGTGGATCAATTGGGTGATTCCACTGAAGGCCCCAGCCCGGACCTCCAAGAACTTGAGTCCACAAGCCGCCGTAAGCGTTTGCTGGTTAAAATAGAAAGAAAATGGGAGCTTCTCTCCTTAGAAGCCAGATATCTTAGTTTGTGACTTCAAGCAACAATGACCCCAACACATCTTAAGCAACTTCTGTCTATCAGGTAATGCAAATTATGAATGTGACTCTAGGAATTTCTAAGGACTTACAACTTTATTTGTTTTCTGTGAAGTTGCTTGAAGATGCGACCCGAAGAGAGTTTCTCATAATGCCCGCTGATCGTAGGGTACCTTACCGACGATATTTTTATGAGATCATAAGCATTTGAGACATTTTCTTATTTACAATTACATGGGACATTTCTATTTGTTTATAGTTTTCATTTTGCTTTAAATATTTAAACTGCTTGGGACATGTCGTTTTACTTGAGAGTTTTCATTCCTCATTATGTTGTCTATTTACATTTGTAACGTTATTTGCTTATGTTGGTTTTGTTAGTAAACTTATATGATTGTATCTAATTCATTAATACTCATATGTTAGTCATTTGATACTGAAATACATAGATGCAATTAAAGAAAGATGCAGAAGGGGAGTTGCATGCCGCATGCTTGATGGATGAATATTATAACTCGTACATAAAGCGCTCCTCTTGCATGACATCCTCATATGCTGGCAACAAATGGGTTGAGAAGTTGCTTGCGAGTCACCTAACGAGATTTAGCAATTTGTTCTGCATGACATACGTGGCATCACTGATATGTTGAAAGAACTACATACAGATCATAAACTTTATGGCTCATACAGAACGACTTTGCGAGAGATGTTGGCAATAACCCTTTACATATTATTGCAAAATGAATCAATGTGAAGAGCAACAGAGCGATATCAACACTCTTCCGAAATGATTTGCAGATATTTCTCAGTAGGATTGAATGCACTTGTAAGTTTCTTTCTCACGAGTCATAAAACCAACATATCATATGTTTGAACGAAACCCTACAGACATTTCACACAATGTGCGGTATATGTCATACTTTAAGGTGATTTCCCATATTTATTACATTCAATTTTCAAATAAATATCGTAGTTACGTAACCCTTCGTTATCTTCTTAGAATTGTATTGGAACAATAAATGAAATATGTGTTGATGCGCTTGTTCGTGAGAAGATCGCATTCATCGGTCGTTGAGTCCCCAACACATAATATCTTAGCGGTATGTGGTTCAATATATGTTACTTTTGTTATGGCTGGATGGGAGGGCATTGCACATGAAAGTCAAATTTTCAAAGTTGTAATACAGAATAACAAATAAAACTTCCCACATCCACCAACAGGTTCGCTTAAGACTGAGCTACTCTCCTAATTATTTTTTCCCTCAATATTAATCATGCAATTCACATCAGGTAAATACTATTTGGTTGACTTTGGATATCCGTTGCAATGAAGGAAATCCCTACCTTGATATGAGATACCACATACATGGCTTTGAGTGAGCTAACAATGTCACGCGGGGCAAAAAAAAAAGTTTATTAAGGCATTGCTCCTTACGCAGAGTAATTGAGAGGACTTCTTACATGTTTCCCAAGTGGTTATAGATTGTGATTGTCATGATGATTATCCACAATGGCGGCATCCTTCTTGCAACTATATTGACTTCCGTAGGGCGGACGAGGATCATAAGCATATCCCTACCGAGGCATATGAGTACCATCATTGAGAGTCTTTGAATATTCATCATATTATTAATTATAATAGTTGTTGAATATATTCACAGTTTACTCTATTTGTATTTTATACAGTTCATATTTATTCATATTCCTTGTATATTTGATATTGATTTTTTGAGTTTTTTGGACTATTTGGATGTGTTTTTTTTTTTCCTTTGCATATATTTTTTTTGTGGGTTTTGAAAGTCTATGATGAGACATTTGACCTTATAGATTCTTCTGGATGACATGTTTGTCTCTTTTTGTTAGTGTCACATGTGAAATCCTAATTAAGACAACTAAGTTCCTCTTTTTTTTCAGTGCTACGTTTTTTAAGGTTATGTTGGATAGTCTTTTTAGTGATATGCATATCTGACACACGAACTTAGTATTATGAAAACTTATGACTTTTTTCAATGGACAGTAGACTGAAAAATTTCACTACCGGGAGTGGTCAGACATGAAGAGTATCCCTAAAGATTGGTTTAACTAGTGACATACTTTGTCTGCATTTTAAAAATAATATTATGACATTACTAAATTTTATTTTAAGTCTTTATATTAATTCTAGTAATCATGATACTGTTAAGTGAGGTTTATATTCTTCTTTTTTTTGTACTATTTTGCACTGAATTTTCAAATTATATTGGTATGATAGTTCTATTGCAGACAACATTTATATACATGGGCAGAATGATCATTTATCCAAAAATAACTGTAACACAATTGTTTTCAAACTGAAAAAAATTAAATAGATGACCAACTTATCCGCAACAGCTTATTATTAAGCTGCTGCTACCCCAAACAAACCCAAGAGGTCATTGAGATTTATTTCTATTTTTTGTTTTTACATTTTTATTCTTGTTTTATTTTATCTATATGTATACTTAAGTAAAACATATTTGATAATTGTTATGTTATAATATATTTAATTAATTTTAAATGTTTTGAGTGTTTTTAAAGAAAGATCTAATTTATTTAAAAAAAATTAACATGAAAAACAATTCAAAAATAAAAATTAAAAGTGATCTCAAGCAAGCCACAAGTGTCTTTGCCAAAATTTTCCAATCGCACCTACATTGATATTTAAAACAACCCAACGAAAGGAAGATATATAGAACTTGAATTAACAGCAGAACCACTGCAGCTCTACATCATGAAGCAGGAGCAAGAAGAACACAAGCAGACATAAATCTCTTTTGTATAATCAGGTTAAAGCCGATCTCAACTATTAGAAATCTACTCATGTTGGGTAGATAAGTAAATCACTACATTAGCATACACGAGTCAAAAGTTGAAAATCCTGTATTGATCACTACTACAAAATCTACAATTTAAAATACTAAGAAACGCCAACAAAAAAATATATATATAATTCTCTGCAATATCGTCCAGAAAATCTCAGGCTGAAAAATGTGCCATTTTGAGAATGTAGGAAAGCTAGAAACTGCAGAATCTATTTGAATCAGGCTTTTGTTTTAGAAATAAACTTATATTCTCATATTTTAGGGAATCTATGCAGACGTGCCAGGGAAATCATCACTCGCCCGCTCTGCATCAACAGTTGAAGTTGATTTATTGGGCTGAGGCAACGGGGGTGGCGGCGGCGGCGGCGGTTGTGGCCGGTTTGGCTGGACTTGCTCAACTTTGTCAGGGGAGATGCCAAACTGGATCATATTAGCAAGTACAATTTTTTCAACTTTAAATCACTGTAAAAACTTAAGCTTGATTTTTGCCAGTATTTTCAAAGAAAACATCTTGAAAGCAGAGGAAATCCAATGTCAATTATAAAAACGATATGAATTTAATTAAAGGGGGAATTTACATAAAAAAATCTTATGTATTTACATGTCTATGGCTAAACTTCAATGATTACATTCATAACACTCAAATGTGTAGCATCACATAAAAAATATCACTTTACTAACTCTATAAAAGTCAAATATACATTTTTATGCATAGGTTTATAACACCAAGGTGCTATAAATGTGATATAAACTTTAGGTGTCAGATATGTAAATCCATAAGAACTGTGTGGTATGTATGTAAAATTCCCTTAATTAAAGTATACGCTAGAATAGATTACTAATAAGGTGCTCTACGATCAAAATCCAGTCATGAAGAAAACAGTTTGTCTAACAATGAAAGAAAAATGACTAGAAGCTATCTTATCCAGTTGAGAAGCTTCTAATCCAACAGATTTCTACTCCACTGAATTCACAGTTATAATATTCACATCCACGTTCTAGCACTACTAAAACTAAGGTTAATAAAGTTGGGCAGTTTTATGGCTTGAATTTTATCTGTTTTCTGTTTATTTTCTCTCCTATATATTTAGGATTCCCATCAGATTGTTGAGAAATTGAGATTTATTAGGGAAAAGCCTTATGCAATGTGGGAATCCGATACCAAAACTTAATGGAATTAGAAATCACGCAGTTAAACAAGACAGGCTGTTTGGTATGATTTTTTATTTTCTACTTTTTGTTTTTATTTTATTTTATTTAAATTTCATTTTGAATGAAAACATGTTTGACATCTTTGATTAAGATATAATTGTTGTAAAAAACATTCAAAACATCTAAAATATTTTCTTAATATTTTCAAAAACATGTTAAATTTGTTTTTAGAAAAATAAAATAAAAACACATAATATGTTTTTAAAAAGCAAAAGAATTGGAAAAAATAAATAAATTGATCCCAAACAAGCCCATAAAGTAAGCTTTTACCATTAAAACCCAAAAGGCACGAGGCTTTGTCTTTCATGGAACTACTGTGAAACGAAATCCATCACGTATTCATTACAGTAAGTCAGAAACTTTCTCTGAAGAATAAAAAGCCAGAGGATTAAAGATGTATGCTTCAATATTTTTATGAAGGTAGAGAGAAGGTACATTCAGGTCGGGGAAGATGAAACAAGATGTTATGATGGTGTATGAAGATTCATTTTTATTTTTTTTTTAAGCAACTGATAACAAACTGCAGTAAACAAAATCTATGGCTTTTAATAGGTTATATAATAGATTTTAAATCAGAGAAGATTCCTTGACATTAAAGATTAAAAGTTGTGCCATATATAGGCATATAAGGTGAGTAGAAAAAGAAGACAAATAAGGAGACGTATAACCTCAAATAAGAGGATATAAATATTAAGCACTAAGAGAATATATTTCCTAATTTAATACTTTTTTCAAGAATACTACCTTAAAATTTTGTTACTTTTCTATGATAACACTCCCCCTTAAGATGGTGCATAGATGAACAAAAATTTCTAGTTTATTACAAAGATTCGAAGACATGGTTACATGGCTTCAGTAAATATATTAAACAATGATTGTTCACTTGGTAGGGGAGATGTGATTTTCTTTAACAAGGCTGCATATTTTATGAAATGTCAGTCTATTGCAATATGTTTCATTCTTTCATAGAATGTATGATTGCTTGCAATGACGATAGCTACATGATTGCAGTATTTAAGGATTGTTAGTTATGTAATAGGAAAGACATTCTCCTACAAGAGCTTTAAAGGATTCATTTCCTAAGTAGAATGAGACATGGCAAAATATTCACCACTCAATCTAGGAACAATCGTTTGCTTCAGACTAATTTAGGAATGGATATTTACTTATATAGCACACAATTATAATGTATTCACATACCTCATACCTAAACTTTCATATTTCCGCACATAGCACTCAAATCTTTAAGATCACATAAAATAACACTATTAACACTTTTTAAAAGTGAAATCCACATTTTCATGCATAGATTTAAAGCACCTAAGTGTTATATATGCAGGTATGAGTGTTTAGGTGTGATGCGTGTAAATACATAAGGATTGTGTGGAAGGTATGTAAATTTCCCTTTTAGGAAATGCGATTTCCACCAATAAGCACAATACCCTGGAGTAAATTTTTAATCCTCAAAAAATCCAATATAGTTAGCATTCGAAAACTTTCAGACCCTCAAATGATTATGTTCTCAATATACCAAGTAACTTCATGAAGATTTTTTTAAAAAATTCAATATTCTTAGGATAATCACCTAGTGCATATTCTTTCAAGTTTTAATAAATGATTTTGCCTAAAAAACATTGATATCAAGAAGAAACCTCATAGTTTTTATCATCGTTGAATAAACGCAAAAAATTTCATAGGACAATCATCATGCATACCCAAAAAGAGCAACTTCTCCAAAGGTCAATAACATATTTCCCATGAAAGAGCAAGAAATACCTTCCTTAATATCAAGGTTATTGAAGTGTGCTTACGTGGTGAAGTGAAGCGAACTATAAACTAAGCATATAACTATAAACTAAGCATGCAGATCTCATCGCTTCTCCGTATTGTGTTGTTGTGCGCTCAACTTCAGAATATAATGAAATTTTAGTTCTAATATCATTGCTGGCGTAGCTCTATGATTTCGGAATTAACCCAAATTATAATAGAAATGCAAATATTGTTGCAAAAAATTCGAAATGATTACAAATAAAGACTCTTGAAAATCAAAAAATAACAACACAAAACATAAAGAGACAACCTAGGACGATGGCGAAGGTGACGAATGGCGGCTGGGCAGTACGGAGTGGGATTGGTTGGGATTTGCGGGTGCAACTGGAGACCTAGAATGAAATGGCTGCAGCACTAGGTGATGGGGATGAGAGGCGACAACAGCAGAATAGTAAGGGGGTGGCGGCAGTGGGCTGGGAGGCTGGAAGACTTGCAGCAGCGGGCTGGAAGGGAGTGGATGCCTTGTCGCCGTAGGTGTGGGTGCTGTAGGAAGGACGACGACGACATAAAGTGGGAAAAAGGACTTGCAACAGGGAAATGAGGACTGCGGAGGAGAGTTGGGGAAGATAAGTTTCTCCGCGGGATCAAGTTATAACAGGAGCACCTCCTCGCCTTCAGATACAACTCTTGAAGGGAAAACAACCACGATGTCTGACTTGGACAGAAATCTGAAATCTAGAATAATCAAAAGCTAAACCTAAGCAAGAAAAACAACAACTATATAATAGCTAGGAGATAAAATGGGAAGGAGAGGCTTCCCTTCAAGCAGCAACCAGAAAAAGAGGGAAAAAAAGTGGCAAACAGAAAGGCATGAGATGCCTACGGAGGTACTTCTCACACCTTGGAAGCGGGAAACGGGCCAGTCTAGCCTCCTGCTGACTGGAACACCCCCTGTTGAACCAATTGACAGGTCCCAAGCCCCGTGTAAGTCTCTTAGGGTTGGAGGAGCTTCGACTTCATGCGTCGAAGCTTCTGGTTCTTCGTCTGCAGACTTAGCAGCACCTTAATCCCATTGTCGGTTGTAATGCCACCCAAAGCACTTGAGGATTTTCCCCCAAATGCAAGCATACTTCCATATTGATTCTTTCGTCTGGGGATCTACAACTAAACCGAACTTAAATTGCATGTCTCGCCTATGCTGTTGAATACTCCCAAAGTAATATGCAATCGGCTCCGCCCGATCTAAAGTGAGGGTAGTATGAACCTCTCCAAAAGGTGGTTGCGATGGTCTAAGATATCAACCGTGTATCCTGAAATGCTCCTCGTCATGATTATCCCGCGTCTGGAGCATGTCTCAGTCCTATCACCCTCTGTCATCACCAGAATGGTCCCATTGATGTCGCACTGCTGGCGAGAATGTTTGTGATCTTGTGCTTTGCCGAAGGGATAACTATGTGATTCCCATCATTAGTGAAGGAATAGATGTTTTTGAATCTGTCGAGCTGAGTCCTACGGTCAAATTGTCACGGTCTCCAAAATAAAAGGTGGCAAGCATTCATGGGGACCATGTCACACCACATCTGATCCTATAGCTGGCTCCCAATCAAAAACTACACTAGGCACCTTCAGTCAATGCTCACCTTGTTCTCCTTTTCAGCTAAGTTAGAGAATATAGCTAGGAGTGCCTCTGAGACATGAGACCCTATTTCTCTACCATCTACGTAGATGCCACGTTCTTGATGCTCCCTCCATCGATGACGAGACCGCATATCTTTAGGTTCACTATGCAGCGACATATTCTCAATCTGTAGGACCCTTCGAATCACGAGCGTCTCTCCTTCATCCGGTGGAAGATGATATAACTCCCCCCGTTCCTTTGTTGTCTTCTCGTTGCAAACCTTCTCCACGATGCCCTACTCAGTAAAAGACAACTCGGCTCGTGGTGCAGCTAGAGGCGATGTGCCCAAATCTATGGCAATTGAAGCATTCTCTGGTGGGGATTGTAGAAGGTGTGCCACTCTTCTCAAACTTCTTCTCACCGAGTGCGGATCTATCCTTATCCAAACCAAATTTCTCAACTCCCTAAGGTGTGCTCCTGTTGGCGTCTCACATTTTGGATGTCTATCTGACTGGTGGTGTTTTCCTGCTCTGTTTCTACTATCTTTCCACTTTCAATGCTGAGTTATGGACATTTCCAAGTGACCAATAAGGCTGCAGCAGCACCATATTGCTAATAGCGGGCTTTGGGGCCCCCACATAACGAGCTATCGCGTGTTCCTCTGGCTCAACCAAATCACACTTCATCTGCAACAAGTCAAAATGCACCGTGAATCCTCCATTAATAGGTCTCCTTGTTGCAGGTGATTGAGACTCAGAAATATATCCTGGCGGTAGTGAGGTGAGAGGTTTTCCTCTACATTGCTTTCTTCAAGTTTTTTCACTTCGAAATCTTATCAATACCTTCTCTTTTCTTTTGCCTCTGCAAGTTATCCCACCACAAGGAGGCATTATTTCTCAATTTGATAGCTACAAGCTTCATCCTTTTATCCTCTGACACCTCTTTATACTCGAAGATCCGCTCAAACGATTATAGTCATTCGATGAAGTCATCTAGATCCATACCGCCCTCAAACTCTGGTAGATCCAACTTTTATCCTACACCACTGTGTCCTCCATAGGTGGCCTCCTCTATTACTGGATCCCAAAGCGTCGTGTTTTTTATTAGATTTATAACTGCAATCTCTAGCTGTTATTACTTATTATTAGCTTTTACTCCATCGTTATATATTTCTTATTTGTTTTATTATGTTTTATTATTTTCCTTTATTGTGTCTATTGTAATTGAGTTTAAATACCTCTCCTTCTATCAAGAAAATTATGCTACTTTATTCCAAATCTCAACATGGTATCAGAGTCTAACCCTAGATTCAGGCTACAATTAGCCTCCTCTGTAGATGCCGCCTGTAGTTGCCTTATTTTGGCGATTCCCTGCAGTCGTCGGCCCCCTCAGAAGATTCCTGCAGTGTGGTTTCTCCAGGGAAAAATTCTTACCAAGTGGTTTCTTCCTGGAAAGTGCTCTTTCCTTGCATCCGCGGGTCCTCAGGTTCCCTGCTTCTCCCTGCAGATTCCCTACAGTGTATTTTTCTCCCTGTTGTGGTTTGGTTCCTCTGCAGCCGCCAGTCTCCTCTGTCTTCCTTTTGCAAGCGCAAGCCGCCGGTTCTAGCAGGTGTTGTTTCCCTCGCCGATCTTCCTCGCAAGTGTGTGGATTCCTACAGTTGCATCTATCTTCCGATGACCCTACTGAAATTTTTCGATGGCTCAGAATCACAACCGCATCTTCTTTGGCTCAGTCGAAATTATGGTGTATTCCTCCAACACTTAGCTACCTTCAAAATGTGTTCTTGATTCCACCGCATGATCGACTCTAACCTCCCCTCCCTTGCAAACCAAAAGGCCAAAAACTAACATGAACTTTTTTATCACAACCCATAAATTAAACAACAGTAACTTTCTTCAAATGTCCCAAGCGGTGTTTTTGTTCATCAAAGGATATGGAAAATTCGGTCACTTTTCAGGTATGATTTGTGAGGCTCCAATAATTGACCCGACATATGGAGCTTGGGAAGTAAAGAACTTCATGGTCATGTCGTGGCTGATCAACTCCATGGAAACTTCGATTGGTCGTTTATATAAGTTCCTCCCTTCAGCTAGTGTCCTCTGGACGGCTGCCCGTGATACCTACTCGGATGTAGGAAACTCTGCTAACTCTATGAGGTGTCTAAGAAAATTCGAGAGGCAAAACAAAGGTCAAAGACCATGACCCAGTACTATAATGGCCTTATTGCACTATGAATGGAATGCGATCTGTACTACGACTAAACTTGGGATTCTGTGGCCGACCTCTTTTTCTTCCAGAAGATTGTAGAAAATAATCGCATGTTTCAATTCCTGACTGGCCTTTAACAAAGAAATTGAGATGTCCGAGGTCGTATTCTTGGCAGGGACCCTCTTCCGTCCGCTCACGCTGCTTTCAACGAGATTCATCAGAAAGAGAGCCAGAGACTTTTCATACCCAGCACTTCTGCTCCTTCAGTTGAATCATCCGCCTTAATCTCGAATAGTGTTCAGCCTTCATCCATGTTACCTCAAACCGGTCACCCAACTTGTGATTACTATGACAAACTCAACCACACTCGAGACAAGTATTATAAATTTCACAGTAAATCGACATACATACCTTCGGCCAAATCCTATGCTACCAAGGGTCTCACGGCGACGTCTGATTCTACCATGGCTCCTACTTAGAGCATTCTGAAATCCTTTGAATACCTGAAAAACCAAATGGAGCAATTAATCAAGCTTCTTGGAGCAATCAAGTCTTCATGGATTCATCAACCTCCCACATTCAATAAGGTACTCTTCATATGGCTCTCAATATTTATTTCTCCTCTAGTCCGTAGATTGTTAATTCAAGTGCCATGAATCACATGACTGAATGCTCACAAGATTTCTCGATTTATTATCCATACTTTGGGAAAGATATTTCAGAATTGCAGATGACTCTTGTAGTTTCATTGCTAGTAAAGGGTCGATTGCACTAACGACCGGTGTAACTCTGGAGTATGTTTTACATGTTCCCCAGTTGCATGGTAATTTGTTATATGTCAGCAAGTAGAAGAATAATATTGCTTATGTTGCTAATTTCTCTTATGATGGTTGCAATTTTCAGGATCATCGATCGGGGAAGATGATTGAAACTGCTAAGAGAGTAGCTGGACTCTATCATTTCCAAGAGAAGAGCACAGAGAGTGAGAATGCGCCACTCAGAAGTTGTGGTTATCTCGAATTATTGGATGTCATGTTATGTTGTTGCATTGTCGTTTGGGTCATCCCAGTTTTCACTATTTAAAAAATATGTATCTTTTGATGTTTTGTAATAAAAATCTTTCTAACTTCAATTATAAGACATGTCAGTTAGTCGAGCATCATTGGATCTATTACCCACCCCACATTACATACATTCTGCTCATTTCTCTTTCATTCATAGTGACATATAGAGACCCTCTCGCACTTCCAGCTACACCAATAAAGGGTAGTTCTTGACTTTTATTGATAACAATACTCGAATGACATTGGTCTACATTTTAAAAGACTAATTGGAGGTTAATATCACATTTCAAAACTTATATATCATCATTTTAACTCAATTAAAAACTCCAAATTAGATCATTCGTGAGTTTTTCAACTCTATTTTGGGTGAGAATTCTTGGTGAGTAAAGGCATCTTCCACCATAACTCGTGTACAGACACTCAACAAAATGAGATAGCCGAGAGTAAAAATTGTCACCTTTTTGACGTTGCTCGCTCCATTATATTTCAATTCAGTATCCCAAAATAATTTTGGAATGATGTCATTTTAACTGCCACCCATCTTATAAATAGTCTTCTCTAAAATTCACAAGTTCTGAATCCCCTTAGTCGTCTTGATGTCATGCTTCCCTACCAATCAGGTCTTCTCCACATTAGATCCCAAGATTTTTAGGTGTGCGGCCTTTGTTTGGAACAATGCCCCCACTCAGAGTAAACTTGATCCGAAATCCATAAAATATATCTTCCTAGGGTACTCGACAACTCAAAAGGGGTATTGGTGTCTTGATCTCACCACAAACAAAATCAATATGAGTACTAATATCTTCTTTGAAAATGTTCCCTATTTTCCTAGCTCAGCCTCAAGTGAGAGGAGCTCGAGTTCTTAGACACTGTCCCTTATCATACTCCTATAGATGTCCCCCATCCCCCCCACCCCATTATTCATAACACTGAGGAGTGCCCTGTTCCGTTGAGTGCACCATCTCCTCCTTAGTCGTCCTGATGTCATGCTTCCTTAGCAATCAGATCTTCTCCACATTAGATCCCCTTAGTCGTGCTGATGTCATGCTTCCCTACCAATCGGGTCTTCTCCACATTAGATACTAAGATTTTTAGGTGTACGTCCTTTGTTCGGAATACTCTCCTACTCGGCGTAAATTTGATCTAAGATCCATAAAATGTATCTTATTAAGGTACTCTGCAACTCAAAAGGGGTATCCGTGCCTTGATCCTACCACAAACAAAATCTATGTGAGTACGGATGTCAACTACTTTGAAACTGCTCCCTATTTTCTTAGCTCAGCCTCAAGTGAGGGGAAGCTTGAGTTTTTAGACACTGCCCCTTATCATACTACTATGGATGTACCCCCAGTTGTTCCTACCACTGAGGAGTCCTTTGTTCCATTGAGTGCACCATCTCCTCCCACTGTTCGTGTCTACACTCAGCACACATGCTCCTACTCTGGAGCCGATTACCTCGTTACAGGACCATTACTCCACATCGGGCGACATCCTCAACACGACCCCTACTCCGAATGAGGTGAGTTCTTTAAGAAGGTACGTAATCAGACATGCTCCCTGTATTCTATGGCAAAATATGTATTTTCGCGGTCTATTGCCGGCCTACATAGCATTTGCTACTGCCCTAACAGATCATCACATCTTAGCTACTATTGAGTTTGCTTTTGCTGATCCAACCTGGAAAATGGCAGTAACGGAGAAAATGAATGACCTTCAGTGAAACCATAAATGGGATGTTGATATTCCTCGGGTTAAGAAAATTGTGGGGTGCAGAAATATTTTCAGCACTAACTTCAACTCTGATGGATCTTTTGAGAGTAACAAAATATGATTGGTCGTCAAAGAGTACCCACAGACCTACAAAGTTGATTATGGGAAGACATTTGCTTTAGTGGCTAAGTTAAACACTATTCGGTCATGTTGTCCATCGCGGCGAATCTAGATTGGTCTTTATTCTTGCTAGATGTCAAGAATGTGTTCTTGAATAAAGAGCTTACAAAAGAGATGTAAATGTCTCTCTTTCCTGGATTTGAATCTACTGCCTCCAGAGGGCAAGTGTGAAAGCTATAAAAGTCTCTCTATGGGCTAAAGTAGTCCCCAAAGGCCTGGTTCAGTAAGTTGACAAAGGTAGTCGTTGGTCATGATTTTACTCAGGCTCGATCAGAACACACTCTCTTCTTCCGACATTCCTCCAAAGACCAGGTGGCTATCCTTATTATCTATGTTGATGATATTTCCCTTACAGGCAACGATCTCCCATCATTTCGTCCTTGAAAGACTTTGTCGCTACATCCATTAAAATGAAGGACTTAGGATCTCGTTGGTACTTCTTAGACGTGTAAGTGCTTGGTTATCTCGAGGCATTTGTCTATCTCATCGCAAATATGTCATTGATTTCTTGACAGATAACAAAATTTTTCTATGCAAACCAGTGACTGTTCCTATGAATCTCAACGAAAAATTATCTGATATTCCTATTGTTGTGTCTGTCGACAAGGCTCATTACCAACGCCTTGTAGGAAAACTCATCAACCTCGCCCATACTCGCCCTGACATATGCCACACAGTTGGTATAGTAAGTCAATTCATGTATGACCCTTATGAGCATCATATCGAAGCTTTCAATCAGATTCTTCACTATTTAAAAGATACATCGGGCTCAGGTTTATTTTTCTCTCATCACATCTCTTGGTCTATTGTTGTTTATAAGGATGTTGATTGGGTCAGGTCGGCTCATTATCGACATTCCACCTTGGAGTACTGCTCATTGTATGGCAAAATCTTGCCACATAAAAAAAACAAAAAATAGTTTGTGTTTGCTCGGAGCAATGCTGAAGCTGAATCTCGATCTATTTCCTTGGAAATTGTGAAGTTCTCGGGTTATGCATCATGTTCCACGAACTTTGTATGTCAACCTCTATCTCGTTGTAATTATTCTATAATAATAAGGTCATCATCAGCATTGCTCACAATCTAGTCCAACATGACCATACCAAACATGTGGGACATTAACAGATACTCTATTAAGGAAAAGATTAAGTCTAGAAAAATTTGTGTTCCATTTGAACCCTCCAATGGTCAACTAGCGGATATCCTCATCAGGAATCTTCCTCGTTCTTTGTTCGATGACTTCAAATTCAAGTTGAACATGACTGACATATATGCTTCAACTTGAGGGGGGTATTAGATTTATAATGGCAATCCCTAGCCGTTATTTCTTATTATTAGCTTTTATTCCCTCATTATGCATTTCCCATTTATTTAATTCTGTTTTGTCTTTCCTTTATGGGTTTTTTGTTGTGGCAGATTTTTCATTTTTTTGCCTACAAAGTAACATAAATTGTAACTGAAATTTCTTCTGTTGTTTTTGTTCATCGGGTTATTGTGTTATGCTTGTTGGACTGCATGAATACTCTTGAAAAAATTGAGGATTTGGGTTATTGAAATTAGATTTTTATATGAAGAAAGAATTGTTCAAACCTTGCTTTGTACATTCATAATATGAGCTTAAATAGAGTATTACAATATTTTACAAATAAATTCTCAGGCTTCTTCAGTATTCACTTTTACCAATAGAACCTTAAATAAGGTCCAATTCTCAACACTTCCTCACAAGGGTAAAATATGTTCACGAAGTCCATCTTTTCACATTTTTCACATAGCCTAGACAAATCTGATGAACAAAGCCTTTAGTGAGGCAATCAGCCACTTGCTCTCCAGTGAGTACATGACTTAGCTCCAGTAGCGCATTATTCAGCTTTTCCTTTATGAAGAATCTGTTAATCTCCACATGTTTGGTTTTATCGTGTTGCATGGGATTGTTGGCAATGTTGAATGCTGACTTGTTATCGCACCACAACTTCATTTGAGTTCCTTCGTCCACCTTGAGCTTGACCAACAAGGCTCTCAACCACATCATCTCGACAATTCCTAAGGTACTCTGCCTCTAATGTTGACCTCACTACTATAGTTTGTTTTTGCTCTTCCAAGAGACCAAGTTGGCCCCTACAAACATGCGGTATCCAGAGGTGGATCTTCTGCACAACTCGACCAGTCAGCATCACAAAAGCCATCAATGTTTATATACTTATTATTCATGAAAATCAACCCCTTTATTAGTGCACTCTTCAGGTACACCAAAATCTCACACTGCATTCATATGGCCCTTTCTTGGATCATGAATGTAACGAATCATCACACACTGCGAAAAAGTTATCGGGTCGAGTGTGACAGATAGATCAGACGCTTTACCAATTTCTAGTAACTCTCACAATCAATCGGTTATCCTACATTTGCACTCGGTTTGGCTTTCTGGTCAAGGGGAGAGGCTACAGTTTTGTACCCCAACATGCATGTTGCTACGATAAGATCTAGTACATACTTTCTTTGGGACAAAACCATCACATCAGGTTCACAAGTCACTTCAATCCCAAGAAAATATGAGTAGTCAAGATCCTTCACCTCAAACTCTATCTAATCTTACCTTTAGTTGGGCAATCTTTGTCTCATCATCATCAGTGAAAATGATGTCATCAATATACACAACAAATATAGCAGTGTGACCTTCATGTTGTCGAAAGAACACAATATGGTCTGCATTGATCTGATGATATTTCATGCTTGCCATAGCATTTCTAAAATAGTCAACCTAGACTCGAGGAGACAGCTTCAAGTCATTCAATAACTTCCCGAGCTTACACACATTTCTTATAGCCTAGACTGTACCAAATCCTGAGAGTATCTCTATATATACCTCCTCCAATAACCATGAAAATGCATTCTTCTTATCAAGTTGGTGTAATCTTCACCCACCTTTCACCGCCAGAGAAACCAGTGTCCTCACTATGCTCATCATTGTTACTGGTACAAATGTTTCATTATAATCAATGCATATGTCTGACTGTACTTTTTTGCCGCCAATTGTGCTCTGTATCGCTCCACTTTCCCTTTTGAAGTTTGCTTCAATGTGAAGATTCACATGCACTGAACTGTCTTTTCGCCCCTAGGTAGTGACACTATCTCTCATGTTCAACTTTTATTGAGAGCCCTAAGCTCTTCATGCATACCACTTTCCACTTAAGATCCTCATTAACAACCTGCCAACACTTGGCGTCCAAAGATATCATGAATGCTCTATGTAAACGTGATATGTTAGAATATGAAACAAAATTAGCAGTGTCATGTTCCCACCAAAAATTATCGAGAAGACATCCCAAATTGTTGCAAGAGGTCTTTCTTAAAGTTAGGGGCTTATTAGTAGGAGGAGAAATCATATCACTTGGGAGTTCTGAGTCGGAGATGAATGTTGTAGGTGTCTCAAGAGTCAGAGAAGACTGAGACAAGCAACTAGTTGGCACACGTGGCACTGCAGGCATCGTTCCCTCATTTTGCTTCCTTTTCGTGTATGCATTCTTAGCTCATATTTAGTCAGAATCCCACCATCTTGGGTCTCCTCATTTTTTACTTTCTCAACTAATTCATCCCACATCACAGGATAAGACATTGCTCTCAAGTGTACTACCCCTCTCACTATTGCTACTCGTATCTCCAGTATTTGGCAAGTCACAGAGAAGTAATGTCACCTCTTGGGTGTTCAAATTCTCTAAATAACACATCCATGCTCACATGCAATCACTTCTCCATCGAGCTCCAACAAACATACCCCTTTTGGATGGCAGAATAACCTACGAATACACATTTCACAGCCTTGAGATCCAGCTTCTCTACTGATGGTTTTTTATCTTTCACAAAATATACAAAGCCGAACACCTTTAGTTGGAGAATCTCACTATCATCTCCTTTCAACATCTGACAAGAATGTTTCCAATCCAACATCCTCGATGACATCCTGTTGCTCAATTGAGCAGCTATCAAAATTGCTTGCCCCATAAGTGCATTGGGACATTCATTGCGATCATGCTTCAAGCTACCACTAGAAAATGTTTATTCTTCCACTCTACTACTCCATTTGTGTCAGTGTATATAGACATGTGGTTTGATGTTGTATATCCCTTGGGCTGACAATTATTCTCCAAATATTTTGTTTGTATATTTTATCTCATTATCAGACCTCAATTACTTCACTATTACACCATATTAAGTTTGGATTATCTTGTTAGAGTCATTGAAGCAAGCAAACACATCACCCTTATTTTTTATCAAATACAACCAAGTAACACAAGAAAAACAAGCAATAAGGGAATATCAAAAACCATTCATAGAACTTGTAGAACAAAGTCCCCAAATGCCAGAATGTATCAAGTCAAAAATACCAAAACTAATGTTCTAGGAAGCTTACCAAACTCACAAGCATCATAAACTAGCTTTTGTTTATTTGTTTTTATACAAAGAAGAATACAACCGACTCAATAAACTAAAATAAGAGTGTCTCATACGTCTGTGATGTGGCGGCAACACATCAACCACATAGCTCCCACATTCTTCTACTCCAACACTCTTTACCATAGATGTCAAAGTTGAGTCTATCGCCTTCAGTCCAAGTACCAGGGTCCACTGTATCACGTTCCCGTCCTAAGTGTTCGGCCCGTCCCTTTCTCTTGGAAGTCAACTTAGGGATAACAAAAGAAACAATACATTTTAGTTGGAAAATAATGAACTAATAGATAAAAGGTTTACTGAAAAAATGAGTGTGCAAAAAATTAGACATATATCCTTGGTACATCTCAATGTACCCATATCAACTACAGGTTGTTCGACCATCAGCAATCCAGATGCTCTCTGGTACTGCTAAGGGAGTATATGAAAAAAATTCTCTAGCAGTACCTGTCACATGTCGAGATGCACCAAAATCTACTATTCATTATGATGATACTCTAGTGGAAATAAAGAGAAAAGCATGTGCATCAAAGTGAGCATAAGTGACAATGTTATCATTTGTTGAAGACTGATTAGAAGCATCCACAACCCGTCCCGTCACTTTCTGCTATCTCTTCAACAACTTCAGACACTCATGATCCTCATTGGTAAAAACCACATGTCTCTCCCTCTTTTGCTACAATCAGATTTGGACGAAAGCCCTATTTTCCACCTTTTTGACCACCGCAGCCACGACCATGGTCTCCACCCTGTCCACGTCCACCTCTCTCTCTCTCTCCCCTTAGGTGGCTTAGAACAAGTATCGCTCAGATGTCCAATTTCACTACAGTTATAGCACTTGCGTGTCTCCCCTGAACACCTATTATACCTGAGCTCAAGACAGCCTAAACTGCTCGTGCACCTGGAAGTTTACTCAACTCAGAGTGTAGCTTCATCTGACTCGCCTCCTATATCATCGCAGTGACCTCATCCAGTAAAGGAATAGTCACCTGAGTTAGCAAGACAGATCTCCTCTGATCAAAGCTCGGGTTCAGTTAGGAGGATAGATCGCCTATGTCTCTCTCCTTAAGTGATCAAGATTTGTCCATAGCATCTCCAGATCTATGGTCTATTCTTGAATCGATCTATCACCCCGTGTCATTAGTTCACTCACTGCATCTGGAACACCCTTATGTGGTTCTCCGCCAGCATAAATTCTCTTCAGCATTGCACAGATGTCACTCACTTTTTGAATTCCTTCTACTGAAGATGCAATTGACAGAACCATTGAGTTGAGTAGTCGGGTGTAAATTAAGGCGTGTGGTCCTCCACTTATCCCCCCCATCACTGCCATTTTTTTTGGTTAGTCCCTAGTCAGATATACCTCTAGTCTCTTCCCTACTAGAGCAGTCTCAATCTAACATGTCCAACTCAAATACGTAGACGGTCTATCAAGCTTCAGATAACAGAGGGAGCTCTAGTTTCACCTACGTCGGAGCACATGCTAAGGTAGTGACTCCCTTTGAGATGCTAGCTCCCTGTATGAGCCAGACCAAGACCTTCAGAACTCGAAATATATCTTTTTTAGAAACTTTGATCCTTTACTTCCCGCATTATCTCCATCTCCTGCCATCCTCAATCTCAAGGATCCAAGCCTAGATCACACAGCCATTGCTCAGGTCGTTGCCTTCCCAGTTAGCTCTAATCGCGACTATATCACTATGATCCCGTCGTAGCCTCGCTAGGTAGCTCCGATCGCGACTGTATTGTGATGCTCCAAGTCGCAAACTTGTAGTTGCCTTACCGGTTTTGTGGTGTTCCAGTCGCGACTGCATTGCGAACCTTCAACATCCTAGGAATCGTGAATTTATCGCTATCGTGAACCTTCACGATCCCATTGTTGCCTTCCCATTTCCAGTCGTGGCATTCCAGTCGTGACTATACCACAAACCTTTAGCATCCCAGGCATCTGCAATCGCGACTGTATCACTATCGCGAACCTTCAAGTGATCCCGTCGTTAGCATCCCAGGTAACTTCCAATCGCCACTATTTCAGGTTCCCAATCCTGAATATCGAGCACCAAAAATGGCTATTAAGACTAGGGCTCTGATACCATGATGAAAAAACTGTTCAAAACCTGCTTTGTACATCCATAACATGGACATAAATAGGGTATTACAATATTTTACAAATAAACACCAAGACTTCTTCAATATTCTCTATTTACCAATAGGACCCTAAATAAGGTCTAATTCTCAACATTATATTCTGACATTGAATCAAATTATTTCGTGGAAGAGGCTTTAGATTATTTGTTGCTCGACAGAACCTAAATCCTTTGCCAGAAAGTCCCTAAATGATCTTGATAAGATAGGTATCATTCATTAAAACAACGTGCTCACTTGTCAGCTATATTTAACGATAAAAAATAACATGCATGCAAATTGATACAAGTCTAGAATGCTCAAAAAATAACCCTTTGAACAAAAAATTTTTAGGTTCAGACACTAAGAGTTAAATGCGGATATATCAGAGTGCACAGCTGTCGACTCCAATAAATTTGACTAGACAGCCGAGAAAAACAATTATGTAGCTAGTGGGCTGTGTACTCATATATATTCACACATAGACCTAAACTAATAAATCCTTTGAATGAGGTAATTATGCAAAAGAAACAAAAGCATGTGTTTCTCTCCATAGTTGTCCAATGTATTTGTCTCCTACCTAAATCTAGCCTAACTCCATGTTTGTCCAATGTATAATCTCCTATCCAAATCTAGCCTGATATACCTTCACGTAGCTCTAAGTGTAGTGTACGGACCTAATATATCCACTGAATACGAGGAATGTGGAATTACGCTCATAATTACCCTTTAATACGTGCTATATTTAGACATTATTTTAATTCCTTAATTTTAGCTATTTATGTTATTCCGTAATTATAGAAAGGACTTAATTCCTTTCCTTATTCTTGTACTTGTAATCACCTATTTATAGGTAAATTCTCTATGGAATTGATATAGCATAATTCAAAAATTCACATGGTATCAGAGCCATAGTTGAAGCTCTCCCGCTATCCCGCTCGATCGGAGCCTCGTCCCGCTCGATCGAGTCTCGTCCCGCTCGATCGTCTGCGTCTCGCTCGACGTCGGCGTCCCGCTCGATCGTCCGCTCGATCCCGTTCGATCGACCGCTCGTCCCGTTCGATCGACCGCTCGTCCCGTTCGATCGCTCGACTGCTTCCTGCCGTTCGATCGTCCGCCTGTCTGCTCGACATCTCCCGCTCGATCGAAGCAATCGTCCCGCTCGAAGTCTCTCGCTCGACCGCTCGACGTCTCCCGTTAGACCGGAGAAGACTTCTCCGGCTCGACGTCTCCCGCCGATCGAACGTGATTCTCCGGCATACTCTCTCGACGTCTCCTCCCCTCTCCTGCGATCGTTCGTCCGAGCGCATCAAGGAATCGCGCCTATCCCGCGATTGTCTACTTCCGATTGCCGACGCTTCTTCCGCGACCAATCACAAGCACAGCCCGTTCCAGCCGTGCTCCTCGTGGACGCAACCTCTTCTCTAGTCATTCCATTGGACTCCTCTCCTCTCCGATGACTAAGTACGGCCATGCCTGCAACTCGTCCTCCACTAGTGACGTCACTTCTAGCTACCCCTCCGCAACTGGGTCTCCGATGCCCAACAATTCGGACAATAACTCGTCCTCATCACCAGTCACAAACTCACCGACCATAATTATCTCTAATGGTCGCAGTCAGTCATGATGTTTGTATGCTGCAAAGGCAAAGATGACTACCTCACTCGGTGATGCTCAAGCCCGAGCGACGACGGATCCATCATACAAAACTTGGAAATCCGAAAATAATATGGTTATGGCTCAGCTTGTTAACTCGATGGCCCTCGATATTAGCGAGAATTTTCTCCTCTATAGCACGGCTAAGGATATCCGGGATCTTGCCGTGAGACATATTCTAGTTCGGATAATACGACCGAACTCTTTGCGATTGAGACCCTTCTTCATGACTTTCGTCGAGGTGATCTCTCCGTCACTCAATACTTGATACTCTTACTCGATATTGGCGACCAACTAGATCTATTCGAGGTGTACCCTTGGAAGTGTCCCGAAGACACTATTATATTTCGCCAAATCGTGGAACAGAAGCGCACCTTCAAATTTCTCCTCGGCCTCAAATCTGAGTTTGACCAGACTCGCTCGCGGATTTTAAGTTTGAAACCTCTCCCAACAATTCGTGAAGTTTTTTCCGATGTGCGCCGCGAAGAGAGTCGCCAAAAGGTCATGTTAGGTGCTTCCTCTTCCACTCCAGTCCTTGACGGATCCGCCCTTGTTGCTCACATCCCATCCACAGACAACCGCCAACGCCAGGGCCACCCGTGGTGTGATCACTGCCGCCGTCCTAGCCATACGCGGGATACTTGTTGGAAGATTCATGGAAAACCCACCAATGGAAAGATCAAACATGATTCTCGGGCAGCTACCACCATCACCACCGAAGCTTCTCCAGGAACGAGCCCGTTCAACGAACAACAGATTCATGCTCTCCAGAAGATGCTCGGTCAGCTGTCTCCAGTCCATCCTCCTAGTGTAACATCAGGTGCCACCGGCCTTGTTGCCCAACAAGGTATTTTCTCATCTGCTTTCGTCTTGGATTCAACCTCTTCTCGCCCATGGATTGTTGACTCAGGTGCCTCCGATCATATGACCGGGGATATCTCCTTATTAGTGGATTACCGACCGTGTAATCCGACCCTCACTGTTCGGATTGCCGATGGATCGGCCTCCAAAGTTGCTGGTCTTGGTTCTGTCCGCATCTCTCCAGATCTATTCCTCACTTCTGTGCTTCATGTTCCTACTTTGGATTGTAATCTAGTCTCTATTAGTAAGCTCACTCATGATTGTCATTGTGTTGCTAAATTTTTTCCATATGTTTGTGAATTTCAGGATTTGAAGTCGGGGAGGATGATTGGCAGTGCTGAGTTGCGCAATGGTCTCTATCTTCTCAACAAACCCTCTGTTGGTCTTGTTTCACCCACTGGTGGTGCTCCAGTATCTAGTATGTCTTGCTTAAATCTCCTTAGTACATCTGTCTTTCATTCCAGGTGTTAATAATGATAGTGAAATCGTATTCTTCGTTATCGTTTAGGTCATCCTAATTTTATGTACGCTTAGAAGCTTGTTTCATCATTTATTTATTAATAAAAGTACTATCACCTTTAATTGCGAATTTTGTCAACTTGTCAAATACACTCGTACTTCATTTCCTCGTTTATCATACGGACCTACTCGTCCCTTTTCCCTAATCCATAGCGATGTCTGGGGTCCCTCTCGTGAAAAAAATATTTCTGAGGCCCAATGGTTCGTGTCCTTTATTGATGATCACACACGCGTGACCTGGATCTATCTAATGCGTGATAAATCCGAGGTAGGACCAATATTTCGTGCCTTCTATCAAATGATACTTACTCAATTTGACACAAAAATTCAGACTCTTAAAACATATAATGCACGAGATTTTTTCAACACCTCCATAGGAACTTTTCTTACTCACGATGGCATCCTTCACCTTGGCACGTGTGTTGATACTCCCCAACAAAATGGGGTTGTCGAGCGATAAAATCGTCACTTGTTGGAGGTAGCCCGTAGTCTCATGTTCACCACATCGGTCCCTAAATTTTATTGGGGCGAGGCAACATTAACTGCTGCCTATCTCATAAACCGGATGCCCTCTCGTATTTTGGGTTTTCTTAGTCCAATTGATGTCCTCCTTCGCTCCTATCCAACTACCTGTGTCCTCCCTTCAGTTATCCCTACCAAATTATTTGGTTGCTCCGTCTTTGTTCATATTCACAAACAACACCGCAGTAAATTAGATCCCAGATCAGTCAAATGCATCTTCATAGGGTATTCAGCCAATAAAAAAGGCTACAAGTGTTATTGCCCTTCAACTAAAAAGATCTATAATTCTATGGATGTCACCTTTTTTGAGCATCAGCCATACTACCCAGAGTCTGTTGTTCAGGGGGAGAGTCGTAGTGAACAACAACCCTGTGTTCTTTTACCAACTGACACGGATCTTTCACCGGCTATCCAACCTCCTCCATCTCCTATGCCAAACCCATCTACACATCCCGCACCTCAGGAACTTCGGGTCTATACAAGACGGAACAGAACTGCTGAAAGAATAGAGAACCAAATACCACTTCCAGCTGCTGTCCAAGAATCTAATCCGGCTCCAAACCTCTCTGAAACTCACTCAGGTACGGAATCTATAGACACTAGTGACTATGAGCTTACCCCGCCTGTGAGAGATGATTCCGATGTTCCTTGCACTCAACATCCTATCTCTCGATTTGTTTCATATGAGAAGTTATCTCCTCCCTATCATACATTTGTCACTGCTATTGACAGCATAGAGATCCCGAATTCTATTCGAGAAGCACTCTCACAACCGGGATGGAGAAAAGGCGTGAATGAAGAAGTTCTTCGCACTAGAAAAGAATGGAACGTGGATTGTGTCTGATTTGCCCAAGAATACGAGACCAGTAGGATGCAGGTGGTTATTTACAATCAAATGTAAGGCAGATGGAAGCTTAGATCGGTTGAAAGCCCGACTGGTTGCAAAAGGTTATACGCAGTCATACGGAATTGACTATCAAGAGACATTCGCCCCAGTAGCCAAACTGAACTCCATTAGAATCCTACTCTCCATTGCAGAGCAACCGAGACCGAGCTGCTAATGCAACTTGATGTCAAAAATGCATTCCTTAATGGAGATCTTGAAGAGGATGTATACATGGATTTACCTCCTGGTCTAGAAGGATCCTTCCCTAGTGGCAAAGTATGCAAGCTCCAGAAATCTCTGTATGGTCTCAAACAATCTCCCCGTGCTTGGTTTGCTCGATTCACCAATTCAATTATCAAATGCGGTTATACTCAAAGCCAGGCTGATCTTACAATGTTCACAAAAAGATCTGAGAAGAAGATTGCTGTACTCATCGTGTATGTGGATGACATCATTCTTACAGGTGATCATACTGAAGAATTGACAAAACTGAAGAAGTTTCTAGCCCATGAATTCGAAATCAAGGACCTCGGAGACTTGAAGTTCTTCTTGGGAATGGAAGTTGCAAGATCCAAAAATGGGGATAGCCGTAACTCAAAGAAAGTACACATTGGACCTATCGAAAGAAGCTGGTATGCTTGGATGCGAGCCAATAGATACTCCAATGTAACCGTATAACAAAATTGGAATAGAGAAGGATAGTTTACCAATCGACAAAGGACGATATCAACAGCTTGTTGGAAGACTTATTTACTTGTCCCACACCAGACCAGGCATAAGTTTTTCAGTAAGTAAAGTGAGTCAATTCATGAACTGTCCTACTGAGGAACATATGGGAGCTGTTAACCGAATCTTAAGATTCTTAAAGATGACTCCAGGTAAAGGATTATTATTCAAAAAGAATAATAGTCAAAGGGTAGAAGTTTTTACTGATGCTGACTGGGCAGGAGACATATCCACCGACGATCAACCTCTGGGTATTGCTCTTATGTATGCGGCAATCTAGTTACCTGGAGAAGCAAGAAGCAATCGGTGGTATCTCGGAGTAGTGCAGAGCAGAATACAGAGCGCTAGATGCTCTGTGACAATCAAGCAGCAATCAGTATTGCAAAGAACCCTGTTCATCATGACCGAACGAAACACATTGAGATTGATCGGAACTTCATTTCGGAAAAAGTGGACAATGGAATCATTGAATTGATCTATATTCCTTCTAAAGACCAAACCGCGGACATTCTCACTAAGGCTCTCCCTAAATCAAGCTTTGATGAGCTAAACAACAAGTTGGACATGTACAATCTGTACAACCCAACTTGAGGGGGAGTGTGGAATTACGCTCATAATTACCCTTTAATACGTGCTATATTTAGACATTATTTTAATTCCTTAATTTTAGCTATTTATGTTATTCCGTAATTATATAAAGGACTTAATTCCTTTCCTTATTCTTGTACTTGTAATCACCTATTTATAGGTGAATTCTCTATGGAATTGATATAGCATAATTCAAAAATTCACAAGGAATTATATGAAAAGAACAAGTACGTGTTGTCCCTACCAATTTGTTCGACGTATTCTCTACTGTCTAAATCTAGCCTGAAAAACTCTTCCAATCTCAACTTACATTGACAAATCAAACCACTTT
Organism: Papilionanthe hookeriana x Papilionanthe teres; assembly: GCA_022702705.1. Taxonomy (NCBI): domain Eukaryota; kingdom Viridiplantae; phylum Streptophyta; class Magnoliopsida; order Asparagales; family Orchidaceae; genus Papilionanthe; species Papilionanthe hookeriana x Papilionanthe teres. The sequence goes on from CM040428.1 coordinate 30,320,691, forward strand.
TTATAAAATTTAACAGTCTCTTCCAAACTCATTAGCATAACCACCTTTGATTACAACAAAACGCAAAGCAAATCTTTTGTTATTCAAGATATTCACACATCAATGCAAGCCAGTCCAAATTAGATGCAAATATTTACGTTTTCATGTGTTATATATCAGTAAAAATAATTGATTTTCTCTAGGTGCAGGTAAGATTTCAATCTGTATGTTTGTGTATCACTGACATTAAGAAGCATTGGTACAGGAAGAACATCAGGAAGGGCATTTCAAAAATAGTATAATTATGTGTTATTGAGTATGAGAGATGCATTTTTAAGTATATATAATTGTGCAATTGAATATGGCATACAATACATGACATGCATCATCAATATTTAGATTAATCAAATGTTCTATGGATTATTTAGTATTTTTTAGATTATTTATAGTATTGCTCATTTCATTTTCTTTTTTTTTCATTTGTTTGTCAAGAAAATAGTAAGGAATTATTTTTTATAATTATATTAGGATTTATCTTTGTGATGCTTCATTAAAATAATTTTAAACTAATACATTTAATCATTTAACATTATTTCTATATAGAAGCACTCAACACAAGAAACTTAAATATCCTACCATGAGTAAAAATTCAAATCAATTCCTACTCCTACCAATGCTGGCGGGGCAGGAACGCCAAGAAACACGGCAAGAAGCATGGTTCTTCTACTATTTTAGCCACTACCTTGCAGGAAATTTTATCTTCTACATTTTCTCCCATGGCGAGCACTGCCCCTGATCAGAGATGAAAATTGGGACTTTATTATGACGGCTGGCAAGGGTGTTGAACATTGGGATAGTGCTCAGGTCCAGCTTTTGGCCATCACTTCTTTAGATCAATCTCCCGATCCTTGGATGTATGAAGTCAACGGCATAATTATTTAAAGTTATAATGTCAACGTGATATATTTCCTTCAGAGATCCACCTCCTCAAAGGCTTGGAAGGAGCGGCCTCAAAATTGCAAAGAGTTTGATTTCTTCACTTCGTCTAAACAGGTGCTGATTTCCTTCGCCCCCAGATCTAACAATGAGGTGGCTCACAGTTTGCCTTACAGGATTTTTTTGTTTTGAAAGCTTACATGATAGTCATCCTTTGTCATTTTTTGTAGAAAGGGATAGAAATTTTTGTAGGTCTACTGCTTAGTAGATTTCTTTTTGTTTTTAATTTTTGTCGTGGCTTTTTAGCTCCTTTTTGTAACCTTTTATTTTTATATTAATGCAAAATACACGTCCTTCACCAAAAAATCCTCTTGTAATTTCTCCCAAGCAGCGAAGCAATCAATTTGCAAATCCAAAGAAACGATGCTTACTTCCAAACTAGCAGTCAATTTCTCCTAATTCCTCACCCAACAGCTCTAATCCATCATTTTCTCCATTAAGAATAATTTCAAGCAAACGATCAGAAATTCAAAGGTTGGCCTGAAAAAACAAATAAGAAAACTTTAAAAATGAAAAGATAATCAAATTTCATCACCAATTTGATGCCAAAGCCATAGCTTTCCAACAACAAACACAAATATCAGAAATATCATTATAAAGCTTCAAGAATAAGCCACATACAACTTGACAGCATCAATCATAAAGCCAATCACACTCAAATTTTCTATAGAACAATATTGGGGACAGGCTTCGAAGGTTCTTCCATTTTTCTCTCTCAAAATAGATGATGATAGATCTGAGCCCACAGTAAACATGTGATGAGCCCAAACAAAAGCCTATACACGGCTACAAAGTTTCTTTTGTGCGCTACCAGAGGTTCCCGGTTATGATGATCCTATTAGGCCGAGCAAAGAAGGTGAAAGTGGGTTAGCTTGGTTCATAGCCCTTCTTCTCCCCTCTGAAGGTTAAGGTCTTAATTCTAGCCACGAGAGAAGAGACAATCCTACCATGCCAGCCAAAATGATTCTTTATCGACTGATCTTTTGGAGTTCTTTCTCAAGTCTCATTCCTCTAGATATTTCTCTCAATGTAGTCCCTCCAGCCCCCGATTGGAATCTCCCCTATTTAGAGGCTCTAGTGAAGAAAATTTCAGAAAAGAGAAAAGAAGGATCATCACTCCCACTTATTCTCGACTCCTGCCGCCGCTCACGAAGCAATTACAACTAAAACTCATTCTATTGACTTTCCCTCACACCATCTTACCCTCGAGCATTAATGATTCATTATCCGGGCAATATGGCCATAGCAAATAGTTTAAACTATAATGAATCATTATGCGGAACAACAACTTCTAAATGCCAATCTCGAAGTTACAAACGTCTTTTTCTTTATAACTTAATTTGTTTAGTAGAAGTTGTATAAATGCATGGAATTGAAATCATTTAACAGAAATTTCAGCAGAAAAAATGTAAATAGCTTGATAAAAAACATTTGATGTGCTCCAAAAACTACTGACCTTGAAACCACAGCCTGAAGCACAAGCATGGAAACATTCCTGCAAGATAAAGGGAATTCCAATAAAAGACTAAAAATGCAATGAAAATTATTAAGATGGAACATCATTTTGTTAGGTTATAAAAAATTGAATATTTAAAAATAACCTTTTACAAGTCAACTAAATATAATGATGTTGGAAAATTGATTGTGGCATGGAAAATAGAAAAAAAACTGTCCACTGCAGCAGCAAAACAGGAGCAGAGTGACGGTGGAGAATTTGATACCAGTGAAGAATTAGAAAAAAAACAAAGGTATATAAACTGCATGAAGCCTACACTAATGCAAGACATGCATCAAGAATATTTAAGAATTTCTTCAGCGTGTTTTATTATTCTAGCATTTTTGGACTATTGCAATAAGTGCATGTCAATCATTTTGATTAAAATTAGTCTCATAAGTATTATAATCCTGTTTAAGGATACATTAATTTTGATGCAAAAGATCATAATCAAAATTCCTACCATAAAGAATATGAATACCCACATCAATATAGATTGTCCAACAATCATACATATGATCACTTTATTCATCCTCAATCCAAAACCAATTTGTCATAATGATAGACTATATAATGAACTAATTTGTCAAACGTCAAAATTGACCAAATCCAAAAGTTCAATCATCTAAATCAACTCCACCAAGTCAAATGTTGTCAAAGATCTATTTAATTCTTGTGTTGGTTGGGTATTTGAGAAATTGCACTGTGATATCCAAATTTCTACAAATGAACTTGATGATGATAATCACCTATCATTTGGCAGTAATTGATCAAGCATAAACTTCAGGTTATGCTCAAATTATTAACGAGGATAAATCTAAGATACCTTCTATCACTATTATTGTTTACAAGTACCTTGAAATGAAGGAATATATCGATCCACAAATTTACAGGTTATTCATATATGATTTTTCTTTAAATACATAATCTATTCCGTAAGTTCCAAAAATACCATATGTTTCCTCACCAACAAGTATACCAGTTGATTTCATGTTACCATAGTTACCATCACCACGCAACAACAGTATCCTCAATCATATTATTGATATCAGAACACTTCATGATGCCTGGAGATAAATGAGTCTAAAGTCTATATATGTTATTCTTATATTTATACAACACCTGATAAAGCTTTAACAGATACTCACGAACTAGGTCTGCCACCACAAACGTTATGGAAACCAAACTTCCAAAAGTTATTATAAATGACGTTCAATGCTTGTGATTGCACTATTCAATTACAAAATGAATTTGAATCAAAAGAGTCCTCATTCTCCTCTTTTCTCTCATCTTTATCTCTCTTCTATTTAACTTGCGATTTTTTCTTTCCTGACAATCATAAATCCCAAGGCTCCTTGTCATATTTCACTTATTCCCAAAGAAACTCATTGTACAGAAATCTCCGCTCAATCCTCCACCAAGATAATGGGTTCTCCTAAAATTAAAATTCCTCCCATCGTCTCTCTACAATTCTCTCTACAAGCCCAAAACAATCGCTCGAACCCTTTCAAAAGGATAACTCAAGAACAAAACCTAGAAATTTAGAAAGCAAATTTAAGAAGAGAAAGTGGAAAAGAAGATGCATCAACAAGGTCTTCATCAAGATGATTGAAGCACACAACCTACCCCTAAATTGCAACGAAGTTAATTTTATGGTACAAACACATTATCACAAATTCACAAATAAGATAAATCAAATTATTGCTCTATATCTGCCCTCTACTAGTAAAATAAAATAAAATAAGGCATTCTCATGTCATCATTATTATTTTTATGATTAGCCTCATCTTTATAGTCCCTATTCTTTATTCATTTGTAACCAAGTAGTGCATAAGTCGTTAGATTTATCTCACGTAAATCACTTTACTCAAATTCTATCCATGTGACCTCAAGCCCTAGTCAACTAGAAAATTAACTTAGTATTATTTTTGTTAATATTGCATTTTGCATTGCTAAAACAAAGAAGTTACAAAAGAATGTAGAGAACTATGCCCCTTGGGCATTGACAAAAGAAAACCTATCATGCTCTATAATGACATTGAGAGTACAAGAATTCTCCACCGAGCAAACGAAAAACTGTCATGTAAGGCATGATGAGCACAAAAATGAGCACGCTGGTTACAAGCCCAAGATACACATTGAATTGTCTAAACATAGTCAGAAAAGCTAAGCCGGGACTGAATTCTGGCTGAATGTTCCATGTATGCTTGTCCATGCACTGGTTGAGGGAGTTAATAACATTGTAGTTATCTTCCTCCGTAATAATTACCTTCATTTTAAACATCCAAGGTTCGATCAGGTTCTTTAAGGTAAAAATGGCCTCTAGCTCTACTCAAGAACTGTCCCAGTATTGCCATTTTTTTCAGCCGCAGCAATACATTCATTTGTTTCATCTCTAATTATCACACCAGGCCCTGCCAAATATGATTGAAGAAGGGTCCTATCCAACATTAAATTTATTATCCTTATTGTTGGAGTAATTTATATCCTTCAATGTAACGGATCAAACAGATCAGATCCTTTATGATAAAATGACCTCTAGCACTACCCGAGAACCATCCCAGCGTTGCCATATTTTTCAGCTGTAACAATATATTCACCTATTTTACCTCTATTTATCACACCAAGTCCTGCCAAAAACAATTGAAGAAAGGCTTTTCTAACATTAAATTTATTTATCCTTATTTTTGGAACATATTCCATCCTTCAATGTAAGGGTCAAACCACATAATTTTAATTTTGAACACCATATTTTCGATATATGGTACTTCAAACATATTTCTAATATAATTATTTCTTAATCATCAAATCCCAATCTCACCATGTCTCCTATTTAATTTTTTATTTTTACCACATATAGCTTGATCGTTCTTGACTCAGCACATAAAAATATAGATTCGCAGTTGTTGCAAGTTATTATTTGTTGATACTTACAAACCCTAACCCTAAACCCTGAACCCTAAACTTGATCAAATGCCTTTTCAAAGCTAATAAAATATATAAGGGGTAATTTGGTTGCAAGTAATTGGAATCTAAAGGATTATTTTCCTAAGTTTAGCCTTTATCCCACTAAGTGGGGTCGGCAACATGAATCCTTTTTCTCCATTGAGTCCTATTAAATTTCATTTTTCATTTAATTCTAATAAATTAAGATTATTTTTTAGACAATATGCCCATGTCTTTCTAGGTTTACCTCTATCTTTCATAACATAAGTCGAATCTAAAACATCTACTCTCCTAACCAGATCATCAGATGGTAGACATTTAATGTGACCAAACCACCTAAGATGACTCTCTCTAATATTGTCCGCCGCTGAGGCTACACCAACCCTATCACGGATATATTCATTTCACATTTTGTCTCTAAGTGCAAAGCCACTCATCCACCTAAGCAATCTCATCTCAACAATACTTAATTTTATGCTTCTCTTTTAAACGCCAACATTTTGCGCCATAGAGCATTGCAGGTCTCACCACTAAAAATTAAAAATTTTAAAAGTAAAAATACAGTAACAAGGTATGGAGGTAAAGGGGACGGAGGTAGACATAAGGCAACAGCGGGGATGAGGCACCATGGTGGGAGTGAAACGTGTGGGGATGAAGGGTTGTGGTGGCAATTTTGCGAGACTTACAAAGATAGGTGTATGACACTAAGAGACAAACATTTGGCACGGGCTTCACATAAGGCACAAAGGCGAGGCAGATGTGGCTTGGCATTCGAGGGCGGTTTTAGAAGGCTCAACAAAAGGTGTGGATGTTCTTTGGCTTCACATGAGGTAGCAACATAGGATTGAGGCTTTAAGAACAAGTTCATGCAATTAATGTATCATGTGAATCATACGATTTCAGTGTATTCAAAATTAGCTCACTTTCAATAAATTTCAAGTACACTTTAAATACACTAGCTAGGATATTCCAAATTCCTCCAAAGATTACTTTGCATTTCGTTTATTTCCAATCAAACATTAAAAATCTGAAAAACCCTTGTATATGTTTCACAAAATAAAGATAACACTTAAAACCAAACAACCCCATAAAAATACTTTTCTACTCTTTATACTTTGCCACCACTTACATTAGCACAGACTTCATCGCTAAAATAAATACAGCATAAAACCAAATTCATTCCTCAAAACTGACATAAATTTTTCAAATCTATGCTCCATTACCCTCTCTTATAACTTCATTGTGCATGCTTAATAATTTCAAAGTAATACATTTAATAACATATAACTGATTGAAAAATAATTAGTAAATAAAATACTAAACAATTGGGCTTCACCAAAAGATAAGCAAAGAACTTCGACCTCTTAGATTCCCACTACCTAATAAGTTATACTTATTGTTCAACTAGGATCAAGTGACTCATGAAGTTTGTGGTTCCCATGGATCTTGGCATCTTTTATTATTGTTGAACAAAGTTTAAAAGTGGGTGACACTCATAGTGTATTATACATAGTGATAAACAACTGTTGTTTAAGTGAAAGTGATAAGTAATGCAAAGAGATGTCATACTACGAAGATATTATTCAGCACACCAAAGTGTTCAAGTTAGTCCAACATTTGAAAGTTGAAAATATGCTAGTAAAAAAAAATAGAGTTGAAACTCGCCATAAGTTGAAGCTTTTATGTTGAAAATGAGCATGACGATTGATGCACAATCCCACCTAGGTTCCAAACTCCCAAACAGTATGATGCATAATTTTAATTTCTATAATTGTTACAATCTAAAAATAATTATTTTATTGTTAAATATTAGAGACAAAAAATATTTTCTCCAATAAATTTACATCGTTTTGGTCCTCAGATTTTTCATTTGAAGATTTGTGAACAAAACCACTTGAAAGTCACCCAAAACTCAATAGCAAGAAAAGTTTTAATTTCATGGACCTTCAAAGTTAGATCTACTTCACTTTTTGCATTATTCTATAGCATACCTCATCATGTATTCATTATCATCTTATGAAAAAATTTCTTTCATTAAACTGCTCATTTAGCATATTCTCAAGTAGTATTTTCATATGTGACTAGAGACTTATTATCTTTACTTTTGTTCCATCTAACTTAGGCTTTAAATCATTCACTCCTGACATAACAATTTTATAATTTCTTTATCCTTCTTTAATATCTAGCCTATTATAAAATCAACAAAGATTTGACTTTGCTTACTGCTCTTTTCCCTTTTTGCAAGATTCAATCTTCTTTGAATTACTCGGAACCTCAATAACATTAAATTTTTTCATCCAATAAACACATTTATTTACCATTGTAATCTTTTTTGCTTCCTCACTTTACCATAACGTCATTTCATATACAATGCAATTCTTGCCTCTCTTTGAGTTTCTATTAAAATCTTCTTGTTGGATCCACCGTCTTATCCAAATAAAATTTGGCTCAATTAGAATTACAATTTATTTTATTAGCAGGATATTCTTAAAGAAAAGCAACTTTCATCTTCTCAAACATCGCCATTTAATATTATGCACCCCTATGTTTGATCATTTCCTTCATAACTCTACAATATAAATATATAACTGCTACTGGATGTTCCGTGGCCAAACATGCCCCAACAAACACCTTGCAAATTTAAACTTCAGTTTGGAGTAAAAATTGATGGCACCACACAAGTTAAACTTGGACCAATAACCATATCCATGAATACTAGGGGAAATTAATTCTGTAACAGTTTGTTTTATTTTGCTACTTTCTTCTGCTATCTTTTTATTTGAAATCAAGGAAATGTTATTTGAGATGCAAGGATGCCAAATATTAAAAATATATATGATATCGGGGGTTAACCAAATATGAAACACCAATGAAAAATCATATTATCGCTGAAATCAAACATGAAATAATAACAAAACAAGAGGAACTCTGAAATTGCAACAAAGACAACACACAACACCAAATTTGGGCAGATCTAGGGTGGAGGTGGTGCCAGTTAGGGATTTGGACAGTAGCAAGGTGGTGGAAAGAGGTGGTTGACAAATTGGAAACAAGAAGGCGGGTGTTTTCAAGGGTCCGGACGGCAGGCTGGCAGCAGGAACAGCCACATAGGGGACAGTTCTGGGTGACGGCAGCAAGGAGGAAGGCGTGGGATGGCTGGGAAAGTTGGGTCAGTGCTGGAGGGCGGCGGGCTGCAGAAAAACAGAAGCTTGGCAAGCAAAAATAACTAGGGAGGGGCGGATCGGGGTGATGGCAGCTAAGTTGGAGTGGTGAGCTGAAGGAAGCCAATGCGGGAGAGGGAGAGGGAGAGGGAGAGTGAGAGGAAGGATAAAGACCACTTTGGGAACGAGATACAGTCGGAGCACCACTCGAAACCTTTGGATACAATTCTAGAACAGAAATGGGAAACGCTGATGGCTGTCCCAAAACAAACACAGCAAAAACTGAAAACCTAAACACTATAAAAGCAAAATATGTATGCCCTGGATAACTAGGAGTGGCCCCACTCTCTTTAGTGGCAATTCCTTGGCTTGAAGGGCAGTCTGGCTCCTAAAAAACCTGGACCAATTCAGTCCAGATACGCACCGGGCACCCTACAGCTCAGGCAGACGCCGGCGTCAATCTCCCGGGATTGGGGGAGCTTTGACCTCATTCGTCGAAACCTCTTCTCCTCATACAATGGACATAGGTCGGTCATGTTTAAGGGTCTTCGACTGCACCTCTAGAAGCACCTAGATCCCACTGTCAGATGCATTGTACCACGAAACAACTGAAAAAATTACCTAATTGTGCATAACCATCTATATATGTCCAACCATCTGTGGATACTTTGCTAAACAGAACTGTAAGTTTGTTTCAAGTGTACTCTGCAAAGTCCTCCAAGAAGCTCAAGGTTAGCTCATCCATCTCTAATTTAAAGGTAGATTGATTCTCCCCTAAGGTGATTGCCCTAGTGGTAAGTTGTCAGTCAGAATATCCCGAAACTCTCTCTATAGTGGCTGCCACATGTCAGATATCGGCTCATCTGTCTCACTATCATCTAATATTACCAAAACTGATCCCTTTGGTGCCTCTCTGCTAGCAAGAGCACCCATAACCTCGGACTCCGTAGAAGGTAAGAAAACTATGTATTTTCGTCTTTTGTGAATTAGTGTTCTTGAATCCATCATGTTGAGCACTGCGATCAAACTGTCACGATCTCCCCAACGGAATGTGACAAAGATCTATGGGCACAATATAACACCACTCCTGACCTTGTAGCTAGTCCTCAATAGAAAACTCCATGAGGCATCTCTTGTCAATGCTAATCTTATTCTTCTTTAATCAAGTAAATATGATTAGGAATGTCTCTGAGTATTGAGACTCAACTCATTCATCATCTGTGTAGATGTCACATTATTACTACTACCTCCATCGAGCACAAGGATGCACATCTTGTCCTTCACAGTGAAATGAGTATGAAAAATTTTGTGTCAAAGTCACTTATGCTCTCTCGCAGCCTCAATCTAAAGGACCCATCGAACCACAAGCACCTCACCCTCATCAACTAAGAACTGGGAATCTTGCACCTCCATACTATCTTCTATATCTCTAATACCACTATCAATTTCTTCTGCTGCTTCTGCTCGGTGAAAGAAACAACTCGGATAGTAGATCAATTGGAGGCGACATGTCAAAATTCATGATCTAAAACAATAAGTGTACTATTTCTCTCATACTTCTTCCCATTATGATCAGCTCTATGATCTTTCTGGATAGTTTTCACACCTTTTAGAAATGTACTCCTACCAGTGCCTACTATGTGTGACTGTCTAAATAAAGACGAGGCCCTGATCTGCTTATGTTATTTCTCCACATTCAAGGTCAATGTTTGAACATCATTCAATGACTAGTAAGGTTGTAGCTGAATGACATAGCTGATGGCTGACTTCAAGCCTCTCAAATATCTGGCTATGATGTTCTCCTCTGGCTTTTTAAGCTCAAATTTCAGCATGAGATATTCAAACTCCGCTGTGAACTCCTCTACTAACAACTCCACCTAATGTAATAATGTAGTCTCAAGAACATATCCTAGCAATAGTGAGTGTAGATACTTCCTCAACTCGTTCATCTTCTCCCATGTGGTGATCATGTTCCTTCCCTCTGCCTCAACTCAACAGATTTTGCCACCACAGAGAGACACACTTCTTCATTTTTATGATAGCAAGCTTCACTTTGCCTCACCAGCTTCTCCCATGTGGTGATTTTGCTCCTACCTTCTCTCTGCTTCACCCTCTCAACTGGCACCTCCTTGTACTAAAAAAATCTTCTCAACAATCTGCAATCACTCAATGAAGTCATCCTAATTTATTCTCTCAAAATTTTATAAGTCTAGCTTCATTCCCAGGTCCCTCTATCCTCCAAAAATTGCTTCATCCCTCATCCTCCTCCGATACTAAAGGTCTGTTTGGGGCAAGCAACAACTTATAAACTTCAGCTTAGCTGCCCAAAGCTGCTGCAGGAAAGCTGCGACGGAAAAGCTGGCTGGCTATTTGTTTCAGTTGTTTAAAAACAATTGTGTGACAGCTGTTCCTAAAAAAAATAATCATCATGCCCCTGTGTAGTAATGTTGTTTGTAATAGAACTGTCATAGCTATATATTTGATACTTTAGAAGCAAAAATACACTTCAGAACAATAAAAAAATTCACATCCACTCTACAGCACAATTTCCAACGTTTACAACCATATTCATTTTAGGAAGCTACTTTTTAAATATTTTTGTCCAATTAGATAAAGTTTAAAGAGGAACAACAACAATAAAAACTTTGCCCAACCCACAACCACCCAATGAATATGTATTCACATTAATGCCTAAGCCACTGCCACCGAGAACTCAAAAGAACAATAAAAATTACCAAGCCACACCTACAATAGATTTTTTTTTCCTTTTTTTTTGTTAGATCCTCATGCAGACCACACAAACGATGTGTATTCATATCAATGATTATGTCACAGCCAATGTAGACCCTCACTCAAAAATATCTAACATCAGATTGCTGTCATCCCCAAGCCATAAAGGCCAATTTTTTTTTCATACAACTTACCAAACCTAAAATCGAGCAACATCTAGCATTCACATCCATACCACCGAACAACATTTACAAATCTAACATCACAAATCCAACGAACAAGCATTTGCATATGTTGAAGAAAAAATGCTCAAACCACCAACTCCTTGACTACAGCAAAAAGAAGAAACACTCACAACACACTGTCACCACGGCCAACAGAAGAACCACCGAATCCATATGCCCCAACAGAGACAGCTAGAATAAACCAAAATGTGAATCGCGAGATTGGGAAGAGGAGAGGATACTTGGCGATTTGGGACAGAATCTGGAAGTTAGAGGCGACGAGCGACGGCTTCGCCGAACAATAGAGGAGCGATGGAGAGGGATGGCTTCGTCAAACAGCAGAGGAGCACGAGGGATTAGGCGTCAAACAGAGAGAAAGGGAATTAGAGCAGGAGTGACAAAGGGGTAACCCGAGTAATAAACCATCCCTCGAACGCATGCAACAGGATTCGATCCACCACTCAAGTTTAGCCAAACCGGTGTCCCTCCGCGCTCAGGAAGTCGTCCCAAATGGCCGCTATTCGCGGCTAGCCCCGGCACCGCTCTCATACCGTCGAACCAAACTGACCGAAATCCCAAAGTGTCGTGGTCTATCCTCCTCTTCACTGGAATCACCCCTACGTAAGAGGTTCAAGTTTTCCTCCTTATCTCCTCTTTGAATCCCTCTATCACAAACAATGACAATCTCTACATGGGCCCCTTGTTCAATTGCAGTAAACTTTTGTTCAAGTTGGCAGATTTCTCGCTGCATCTCTTCTATGTTGAGTTATTGAACGGCTTCTGACACTTGTCCCCTCGGTGGCATGGCTAGGCTTACGTTTGAGAGGTGAAAAAGGGTGTATGAGGCTAATTTAGGGTTAAAAAAAGTTTGGGTGGCAAATTTGAAAAATCTGCATGGAGGATGGTTTTTGGGTATAGTTTGGGTTAGGTATTAGTGCATTTTGGTAACCCTAGGATAGGACTATGATTAAACTAGCTCTAATACCAAATGATAACGGGGGCTAACCAAACACCAATGGAAAATATATATTATTGTTGAAGTCGAGTATGAAACTATAACATAACAAGTGAAACTCTGAAATTGCAACAAAAACAACATACACTCTAAACTTGGGCGAATGCACGGTGGAGGTAGTACCAGCCAGGGTTTTGGATGGTAGCAAGGGGTGGAAAGAGGAGGTTGATAAGTTCGAAACAGGAAGGTGATTGCTTTCCAGGGTCCGGGCAGCAAGCCAGCAGTAGGAACAGACGCGATAGGAGACAGATCTGGGTAATGACAGCAAAGAGGAAAACGTGGGATGTTGGGGAAAGTTGGGTCAGTGTTGGAGGGCGGCGAGCTGCAGAAAAACAACAGCTTGGCAAGCTGGAACAGAAACGTAGGGGCGGAGGGGTGATGGTTGCCAAGGTGGAGCAATGAAGTGAAGGAAGCCGGTGCGGGAAACGTATGGGGAAGGATATTGGAAGGATAAACACCACGTCGGAAACGAGATGCAACCAGAGCACTACTTGAAACCTTTGGATACAACACTTTAGAGGAAAAGGGAGACGCTTACGACTATTCCAAAACAAACAAAGCAAAAACTGAAAAACCTAAACACAACAAAAGCAAAATATATATGCCCTAGACAACTAGCAGGGGTCCCACAACCTTGAACGGCAAATCTTTGACTTGGAGGGTTAATCGGCTCCTCAGAAACCTGGATTGGTTTGGTCCAGGTGCACCCCAAGCGGCCCAAGAAGATGCTCGCATCAATGTGTGTGTGTGTGTATAATGTGTGTGTGTACATATATATATTGTTAGAAATTATTAGTATTAATTTATTTTTTTTTCCTATGTTTCTTGTCTTATATATTTCCTTCATGTTTTATATATTTCTTATGTATATGTCTTTTCTATTTTATATCTTTCCTTTGTTAGGAGTCATGTAAAATGTACTTATACACCCCTTTCATATCAATAAGATTATTCTGCTCTATTCCCAAATTCTAAATGGTATCAAAGCTATGGATCTAATCCTAGTTGTCGTCGGGACATCACCCTAGCCGTCGGAATCTCCTACAGGTCTCCTGCAATTGTTTTCAACCGTTGACCCACATCTTCCCGTAAGCCCTCACATTGATTGATCCCTTCCCTTCCCTTCCCTGCAAGGTTCAGCCGTTGGCTTCCCTGTTGGCTCTCCCATCATTGTTTCCCTCTAAGCTTCTGCCGTTGAACCCTCTCGTAGGAGTTTCCAGCCGCTGAGCCCTCCCACCAGCCAGCTAACTCTCCTGTCAACAGGGCCTACCTCCCAATCAGCTTGCCCTTGTTATACTTCCAAAACCACCACCTGCAGGGCCTAACTACCCGCAGGTTTTTCCAACCACCTGTAGGGCCTTCTGTCCCTGATCTTCGTAGTCGAATTTCCTGCCTCTGGATTCTTGTTGTCTCAGCTTCCAAACCTCACCTTTAGCTTGATTGGAATCATGGAGGACACCTCCACTACCTAGCTTCATTCTGATGGTATATTTGAGTCCACCGGATGATCAACACCAACCGCAAACCCTCTGCAAACCAAAGGATCTAAAAATCACATGAACATCCTGATCACCACCCATAAACTCAACGGCTCTAATTTCCTTCAATGGTCTTAAGTTGTATCATTGTTTATCACAGGTCAAGGTAACTTTGACCATCTCACAGATATGATTCATAAACCTCCAAAGTCTAAACCAGCGTATGCAGTGTGGGAAGTGGAGAATTAATCAGCCATAGCATGTCATGGCTGATTAATTCCATGAGACATAGGTTGGTCGTTCGTACCAATTTCTTCTGACTACTAGTGCCCTCTGAACTACCATTTTTTATGCTTACTAAGATGTAGGCAATTCTGGCCAGCTCTATCAAATTACTAAGAAGATCCGCAAAACAAAACAGAGATCAAAAACAGTGACATAGTACTACAATGACTTGGTTGTTTTATGGATGAAATGTGATCTCTACTACAACTACACTAGGGACTCCCGCATATCTTTGTCTCTTCCAACAAATTATGGAAAAGGATCGTGTGTTCCAATTCCCAGCTGGCCTAAACAAGGATCTCGATGATGTATGGGGATGTATTCTTGGTCGTTATCCCCTTCCTTCAACTCAGCAAGCATTCACCAAGATTCATAGTGAAGAAAGCCTGAGACTTGTCATGCTATGCACCTCCACTACTTCAGCCGAACCTTCAATGACCTTCAATCATACTTAACACTCTACCATGCCCAAACACACATGTAATTTCAGTCATGAACCCTACCATACTCGTGACAAGTGTTGGAAGCTCTACAGGAAACCAACAAATAAATATCGGTCAAATCATCTGCTGCTAAAGAACTCTCTACAACCTCAGAATCCATGACCGTGTAGCCGACCCCCACTCAAACCATCCTTGAATTACTAGACTCCATCAAGGTCAGATGAAACATTTAATTAAGCTGCTTGGATCTACTCAGTCCTACTCCAGCCCGTTGACTTCCCATGTTCATCAAGGTAACATTTTTATGGCACTCACTGCTTTTATTTCTTCTAGTTTGTGGATTATTTATTCAGGTGTCATGGACCACATTATCGAGTGTTCACAGGCCTTTTCTATATATTCTCCGTACTTAGGGAGAAATATTATTAAAATGTCAACGGTTCATGTAGTTCCACTGCGAGCAAAAGGTCAGTTGTTCTAACAGCCGAGCTGACTCTAGGATCCTTGTTACATGTTCACTTACTGAAGTGTAACCTTTTGTCGGTCAATAAGTTGACGTATGATCATGATTAAGTTGCTCATTTTTCTCTTAATGTTTGTATTTCGGGATCATCGTTCAGGGAGGATAATTGGAACTGCTAAGTGATTAGCCAATCAATCTCATAATTATAATTTTTTTCTAATCCACTGAATATCCTATTATGCTTTTACATTGTCGTTTGGGTCATCCCATTTTTCATATTTAAAACAATTATATCATTTGATGTTTACTAGTAAAAATTTATCTAGTTTTAAATGTGAGGTTTTTCATTTAGCTAAACTACAACATGTACCATATCCACCCCACCCTTACACTCATTTTGCTCTTTTTCACTGATTCATAGTGAATTATGAGGACCCTCTCAATCTTCAAGCTACAATAATAAATGGTGGTTTTTTACCTTGATTGATGACCACACCCACATGACTTGGGTCAATATATTAAACGACAAATCTGAAGTAGCATTCATCTTCAAAATTTTCCACTCCATTTTAACCCAATTTAAAACCTCTATTCAAGTACTGACAACGAACATGAATTTTTTAACTCTATATTAGGATAATTATTGGCAAGTAAAGGCGTCCTCTATCATAGTTTCTGTACAGATACTCCTCGACAAAATGGAGTAGTCGAAAAGAAAAAACGACACCTTCTTGAAGTTGCTCGTTCCATTATATTTTAATCTAATATTTCGAAAAAAATTTAGAATGACATTGTCTTTACCGCCACATATGACATCAATAGAGTCCCCACAAAAATCCAAAACTTTCAAACCTCATTAACAGTCATGATGTCGTGTTTTCTTACCAATCGGTTCTCCATATTAGACCCCAAAATATTTGGGTGCACGGACTTTGTTCGAAACACAGCCCCAACTTGTAGTAAACTTGATCACTGCTCAATCAAATGTGTCTACCTGGGATATTCAGCCACTCAAAAAGGCTATCGGTGTATTGATCCTACCACCAAAAAACTCTATGTGAGTTCTGATGTTTCATTTTTGGAAAGTATCCATTACTTCCCTAACACTGCCTCAAGTGAGGGGGAGCTAGATTTTCTAGACATTGTTCCTTTTCTGACTCTGTTAGATATTCCACCCACTCCTACATCCACTGTATTCGGGGAACCTTTTGTCCGGCTGAATCTGCCACCACCAACCCAACATCTCCTCCATCCACTCTGTGTCCCTCGGTTGAAACTTGTCACAATGCCCCCTACTCTTGAGCCCGCTGACTCGCTAAAAGTCTTGAATCCGCTCTGAGCGACACTCTTTAAATTTGTGGGGATTCCTCCTAGTCTGACTGAGGAGGTGAATTTTACTGTTAAGATACACAATCCGGCATCCCATGGCAAAATATGTCTAATTTCATAACTTATCACTGACATGCAAAGCATTTGCCACTTCCTTAACGGACGTTATCTTTCATCCACCATTGAGGCAGCATTGGAGGACCCTTCCTAAAAGGCGGCAGTAATAGATGAGATGAATGTCCTTTGATGAAATCACACATGGGATATTGTTGATCTTCCTTGAGGAAAGAAAGCAGAGGGTTGTCGATGGATTTTCAAAACCAATTTTCACTTTGATGGATCATTTGACCGCAATAAAGCAAGGCTGGTGGCCAAAGGCTATTCACAAATCTATTGAGTTGACTATGAGGAGACTTTTACTCTGATAGCTAAACTGAACACCATTCAGGTTTTGTTGTCTCTTGTCGTGAATCTGGATTAGCCCTTACTCCAACTGGATGTCAAGAAAGCTTTCTTAACAGCGATCTAGCAGCTGAGGTGTTAATGTCTCTCCTAC
Organism: Papilionanthe hookeriana x Papilionanthe teres; assembly: GCA_022702705.1. NCBI lineage: Eukaryota > Viridiplantae > Streptophyta > Magnoliopsida > Asparagales > Orchidaceae > Papilionanthe > Papilionanthe hookeriana x Papilionanthe teres. The sequence continues at coordinate 30,337,791 of CM040428.1, forward strand.
CAGTATTTGACTCAACCTCTTTCCGTGGACAAGTGTGTCAACAGCGAATGTCAATTTATGGATTGAAACAATCCCCTAGGCCTAGCTCGGCAAGTTTACACAAGTTATTGTAGATCGTGATTTCTCTCAGGCCCAATGTAATCACACGATGTTCTTCCATCACTCATCCGAAGATCAAATTGCCATCCACAGCGTCTGTCGATGATTTTGTACTCACAAGTGATGTCTGTCGATGATTTTGTACTCACAAGTGATGATCGGTCGGCCTTGAAATCTCTCAAAAGCATCATGGCCGCATCTTTTGAGATGGACTTGGATTTGCTCTGGTATTTCCTAAGTATGGAAGTAGCTCGGTCCTCTCAGGCATTAACCTTTCCCAACGCAAATATGTGACAGGTTTATTGATAGATACAAAGCTACTTCTTTGAAAACAGGTAGTTGTTCCAATAGATCCCAACAAGAAGCTGCCTGATGTTCCCAATGCAATTTCGGTAAACAAGGCACACTACCAACGTCTAGTGGGAAAACTCATTTGCCCAACCCATATGTGCTCGGATATTTGCAATGCCGTAGTATTGTCAGTTAGTTCATGCATGATCCCTATGAGCACCATCTCACCCCTGTACATCAGATCCTTCACCACTAGAAAGGCAAATAGGGCTCAAGTTTATTGTTTTCATGTCACACCTCTCGCTTTGTTACAGTTTATACGGACACCGATTGGGAAGTTCCTTCAATGATCGTTGATCTACCTCGAGTTATGGCTCCTTTGTGAGGAGAAACCTTATCATATGAAAAAGTAAAAAACAGTCTGTGGTTGCTCGTAGTAGTGCTGAAGCAGAGTTTCAGTCTATATCCCTAGAAGTATGTGAAGCCCTCTGGTTGTGCATCATGATCATTTTGTCGGTCTTCATTCCTCTGCAACTGTTTGTGACAATAAAGCCGCTATCAACATTGCCCATAATCCGGTCCAAAATGATTGTCTAAAGCATGCGGAGATTGACCATCATGTTATCAAGGAGAAGCTTGATTCCGGAAAAATTTGTGTTTCAATCATCATTTCCACTGGCCAACTAGCAGATATTCTCGCGAAGAATCTTCATCGACCATTGTTTGAGGAGTTTAAATTCAAGTTGAACATAATTGAGATTTATGCTTCAACTTGATGGGGAATGTTAGAAGTTATTAGAATTGATTTATTTATTTTTCTTATATTTCCAGTTTTATATATTTCCTTCTTGTCTTTTGTATTTCATGCATATTTTATATCTTTCTTTTGTTAAGAGTCATGTAATATGTTCTTATACCTGTCCTTTTATATCAATAAGATCATCATGCTCTATTCCCAAATTATATATATATAATATAAGCCAGGGTTTTAATTTGACTGTTCTTTATTTTCTTATCTTCTCATTACGTGTAATACTTGTAAATACTATAAAATATATTATAAGTAAAAAATAATTGAAGTTAAAAAAAATAGAGAAGTCCATTCTTCTACCTTAAGAAAAGCTTGGTGGTAACCCCCCTTATCTTTGGTGACCTTACAGATCCCTCTTTAGTGAGGGGTTTAATACTTATTATTTTTACTTTATTTGTGTTTTTTTTTTTTTTTCTTTCTTTCTTTCATCTAGACCCCCATTTTAAGTGATTTAGAGCTTCTCTTTAAGCTCCCACAGTCGTACACCAAGTTGTTAACAAATTAACTAAGCCAGGCAAAATTAATTAAACTCAACCAACTGGCTTTGCTTCCATTCTCCACATAAAAACATCAACATATCCACCCTACACAACTCCAAATTCTTATTCCTAAGAACCTTAGTTTTCCAAAGAACATTTAAACCTATCATATCTTGGCAAATAAGACCCTTTTAAGCTACACATAAAAATAGCCACCTAAAAACTAGCCCAAAACGCACTGTTCACTAGTAGATCTTAGTTGCATTTGAATTTCAACCTGACAAAACAATTTCAAACCCCAAATCACTTTCATTAGGATCCCTGCATCCCCTCACAGCAAATAAAAATAATCAGTATCAAACTTCACGTCAAACACCACCATATACATTGCATCATTTAGTATTAAAGCTCTTGGAGTCAAACTTGGAGAAGAGTTATTGGTGCATTAAGGAAGCCTTTGGAAAAAAGATCAAGGCTTCATCTTTTAAGGCTCTAATATGTTGATCAAGCGCTTAATTGCAACAAAGTATCTCTTGTTTTCCCCTTTGGCTGTTATCAAGAATTAATAGCTTTATCTTCAAGCTTAAATCTAAGTTTATTCTAGTTTTGTTGGTTAACGATTATAATAAATTTGCATATAGTTCAAATATGACCACTTGCATGTCAAACCTAAACCTAATAGTGAGCTTATGATCTCCTAAAATTAATTGAGCTTCTATTACAAGTTGAGAGTTACACTTCCAACTTTTCGTAACCTAAAATGTGATAATTTAGCAAAAGAACATAATTTATTATTGCCTATGGATTTATTGTATTTCACTTATAAGATTATTTTAGTAATAACCTTTTTTTAATTATTTGTGAAAGTTTATTGCTGGCCAAAATTCAAAAAAAAAAATTTTACCGTTTAATTTTTCCTACATTACATCCACTATTTAATCATCGGACCTCCTAAACGGACATCTCCTCCAGGTCAACATGAAACTAGTACTAGAATTTTGAAAGATCGTACTAATACCTTGCAAGCATGTGAGAATAGCACGATTAAAGGGGCATATGATTATTTTCACGACAAATTTGGATAGAATAAGCTTACGAGTTGCTATCAAATCACAATCACAACTTCTTGCATCCACCAGTCTCTTGGGCCCAATCATTGTAAGCACAGAAAATCTTCTTGTTTTCTTCTTCGATTGTTGCCTTACTAAATTTTGATTCTTTCCTTTTCCCGCTCTCCCCTGCCGCCTTCCTGATTTGTCTAAACCACAACCTCAACGCTATATAAGAGCATACCAAGGGCATCACCTCCTTCCGCTCTCCCTCCTCCTATCTCTCGATTCCACCCAAAACCATCACCCTTCTGACCGAACCCACGTGATACAGCAGTGGTTAGAGCTAGTTTAGAAGGCAACGATGGGGCCGTAGACGTGCAGCTACCACAAACACTTCTTACTCCTTTCATCCGCTCCTACCTGAAACCATTGAGAAAGGTAACTCTTGTCTTTCTCCCTTCTTCCCACCATTCTTAAGCGCACTTCAGCTTCTTTAAATCCTGCAAGACCATTTACCAACGAGATTTGCTAATCATAGATAAAAGGCAAATCGAAAGAGAAACGGAGTTTAAAAACCTGTAGGATCTGAAGATGTCCCTTTTACTCTTTATTAAGTGTTATGCATGTAAATCCCCTAAAACTTTTCAGAAATTAGAATCCTGCCAATTAAAATAAATAAAATATTATTTTAATTATGTTACTTAAAGTCAAAAGTAATTAGGTTCATAATTTCTTACTTTTAAAAATACAACAACAACAACAACAAAGCCTTAATCCCACTAAGTGGGGTCGGCTACATGAATCCTTTTTCTCCATTGCGTCCTATTTAGTGTCAAATTTTCGTTTAATTCTAATAGATTAAGATCATTTTTTATGCAATAAGCCCAAGTTTTCCTAGGTCTCGCTCTCGCCTTTCTTAACATAAGTAGTATTTAAAACATCTACTCTCCTAATCGGATCATCGAGTGGTCGACGTTTAATGTGACCAAACCATCTAAGGCGACTCTCTCTAATTTTATCCGACACTCGGTGCAACTCCAACCCTATTACGGAAATATTCATTTCGCATTTTGTCTCTAAGTGTAAAGCCACTCATCCATCTAATCATTCTCATCTCGGCAACACTTAACTTAACATTATGCTTCTCTTTTAAAGGCCAACATTCAAGCACCATAGAGCATCGAAGGTCTCACCACCATCTTATAAAATTTTCCTTTCGGTCTAAGCGGTACTTTTCTATCACACAATAGGCCGGACGCATTCCTCCACTTCAACCAACCAACCTGAATTCTACTATTAACATCCCCATCTATATCACCATCGCTTTGAACAATGGACCCAAGATATCTAAAACGTTCACACCATTTAATAATTTGATCACCCAAAGTTACACTTCTGTCACTAGACCTACTATTACTAAAATTACATTCCATGTATTCAGTTTTAGTTCTACTCAAACGAAGACCTTTAGACTCCAATGTAGACCTTCATAATTCAAGTTCTTACTTTTAAAAATATTATAATAATAATTTAATGACAATAATAATGATAATAATAAATGATGATTAAGTTGCACTTAAGTTAGTGAATGAAAAAGTTTAATTGCATAATTATTTATATTTTATTTTTCTAAATGATGTAAGATCACTAGTTGAATTGGCAAATTTGTAGAAGTATCGTGTTTGCTACCTCAAAGTAACTACTTTTTATTAGAGGATAAACATATCCTTCCAAGTTATGAGCGTTAATCCTTATTTTTTGTAATAGATTCATAGTTATTTGATAGAATTTTCAGTTATATCATTGCTACTTTAATTATAATTTTGTACTAGTTATAGGCCTCAATTATTTTTCATAATGAAATCACTAATTGTCTTAATTTATTGCTACAAAATTTCCTGCATAATTAAGTTAATTCTACGGTTATAATATTTTTTTTCTTGGACTTGTATGAATTTACATTTGTCATGTCACAAGCCTATGTGAAATAACATATTTTTTACATATTATACAAGTGAAAATTTTGGTATGCTTGTGTGTGATGACATGTAAGTTTGTGGAACCCTTTTTGATATTGGCCGACAAGCCCACAAAATGAAGACTCTACAGGAAATGTAAATTTTAATCACTATCATAACCTTTTTATGAAAATTAGACCAAACAAAAAACTAGGTAAGACAAATGCGCTCCTTGAACTACTCGAGAATATGATATGTAAGAGAAAATAATTGTCCAGTTTAACAATGATCACATTGAAGCCAAAACCATATAAGTTTAATGATGCAACCAATCAGTAAGGATATACTCATTAATGAAATAAATTGATAAACTAAGCAAGCAGTGAATAGCCAAACTTGTTTAAGCTTAATGATGCAAATTCTTGACAAAAAAAGGGAGATCTCCTAGCCCTTGATTTGCAATAAACAAATAGCTGCGTAAATTAATGTATAATAAAAAAAACATTAAATTCACGATTTTCACGAGAAATTTGTATGAGTTACAAAATAAAGCATTTCGAGAAGAGACTCCTTATCCTGCTAGTTTATTCGTAGCGTATCAAATAGCTGGCCATTACTCCTCGATGCATGTCGTATGAGTATAATATGTGAAGTAATGACCAATTGCAAGAATATTATAAATCTAGAAAATTGACGCCTGACACTATTTCTACACGGTCCATGAGATAATAAATTTTCACCCTCAAGCAAATACAAATGTGTAGTTCACCTTGGAAAGAGTTTTAAACATTCTACATAAAAAAATTGACTAAAATTAATGTGAGCTTTAACAACATAGTTAAAATGTTTGATATTTCAAGGAATGTGCAATACAGTAACCAAAAATCCTACTTCAGAAGACAGCTAATCAATAGGAGAGATTATGTTGAACTTTCAAATCAGGCGGACTGATGTTTGAGGAACTTTATTTGTTCTGCATTGAGCTGATATTCTCCAAAATGCACATTTATGAGAATGATTCTTAGAAATAGAAACAGGCATTGACATTGGAATGTCATAGTCGGAAAACTAAGAAGTCAATGTTGTAGCCACTTAATCGAAGATTTACTACCGATCAAAAGTTAGATGGGATAAATCTAATGATGATGATGATTATTGTAGAGATGTTCTAAAACATCAGCCTTAAATTTTCAGATATCTTCAAGAACAATGTTCAAAAATCTGATCATTTAAATGATGGACAAGTTAGTCGTCTGTAAATCAACGGTTAAACCTCCAATAAAAGATAGGGGCACTTATTTACATACCTCACAATTCTTATGTATTTACAATCTAACACCCAAACTTTCATATTTACATGCATAGCACTCAAATTTTTAACATCACATTAAAAATACCACTATTGCCTACTTTTTAAAAGTGAAAAACACCTTTTCATGCATAGGATTATCACACCAAAGTGCTATGCATGTAAATATGGAAGTTTATGTGTTAGATACGTAAATACATGAGAATTGTTTGGTATGTATGTAAATTTTCCTAAAAGATATGGTTAAACCAACCAAAGAATAATTGTCATCCCCAGGAGATCTATCAATGAAAGAAGTCCATTGACGATCCTTCAGAACTGGATCCTTGTAGCATAACTCATTGCATGCTTCAAGACCTACAAACCAAACACAGGAGAACATGAATGATCAAGAAGGAAATCAATTTTTTAAGTGAGACTGGCTTAACAATATGAAACCTGAATAGTAAGTAAACCTGTATTCTGAGTTCAATTTCACCTTCAAGGTTAAAAATTTCTTATTTTCCAATTCCTCATCACCTATGTTCGCAACAACCATCCGAACAAATGTGCCAGAGTGCAATGGGAGAATTTAACTTGCATACAAATGAAATTTTGAAATATTTAATTCATCAAAATTTCTTGGAAGATTTACCTACATATTCTTCAATTCCAATGAATTTTTCATATCTAACATATACTTCAATTTTTGCATACATAACACCCTATAAAGAAGAACGTAGCATCCTGTGAGGAGAAAAAATAGTACAACGCCGAGAAAAGATCCTTACATTCATCCCAGGAGTCCCCATCAGCACTGCATCCTTTCTTACAGAAGATTCTCCCTGCAATGGCCTAGTAATTTAAGCATTTAAAAGTATAAAGCGTGCAGAGAAAGTCGAAATCTAATCGTGTTAGAACCAAAGGCAAGTTAAGTTTCATAATGTCAGCAAAGGCGCAGATAAATAAGTGGCCGAAAAGTTCAATGGAACAAAGGGAATGGTCTATCATTCCTCTCTCTTTGGATATGTCAATCTTGCGTCATGATTTCAAGCAAAATTGAACTTCGTCGCTATCATTCAATAAATAACAAAAAAAAAAGTATGATGAATCTACAAGCCAAACAGATTCAAGGCGTTTTAAATCAAAGAGAAATAAGAATACATGAGATGTTTATAAGGAGTCTAGAATCAAATGGAAAAAGAACGAGGCCAAAGAGATTAACGAACAAGGAATCAGAAAGACGCCTGCGTATTTCTTTGTGCAGCACTTGCCGCACGGTTGTGTCCAGTCCTTCGGAAACATTGTTAAGTCTCTTTCTCTCCTAGGTTTTCACCGAATCAGAATTCCCTCATCCACGCCCTTCCTTGCCCCGAGGAGAGGAGAAACAAGTGAGAAATGAGGAAGACGAGGATGAAGAAGACCAGGACATCAAGCCTGGATTGCTGGAAGACAACATTAAAATTACTGCAATTTACATACATAGCACTCAATTCTTGCGCATTTACCTTTCACTTATCTCACATTTAAATTTTAATTTTTACACTTTAAAAACCTAAACTATGTATGGAAAGATGAATTACATTTCACATTTTCATACATAAGAAAAAATGCATTATGTGTAAAAATTAAAGTATATGTGTGAGATAAGTAAATGCACAAGAATTGGGTGATGTATGTAAATTCCTCATAAAATTAAGGGTTTTTACTTATTCAGCGCACAAATTCCATATTTATAAATTTTACATTTTAAAATTTAATATTCCTTGTTTAACAAATAAAATGTAGGGTTACAATTCGTAAAGCCTCCATAGTCTAGTTGCCAAAAAAACTCTCTCATTCACTGCTCTCCTAGTTTCATCCTATTTCTCCTGGTTTCACCTAATACCATCGTTGAGATACAATTGCGATAAGAGCTAGCTTGGAAGGCAATGTCAGGATTGCAGAAGACGATACCTCTGAAACTTTCGTCTTTCTTTTTCTTTCGTTTGCTTCTACCAGAGACCATTGAAAAATGTACTTTCATCCACTTTTATAAGAGATCGTTGAGACAGGCAAAGCATGTCTTTCTCCCTTTCATCAACCCTTCACATGCTTTAGATTCCTTAAATTTTGTAAATCTCTGACACTGGAGTTAACCATGATGAAACGGAAATAAAACTTCTAACGCCGCTAGGATAAAATAAAACACAATAGAAACCCAAACTAGAGCTTACGTCAAGTTGGAGGTTGGTTCAACGATTGGAAGTGTGAAGTATGGTTGTAGGAGGAGGCGATGAAAGGTGGCAGTGGCTCAACATATGAGGGAAGGTGAAAGTGTGTTGTGATAGGGAAAATGATGGGGAAGGAGTTTCCTGTAGTGGGAGACACCAAGTAGGTGATGGCATATAGTGGGAAGGTTAGGTGGTGGGGGAGCTAGATGTCATGGAACTAAAAGCAATCACAGGAAAGCTATCAAAGGGAGATGGTTAATTAGCGGCTAGAAGTTACAGATGGAATGGAAGGTAGGATGATTGGGAGATGAGAGAGGTTGTGGTGGCTACATGAACAACAAATTAGGGTTATACCAGGATGGCTGCAACAATGACAACAGCGACAACATTGGAGGGAAGGTTTTAGAGGATGAAAAAGTCAATGATGAACACCACCTCAAAGTGAGATACAGTCGAAGCACCACGCATCCTCGGATACAACCATAGCAAAGGGACGCTAGCGAATGTTCAGATAGAAATATCACCACATCTAAAACTAAAATAAAGAAAGCAACATATGAATGGTAGTAAATATCAAAGGGGGACCCCCTCAATTTGGCATTAAACCTAGCCCCTACACTAAGGGTCAGTCGCCCTCCTTGATCCAACAAGCTAATTTGTTTCAATGAGCACACAATTCAGCCCCTCCCAAGCCCCGCATTAATCTCTCAAAGGTGAGGGAGCTTTGACTTCATTCGTCGAGGATCTTGTCTTCCTGTTGCTAGTGATATAGATGTTGTATCCTCCTAGAGCTAAAGAATCTCGTCACTGGTGATTGCACCAGCCCCCAAATCACCTGAAAATTTTTCCCTAGCTGCCAGCATACATACATATGGGGATCAATTACTGAGCTGATTTGAGTCTGTGTGTCATGTGTATGTTGTTGAATCCTTCCAAAGTAATCCAAGGTTGGCTCAACATGTTCTGGAGTGAAGGTAACCTAAGCTTCCTCAAATTGTGGTGGCCATGGTGGTAAGGTATCGATCAAGTTATCCTGAAATGCTCTCTGCTGCAACTGTCTCCTATTTGGAATTGGTGTCTTTGTCATATCATCCTTTTCATTACTAAGAACAGTCTTACCAATGTTGCTTTTATAGCAAGGGCACTACTGATCTAGAGCTCTACCGAGGGAGAAAGGTTGATGTTCTTCCTCTCTTTGATAAAGGAGTAGGTGTTTCTAAATCTATCTTGTTAAGTCCTACGGTCAAATTGACACGGTCTCCCCACAAAAATGTGGCAGACATCTATGGGTGCCACGTCGCACCACGCCCAATCTTACAGTTGATTTCTAATCAAAAAATTACACACCTCTAATCAATGTTGATCCTATTCTCTTACTTCAACCAAGTAAGACAATATGATTAGGAATGTCTCTAAATCATGAGGCCCAATTTCTTCACCATTTGCATAGATGCAACGTTCTTGTTGTCCCTCCATCGATGATGACACCACATACCTTTCCATTCACAATGCAGCGGGTGTAGAATATGTTGTGGCAAAGTCACAGTGGATCCCTTGTATCCTTGATTTGTAGGACCTGTCAAAACATGAGCATCTCGCCTCATCCAGTGGAATATGTACATCTCATCTTATTCCTCAACTATCTTCCCGTCGCTAACCTCCTCAACTACTCCCTTCTTAGTAAGAGACACCACTCAAGTCGTTGGGCAGCTGAAGGCGATGCACCCAAATTCATGGCATCTAAAGTATTTTTTGGATAAGGATTGTAGTGTGTGTTACTCTTCTCAGGATTATTCTCACTCTAAGTTGCTTTTTTTCTATTCTAAACTAGTATTCTTAACACTATGAGGTGTGCTCCTGTTGGTGTCTCAAGTGTAGGTGACTCACTGACTGGTGGTGTTTGTTTGTTATGTCTTTGTTGTCTCTCTACCTTCAGTGCTAAGACATGGACATCTCCCAGCGACCAATAAAGCTACAGTTGCACAATGTTGTTGATAGAGGGCTTCAGCTAACAAGCTATGGTTTGTTCCTCTATATTGAACAACTCATACTTCATCTACAACTAGTCAAACTGTGTCATGAACTCTTCCACTGATAATTCTCCCTATTATAGGTGTAGTCTCAGAAACATGTCCTAAAAATAATGACGCGGTAGGTATTTTCTCTACATTACCTTTCTTATCTTCTCCCACTTAATAATATTCCCTTGCCTCTATAATTTCTCCCATCACAAGGAGGATAACTTTTTTGATTTAATGTCAACTAATTTTTTTCTTATCTTCTCCCACTTAATAATATTCCCTTGCCTCTATAAGTTCTCCCATCACAAGGAGGAGAGCTTTTTTTATTTGATGTCAACTAATTTTACTCTTTTATCCTTTGTCACTTCCTTATATTCGAGGATTTGATCAACTGATTGTGACCAGTCAATAAATTCATATGGATACATACCTCAATTCAACTTTAGTAGATCCACTTTGATGCTAATGTCTATGTGTCCACCATATGTGGGCTCCTTTCTTGACCTCCTTAGATACTAAATTCCAAATTAGGAGGGTCGATATTCCTCATCACTAATATCTTTCCTATGGAACAAATTCAAATCCTCATTTATGTCTCCCTTTTGACACTATAGATCGTGAATGATGGTAAATTTTCATGGGTTCCATAATTAATCTTGGCATGCCTCCATTGAAGCCAACGATTCTGCCACTGTATCTTATCCAGGGGTAAGTTCCGGCATGTATCTCTATGTTGGCATGATTAGGGTTTGAGTTTGGAAGGGGTGGTGAGGATATGAGAAATTTTTTTGGTAAAGTAGTAATACAAATGCAAGGAAACCCTAGGATATGATGAGGGTTAACTTGGCTATAATATCAATGATACCCGAGTTAACAATAATGGGAATAGAAATTATGTTTTAATATTGAAATCAAATAGAAGTTAAAACTCACACACTTGATACTATAAAATGATGAAAATTAACACAACTAAATTAGAGCTTAGGTCAAGGTGGTGGCTGGTTTTATAGATTGGAAGTGAGGAGGCAGGTTGTAGGAGGGGTGATGAAAGGTGACAGTGAAACAGTAGATGAGGGCAGGGGATAGTGTGATGTGATAGAGAAGATAAGGAAGGAGTTACCAACAGTAGGAAGGTTGAGTGGTGGGGAGCTAGATGTTGTGGTCTAAAATCAGTTACATGAAAACTATGATAGGATGATGGCTGATTGTTGGCTGGAAGTTGTAGTCGGAATGAGAGGTAGGCTGACTGGGAGATAAAGGAGGTTCTGGTGAATGCAAGAGTAGTAAACTAGGGTTGCACTTGGGATGGTTGCAGTGATGATAACGGTGGCAGTGACTGAAAGAAGGTTGTGAAGGATGGAAAGTTGAGGATAAACACCATCTCAAAGTGAGATACAGCTGAAGCACCACTTGTCCTCGGATACAACCTTAGAAAGTGAAAAAGGGACGTCAAAATATCTAAAAAAAGAAATCTCACCAAAACTAAACTTAAAATAGAGAAATCAACATATAAATAGTAGTAGATAACTAAGGGTGATCCCCCTCACTTGGGCGACAAACCAAACCCCCAAACCAAGGGTCGGCTAGCCCCATCGTTCTAACTAACTAAACTATTTATACTATTTCTAAATAAATTTCTACATGTTTTAACCTAAATCCTGCAAACAACAAATATGACATCTTTAATTTCAATTTCTAGTATAAATTTTTAAAAATAAACATATTATTTCAAACACATTTACATTTAGATATTCTATTTCTCAATAATTGATACTAATTTATATTCTCACCATTGATTTACATAATTGAATTATAAAAAATGATCTCAATTAATTCAGTATGTTCAATTGAAATCAGACATCATAAAATGTATGGTGATTGCAACTTGCTTTGTGCAATAAATACAATCTATAAAGGTGAAAACTATGGCAAAATATTCAATCCATACCCATGAAATAGATCATGAGAATAGTACAACTATTTTAAGTGGGTAGATGAAGTTGTGATGCAACATATAACTCGGATTGTGAAAAAATAATAGCATTTTGAAGACGAGGTTAAGAAGAATTTTGAAAACTTAAAATTCCTTTTGAAGATCTTGTTCTTATTAATTTTGTAAGCATGATAACTATGTTATTGTTGTTGACATTATTTTTGTTTTGAAGATATTTTTGTAATTTGGAATATGTGCCTTGATAATGCACGATTTATTAGTAATAGAGCTCTTAACAGTTAAAGTGGAGCATGCTCTTATACTAGGTATCATGTTTAAGGCATGCTTTTATCACTAGTTTTGCAATTTAAGTTTATATTTCAAAATTTTGGGTGTTAGATATGTGAATAAAAGATCTCCTCATGATTTTACAATTTAAGTTTATTTTTATAAATATGTACATAATAATAGAAAAGATTACAATTTAGTATAAATTGCTAAAAACGAACATATTATTTCAAAAATATTTACATTTAGATATTTTATTTCTCAAGATTTGATACTAATTTATATTCTCATCATTGATTTACAAGATTAAATTATAAAAAAATGCGCTCAAGCAATTCAACAAATAACAACAGACATCATAAAATGTATTATGATTGCAACGTGCTTTGAACGATGTATACGACCCATTAAGGTAACAGCTATGCCAGAAAATTCTATCAATGCCCTAAAAATATATCAGAGGAATATTGCATCTATTTTGAGTGGTTTGATGAAGGTGGTGATGCAACTTATAGCTTGAATTATGAAGAAAGAATAAAATTTTGAAGACAAGGTTAAGAAGAATTTTGAAGACTTAAAATTCCTAACGAAGATCTTAACCTTATTAATTTTGTAAACATATCAGTTTGTTATCATTGTTGGCATTATTATAGTTTTGAATATATTTATATAATTTGGAATATGAACTTTGGTAATGTAGGATTTATTAGTAATACAGCTCTTAAGACTTAATATGGAACATGCTTTTGCTATAGGTATCATGCTTAAAGCATGTTTGTTTCACTAGATTTTGCAATTTAAGTTTATATTTCAAAATTATGGGTGTTAGATATATGAAGAAACGATTTCCTCGTGATTTTGCAATGTAAGTTTATATTTTAAAATAAATACATAACAATAGAAAAGCATACAAATATTGTTTAAGAAAAGATAAATCATGAGCATTCCTCTAAAAAAGGAAGAGAAAAGCCCAGTTGAGACTGAGATCTACTTTCTTCAACATCATCATCTTCCGGTCCAATTAAATGCTTTGAGGCTTTAGATCTCTTCATCTTTCAACAATAAAGAATTTGTGTGAATAGTAAATATTTATTGAGAATTCACACCCTTCATCATTTACTGACACATGTAGCCTGTGAGAGATCAATTTACTTTTTTATCCAATATATCTTATAGTGAAAAATTACAATGAAAGTATGAAACAAAGTCTTCATTTTGCCTAAGTACCGACATGAATGCTACAAGCACTATATATATATACAAAGTTCACTTAAATTTATATTCTTTTGCACTCATTTGTATTGTCTTGAATGCTACAAGCACTATAGCTTTCCTAAGCAAAAACCAATATAGAAAGGCACTTTTAATGTATCATTAGAGTAGTCAGCCAGATATGCCTAAGTACCGACATGAAAAGAGTTATTGGATAATCTTCATATGATAAAGAAAAACACATGAATTACTATTCAAATTTTTACAATGTAAGCACTCTCCTATGGTGCCAGTCGAATGCTCATACAAGACACAATACAGTTGATTCTCCAAAGTTTAAGGGAAGTTTTCATACATACCACATAGTTCATAATTATTTACATATATAACACCTAAAATTTAATATTGTTTTAACAATTTTTCATCCACAAGCCATAGCCTTGTAGATTCTTATAACTCTGGATTTTGGGCAAATGCTAGTAATTAATCAACTAGCATATATGTAAATTTTGGAATTTATATGAAAGATATAAATACATAAGAATTGAGTGGTATGTATGTAAGTATTCCTTCAATTTTTATGAACACAGTCTGCATGCACATCTTCTACGGGAGGAAAATTATTCAATTGTTGTGTCCCTATGAATCTCCATATCACAAACCTCTTTCATGTCAAGAACCTTTGTTCAAAAATGACTATAAAATCTACAATATCCATACTAGTTTTAGCAAAGGACATAGTGTACAATACAAATAAACAATAAAATGAAGGGGCATTTACATAAATACCACTCAATTCTTATGTATTTACATAATTAATACCTAAACTTTACCTTTTACATTTATATCAACCAAATCTAGTTTTAACTGATCCATTATGTAATTCTTCGTAACAATCAAATGCTACCTCAGACAGGGTATTAACAAGTAAATGGAAGAGCAGGGTGTCTCTTCCTTTGGCTTTACAACAACTTACACGAAAATATGCCCAGTGTTGTTTTGTGTTGCCAGTTTCATCGAACATCTTAAAAGTTAGTGGTACAAACCCTTTTGGATATTGCATCTCATTAAATTCTTTAGAATAGGATCTCCCTTTAGGCAATAATGAAACACCTCAAGCCTGGGCCAAGCCCTTTTTTACTTGTTCTTCAACCAAGGACTTTAAGTCTTCCTTAGTGTTTAATGATTATTTTGACTTTTTCTTGGAGGCTTCATCTTCAACAGTCGTTATTTTTTTATTTTCAAATATACATACAGATTTAAGTTTCTTTAATTCCGTCAACATCAGATCAAGGATTTGATTTTGAATTGAGAGGCTAAGATTAGTATCTCCTCCACTCTTTTCTCTAAGCTCTTTATTTGTTCATCTCTTTGCCTTAGTTGATTTAGAAGATGTTGGGCTGTATCAGGTGTTGTACCTTCCTCAATTAAAGCATCTTAGGAATTGTAATCATCTTGGCATTTTCTTGTAAAAAACCTAGTCCCTACAACCATGATGGTTAGGAAAGCCTTTTGATTTGTTTCTCATATGTTCTATGAGTTTTCTACCATAAAATAGCCCTTAACCCATCATAGTCGAGATTGTAGAAATCTCATGGTTGCCTTTGGCAGTTTCACCTTTATTTATGGAAAGAGTGAAGCCTTTCAAACCTAGAGAATGAAGTTCTCTTTAATCCTTTATTCCTTATGTGATGAAGAATAATTCCATGGAAATTTTTTCATTTTATGAAGACTTTTCTTCTTGGAAAATTCTTCATGTTGCCAAGCAATTGGAAGTGGACTTACCTTGTTTAATAAAAGGTTGGTACACTTCACCATCTTGAGTCATGGACCTATGAGAGATAGTTTAGGGAAGGTTTAATTTGCAAGTCAAGCAGATTTTGTTCCATTTTGGCATGTTTATTTTTGGAACATATGATATGTAGAGCATGTGTGTGTAACATTTTTAAAAGTATTGCATGAAAATTCTTGAAATAATTCATGCTCAAAATGTATTTTTCTTTGATTACAATTTATTGAAGTCATGCAATATGATATGTTGTGTTGTGTTAATGACTTGATCTTAAATATATATGAAAAATTTGTTTTTGTTACATGTGCATGACTTGATGTGCAAATGCATTAAAATATATTTTTGTCATGTGTGTATGGATCGATGTTTAATTATATAGAAGTGAGTTTTTGCCATGTATTTATGACTTAGTCTTTGAATGTATGAAAAACATATATTTTTTTATTCAATTAGGTTTTATATCCAAGTACATGAAAAACAAGATATTTGACTTGTGTTTTATAAGTTGTTGTTATGCATGTTTGAAGAGTAATTTTCTAGCATGATTTTCATATATTTACTTCATGTATGATTATTATAATTTTAAATTCATAATGTGTAAAAAATGTATTTTGACTTGATACTTGTATGCTAGTCTCGTTGCTAGCAAAGTGTTGTGCCACTTCACACAACACTTTGATATATTTAGAAATTTGCATGCATGCAATCATACATTGCTTACACGTCATGCTTTGTCTATTGTTATCATATGATTGAGCATTTGGTTGTCGTCTGAGCCAGGTGTAATTCCCTCAGAGTATTTGATATACCTAAAATATATAATATTTTTATACACATTTTTATACTTATTTTGATGATATGGCACTTTAATGGAAGACATTTGTATGTTTTTCTTTTAGGTACACTTAAATGGACCAAATATGTCAAAAGGAGTTAAAAGGGATCAAATTTGGAGAAAAATGAAAAGTTGTTAAAATGAACTGGGGCGTCTAAGCGCCAGCAGACAGAGAAGGTCGCGCCTAAGCTCCAAAACCCTGTGCTTAAGCACCAGGTAGTTATTTTGTAATTTAAATGAATTTTTGGCAAATTTTAAAGAGGTTTTTGAGGCTTCCTTTGGTACACATGTGGGTAACTGATCAAGGGCACCAAAAGAAATTCAAATTTCACTTGAAAGGATGCATCTCTTGGGTAGATTCATTGAATGTGAACACATTTTGAATAGACTGCCAAAACACCTTTTGAGAAAGTATAAAAGCAAAGAGTTTTTAGAGTAAAAGAGAGGTTTGTAGAAAGAAGAATTAGTGTGTTTTTAGTGAGTAGTTAAAGTAAGAAGTTGTAGGATTCTTACTTAGGGTTTCTTCACACTTTTCTCATTCCTAGTGAAAGAGAAGGTAAGTAGAGATTCCTAAGTAAAAATCCATTATTGTAGAGAGATTTAAATCCTCCTGAGTTGGGTAACTAGTCCAAGGGAGTCATGTAAGAGAAAGTAAGAGATTCAAAAGAACTTCAAAATTTTTGTGGAGAGGAACTTGAGATAAGTTTTATCTTTGTACTTCATTTGGTTTTAATTGAGACTTCATATGTTTTCTACATAGTTTCTACTTTCAAAACTACTTGTTGTTGTGTTTTCTCCAAGGATTTTGAGTAGTCTTCTTTATATTTTCCTTAAAATAAAAAGTAATTAAGCGTTGGATGAAAGTTATCAAAGTATTGATCTTTAATGTTGGAAGAAGTTGTGATTGATTTAATCCATGCACTTGATTTACTTATTGATTTGGTTAATTAAGATGTTAACAGTTGTTGTGAGAACATGTAAGATCCTAGTATGTATTGTCTGAATCAACAATAGGTAAAAATCACATGAGATTGTATGGATGAGAAATTAGTTTATATAATTTTGTGCAAATAAATAGTGAAATATATTTTAATGGGTGTAGAATTAGAGACTTTAGGGTGACAGACTAAAGCCCCAAATTTGGATTTTTGTTTTAGGTTTTGAAGAGAGATGTTAGCCCCAAGGTGGAGGGAAGTGACGGAACTCAAGAGTGAGAGCTAGTATCTTTCATATCTAACACATCTTTAAAACTATTCAGACTTTAAACTAGTCAATGTTCTTTATAGCATCTCAAGTAAGGTAATAAAATTGCTCCTTTTTGACACAACACTTTTTGAACACTTCCACAATAGAATTCTTTTATTTATTACTCATTCATGATAAGAAAAAAGATATGTCCATCTATACTTCTTTATTCTTATAAAAATCTCTTTATAGTTAATAAATTGTTTACTTTATTTCATAATTTAAGAAAATACCAAAAAGATTGCATTTTAAAGTTTTATGTTATTTGAAACTGTTTCAGTGACCTTTTTTAAATAAAAATTGAGATCTAAAAACCTTTTTATCTTTTAAATTTCTAAATGTTTTCCCCGTGGGATTGATATTTCGGGGCTTAATCAGAAAATTTTATATTACTTGATAACGATACATATATTTGCGTAGAATCTCTAAATTTAAATATCACTGTTGCATTCTTATTTACATCGGAATCAAGTTTTGGTGACATTGTAAAGAATGAAGTTTTATATTAAAAATATTAATATAATATGATTACCACAAGTATAAATATAACAGTATTTGTCTGGCAGTAAAAAGAAATTGAGATCAAGTTTTGGCGCCATTGCCGAGAAATAAAATCAAAATTTCTTTGGATTTGAATTTAAAAGAAAAATTAAAAAGAATTTTTTGAAAAACAAAACTTCTATTTTTAAAAAATCTTATTTAAACCTTATCTGTTTATGCGTGTTTTATTTTTATTTTTGTGTTGTAATAATTTATGCGTGTCGGCATATTTTTAGGTTGTGTGATATTTTAAAAAGGGTCGCCTACAGAAATTGTCGGCGAATTTTCATATTTTATAGTTTAAAAGATAACATTTGATTTTTGAAAGTAATTTTAAGTTTAAAAGTTTTAAGATATGAAATCAAACCGATCTCACATCCCAAATAGTTTATACAAACGAGCACCGCACCACAAACCGTGTATCTATCCCGAAGAATAGACACACTGCTTGATGATGGGGCTCGATTAAATAAACTAGGAGATTTGTGACATCCGTTTGGTCTGCGAACCAATTTTATAAGCCGAACAAGTTCCCCTGCTTAATATAAATGAATTAAGCGAGGGTTTATATTACTACAGGTTCTTTAAAATTCCCTATAAGGGCAAGCCCCTATAGTTAATTACATCTTAAGTGACAGGAATCACCTAAGAAAACTCTCGATAATAATCAATAATTCTGCTCTCAAGAATTTCAAAGTTTAAGTTTTCAAGGGATTGAATTTTGGGTTTCAATAGGGAATGGATCAAGTTTGGAACATTTTGTTTTGGAAATTCAAAGGAAGAAAAGTAGGAGAAATTACGGATTCGAAACGGACTTCGGTAATTTCCGACTATCCTATTGTTTGGCTTGGATTTAGGAAAGTCCTAATGTTCATTTAATGTTTTAATCTTGCCAATTTTAATTAGTTAGGGCTTATATTTATATAATAGAATCATACAAATAGCCTGGAAGATATGAGGGTTTATGTCGTATCGGACGACTACCTCGGAATCCTAAGACCGGTTAGGGCTTAATTTGCATAACATGATTATGCAAATGCCTAACGAAAAGTTAAGGATTTATGTTGCACTAGGCAAACTACCTCGAAGTCCTATGGCTTTGTTATTTAATTCTAGGAAAGTTTTCTTGAAGTAGATTCAAGTTTCTCGACGACGATGGCCGTGCTGCCCACCATGCTCCGAGCTCCTTGTTGTTGCAGAGGTTTAGTTTTAGAAATCATAAATCAAGGGATGAGAAAAGTGTTTTGGTTTAGAGAAGTCTTAATTTCCAAGTGTTTTTTTTGTATTTTAATTAAAACAAATCTTAAAGTTGATTATAACAACACCGGTTAAGATCCCACGGTTCCGTCATCCCGGCACCGTTATTTTCATCGAATTCACTTAGTCCAGATGAATTTGCTAAACTCAACTAAATGAGTTCCGCACTTTCATTTAGACCGTGGGAAATCCCGTTAGCAACACGTGGGTTACATCATCCGAGGTATTCCCGATCATTCAATGAGACGTTTTAATTTAGTTGTAGTTGTAGTTTTGTTGTTCTGTTTGTGATTAAATTTTGAGTTGTCTTATATTTTGAAATGTTGTGGCGGTGAATTTTATCTTGTAGTGTCTTTTAATTTAGTCATGGGTTTCAGTTTTGGTTTCTGTCCTAAAGGTGTAAGTTTTCATGCAACTGTTGTTTATCATGCAAGAAAAGTAAGTGCGATGCTATTAAATAAATTGCAATAGAGTAAATCGCAATAAAATAAAAGCGTACCTGGAGGGTCTTCCCGTCATCCCAAGCTACACTTAAAACACAGTTAGAATATTTAAGCATTTAAAGTAAGTTCTTAGGTAAAGCTAAGGGAAGGGTTATGGTTTTCTACCAAGCTCCTAATCCTATAGCTAGTCATCTCTTATGACGTCTAGGTCTTCAATTTTGGTTTTAAGGATGATTTTCTTCACCAAAGAACAACTAAGCTCAATTTGTTCTTAAGGACATTCCATCATATTGAGGAAGTGTTTAAGACGAATCTTAAACATCTTTTCAATATTTCTGGAATTGTCCTAAGTCCAAATGGATTCTATTGTTCAAGTGAATTAATCATCCAGGGTGTTTGAGTTAAGTTTTATTTCTTGCTCAGTGAATTAGGATATTTGAATGTCCTATAAGTGAAGTAACATTTCATTTCATATTCTGTTTAGGAGTTATGATAACTAAAGCTCCTAAGGGCAAAATGATATTTAATGATTTGTGATTCAAATTTAAGTTCAAATTAATGATTTAAGTTTGGAATAGTGTTCAAGTTATCTTAGATTTATTTTTGAGTTCTTTATGTCTTAGGTGATGTTATTTAATTCAACTTAATTCAATTTAATTTAATTTAATTTAATTTAATTCAATTTAATTCAATTTAGTTTGATTTGATTTAATTTAATTCAATTTAGTTTGATTTAATTTAATTTTAATTTGATTTAGTTTGATTTGATTTAATTTTTAATTTAATTTAATTTAATTTAATTTAATTTAATTTAATTTAATTAATTTAATTTAATTTAATTAATTAATTTAATTTAATTTAATTTGTTTATTTAATTTAATTTAATTTTAATTTAATTTACTTAATTTAATTTAATTTAATTTAATTTAATTTAATTTTAATTGAAATTTTTGAAAGAGTTTAATGATTTAATTTTAGTTTAATGATTAAGTCTTTTAATATTTTAAATTTGAGTTATCATTTTAATTAAGAGTTGAATATTAATGAGATGATTAATTTAGGGATTTTTAAATTAAAGAATAAATCTCTTCCTAATAATATCCCTATTTTAATAATTCCAATTTTATTATTCTTCCAAATTTAATCAATTATTTAATTAAGGTTTAATCATTTTAAATTGCTTAATGGGTTTCTACCCTTTAATTATTTAAATTTCAATCATCCAAATCAGGTTAGGATCAAATATTTTACTTGTTAATTTTTTATTAAACCTAAATTTTTAAATAAGCGTTAAAATTTAATTACCATTTTACCCTTCAAGCCTAATAATTTCATAACTCACTAAATTGAACTCAAATGAACTTGAAATTTTTATGTGACTTCACTCATATGTCAATAAAGACATGAGAGGAGAAAATGTGATTTTTCTGTATTTAATTTATTTATATAATTATTTTTAGTAGAAAATAGAGATTTTCAAGGAAAATTTGATAACATGACCAAGGGAAAGTTTCTGTCCTTAAGAAAATTAGGGGACATTCCTAATGACCAGAGGACCACTTGGACTAATTTTGGTGATTTTTTGAATTATATTATTTTTATTATAATTATTTTAAGTTTTAGAGTGTTAATTAATTTAAAAATAAAATAAATGTTGAAAAATGAATTTTATATTTTTCAAAAATTTCTCTGATATGAAAGAAATCAGAGAATCAAATTTTGTAATTTTCTGATTTTTATATGATTTATTATAATTATTTTGGTGAAAATGCTAGAAAATACATTTTTTAATTTTAAAATTACCCTAGAGCTTTAAAAAATTAATATTTCACCAAATAGGCCTAAGAAAAATATGGGGTTTGTTCCTAAGTGATTAAAATTCAAAATGTGACATTTTGGTGAATTTTATTATTTTTGTGATTTTTATTATTTTTTAATTATTTAAAAATATTAAAATAATATTAAAAATCAACTTTTTTAGAAAATTGAAATTTTAATTTTCTTAAACTCCCCTGATATCAGAGAGACTCTAAAACCAATTTGGTGAATTTTTGAAAGATATTTTGAAAGTTATGAATTTTTAAAGTTTAAAATGACTAAGTGGCTTAATCAACCCAATTAATAGGGCTAACCAAGTCCAATTGACCTCAAATTTTTATGGTGGGTTCCTCTGGTCCTAAAGGTCAGTGGAGAATTGATTTCAAGTCAATTTGATGTATGGTTAGCTCTAATTAATTAGAGACCTATTTTGGGTGTTTAAGCCAATTAGGGTTGTCTAAAATGAACTAACTCAAAACCTATTTTTCCTAGGGTTCTCTGGTCATAAGGAACATCACCAAATTTTCCTAGAATTTATTACACAACATGCTATTTATTGGAATTAAAATACTCAAAACAGCAACATGCATTTGAAAAATAAATAACTTTTCACAGAGGTGGCCTCTGACCTTGGAAAATTCGGGGAATGTTCCCAAGTTCGGAGGCTTCAAAAGCCCTATGGTCTCATGCCATGGTGAATTGTATGAATGCATGGAGAATTAAAACAATGCAGGGGGTAAATAATTAATTAAAAATAAAATACTAGACAAAATTAATTAATTTCTTCTCCACATTATTCTCCTCTCGTTCACCGAGCAAGAGGGTATTTTTATTTTATTTTTCCGATTTTCCTACACAAAGTTATGAATTTTCCAAGTTTAGGGAATTAAATAAATAGAAAAATACCCTATTTTTCTATTTATCCACGCGGCGCCGCCGCATCCTCGGCATCTCCGAACTCACACGCGTCGCGCTCCCATTCGACGCCGCCATCTGAGTCAGCAGCCCGGGCCCCGCGGTTCTCGTACCGTCTCCTGGTCCGACGCCATCTGAGCCGTCCGTCCGCGCGTGTATTAAATGGACGACATCCGTTCATCGTCCCCGAGCGTCCTCACCCGAGAGCCGTCCACACTAAATCCCTAAGATCTCACTCGATACTCAACGGATTTTTATGCTCTTATGCTCTATGGATTCGTCTTGAAGAGACGAACACATCTATACGGTTATCATGCATTGAAATT
Organism: Papilionanthe hookeriana x Papilionanthe teres; assembly: GCA_022702705.1. Classification (NCBI taxonomy): domain Eukaryota; kingdom Viridiplantae; phylum Streptophyta; class Magnoliopsida; order Asparagales; family Orchidaceae; genus Papilionanthe; species Papilionanthe hookeriana x Papilionanthe teres. The sequence goes on from CM040428.1 coordinate 30,360,607, forward strand.
AAGGCATTTGAAATGGAGAATCTCCAGAAGCTCGGGATGAAGAATTAGTTCATACCTTTGCTCAGAGAAGTGTGGCTTCGATCTGAGAGTTGTTGCACCTTCGATTGGATCCCGCAAGCTCCGGATGAAGTCTCCCGGTCGCAGTGAATTGTCTAGATGTGATTTCGACCAAGCCCGATCACAAAGCTTGGAGGCCGGAGCAACTGGGTGGCCTGGAGATGGGGCTTTTGCTGGTGGACACCTTCCCTTGGTCTGGTGAAGGTGTAGAACCAATCAATTTGGGGATTGGCTCACTGTGGAGAAGTGTCCCGGTTTTGGGTGGAATTTCGACTCGAAATTGAGCTCACAGAGAAGAAATGGCAGGGGGATCTCACTGGGGATCAAGTGCTCTGTGTATGGGGAGGAGTCTGGAACAATTTTGGCAGAGTTTCCTTAAGGTTTTTGTTTCAGCTCCTCTCTTGGCCGTGAGGGTGAGGGGTTTAAATAGGAGAGGTCGGAGGGCCTCCCGGGGGGAGTCGAGGGTCGGGATCGAGCTCGCTCTTGGCATGTGAAGAACGACCATGGTGACCACTAGGCATGGGGCGGCTCGGCGAGGGAGAATTCCAAAGTTTGGCTCCTCCTAAGGTCTCGGCCATGGTGTTTTCCGGCGACCTGTGCGGGTGGCCGGCAGGCATGGGTCACCCTCGGAGTCCAGGTGGGTCGGTGTTGGAGGGTTGTGCAATCAATCGGCCATTGCCATGTGTAAAGTGGCCGAATTAAAATGGAATGGGGGAGGGGTCATTTTGGCTTCAATTTGGTCAACCCATTGGTTTGGGTTGGGTTCACCCTCCAAGGCCAATTTGGGCTGAAGGGAAAGTCACTTGGATCGGCTTGATTAGTGGGGTCAAGTCACAATCCAAGTACAATTAAGCTTAAGCAAGAGTTAGGGGAGACATGGGAGTGGTTAATCACTCTTAAGAGAATCATTAAAGGGTCCCCTCTTCTTGCCATTTTGGGCATGGTGACAAGTCAAACCCCCCATGGCTTCATGTGGCTTGTCCATGGCTTGCATGCTTGCATTTGGCTTGAAAAAAGTCGACTTGTTTCATGAAAAAGGGTTTTAGAAATATTTGTCATTTAGGGGGTAATTTGGCATGAGGCTTAATTTGGAATTATTTGATGATGTGATTAGAACTTAGGGAATGGCTTTGATTAAATGGATGGCAAATGGAAATGTCATGTGGGCTTTAAGGCCAATTTTGGGCTTTTGTATTTGGTGGAAATGGGCTTTTAGGAAGGTTTAGGGAAGTGGGCTTTTAGGTTTGAAAATGAATTTATGGATAGAAATTTTGTAAAGAGGTTGGGCCAAATAATTGTTGAGTTTGGTTTAGGGATGTGTCATGAGTGGTTTGGGGTCAATTTGGTGTGATTTGGACTTGAATTGGTTTGAATTTGGGTTTAATTGGTAAGTGGGCCTATGTAGGTCAAATTGGGCTAACTTGGGCCAATGTTGGGCTAGAGTTGAAATTGATGTAAAATTAATGTTGGGAAATGTTTATGGGAGTGTTTCAAAGAGGTTTTGGCTTTGGTTAGGTTTTGATTTTGGGATTTGGGCTCATTTGGGCTAGGTTTGGGTTTAGGTCAAAAATGGGCCTTTTAATTTTGGGTTGAATTTGAGTGGGGTTTGGGTCTAAATTTTGGGCAAATCATGTTAGTGTTTTGTTTATGGGGATGTCAAGGAAGGTTTAGAAAAGATTTGGGTTTAATTGGAGTTGAATTGGGTGAGTTTGGGTTAAGTTTGGGTCATGGGTCCAAATCGGGCTTTAAGGCCAAAAGTGAAATTGGATCCAAATTTCAATCAAATTGGGCTTGGATTTGGTCTAGATTGGTGTTGGGAATGTTGAATTGAAGTTTAGAATTGAATTGGACCAGAATTTAGGTCAATTGGGTAGGTTAGGTTTGACATTGGGTTCACTTTAGGTTAAAATGGGTCAAATTGGGGGTTTTGATAAAAGTGGGGTAAATTGACAAAATTGGCCTATGGTGTAGTTGAACAAAATGAAATTGGGAATATTTGGGATTTTCTGGAATTTTCTGGGAATTTTCTGAATTTTTGGATTTTTTGGCTAAGAGGGGTATTTTGGGTATTTGGAGGGTATTGGGAGGTATTTTTGGAATTTTTGGTATTTTTGGGTATGGATGATCAATTTGATTGGTGAGGCAATGTTTAGGAATGATTTTGGAGAATTTTGGGTAATTTGGAAATTTTTGAGAAATTTGGGTAGTTTCAAGGGTTTTGGGTAGGCTAAGCGGGTGTAGGGTCCTGGGGGTCAAAAATTGAAAATTTGGAAAATTGAAGATTGGGTGGATGTAAGTGGAATAAAACCATTTTGGTTGAGCCATGAAGCCATATCAAGCCCACATGAGCCATGAAGGGACTCATTTGAGGCATTCACCATGTTGCTCCTAACCCTCTAGCACGAGGCTTAGGGGTTAAGGACCATCCATGTGAATCACCTACATGAGTCGGGAGGTCAAGTCGGGTACGGGTGTGTTTTTAGGAAGTGTGTGAAAGTGTAGTGTGTAGGTGTAGTGTGTGTGCAAGTCAACCCTTCACCGGACCGAGCCACCTGGGCGGTCCCAAGGCCAAAGAGTCCCATAGGAACTCATCCTTTAAACTTCCATATTTGATTTCAACCCTCTAGGTGATTAGGGGTCTACGATCAAGTTTGTGGAGTTTGCAGGGAGTTAAGAAGTGGTTTGAATTTCTAAAAGGGTGGGTCCCAATTCTAATCCTCTAAGATAGTCAAAGGAAAAGCCTAAGGCTAGATCCTAAGTACTAAAGAGAAGAGGAGAAGACCTCATCAAAAATGAGGTCAACAATGCGAAGTTTAGGTTCTGAAGGACTTGTGTCCTATGATTCAAAAAGTTCAAGAAATAACAAATCAAATTAATCAAAACGCTGAAATTCATCATGTGTTAAGACCTTTAAGAGATTATGTAAACCCTACCGTGGATGAACTTCATGGTAGTATTCAAAATCCTACTGTAGCTGCTAATTCATTTGAACTTAAACCTTCTATTATCTAAATGATATCTAATAATCAGTTTGGGGGAACACCAACTGAAGATCCAAATTTACATTTTGCCAATTTTCTAGAATTGTATGTTATATTTAAATATGATGGTGTTTCTGATGATGTTATTAGGCTTAGGCTTTTTCCATTCTCACTTAGGGATAATGGTAAGATATGGTTAAATTCTTTAGCACTTGGATCTATCAGAACTTGGGGTGATTTAGCACATAATTTATTTGCTAAATATTTTTCACCATAAAAAACTGCTAAGCTTATAAATGATATTACATCTTTTTTTCAGTTTGAAGTGAAATTTATTTATGAAGCCTGTGAACGATTGAAAAAACTTATAAGAATGTTTCCACACCATGTTGTGCCAGATTGGTAAATTATTCAATTTTTTTTATTATGGACTAGCTGGATCTCTTAGATTTATTATCGATGTGTTACTGGTGGTTCATTGATGTGATGGAGTTTGTGTGTTTTGGGTATCTTTTGTTGAGTGTGTATTGAGGCTGTGGGTGTATGTTGTGGTTGTGGCTGTCTTAGGACTGTTTTAAAGTTGGAATGACTTTTGTGGGAGGTATATTCTTTCAAATCTAACAATAAAACATATAATATCACTAATATTGAATGGTTAATTAGTGATGGAAAGAGGAGGAGATGTTAATTGCATTAGAGTTTTATTGTCAGCTTATTGCACAAGAATGAAGTCTGTTATAGATGAGAATGGTGCAAGGAAAAGGAAGTATTAATCAACTTATTGTTCATAAATTTTCTTATATATTTTCTTAATCACCACTGATGCGATTATCTTTAAATGCCAAAATTTATTAACTCATATTTTAATATTGATATAGATTTCTAATGAGTCACACATTTATAACACAAGTATACATATTTCTCAAGTAATACAGGGCTCTAGTGGAGTCCTGGTTATCGATCCCACGAGGAGGTTTGCAAAGTATAAAAGCGAGCACAAAAATTACTACTCGAATCACAATACAATAGCAGTAATTACTAATAATACCAGGATGTTCAGAAAGCTGCAGTTACTAATTCTACTAAAGTACGTTTTATTCCTCTAACACAATTAACAAACACAAGACTAAAATTTATAACAAAAGCTCAATTGCAAGAAAGAATCCCCCTCCTTTGTCATGCTAATGTGTTGATTTAGTGACATAGATCAGTGATGCAACATTATTGTGCCAAATAGGAGCATTCCTATTCTTTTCCCTCTTCTAAGCGATATAAAGAACATTAGCTAATCCTAGGTTTAGTCCCAAAAATCCATGGTTAGGCTGGGAGGGTATTGGCTGTCACTTCGGAGCTCCCACTTTACTTCGCCTGAAGGTTAACTCTCGCTTCAGTTTCCAAACCATGGGACCAAATTGGGGATTTTAGTCTGTCACTCTAAAATCTTCAATTCTGCACTCATCAAAACATATTTATCTATTTATTTGCACTCAACCCCCATGAACTACGTCACTTATTCATGGACGTTGAATGTGACCTTCACTTTTGTTGTAGAACTCAAGTCCTTTCGGAACGTATGTTTCACAACAGGTTTTAAAAATTCAATTTGTCAGATGAAAAAGTAAATTAAGTTCAGAGTGAGCAAGGTCATCACAATTTCTCCATAATAATTCTACACATCATTTCCATATCAAAACATCAATACTTCACATGTAAATGAGGAAGACAAAGAAATCTACTCAAGACTCATGAGAAAAATACGATGAAAAACAGATTTTATATATAAAAGTGACGTCATACAAACCAAGAGAAGTAAATACAACTTATCTCAATTTTCTTCCCCAAGTGAATCTCTCGAAATTCCTTTGACCCCTCTTCTTTCTTCAAGACAATACACAATTCTCTTCTTAAGATGAGCAAGGGAGAAGGAATTTCTCACTTTTCCTCTCCTCCTACACTCCGTAGGAGAGAACACACACTAAACCCTAGACACTCTAATGGACTCCCTACTCTCCACACTCAAGAACACTGAAAAGACACACCAAACTCTCCAAAACTCAAGAATACTGAAAATACACACTAAACTCTCCAAAACTCCAGAAAACTTAAAAGACGCACCAAACTCTCTAAAACTCACCGAATTTAGGCTCCAAAATAGTTTAAATTCAAATGTAACTGACTTCCCAAAGAGATCCCTTAAGCACAATACATTGAATCTGGTTTGAATCACGATCGAGCGTGGTCCGACGTTGGATAGGGCGCCATCCGGCGCTATTTTCCGTCGTTCTACCCAAATCTTCAGTAAAATGGTGTGCTCTGGCGCTAATGAAAGTGCGGTCCGGCGCTGGTGACAGTGCGGTCCTGTGTTGGAGACTGCGCCATCCGGCGCTCTAGGTTAAAATGTCCAATTTGCCTCATTTTGCTCCAAATTTGCACCTTTTTTGCTTCATTTTGCACCAAATGCCTGAAATTATAGTACCTACATGAAATCATGAAAAATACCTTTCTTTAAAGTGCAATATCATCAAAAATATGTATGAAATAGGCATTAAAATGCTATCAAATTTTTAGTGGATCAACCACATAATACACCTAAAATATATAATATTTTTATACATATTTTATACCTATTTTTAATAATAATGCACTTTAATCGAATGTATTTTGTGTATTTTTCTTATAAGTATGATTAAATGGATAAATGTGATGAAATGAGTGAAAAAGTATCAAAATTGGCTAAAAAATGAAGAAATGTGCAAAATTGATCTGTGGCGGCTAAGCGCCCAGATGGCACTTACGCGCCAGAGCCCCGCAGCTATGCGTCAAATTTGGAGTTTACACGCTAAAAGTCTCGCTGCTAAGCGTCGGGACCTCGCGCTTACACGCTGCAGTTACTAAAGAGGAGTTATTTAATTTTTGGCGTCATTTTGAGGGGGTGTTTTAGGCATCTCTTAGTACAAATGTGGACAACTCCCTATTGGCTTCAAAATTAATTTAAATTACTCTCGAATGAATGCATCTCTTGGAGGATTCAATGAATTTGGACATAATTTGAAGAGATGCGAAGGCAACTATTGGAGAAAGATAAAAAGAAAACTTGAAGATCGGAAAAAAAAGAAAGTAAATTAGAGGGAGTAATTAGAGAGTAATTTAGAGTGTTTATTGTGTATTGAGTTATGGTTGTTGTAGAGTGTGTAGTTAGTGTAGGAGAGTTATTTCATTAACTTACCACTTCGCTTCACCATTTCTACTTAAATATAGTTTGTATTAAGAGTTGGGCGCCAACCTATAATGAGTATTGTAAGGAAAAGTAAAGTTTAAAAGGAACTTTAAGAGTTTGGTGGAGATGATTCATAGATAAGTCTTTTATCTTTGTTATTACATTTAGTTTTAAATTAAAACTTCTTGTGTTTTCACTATGATTTCTACTTTTAAACCAAGTTGTGATTGTATTTTCTCAATGAATTTTGAGTATTTTTCTTTATCTTTTTCCTTAATATGATGAAGTAATAAAGTTATGGAAGTATGTTGTGTGAAGTATAGGATTTCAATGTTAGAAGAAGTTGTGATGATTTAAAACCTTGCACTTCATTTACTTCTTGATTTAACCAATTAAGATTTTAAAATATGTTGTGAGAACATGTAAGAACCGGTATGATATTGTCTCAGTCAACAATTTGAAAGAATCACATGAGATTATTTGGGTCAGAATGTAATCCATATGTTTGAGTGCAAATAAATATGGAGATGTACTTTGATGGGTGTAGAATTAGAGGACTTTAGAGTGATAGGCTAAAGCCCCCAATTTAATTTATTATTTTATGCTTTGATACGAGATGTTAACCCCCAGGTGGAGGGAATTGAGAAAACTCTAGAGTGAGAGCTAGCATCTTTCCTGCATAATCCGTCTTCAAGATTTATAAAATAATAGATTAACCAATGTTCTTTATTGCATCTCTAGTAAGAATAAAGAATATAATTGCTCCTATTTGGCACAACACATTTTAGATACTTCTACAAAAAAAATTCCATAACTTGTTACTGATTTATAAAAAAAATATTTGTATTTGCTTACATCTTATAAAAATTTAGTGAAAGTAGTTGTTTACTTTCATTTCAAATTATAAAAATTAACAAAAAGAATCAAATTTTATTTCCTAGAATATTATCTTTAGCTTGGGTAAGATATTTCTTTAAAAGTAAAAAAGTTAATTTTCTGTTTTATTTATTTAATTCTTTTCTTGTGGATTTGATATCTTGGAACTTATTCAGAAAGTCTTATATAACTTGATAACAATACATATACTTGTGTAGTATCCCGTTATATAATATTATTAAAGAGAAGTGTTAATTCTTATATAAAACATAAGCATAAATTTTTGGGGAGCCAAGTTTTTGGCGTCGTTGCCAGGGAAAGAAAGAAAATAAAGAAAGTTAAAATAATATTTGAAAATAAATTAAAAAAAACTAATTTTTAGTTTTTAAAGTCTTATTTAAACTTGTGAGATTTATTTTAGGAAATTGTTGTTTTGTTGTGTGATTTTAATTTATTGTGTTTTATAATTGTGTATGTATAGTTCAGACTCTGAATGACTTGTGTCTTATGCTTTTGAATTAGAAAGAACTATAAGAGAAATCAGAAAAACTAAAAATATAGAAAATGATAAAAATATTCAAGAAATGACAAATCAAAATAGTCAAAATGCTGAAATCTATCAAGAATTTAGACCCTTATGAGATTATGTTAACCCTACAGTAGATGAATTTCATGGTAGTATTCAAAATCTTGTTGTAGAGGCTAATTAATTTGAACTTAAACCTGTTATTATCCAAATGATATCTAATAGTCAGTTTGGTGGAGCACCAACTGAAGATCCAAATTTATATATTGCCAATTTTCTAGATTTGTGTGCTGCATTTTTAAATATGATGGTGTTTCGGATGATGCTATTAGACTTAGACATTTTCCTTTCTCATTAAGGGATAAAGTTAAGATGTGGTTAAATTTGTTAGCACCTAGATCTATCAGAACTTGGGGTGATTTAGCACAAAAGTTTCTTACTATATATTTTCTACCATCAAAGACTACAAAACTTAGAAATGATATTACATCTTTTTGTCAGTTTGAAGGGGAATCTATTTATGAAGCATGAGAACATTTTAAATATCTCCTAAGAAAGTGTCCACATCATTTGATACCAAATTCGTTAATAATTCAAATTTTTTATAATAGATTAGTTAGATCTTTTAGATTTATTATCGATGTTGTTGGTGGTGGTTCATTGATGTCTAAACAGTTTAATGACGCTTATGATTTAATTAAAGAAATGACTACAAATAATTTGAAGAAAGATAGACTAATTTAGAATGAAATTTTCTCAACTAATTTCAAAGAATGAAGAAAATTCATTAGACCAAATGGTGGATTCTCAAACATCATTAGAAACTTTGAATGTCATAAACAAGCCTAATAACCCATATTTCAATTATTATAACTCAGGTTGGAAGAACCATCCAAACTTTAACTGGAATAACAATAATCAGAGTGGTAATAATAAAAAATGGGGGAACAATCAAGTAAACTCATTGGGAAATTGGAACAACCAAGAGAATAATAATTATAGACATACTATTCTCTAGGTTTTAATAGTACTTCACAATTTAAGGAGAAGAAGTTGTCTATAGAAGAAGTGATGTTAAAAATGAGAAATTAATTGCAAAGTCAATGAGCTACAATTAGAAATATTGAGAATCAATTGAGACAAATATCCAACTCATTAATTAATGGTTCCCAAGGAGCACTTCCTAGTAATATAGAGATAAATCCAATAGACAAAAATAAAGAGCAAGTAAAAGCTGTTTAATTAAGAAGTGAAAGAGAGTTGGAAGGTAGAGTTCAAAAAGAGATTGAAGTAGAGAAAGAAGAGATTGAAGAACGAAAAGAAAATGAGCAGAAAGGTTTGGAAAGACTTATTTCTCCACCAAAAATTGATTTAGAAAAGCCACCACCACCATTTTTTTAGAGACTTTGACAACAAATATTGGATAAGCAATTTTCAAAGTTCTTGGAAATTTTTAAGAAACTTACAAGAAATATTCCATTTGTTGAAGTATTAAAACAAAATTCAATCTATGTGAAGTTTATGAAGGATATCCTAAACATAAAAAAGAAGTTTGAAGATAACGAGATTGTTGCACTTAATGAAGAATGTTGTGCAATAATTTAAATGAAACTTCCTGAAATGCTTACAGATCCTAGTAGCTTCACAATTTCACGTGCAATCGGAGACATATTTTATGAAAAAACTTTATGTGATTTAGGTGCAAGTATTAACCATATGTCATTATCTATATTTAAAAGACTAAGATTAGGAGAAATAACCCCGACTATTGTAACTCTGTAGTTAGCAGATCGTTCGATAACATATCCTAAATAAGTTATAGAAGACGTTTTAAAAAAGTAGATCAATTATCTTTCATGTTGATCTCATTTTGTTAGATATAGAGGAAGATAAATAGATACTCATGCACAAAAAATATATATTATTTTTGCTATATAATTTTACCCATTTTTTGTGATATTGCACTTTAAAGAAAGGTATTTTTCATGATTTCTTGCAGGTATAATGATTTTAGGTGATTGGAGCGAAAAGAAGCGAAAAAGAACGAATTTGGAGCAAAAATGAGCAAAATGGAGAAAAATAGCTTCTGGCGCCGCAAGTGCCATTTTCCCGAGAGCTCCAAAATCAATCAGGCAATAAAGCGCCGCCGGCGCATAATGTCGGTGGATTTCAAATTTGAAGAGTTTTAGAGAATTTTTGAAGGGATGCTTAAGGAAACTCTTGGGAATTCGTTTCTAACTTATAAGTAACTATTTTTGGACGAAAATAGTGTGGGTTTTGTGTGGTTTTCTGGTGGTCTTTAGTGTGTGTTGAGTGTTAGGGTTTATAAGAGTGTGTGTAGAAGTGAGAATTTGAGAGGGATTCTTCTCTAAGGAGTGAAGGAGAAGGAGTAAAGTGAGATATTGCTTCTTCCTTTCCATTCTAATGAGGGAATTGAGTGTTGCAAAGAAAAGAGAAAATGATTCAAAGGAACTTCAAGGGATTTGCATTGGGGAAGAGAAAGAGATAAGTTGTATTTGTTTTTGTGGTTTGTATGACTTTTCTTTTATACATAAAATCCATGTTTTATTGTGTTTTCTCCATGAATTCTGAGCAGTCACATTTGTCTTTCTTCTTGCATAGAGATGTGATGATGTGGTGATATGGATTTGAAGTGCTTTTAAAGTATTGAAGAAATTGTGATGGTTTTTCATTTTGAACTTAATTTATTTTTCGATATGACCAATTGAATTGTTAAAATATGTTGTTAAACATTAACTCTGAAAGGATTTAGTGTCCTACAATAATAATGAAGAATCCATTCAATGTTCATGGATGAATTGCGTAGTTCATGGGAATTAAGTGCAAATAAATAGGGAAATGTGTTTTGAAGGACTTCAAATTAGAGGTTTCAGGGTGACAAGCTGAGATCCCCGATTTGGTTCTAAGATTAGTAACTAAACTCGAAGGATAGCCTTTAGGTGAAGGGTAAGTGGGAGCTCAGAAGTGAGAGCTGGTATCCTCCCAGCCTAGCCATATATTTAGTGACTAAACTTAGGATGTGTCAATGTTCTTTTCATGCTTGGAAGAGGGGGTACTCTTTTGAGGGTAAAGAAACATTTATGCTTCTATTTGACACAATAAAATAAAAAAAATCATTTTACATCATTCACACATCATATACTCGTTCCAAGAGGAAAGATACTTTTCATATATATTAAAACCTTTCAAAAAAACTAAGCTTAGTGTGTGTGTTAGTTAATTCTATTTTTAAAAATATTAGAAGTAATTGTAGTTTACTTAGCTATTACTGTTTTCTGCATCTTGTTAGTAGAAGTAAACATAAACCTTAATTGCGAATTGAGTATTGGATTTCGGTATTACGTTATCTATTATAAGGAATCATGCATTCCTTATGGGATTGATAACTAGGACTCCATTAGAGCCCTGTATTACTTGATATGATACATATACTTACGTTGAATGTTCGGACTTTGTAAAATCATTATTAAATATATAAATCTGAGTTCATAAGTTCTTGCAATATAAAAAAGTCCGACGCCCCATCAGATACCTAAAATTTATGGGAGACCTTTCATAGCTACAGAAAAAGCAATGATAGATGTGTAGAAAGGAGAATTAACTATGCATGTTAATGATCAAACTGTGACATTTAATATTTTAAAATCAATGAAATATCCTGCAAGAGGTAAGATTGTGAATGTTTCAAGATGGATGTAATGAGATATTTGAGTAAATTTCATTTTAAAGCAATATATGAAGAAAAATATGAAAGTGAAAATTTGGAACATGAGCAAGAAGAGGAAGCACAATATTTTGATGAATTTATTGAGGAAAATTTTAATTATGTTCAAGAAAATTATGAAGTTTTGGACGTGACAAAGAAATATGAATCTTTTTGTCCATTAATTGAAAAACCTCATAAACTTGAATTGAAGTTACTTCCTAAGCATTTAAAATATGCCTTTTTAGGTGATTCCTCAATTTTTTCTATTATAATTTCCTCAAAATAAACTACTAAAGAAGAAGAGAGTTTGCTTTAAACTTTAACGAAATATAAGAAAGCCTTTGAATGAACAATAGATGATATTAAATGAATCAGTCCTTCAATTTGTATGCATAGAATCCTTATGAAAGAAAACTGCAAACCCAGGGCTGATCTCAAAGGAGATTAAATCCTATTATGAAAGAAGTTGTTAAGAAAGAAATTTTAAATTAGTTAGAAGCTAGAATTATCTACCCTATTTCAGATAGTGCATGTGTTATTCTTATTCACTATGTTCTTAAAAAAGGAGGAGTAACTGTAATTGTTAATAAAAAGAATGAATTTATATCAATAAGACAAGTTACAGGATAGCGAATATATATTGATAATAGAAATTAAGGACTAAGTTTGTTGGGGTTGTGTTGAGGTTTTATGTGTGTGTGTGTTGTAGTTGTGACTGTGTTGGGGGTCGAACTGTGACTATGTTAGGCCTGTGTTGTGGCTGTGTTGGGGTTGTGTTAGAAGTAGTTTATGGCTATGATGGAGCTTATATGTGGCTGTGTTGGTTGTGATGAAATTGTGTGTGCTCTATGTTGTTATTAACTATGGTGTGTGCTCTGTGTTATGGTTGTGGGCACTATGACGGGTTTGTGGCTGTGATGGGGGTTGGTTTTTTCCTATGATGAATACTATTTTGTGGCTGGGATGGGGGTTATGGCTATCATAGGGGGTGATTTGTGGCTGTGTTGGGGGGTGGTTTGTTGTTGTTTGGTGGTTGTTTTAGGGATTTGGGTGGTGGCTATGTTTAGGGTTGATTAGTGGTCATATTGAATGTTGCATGATGAATGTTTTGGGGTTGATTGATGATTGTTTTTATGGTTATTGCCAGTTTTCTGCTTTATTGAATATTAATATTTTGTCTTTTATTTTTCAGTAAGAAAACGAGTAAGACCAAAGAAATCAGATCATCAGCCATGTGGGATAGGGAAGTCACTATTATATTTTGTGATGGATGGTTGGGAAGACAGTGCAATACTTTTGCTTTTGCGATAAGAAATCGAAGACATGGCTTCCTATACCCATCTCCAGGTTCATAAAAGATATCAACCACAATCATTTTTCTTTAATTTATTACTAATTATGGTATTTGGGATAGTTAAATATACTTGGTTGATATTGGATATCTTTTATAGAAGAGGAGTCTCAAGCCATTTCCAGATACGATGTATCACACTCCTGATTTTGAAATATCCAACAGTGTTGCTTGTGGCAGAAAGAAAATGTTTAACAAAATAAACTCTTCCTTACGCGAGATGATTGAAAGAATGTTTGAAGTGTGGAACAAAAAATGGATACTACGTGATTTGTAAATGTATCCATTTTCAAAACAAGTGCATATCGTAATGGTCACGATGACGCTCCACAACTACATTCGATGAAATCATTTTCAACCTAATATAGACTTAAGCATTGCTAATGATGGCCACTTACATGTCCTGTCAGAAGCTTTTAAATATCACGTAGGACAATTTATACCACAACAAGAAGTGAAATCACGGGAAGGTTACATCTAGGATGACGAATGTACCAAAGAGATGGCTGATTTGAGAGAACGGATTACAGACGCCATTGTTGGATATTGATTGAATTTCGTTTATTTATTGTATGAAGTTTATGTCTGTTTTTTGTCACTTTATTATTTATATTTTAGATATTGGAAGTTTTATGTTGTTTCTAGTTTTTTTCTCCTTCCTCGATTCATTTTCGTACTTTTGTTTTTTTGTGGGTTTGTGAGGTCCATAATGAGACGTTCAACCTTGTGGGTTCTTCTGGATGGCCTAGTAGTCACTGTTGGTTGGTGTCACATGTGAACTCCTGATAAAGACAACCAAATTCCTCTTTTCTTTTCGATGTTGAGGGTTTTGAGGTACTTCTAGATGGTCTATTTAGTCGTTGTTGGTAGGTGTCATATGTGAATTCCTGATAATGGTAACCAAGTTCATCTGTTCTTTTTTATGCTTAGGTTTTTAAGGTACTTATGAATAGTTTTTTTTGTGATATGTGTATGTGACACACACGAGTTCGGTATTCAGTGAGCAAAAGACAACCAAGAACCTATGTTTTATAAGATAAGTTGTCTTCTTGTTATGAAAGGTTCGGTGGGGTTGGTGTACTTTATTTTTTGAGACCTCGCACTCTCACAAAATCTTAGTTGATTACTGTTTTTGTCAATTTATAAAGTTCATATTTATTTTTTGTTCCATCGATTATTGTTATTTTAGATATTTTATGTTTTATGTGGCTTTTAATTATTTTTCTCCTTTTTCATGTCCTTTTCATTTTTTATAGGTTTGTGATGTCCGTGATGAGGTATTCGACCATGTGGGTTCTCCTGGATGGCTTGTTAGTCGTTTTTGGTTGGTGACACATATGAAATCCCAATAAAGGCAACTAAGTTACTCTCTTCTTTTCAATGTCGTGGTTGTTTAGGTGCTTTTGGATATCTTTTTTTTGTGATATGCATATTTGACACATATGAGTTTGGTTTTAAGTGAGTTAAAGGCAACCAAGAACCCATTGTTTTATAAGGTATGATGTCTTCTTGTAGTGAAAGATTCATTGATTGGTATACTGAGTTCTCTGAGACCTCATGCCTGCAAATAACTTTAATTAATTTCTTCTGTTAGCAATTTCAACTTCAATCAAGACTAATTAATTATCTTTTGAATTATTTAGGAAAGACGAGTTCCAGGATTTCAGGGACCTCCCGACGAGTGCTCTGCCACTATGAACTATAGACTTCCCTACTGATGTTACAGTGAGCACATAGTAACAAGTGATAGTTTTAGAGACGTCTACGGGGGCATCACTGAGACTCCTTCCGGTGGGCAGACAGTCTGACAGATTCCACTGCCGATAGTGATCGGGGTTGGATGGTATCTGTTGACCTCATTTATAATGAGTTAATACCTTTTGACCTAAAAAGTCAACTATGGTCAAAATGGTCAAACCAGACCCAATGACCAACCCTGTTGACCCCATAGGTCAACCTTTTGACCTAAAAGTCAACTTTGGTAAAAATGGTCAAACCAGACCCAATGACCAACCCTGTTGACCCCATAGGTCAACCTTTTGACCTAAAAAGTCAACTTTGGTCAAAATGGTCAAACCAGACCTAATGACCAACCCTGTTGACCCCATAGGTCAACATTTTGACCTAAAAAGTCAACTTTGGTCAAAATGGTCAAACCAGACCCAATGACCAACCCTGTTGACCCCATAGGTCAACCTTTTGACCTAAAAAGTTAACTTTGGTCAAAATGGTCAAACCAGACCCAATGACCAACTCTGTTGACCCCATAGGTCAACCTTTTGACCTAAAAAGTCAACTTTGGTCAAAATAGTCAATCCAGACCCTATGACCTATCCTGTTGACCCCATAGGTCAACCTTTTGACCTAAAAAGTCAACTTTGGTCAAAATGGTCAAACCAGACCCAATGACCAACCCTGTTGACCCCATAGGTCAACCTTTTGACCTAAAAAGTCAACTTTGGTCAAAATGGTCAAACCAGACCTAATGACCAACCCTGTTGACCCCACAAGTCAACCTTTCGACCTAAAAAGTCAACTTTGGTCAAAATGGTCAATCCAGACCCTATGACCTATCCTGTTGACCCCATAGGTCAACCTTTTGACCTAAAAAGTCAACTTTTGTCAAAATAGTCAAACCAGACCCAATGACCATCCCTGTTGACCCCATAGGTCAACTTTTTGACCTAAAAAGTCAACTTTGGTCAAAATAGTCAAATCAGACCCAATGACCAACCATGTTGACCCCATAGGTCAACATTTTGACCTAAAAAGTTAACTTTGGTCAAAATGGTCAAACCAAACCCAATGACCAACCCTGTTGACCCCATAGGTCAACCTTTTGACCTAAAAAGTCAACTTTGGTCAAAATGACCAAACTAGACTCAATCACTAAACCTGTTGACCCCATATGTCAACCCTTTGACCCAATGACATGTTTAAAACCCCACAATGATAAAATCACAAATATTGTGATCAAATTAACCATGACAAAGTTGAAAAAGGTCACATTGGATATCTTGAAATTAAATTGATCAATTTAGGCTGACTTGGGTCAACCTAAATCAAAATTGGTCAACACTTATCTATGTTAATAAAAATAGGTAAAAATAAAATAAAAACAACAAAATTAATCAAATAATTAATTTCAAAATTTTTTTGATTAATTAAAATGATTAATGATTTAATTTTCAATATTTTAATTAAATGACATAATTAATTTAAATAAAAATTAAATTAAAATCATAAAATAACAAAAATAACAAAATTAATCAATTAATTAATTTGAAATTACTTTCAATTAACAAATTGATTAATAAAATAATTTCTAACAGTTTTAATTAATAACCTAATGGAAATTAAAAGACATGAAATGACACATAGCCTTCCCATGATTTATTAGGCTAAAATCAAATTAAATCCATCTTGAGACATAATTAACACATGATAAGACCAAGCTTAAAACCATTTAACCATGGGTTAACACCCATCATGATGGGTAAATTGAGGTGTCTCTTCCCCCTTCACCCTAAGCCATGACTCACCCTTACTTAGCCATGAGGTGGCCGGCCAACACCAAGCCTCATCTCCCACCTCCCAAGCTAGCTAATGGAGAGAGAACCAAACTTAAACCCACCCCTCACCATGGTTAAATGGAATCATGAGAGGAGAGCATATGTGTCACCATTTGCTAAGGCTAGAGGGTGATGTGTAAGCTCATAAGGAGGAGAAGTTACAGCTCATTTCACTCCTCTTACATGATCCAATAGAGGAGAGCCAAAACATTAAGCTCATCATGGAAAGCTTGGGAGAAACCACCATGGCTATCCTCTCAGCTGAATTCCTCCTCCAATGGGTTAATAGGGGAGGTAAAAACTCCCCTAGAACAACCTAAGCTAAGCCATGGCCTCCCGTTGGCTATAAATAGAGCCCAAACCGAGCCTAGGAAGAGAAAAAAAGAAAAAAATTAGAAATACCTATAGGCTCCTCAAATCTCCTTGCTCCCAACATAAAAACTCTTCCTAAGAGTCTTAGCAATCCATTAGGATCAAATCCAAGCCATAGATTGAACCCAATCAAGCCAATTTGATCAAATTTCAAAAACAGCCCAAACCAGCCACCTCTTCAAAATTCTCCTTTAAGCCCGACTTCTGGATCAAATTGCTGCAACAATAATCTTCCATTGGGATCCTAGAAGACAACTACAAGGTCTGATCTAACTTGATTTACTTGTGGCAAAGGTATGAAATTATTTTTCACAAAATAATTCGTATTTTTGAAATATCATGTGTTATATTAGCCCAGAAATGTTACATCACCGTATGGAAATATTCTACATGTTTAGATGATTCCATAGGTTAAAAAATCACTCAATTTCATTAAGAAATGAGTGAGATATTAAGGTTTGAAGTTTAACGGCTTGAAATAATTCAAATTTTTATTTGAATTATCTCAGCCTTTCGATCCTGTGTTTCGGGATGAACGGTGCTGATCGCGTCCCGCGGTGTCCCGTGTTCGGCCTCCCTCAGCGGATCGTCCCTCCCGTTCGATGCGTACAAGGACATGCGTCGGCGGGAGATAAATTTGGCGGCGCGAAATTGGTTAAAAATTAATTTTAACCTTAAAAACTTCAAAATTTAATATCTTTTTATATAGAGGTCACAAAAATATGATAAAAATACCTATGGAAAGCTCTTGAAGAGGAGAAAATTATGAAATAAAAATCATAATTTTATTCTCATTATTTAATTTTTAAATAATTAAATACTCTCTGGAGTATTTTAATTATTAAAAATTATTTATAAATCAAAAAAATATGAAACTTTGAGGCATTTATCTTTATGCTCTTAGGGATCTTTCATGATTTTTCCAAGGACAGAAAACATGTCTATGGTACTTTTCTTTAATTTTCAAGTCTTTTTGTAATTATTTTAAATAATAATTATAAAAAATTGAAAATTGAGAAAAATAAAATGGAAATGACTAGAAATACTAGGGCAACAGACAATAACCCTAAGAAAACCATTTCTAAGTCATAGAAATAATTTTGAATGACATTTTGAATTTTAGGATTAAAACTCTTTATTAATTAAATGATTTTAGTCCTAAAAATAACCTTTTATAAACTTAGCTTAGTTCCATTAATAATCTAAGTTTGAAATGAATCTAGTCTATGATAGGCTAATGACAAACTTCAATTAAGTCTAAAATGACAAAATTAGACTTAATTAGGTTTAAAATATCATTTAAACCTTAAATTTAATTAATTAAGTCTAAAATATCAAAATTAGACTTAATTAGGTTTAAAATATCATTTAAACCTTAAATTTAATTAATTAAGTCTAAAATGACAAAATTAGACTTAATTAGGTTTAAAACATCATTTAAACCTATTTAATCTTAAATTTAATGAATTAAGTCTAAAATAACAAAATTAGACTTAATTAGGTTTAAAACATAATTTAAACCTATTAAACCTTAAATTTAATTAATTAAGTCTAAAATGATAAAATTAGACTTAATTAAGTTTAAAACATCATTTAAACCTATTTAATCTTAAATTTAATTAATTAAGTTTAATTAGGTCTAAAATATCATTTAAACCTATTAAACCCAAAATTCAATTAATTAAGTCCAAAATGATAAAATTAGACTTAATTAAGTTTAAAATATCATTTAAACATATTTAATTAAATCAATTAAACCTTACCTAAATTTGGTTTAATTAACCTTAAATAATTAGACTTAACCCATAATAAGTATAATTAAAACAATTAAACCGTACCTAAATTAGGTTTATCTAACCTTAAATAATTAGACTTAACCCATAATAAGTCTAATTAAATCAATTAAACCTTACCTAAATTAGGTTTAATTAACCTTAAATAATTAGACCTAACCAATAATAAGTCTAATTAAATCAATTAAACCTTACCTAAATTAGGTTTAATTAACCTTAAATAATTAGACTTAACCCATAATAAGTCTAATTAAATCAATTAAACCTTACCTAAATTAGGTTTAATTAACCTTAAATAATTAGACTTAACCCATAATAAGTCTAATTAAATCAATTAAACCTTACATAAATTAGGTTTAATTAACCTTAAATAATTAGACTTAACCCATAATAAGTCTAATTAAATCAATTAAACCATACCTAAACTAGATTTAATTAACTAGACTTAACCCATAATAAGTCTAATTAAATCAATTAAACCTTACCTAAATTAGGTTCAATTAACCTTAAATAATCAAACCAAACTTAGGTTCAACTCAACATAAACCTAAGTCAAACCTAAACCAAACTTAAGTCTAACCTACATTAGACTTAAGTCAAACTAAACTTAGGTTTAACTCAACATAAACCTAAGTCAAACCTAAACCAAACTTAAGTCTAACCTACATTAGGCTTAAGTCAAACCATGCTTAGGTTCAACTCAACATAAACTAAGTCAAACCTAAACCTAGCTTAAGTTTAACCTACTGACCCGACCCGCAATTACGCAGTAAATTAACTTCCAAAAGATGGCCAAAAACTTAACCCGATTTATAAATAGCGGCTAGTGTGCAAAATCTTAAATGATATAAAAATTAGAAAATATTTTACACACTAGGGGTACTACGCAAGTATACGTATCGTTTCAAGTAATATAGAGTTTTCATTAAAAACCTCAGTATCGATCCCACGAGGAAGTGAAGTAAGAAGTCTTTAATCAAATTCTAGTCTACTACTAATAGTCCTTAGTTTGGAATGTCGATTAAAATTGTGTTTTATCTAGCAACTACTCCTAAATGCAAGTGTTAAATGTAAAGATAGTAACTATAACTAAATGTAAAAAATAATTCTAAAGATAACCCTTTTTGGATGAGTTGGTTTGGTGAATTTTGAGATATTAAAAACTATTATTCTTATGTAATGAAATAGATAATGTATAAGAATGAGATGCATTAAATATTGTATGTGCCAAATAGGAGCAATCCTATTCTTTACCCTTTGGTCCAGGCATAAAAAACATTGACTAATCCTATGCTTGTTTACCGAATCCGCGGCTGAGGTCGGGAGGATACCGGCTGCCACTTCGGAGATCCCACGTTCCCCTCGCCTGAGGGCTAACATCTACACTTCAGCACCCAAACGATAGGACCAAATTGAGGATTTTAGCCTATCACTCTAAAATCTCCAATTCTACGCCTGATAATTATATTTACCTATTTATTTGCATTCAATTCCCATGAACTTCACCATCCATGGAAATTGAATGTGGTTCCACTTTGTTGAGAATTACACCGCCCTTTCAGGTCGATGCAATTACAATGAATTTTAACACTACAATGGGCCCTTATTGCAATGTAAATGAAGTGCAAGTAAAAACCATCACATTTATAATTAAATTTACTTCTACCATGCATCACAAAATCCTAAACATGATTTCTACTCATTGCAAAAGAAAAGTAAAATGAAAACAATGGCATAATCTTCTTATGCCACTATTTCCAAAGAAGAAGAAAGAGTAAGAGAGATGCGTCACAAAGCATGAAGAAAACATAAAGGAAACTTCATTTAACAAAAGCAAATCCACTAAATAAATGTTTACAAAATTATAAGATAATGAAGAACAATACTTAGCTTTTTCCCTTTGAAAGAAAGACGAAGATCTCTCCCATAAAGTCTCCCGGTGATCCATGCAATGCTAGCGAAATCCCTTACAAATTCTCTCAAAATCTCATCTCCAATCTCTCCAAAAGGGTAGAAATCTACATTTCTACTCTTAATCTAAGAATCCTAAACATTCCTCTAAGTTTTTCTCTCCTTTCCTCTATTGTTTCTTTCTCTAATCTACACATTTCTAACACAAATTCGCCATTTTTAAAGAGTGTGGACGAATTTCCAAGAGTCTCCTTAAGCACCCCTTCGAAAAAGCGTCCAAATACGTCGAATATTGGCCCAAAACCGCCAAATGTCAGTTCATGGTCGTTCGGGCTGCTGTCGGCTGGTTCGAGGCCGCTGTCGGTGGCCTTTTTGGCCATATTTCGGTGGTCTCGGGAAAATCTCACCGTCGGCGAGATCGATCTCACCGTCGGCAAGCAGGCTGCTGCGCGGCTCCACGGTTTCGCTCCGTTTGGCTCCGTTTCAACTCCGTTTCGCCCCATTTCAGTTGCGTTGTGTTCGTAACAGATAGCCCAACAAAATAAGCATAAAAATAACATTTCTTTAAAGTATAATCTCATTCAAAAATATGCAAGAAGTTTAAAAGAGATTAAGCATCAAAAGACTAATCGAAAGGTGTCAAGGTAGAATTTCATTTCTTGCTCGTTTTTGCTCCAAATTGCACCGTTTTTGCTTCCTTTTGCTCCAATCACCATTTCTTGTACCTAAAACCAAAAAACATACAAAATACCTTCCTTTAAAGTGTAATATCATCAAAAAATGAGTAAAATAATATAGCAAAAAGCGTATATATTTTTGGCGTGTCACCTACACTAGGCTTAAGTCAAACCAAACTTAGGTTTAACTCAACATAAACCTAAGTCAAACCTAAACCTAACTTAAGTCTAACCTACACTAGGCTTAAGTCAAACCAAACTTAGGTTTAACTCAACATAAACCTAAGTCAAACCTAAACCTAACTTAAGTCTAACCTACATTAAACTTAAGTCAAACCAAACTTAGTTTCAACTCAACATAAACCTAAGTCAAATCAAAACCTAACTTAAGTCTAACCTACATTAGACTTAAGTTAAACTAAACTCAGATTCAACCTGATATGAATCTAAGTCTAACCCAAACACAACTTAAGGCTAACCCATGTTAGACTTAAGTCAAACTAAACTTAGGTTCAACCCGACATGAACTTAAGTCTAACCTAAACTCAATGTAAGTTCAATCCATATTAAACTCAAGTCAACTTTAAATATTGGTTCAACTTAAACTTAAGTCAAATCTTAACTTAAGACCAAACTATATTAAATTTTTAATCCAACTTAATTCAAACCTAAATTCAATTGAGTCTAACATCCTAGACTTAATTAAATCATCAAGCAATTGAGATTTAAAACAACAAATCATGAACCTAAGTCTAATTTGTTAGACTTAATAAACTATAGCTAAACAGAATTAATTAAAACTTAAGCCTTATCTAAAAAAAGGGACTTAGATGGTCTGCAATTCTAATTAAGTCTAATTTATTAAACTTGATTAACATTTAGGTCCTATTTAAACAAGGCTTAAAACTTAATTAAGTCTATTCTAAAGTTAAAATCTTTTAACTTAAGTTTAGACAGACATGAACTTAAGTTAATTAGATTCAATCAACATTGAATCTAACTTAGGTTCAACCAGACATGAATCCAAGTTAATTCAATCAATATTGAATCTAATTTAAAACCTTTTAACTTAAGTTCAGATAGACATGAACTTAAGTTAATTAGATTCAATCAACATTGAATCTAACTTAGGTTCAACCAGACATGAATCCAAGTTAATTCAATTAATATTGAATCTAACTTTAAACCTTTTAACTTAAGTTCAGACAGACATGAACTCAAGTTAATCTAAAGCAAATCTTTTAACTTAAGTTCAAACAGACATGAACTTAAGTTAATCTAAACCAAACTTTTTAACTTAAGTTCAGAGAGACATGAACTCAAGTTAATCTAAACTAAACCTTTTAACTTAAGTTCAAACAGACATGAACTCAAGTTAATTTAAACCAAACCTTTTAAATTAAGACATATATGAACTCAAGTTAATCTAACCCAACTTTCAACTCAAATTCAAACAGACATAAATTCAAAATTCAAGTTTAAACGTAAATTAAGACATAAATTTGACATTTTAAACCAAAATCAACATAACCGACAAAAATTTGACATTTCAAACATAAATTGACATAACCGACATAAATTTGACATCTCAAACCAAAATCAACATAACCAATAAAAATTTGACATTTCAAACATAAATCAACATAACCGACAATAATTTGACATTTCAAACATAAATCGACATAACAGACATAAAATTGATATTTTAAACAAAAAATCGACATAACAGACATAAATTTGACATTTCAAACCAAAAATCGACATAACAGACATAAATTTGACATTTCAAACCAAAATCGACATAACAGACATAAATTTGACATTTCAAACAAAAATCGACATAACCGACATAAAATTAACATTTCAAATAAAAATTTGACAAATATCAATATTAAATGAAATTAATCCGATATTTCGACAAAATTAAACATTAATCAATATAATTTTACATAAACCGACATCTAGAACATGTTAAATCGAAACAATGAACATGACATTATTTTCTGACAATCTTTTCTTTGTAGGGTGAAGACAAAAGTTTCGTTTAGATTTTCTTTGCATGTTATAGGACGTGCTAACTCTGTTTTGTAGGATGACATCTTGGACAAACAACAACAAAAACAATACTTTTAGGATAGTCACCAAAACAAAACAAAAACAATGACATGGAAAACAACAACAAAACTTTTAAGATAACGACATAAAAAAAAAAAATCAAAACCTCAAAATAATAAATATGACAGACATTTAGGAGTGATAGTGGGTACATCTCTCCTTAAAAATAAAATTTTAGAAAACAATGATTGACATTAATCAGAAGTTTTCTTGAACAATTAAAAATTATTTAAGATGTAATTAACTATAGAAGCTTGCTTCTATAGGAGATCCAAAAGAACCCACAATAGAAATCTCTGGTTTTCTATGATTTTCTTTATATGAAAATTCTAGGATATATTATTCTAAGATACTCTTCTATAAGGATTGTCATAAACATCCTTTTCTACTATTAGCCTTAAATTCTTCAATCTTTCATGGGATTTATAGGAATAAAATTAGGCTAATATTAGATGGCGACTCCTCAATATCGATATTCCACACCCAAATCTCTTTCCATCACGTCGACAGTATCCTCGGAGGACGATGTAGCTCGTGACATGAAATCTGAATTTTAAAATTAATATTATCATACCTTTAATTTTAATTTTAATAATTCTTTTTTTTAGCAAAATTGATACTCAGTATTAAGTGAGATGTGTATCTTTTTTTTGTAATGTTCTAAAGTGTTTTTTTACTTCTAAAGTACCAAGTATGCTGCTATGATAGTTCTGTTGTAAACAACATTACTGCATAAGGACAAAATGGTCATTTATCCAGAAACAATTTGTAAATTAGTTGTTTTCCAACAATACAAATTAAACAGCCAACAGACTTATCTTGATCAGCTGCTTATCAACAACTTACTAAATAAGTTGCAGTTGCCCCAAACAGACCCTTAATGTTATGTTTCTCTTTCACAAGCCAAAACTATGTATCATAAAGCATTACAAGTCTCAACATCATCTTATAAAATGTTCCTTTAAGTATAAGTAGGACTTTTATATTGCATAATAGGCTCGACCCATTCCTCTGCTTCAACCTGTCGGCATATTTATAGGTTATGTGTTGTATATATTTTTTAAAAATGGGTCGCCTACAGAAGTTGTCGGCAAATTTTCAAATTTCAAATTTAATTTAAATATATATAATTTGGAAAGTAGCATTTGATTTTGAAAATAATTTTAAGTTTGAAAATTTTAAGATATGAAATCAAACCGATATCACATCCCAAATAGTTTATATAAACGAGCACCACACCACAAACCGTGTATCTATCCCGAAGAATAGACACACTGCTTGATGATGGGGCTCGATTAAATAAACTAGAAGATATGTGACATTCGTTTGGTCTGCGAACCAATTTTATAAGCCGACAAGTTCCCCTGCTTAATATACATGAATTAAGCATGATTTATATTACCTGGGTTCTTAAACTTCCCTATAAGGGCAAGCCCCTATAGTTAATTACATCTTAAATGACAGAAATCATTTAAGAAAACTCTCGATAATGATCAGTGGTTTTGCTCTCAAGAATTTCAAAGTTTAAGGTTTCAAACAAATTAGATTTTGGAAATTTCAATAGGGATTAGCTCAAATTTGGAACAGTTATTTTGAGAATCCAAAGGAATAGAAGTAGGGGATGTCACAGACCCGGAGCGAACTTTGGTGACTTCCCGACTATCCTATTGTTTGGCTTCAATTTGAGAATTATTTTAGGTTTCAATCCTGCCAATTTTAGTTAATTAGGACTTATACTTGTATAATATAATCACACAAATAGCCTCGAAGATGTGAGGGTTTATGTCGTACCAAACGACTACCTTGGAGTCCTAAGACCGGTTAAGACTTAATTTGCATAACATGATTATACAAATGCCTAACGAAAAGTTGAGGATTTATGTTGCACTAGGCAAACTACCTCAAAATCCTATGGCTTGGTTATTTAATTATAGGAAAGGTTAAGCTGATGAAGACATAAGTTTTGCTGTTGAAGATGGTCGTGCTGCCCACTGTGCTCCAAGCTCCTTGTTGTTGCAGAGATTTGGTTTTAGAAAGTAGCAATCAAGAGATGAGAGAAGTGTTTTGGTTTAGAGAGGTTGAAAATGAGATGGCTTAGTGTTTTAATTAAAACAAATCTTAAAGTTGATTAAGCAGAACCGGTTAAGATCTCACGGTTCCATCATCCCGACACTGCTATTTTCATCGGATTCATATAGTCCAAATGAATTTGCTAAACTCAACTGAATGAGTTCCACACTTTCATTTAGACCGTAGAAAATCTCGTTAGCAACACGTGGGTTACATCATCCGAGGGATTTTCGATCATCCAATGAGTCGTTTTAATTTAGTTGTAATTGCAGATTTATTTTTTTGTTGGTGATTAAAATTTAAGTTGTTTAAACATGCTAGGTTCGATCATTTTCATGCATTTATAAGTACAGGAAAGTAAGACATTTAATAAATTGCTAAATGTAAATTGCAATAAACTTAAATGCATACCTGGTGGGCACTCCCGTCATTTTCACCTGCACATAAAACACTGTTAAGACATTTATATATTTGCAACAAGCACCTAGGTAAAGCTAAGGGAAGGTTCTAGTTGTCTACCAAAATCCTAATCCTATTGCTGGTCAATTCCTATGACGTCTAGTTTCTTGTGTTTTGGTTAAGGATGATTTTCTTCATCAAAGAACAATGAAGTTCAATTGTTCTTCTAGAGCATTCCATTAAATTGAGAAAGTGCTTAGGATGGGACCTGAACATCTTTTCAATGTTGTTGGATTTATTCTGAGTCCAAATGAATTTCATCATATGGATGAGTTGATCTTCCGGGAATTCAGTTAATTTTTGATTTTTTGCTCAGTGAACTAGGATATTTGATTATCATTGTGAGTAAGGTGACATTTTCATTTAATGCTTCATTTAAGAGTTATAATGTTGAAAGCCTTTAGGGGCAAGTTAATTCATTGAGGAATTTAACCATTCGTAATTTAAAGTTTGAATCGATGGTTTAAAGTGATTTAATTTAGTTATAAAGTTTTAGTTGATCCTTCTTTTTTTAGGTGTTTTTAAATCATTTTAAGTTGGAAAAGTGTTCTGGTTGTTTGATTCAATTAAGTCTTTATGTTTTAAATGATCTTAATATTTTAGATCGATTTTAATGTTTTAAACTGATTTAATTTTTAATTTATGATATTTTAATCATGAATTGTTCCAGGTTAATCTTTGATGTTTTAAATTTGTTTTGATTTAAGTCTTAAACAATTTCAGGTTAATTTTAACATCTTAAATTTTTTTCAATTTGATTTTCAAATAATTTCAAGTTAATTCAAATGTTTGTTGATTTAATGATAAAATTTCAAAAATTGTTCTCTTTTTTAAATTATTAGTTCCAATCATCATTTTTAGAGTCTCATTAATTGATGTTTAAATAATATTTAGTCAAATTATTGTTTAGGGATTCAATTTAAAGAATTTAAATCTTTCTATATTCAAAATCCCTTAACTTTAATAATTCACCTTTTAATTAACTTCCAAGGTTTATATGATTTAATTAATAAAAGTTTCTTCTTTAATGTTCAAAGCGATTAATGAGTTTCTACCCTTTAATCTCCTATGTTTCAATCATCCAATAGGAATTTAAGATCAAATATTTTACCCTTCCCTTTAGTTTAGACTAAATTTTTTAATTAAGGTTAAAATTCCTTAATTACCATTATGCCCTTTTAAACTTGTTCATCTCATAACTCATCAAATTAAGCTCAAATGAACTAGAAATTTTTTATGTCACCTCACTCACATGTCAATTAAGACATTAGAGGAGAAAATGTGATTTTTCTATTTTTAATTTAATTTATATAATTATTTTAATAGAAAATAAGTATTTTCAATAAAAATTCCACTACATGACCAAGAAGAGGCTTCTGTCCTTAGAAAAATTATGGAAAGTTCTTATTGACCAGATAACCATTTGGACCAATTTTGGTTATTTTTTGAATTTTATTTTATTTATTATAATTCTTTTGAGTTTTGGCATATTAATTAGTTATAAAATAAAAGTAAAGTTGAAAATTAAGTTTTATATTTTTCTTAAATCCCTCTAATCCCAAGGAACTCAGAGAAAAAAATTTTATATTTTTCTGATTTTTCTTTGAATCTTTAGAATTATTTTGGTGAAAAGGTTGGAAAATCAACTTTTTAATATTGAAAATTACCCTAAGCATTTAAAATTCAATATCTTTACTTAGAGGCTTGGGAAAAATATTTGGTTGGTTCCTAAGTGATTAGGGGACAAAATATGACATTTTGATAAATTTTAATATTTTTGTTATTTTTATAATTTTTAATTATTAAAATACCTAAAAATAGATGAAAATTTTTAATATTAATTTTCTTAGACTTCTCTGATATCAGAGAGCCCCTAAAATCAACTTGGTGAATTTTTGAAATTTATTTTGAGTTTTATGAATTTTTAAATTACCAATTTTGCTATGCTACTTAAAAAATCCATTTGATGGGTTAAACCATTTCCAATTAATTTCAAGATTTTTATGGGGGTTCCTATTATCTTATGGGACAGTGGAGAATTAATTTTAAATTATTTTGATTTTTAATTTACTCTAATTAATTCAAAGTTGATTTGAGGTTATGCAGTCAATTAGGTTTGTTTTTAATGTTTTAATTCTTGAAATAGTTTCCATGAGTTCCTTTGTTCATAGGAAACCTATCCTAATTTTCTTAGAAATTTCCAAACACTATACTAATTTTTGGAATTAAAATACCAAAACAGGCATAAAAATTTGGAAAATAGACAACTTGCCATGGACATAGCCTCTAGCCTTGAAAAATTTAGGGAATGTTCCCAAGATCAAAGGCTACAAAAGCCCTATGGTCTCATTCCATGGTGAATTGTGTGTGTGAGTGGAGAATTAAAATACTCAGATCAGTATTAAATTAATTAAAAATTAAATACTCAATAAAATAACTTAAATCTTTTTCCACATTGTTCTCTTCTGTTTACTGAGCAAGAGGGTATTTTTTAAAGTATTTTTGTAATTTTTCTACACAAAGATATGGATTTTTGAAGTTCACGGTATTTAAATAAATAAAAAATAACCTTATTTTCCTACTTATCCGACGCAGCGCCACTTAAACCTACAACGGATCGAAGCTCCACACGACGCGGTTTGATTCGGCGCCGCCATCTGACTCGGCAGCCACGTGGCCCGCGGTTCCATCCCATTACTCCATCCGGCTTGATCCTGTTCGTTCACTCGTTACACGCGCGATCCGACGGTTGTTGGTCATCGTCTCCGCCTAGTTCAACCCGAGAGCCGTCCACCTTCTAGACCTAATATCTCACTCATTTCTCCACCAAATCACATGGGGTTTGGTCCTATGTGTTCGTCTAAGCAAGGGCTACAAATTCATACGGCTAATACGCATTGAAATTTAATCAAACAAAATGGAGAATCGCTGGAAGCTCGAGAGCAAGAGAAGTCTCCATACCTTAGTCCAAGAGGTGAAGCCTTGATTGGATGTGCTCGGCACGTTCGTTGGAGTCCAAGAAGCCTACGGATGAAGCCTCAAGCAATGGTGAAATGTCTGGTTATGAAAGTGTTGAAACCTAATTTAGTGTTTTCGCCTACAAAGCAAATGGCTGGCCTGGTGAGGGGGCTTTCAGTGGGGAAATTCCTCTCTTGGGGCTGGGAAGGTGTGAGTGAGTTTAATTGGATTTCTGTGGAGTTTCTAGGAGTGTCCTGTTTCTGACCTGATTTTTGACTGAGAAATTGGGCTCAGCCAATGGGATTCAGAGCAGGAGGACAGTGGAGCTGAGCTTCTCTTGGCCGGGAGGACCTCTGGAAGCAATTGGAGGGAGTTTTGTTAAGAAAAATTTCAACACCTTTAAACACCCTTCTCACGGCCGAGAAATGGTGCTTATATTGCCAGGGCCATATGGCTGGGTTGGGGTTCAATTGAGGAGTGGATTCAACTGCTTAGGTGGAGGGCAGAAAGGCTCCAAGGTCAATTTTGGCTGAGGTGGCCAGTTGGGGAAGTTTGGGTGTGCTTAGCCTAGTGATGGCTCTCAGTTTTGACTCCATCCAATGACTAGACAGACCGACAAGGACGAGGGAGCGGGTCCTTGAGGTCAGGTGAGTCAGGGAGAGATTTAATGGTGATTAACAGTTGTGGGGATGTTTGGGGTAAGGCAAAAGAGGATTTATCCACTTAAAGGAAGAAATCCCTTAAAATGGGGGACCCTTGGTCCATGAATCACTTAGCTTGGGCTAGGTAGATCTAGGGTGGTTCCTAGG
This sequence comes from Papilionanthe hookeriana x Papilionanthe teres, assembly GCA_022702705.1. Lineage (NCBI taxonomy): Eukaryota > Viridiplantae > Streptophyta > Magnoliopsida > Asparagales > Orchidaceae > Papilionanthe > Papilionanthe hookeriana x Papilionanthe teres. The sequence continues at coordinate 30,390,078 of CM040428.1, forward strand.
GTTCAAATGGTGGCTGTGGAAGGGTTGGTTTAGCCACATTTGGTTCAATTTGATTAGGTTAGGCCATAAGTTCAATTTGGCTCATTTGGGTTTAGGTTAGGATAACTTGGGTTTGGATTTGATTTAGGTTTAAGTGGCTTGAGCAACATTGTAGAAATGATTTCCATAAAGAACTTTCATGAAGGCATGGAATGGTTTTGAGTTCAATTGAAAGGTCAATTAGGTGGATTTTGGGATTTTGGTTAATTTAGGTAATGTTGGATCAACTTGGTTCTAAGTTGGTTTAAGGTGGGGTCTAGACCCAATTTAATGTTTCAAATGGTTTAGGGGAATGTATTGAAGAGTTCCCAACATCAATTGGGAGGAAATTTAAGGATTAGGCCAATCAATTTGGTAGATTTAGGGCATGTGTTCAATTTAAGTTAGAATGCGGTATTCTTGGATTTTAAGTGGATTTAGGCTAGGCTTGAGCCCAAATTGGGACAATTGAATGTTGCATGGGTTTCATAGGAATGCCATGGAAGGTTTAGGATTGAAATTTGAAGAGAAATAGTTGACATTAGGTTAATTGGGGAATTTTGGATTAAATTGGCAAAATTGGGGATTTGGATTTCAAGTGGAATTGAACTCAAATGTGAATCAATTTGGACTTGGATTTAGTTTATATTGGTATTTGGAATTTTGAATTGAAATTTATAATTGAAACTAGGAAAAATTAAGGTCAAATGGGTTGATTTGGTTTGACATTGGGTCCATTTGGGTTAACAATGGGTCAAATTGGGGATTTTTATAAAATTGGGTCAAATTGGCAAAATTAGGTTATTATGTAGTTTAACAAAATGAAATTGGGAATATTTAGGATTTTTTGGAATTTTTTGGGAATTTTTGGAATGTTTGAAATTTTGGGTCAAAAGGGTATTTGGAGGTTATTTGGAGTGTATTGGGGTATTTTGGTAGATTTAAGAGGAAGGAATTGTTTTGAAATGATTTTTAGGACTTTTAGGAATTTTGGGTAATTTTTTGGAAAATTTTGGAGGGTTTTGGTAGTTGTAGGGGCAATTTAGGTAATTTTAGGTATGTTTAAAGGCCCAATGTCAAAACCAGAAATTTTGGCAAAATGGAATTTGGTTATGGTTGAGTATTGTGGAAAAGTTTTGAGTGATCCTTGGACCAAGAAGATGCTCATTTTGAACATCTCATATGTTGTTCCTAACCCTCATAGCCAATGAGCTAGGGGTTTGGACTTATCCACATGAGTGCCCCAATGAAACAGGAGTTAAGATTGGGCAAAAAAATGGTTCAGGGTTTAGAATGTGTGTAGGAGTGTAGTGTGTGCAAACCAGACCTCACCAAGACCAGGCTACCCAGGGTTATCCTAAGGCTTGAGCATCCTATAGGAATTCATCCTTGTCTTCCTACACATTGGTCCTAACCTTCTAAGTGACTTGGAGGTTGACGACCATCCATGTAGGATTCCAAAGAGAATTAAGATTTGGTTTGAATTTCTAAATGGTGGGTTCCATCTCTAGTCTTCTAGGATAGTAAAAAAGAAGTCCTATGGCTAGATCCTAAGCACTAAGAGGAAAGAAAAGACCTCACCAAAATGAGGTCAACACAACCATCTAACTAAAATTCTACAAATTACATCTTCATCTATCACCATCACTTTTAATAATATACTTGAGATATCTAGAATGTTCACTTATTTTGATGATTTGATGACCAATTTATACAACCACATAACTACATATAGTCCTACCAAAAGTACATTATATATGGGTGTATTCTCAATTTTTGATGCAATCCAACTAAAATATGAATATATTTGGGCAATCCTCTTTAAGTTCTAAGAAAAACAATAGCTATAGTATACATATCTTTAATTACTTGAATATTAGCAATATCAACACATTTATTTTCAAGAACTCTCTAAAGTACTTCTTTCATAATAGTATCATACACTTTTCCTAAATCAATAAAAATAAAATGTTGGTCATCGTTACTTTTTTTGTACTTCATCAAACCGATGGCGATGAAATACATGGATCGCATGTCGTCGCCGTCAATTCCTGTACCATGTCAATGTCAAGGAGTCGCCACTCTTTTTCTTTATCTATCGCCCAAATTCTTATCCTTCCTAGATTTATAGTCAGAAGTTTTTTGGAGAATTTGAAGAAGGATTAATCATGATAAAGATTGAGGGAAAAGGAGATGAAATGATAATCTCATAAAACAAGTCTTCAGATTGGGTAATTACTGAAGTTTTTCATATAAGAAAATCATATGAAGATCTTGGGTAACCAGAGAGGTCTTGTAGGTGAAATACCTATCCTGAGTTCTTTTATCTCCTATAGGAGCAAGCTCCTATAGTTAATTACATCCTGAGCAATTAATACTGCATAGGAAAACTCCCGATTAAGGTTAACATTTATCCTCGAGAAAGTGTAAGTGTTGTCGTGGAAGTGCGTTTCTGAAGAATCAATACTACCAGAAAGTTTTGTTTATGTTGGGTGTATGTCGTTGCTTTGTTGTGTTTTGTTTTGTTGTTGTAATGTCATTTTGTCATTTTGTATGTCATGTTATAGGTCATGACGGGATGTCGTAGTTTGTACGTCATGTTGTTTTATGTCATGTCGTAATGTCATTTTTATTGTTGTAATATTGTTTTGTTATGTCATGATGTCGTGGTGTCATTTTGTCAAGCTATTATATTGTCATGATGATATTATCTTGTCATGTCATTTGGTTTTATGTTTGTTTTGTTTGTTTTAATCTCATCATTGTTTGTGTTTGTTAAGGTCATTTCGTCGTCGTTATATTTTATTGTCATTCCGTTTGATTTATCATTGTTTTGTCTGGTTGTTATTATTTTGATTTGTCATTTATTTAGAGAGTGTCAGTTCTATGTTAAATATCATGTCGATGTCAATGTCAATGATTTTGTCGTGTTATGTCAAGTGTCGGTTTTTTTATATCATGTCATGTGTTATGTCGGGATGTCATAGTTTGTATGTCGTGTCATATCATAATGTGATGTTGTAATGTCATGTCATTTTATGTCATGTCTTAATGTGATGTCATAATATCATAAGATGTCATGATTAATATCTCGATTTGTCATGAGATATTTTATCTCCTATAAGAAGATGTCGTTATTATGTCATGAGATATCTTCTATGATGTCAAGAAGATATCATTATTTATTTATTTTTGTTATTTTGTTTATGATTTCCTTTTGTTTTAAGTTTTGGTTTTGTGGTTATCTCAATTTTATTTTGTTATGTCATTTTGTCATGTATTTGTTTTGGTTTAGTGTCATGTCATCATTTTGTTGTGGTATAGAAATGTCGTTGTATGTTGATGTCATGTCGATGTCAATGTTAATGATTTTGTCGTTTTATTTCAGATTTCGTGGCTAACCTAAACGTTCAGTTGTCTTTGTTGTCATGTCATTTCTGTTTTGTTGTTTGTAGAAAGTTTAGGTTTTATGGCTATCCAAAAAGTCCTGGTTTTGTTGTCAATGTTCCGTTGTCGACGTCCTGCAAAATAGAGTTAGCACACCCTATAACATGCAAGGAAAATCTAAACGAAACTTCATGTCTTCATCCTGCAAGGAAAACAAAGTTAGAAATAATGTCATATCGAAATATTTAGCTCACCTGGTTAAAGTGTCTGTTGATCCAGAGTTGTTGGATGTCCGAGTTTGGTTGAAATGTTGATTTAGGTTTATGTCAATTTATGTTTAAATTTTTATTTGTCTTGAATATTGATTTGGGTTGGATTGTCAATTTTTAATTTTATGTCGAGTTAAGTTCAATGTGGGTCGAACTTTAAGAATTATGTCATTTTATGTCGAGATATATTGAGTTTGGTTTGAAATGTCGATTAATGTCATTTAATGTTGGTGTTTATTAAATTTAGTTTAAAATGTCGATTAAAGTCAGTAAATGTCAGTGTTTGTCGAATTTCGTTTTAAATGTCAATTAGCGTCGGTTAATGACAGTATTTGTTGAGTTTGATTTAAAATGTCGGTTAATGTCAAATTATGTTTGATTATGTTTGGAACGTTGATTAATGTCGAATTATGTTGAGTTTCGTTTGAAATATCGGATTTATGTCGAATTGTTGAGTTTTGTTTGGAATGTTGGATTTATGTCGAATTTGTTGAGTTTTGTTTGGAATGTCGAATTTATGTCGGTTTTGTCGATTTATGTCTGGATGTCAGAATTATGTTGATTTGAGTTCAATTTTGTCCATCCTAAGGCTTATGTTGATTTAGATTCAATTTTGTCGATTTAGGTTCAATTTGAGTTGAACCTAAGGTTTATGTCGATTTAGGTTCAATTTGGGTTGAACCTAAGGTTTATGTCGATTTAGATTCAATTTGGGTTGAACCTAAAGTTTATGTTGATTTAGGTTGATTTGGGTTGAACCTATAGCTTTATGTTCGGTTTAGTAGAGTTAGGTTCATTGTTAGTTGAACCTAAGGTTTAGATTTGGATTTAAGTTCAATGTAGGTTGAACATAAGTTAGGTTTTTTGTTTAGGTTCAAGTTGAGTTGAACCTAAGGTTTAGGTTTGGACTTAAGTTCGATGTAGGTTGAACTTAAGTTAGGTTAAGATTAGGTTCATGTATGTTGAACCTAAGGTTTATGTCAAGCTAAGTTGAGTTAGGTTCACTGTTAGCTGAACCTAAGGTTTCAATATGAGTTGAACTTAAGTTAGGTTTAGGTTAGACTTAGGTTCATGTCATGTTAAACCTAAGTATGATTTGACTTAAGTCTAATATGGGATATAATTAATTTGTGTTTAGGTTAGACTTAAGTTCATGTCAGGTTGAACCTAAGTATGGTTTGACTTAAGTCTAATATGGGTTAGACTTAAGTTAGGTTTAAGTTAGACTTAGGTTCATGTCAGGTTGAACCTAAGTATGGCTTAACTTAAGTCTAATATGGGTTAGACTTAATTTTGGTTTAGGTTAGACTTAGGTTCATGTCAGGTTGAAACTAAGTATGGTTTGACTTAAGTCTAGTATGGGTTAAACTTAAGTTATGTTTAAGTTAGACTTAGGTTCATGTCAGGTTGAACCTAAGTATGGTTTGACTTAAGTCTAATATGGGCTAGACTTAAGTTGGTTTAGGTTAGACTTAGGTTCATGTCAGGTTGAACCTAAGTATGGTTTGACTTAAGTCTAATATGGGTTAGACTTAAGTTAGGTTTAAGTCAGACTTAGGTTCATGTCAGGTTGAACCTAAGTATGGCTTGACTTAAGTCTAATATGGGCTAGACTTAAGTTGGTTTAGGTTAGACTTAGGTTCATGTCAGGTTGAACCTAAGTATGGTTTGACTTAAGTCTAATATGGGTTAGACTTAAGTTAGGTTTAAGTTAGACTTAGGTTTATGTCGAGTTGAACCTAAAAGGTTTAACTTAATTCCAAGTTGAGTTGAACCTAAGTATAGGTTAAGGTTAGGTTCATGTATGTTGAACCTAAAAGGTTTAACTTAGGTTCAAATTGGGTTAAACCTAAGTATAGGTTAAGGTTAGGTTCATGTATGTTGAACCTAAAAGGTTTAACTTAAGTTCAATATGGGTTGAACTTAAGTATAAGTTAAGGTTAGGTTCATGTATGTTGAACCTAAAAGGTTTAAGTTAACTTGAGTTCATATATGTTTTATTCTAAGTTAGAAGTTTGGTTTAGATACAATGTGGGTTGAATCTAAAGTTGAGTTAACTTGAGGTCATGTATGTTTTGTCCTAAGTTAGAAATCTGGTTTAGATTCAATGTGGGTTGAATCTAAAGTTGAGTTAACTTGAGTTCATGTCTGTTTGAACTTAAGTTAGAAATTTAGTTTAGTTTCAATATGATTTGAACTTATGGTTAAGTTAACTTGGGTTCATGTCTATTTGAACCTATGTTATAAGTTGGTTTAGGTTCAGTATGAGTTGAACCTAAGGTTGGATTAACTTGGATTCAAGTTAGATTGAACCTAAGTTATATGTTTAAAAGTCTTATCAGAGTTAGGCTTACTTGGGTTTATAAGCTACATAAGTCTAAGGTAAATAAGACTTAAGAGATAATTAAGTCTAATAGGGTTAGACTTAATTTAAGGTTTAAAGGTTCTTTAAGCCTAATACAAGTAAGGCTTAAGGGTTAATTAAGTCTAATTAGGTTAGACTTAACTATAGTTTAAAGATTATTTAAGCCTAATGTAAGTAAGTCTTAAGGATTAATTAAGTCTGATTAGGTTAGACTTAACTATAGTTTAAAGATTATTTAAGCCTAATGTAAGTAAGGCTTAAGGATTAATTAAGTCAGATTAGGTTAGACTTAATTATGGTTTAAGGATTATTTAAGCCTAATGTAAGTAAGGCTTAAGGATTAATTAAGTCTGATTAGGTTATACTTAATTATGGTTTAAGGATTATTTAAGCCTAATGTAAGTAAGGCTTAAGGATTAATTAAGTCTGATTAGGTTAGACTTAATTATGGTTTAGATTTGATTAAGTCTAATTTAGTTAAGACTTAATGGTTTAATTAGGTCTAATGGGTTAGAACTAATTAGGGTTTAAGTTTAATTAAGTCTAGTTTAGTTAAGACTTAATGGTTTAAGTAGGTCTAATAGGTTAGACCTAATTAAGGTTTAGGTTTGATTAAGTCTAATTTAGTTAAGACTTAATGGTTTAATTAGATCTAATTGTTAGAACTAATTAGGGTTTAGGTTTGATTAAGTCTAATTTAGTTAAGACTTAATGGTTTAATTAGGTCTAATGGAATTGACCTAATTAGGGTTTTGGTTTGATTAAGTCTAATTTAGTTAAGACTTAATGGTTTAATTAGGTCTAATGGGTTAGACCTAATTCGGGTTTAGGTTTGATTAAGTCTAATTTAGTTAAAACTTAATGGTTTAATTAGGTCTAATGGGTTAGACCTAATTGGGGTTTAGGTTTGATTAAGTCTAATTTAGTTAAGACTTAATGGTTTAATTAGGTCTAATGGGTTAGACCTAATTAAGGTTTAGAGGTTACTTAATCCTAATGTAAGTAAGGTTTAAGTTTATTAATTAGGTTTAATAGTGGTTAAACCTAATTAGGGTTTAAGGGTTACTTAAATCTAATGTAAGTAAGGTTTAAGTTGATTAACTAGGTCTAATGTGGGTTAAACCTAATTAGGATTTAAGGGTTACTTAAACATAATATAAGTAAGGTTTAAGTTGATTAACTAGGTTTAATGTGGGTTAAACCTAATTAGGATTTATGGGTTACTTAAACCTAATGTAAGTAAGGTTTAAGTTGATTAACTAGGTTTAATGTTTGTTAAACCTAATTAGGATTTAAGGGTTACTTAAACCTAATGTAAGTAAGGTTTAAGTTGATTAACTATGTTTAATGTGGGTTAAACCTAATTAGGGTTTAAGGGTTACTTAAACCTAATGTAAGTAAGGTTTAAGTTGATTAACTAGGTTTAATGTGGATTAAACCTAATTAGGGTTTGTTTATTATTAAACCTAATGTCTTTAAGGTTTAATTATAATTAATTAAGTTTAAGGATGTTTTTAAACCTAATTAATGTTTGTTTATTAAACCTAATGTCTTTTAATGTTTAATTATGATTAATTAAGTTTTAATATGTTTTAAACCTAATTAATATTTATTTATTAAACCTAAAATCTTTTAAGGTTTAATTATGATTAATTAAGTTTAAAGATGTTTTAAACCTAATTAATATATGTTTATTAGACTTAATTATATTTTAGACTTAATTTGCTCTGTCTTAAGTCTAATATGATTAAAGTCTAAGTGTATAACTAAGTCTAAGATTATTAGACCTAATTAAGTTTTAAAAGATTCTTTATAGAGTTAATTAAATATAAATTTATATTTATTCTCCCATAGAATTTTAAAATATCATTTTAAATTTTCAAGTGATTCAAAATTTGTTATTTAGGGTTTAACCTTTATTCCCTGAGTTTTTTAATCAACTTTCAATTCAATCTTTGTTTACTTTCTAAATTTCTGATTTTTAGAATTATTATTAAAAATAATTACTAAATCTCATGAAAATTAGAAAATGTCATCTTAAAATAGTTTTCTATCTCTGGAAAAATTAGAGATTGTTTCTAATGACTTAGAAATTAATCCCCTAAAATTTCACAATTTTCTGACTTATAAATAATTTTTAATAATTAAAATACTCCATAGAGTATTTAATTAATTAAAAATTAATTAATGAGAATAAAATTATGATTTTAGTCTCATAATTTTCTTCTCTTCATAAGCTTTCCAGAGGTATTTTTATTTTATTTTTAGGAGCTCTGTATCAAAAGATATGGATTTTTGAAGATTTTAAGGATCTACTGAATTAATCCAGCCCAGAAAAATCCATAGCGCGACACGTGTCCTCGTACTGTCGAAGGGCGGGAGGATCAGGTGCACGGCGCAGAACAGCGGACGCGGCAGAATTAAATCAGCGTCGTCCGTTCCAAAACACGGGAACGGACGGCGGAGATAAATCTCCCAGAAATTCGAAAAAATTCGAACCGTCCAACTTCAAAACTCAATATCTCACTCATTTCTCAACGAAATTGAGTGAAATTTTTTTTAAAATGATCGTCTCAATGAGAAGCACCCATCCATACAGTGATGCATGGGTTTTGAGAGGGTAAATGGTATAGATTTTGGAATATATATTAAAGACAATAATTTTAATAATTGCTTCCATACCTTTGCCATAATGAACTTGAGCTCGATTAGGACTTGTTGGTCAGCCTCTTATGATCCTAGAGAAGTTCTTTCCTACTTCAATTTGGACTCGAATCGGGTCTATATAGGTGCAAGACCAAAGGTGGCTGATTTGTAATTTTGGGTTGGTTTGACCAAATTGGCTCGATAGGGTGGCTAATTGGGTCTAGTCTTGGCTGAGGCTTATTGTCTAGGCTCTAAGGAAGAATTTTGGTTTTGGGAGCAAGAGAGTTTGGGCAGCCTATCAACCTCTAGATCATTTTTTTTTCTCCTTTACTTAGGTTCGGGTATGGCCCTATTTATAGCCAAAAAAAGTTTGGGTAAACTTTGGGCTGGCTTAGGATCATCTAGGGGAGGTGGCGAGTCATTCAATGATGAGTTATGGATCAGATTTCTGCTGAGAATTATCCATGGTTGGTATTCCCCAAGCCTCTCATCATGGTGAAGAGGGGTGATGCTATCTTAGTTTTCTCATGGCTTATTCCTATTGGCTGACTTGGGAGGCTTGTAGATTGATCCAAACACTATAGATCAACCTTCCCCAAGTAAATTTCTTGATGAAACTTAGAGAGAATGCCACATAGCCTCTTACTCATCTTCTTTCATGATGACATTTAACTATGGTAAATGGCTAACTCAAATTTATGTCTTCCCTCCATTGGATGAGAGAGAGGTGCATGGTGAGTCAATAAGAGTAGGCTATCATCCATCTTCCATGCCAATTAAGTTTTAATGAAAGGATGCCATGTAATTCTTTCATTTTCCATTTTTATAAGTTTTGTCATGATGAGATATAATGTGTTTTAACCATGGTGAAGGCTAGTCTATGAGGTGGTCGAGATAACCTCTAGGTTGGCCGGCCACCTCATTCCAAGAGGGTGGTGAGTCAACCTTTGAAATGGTGGGATCATGCCACTTCAAAATAAGGTTATAATGAGCTCTAACCCATGGCTAACCATGGTCTATCCTAAGTTTGTCATGTGATGAAGATGTGTTATGATGGGTCTAATAGGTCATGGTAACCTATTAATAACCCAACATAATTTAATTTTAATTTAAAATTAATTTATGGGAATTTTTGTTTCACATATGATGTCATATGTCAAAATGTCATTTTATGTCTTTTTTTATTTAATTTCCATTTTAATTAATTATGTCATTAATTAAAATTGTTGGAAATTATTTCATTAATCAATTTATTAATTAAAATTAATTTCAATTTAATTATTTGATTAATTTCATGTCATTTTTATTTAAAGTTGGATTTTGTCTCATTTCATGTCTTTTTAATTTAATTTTCATTTTAATTAATTATGTCATTAATTAAAAAAATTAAATCATTAGTCATTTAATTAATCAAAATAATTTTGAAATTAATTATTTGATTAATTTTGTCATTTTTATTTCATTTTGGTGCATTTTGTCATTTTATGACTTTTAATTTAATTTTCATTTTAATTAATTGTGTCATTAATTAATGAAAATTAAATTATTAGTCAATTTCATTTAATTAATCAAAATATTTTTGAAATTAATTGTTTGATTAATTTTGTTATTTTTTGGGTCTTAAAGGGGTCATTGGGTCAATAATTGGTTATTTGGTCAAAAATTGATCATTTTAACCAAAGTTGACTTTTAGGTCAAAAGGTTGACCTATGGGGTCAACAGGGTTGGTCATTGGGTATGGATTGACCATTTTGACCAATGTTGACTTTTTGGGTCAAAAGGTTAACCTATGGGGTCAACAGGGTTGGTCATTGGGTCTGGATTGATCATTTCGACCAAAGTTGACTTTTTAGGTCGAAAAGGTTGACTATGGGGTCAACAGGGGTTGGTCATTAGATGCGGTTTGACCATTTTGAGCAAAGTTGACTTTTTGGGTCAAAAGGTTGACCTATGGAGTCAACAGGGTTGGTCATTGGGTCTGGTTTGACCATTTTGACCAAAGTTAACTTTTTGTGTCAAAAGGTTGACCTGTAGGGTCAACAGGCTTGGTCATTGGGTCTAGATTGACCATTTTGACCAAAATTGTTATTTTGGGTCAAAAGGGTTGACCTGTGGGGTCAACAGGGTTGGTCATTGGGTCTGGATTGACTATTTTGACCAAATTTGTCATTTTGGGTAAAAAGGTTGATCTGTGGGGTCAATAGGGTTGGTCATAGGGTCTGGATTGACCATTTTGACCAAATTTGTCATTTTAGATAAAAATGTATTGACCCATTGTAAAAATGAGGTCAACACAAACCTCTCAATAAATTTATAGCTTCCATAGCAAACTTCATCAACATGAGTCCAAATTGATTTAGAGGAACATTTTTATCATGTTGTAACCTATGTTCAATTATTCTCTCCCATTTATTTTTTTGTAAAATGAAAATACTATAGATCAACCAAATATTTACAAATAAAAAGAGAGCGGGCACTTCTAACAAAAAGAAGTGATAACATATCCCATCAAAAAATAAAGTGAGTGAAATTGGGAAGGACTTATAGAATTTTTTTTTTAGTTGAGCAACCCAAATTTGTTAACTGATTTACTAGTTGATTTCTTTTTCTAATAGTGTGAGACCAAGGGATGCAAAAATGAGATTTCAAGGAAAATATTCTTCTCATTTGCACATGTATGCTTTAAGGATGCTACATCATCTTAGTGCAATATTTTCAAAGCAGTAGTGAATCCATCTCCACTTTTGAATAAATCTAGCACTTACACTTAGCAACCAACAATGCATTGAATATGATTTCAACTTCAACAATAGAAGGGGATGGTAGGAAGGTTAGAGCAGTAAAACAGTTTAAACATTGACAAGAACCGTCTCTAAAAACACCCCTAATGTCAGCAATCCAATTCTTGTAACTCCCAACCACATTAAATTTGATCTGCCCACTCAAAGAAATGGACCAAAAACCAGTATTGATTTAGCTTGACAAACCTTAGACACATGAATTTGCAGCTTCAATAAAATATTATTAAGTATTCTACTCACTGGTTTCATAATTCTCCTAAAGCTGAGTGTCTTCTTCAAGAAATTTGTAATGTTTAGAAAGGTGATCGAAACACTCTGTAGCCTTACCCTCATGCCTGACACCATTCTCGATCATCCATAGAAAAAAGAAAGCAATCAAGAAAATAATAGAGAAAAAGCATTTCCTCAATAGTTTCCAGTCTTTGGGACAATCAACAACAGAGCTATAATTCCCACTTGCAGGGGTCTTATTAAAGAATATAATAGTTTGTCTCTAAACATCTAAGGAGATCCTCTAAAAATAGAATCAGTTATTCTCTACCATAACTTTAATGTATGACAAATTAATTTACTTATTCTATAATTTGCATACTCTTCTACATCCACTTTATTCTTTAAAGTAGGAACCAATAGACTCTTTATTCACTCAAAATGCATCCTTTTAGTTTTTAAAAATAATAATACAAGTTTAATTAACTAACAAATTCCTAAATCTCCTAAATATTTCCATACTTCTATTGGAATACCGCTAGGTGCTATTGCTTCTCCATACATCATTTTCTTAAAACTTTTGTTTTACTATTGCGATGGTAAATATAAGAAATTTTTATTATTTATGATATCAAACTCACTAAAGTAAAACATAATTTCATAATAATTATTAAAAAATTTATCGAAATATCTCATCAAATTATGTTGAGATCCTTATCTAAAAAAAATACAATTGATTTTCATCTTAAATACATTTAACTAAAACTAAATCCTTACTTTTCTTATCTCTTTACTTGTCATATTTATATATATAAGTAAATTAATAATCATTAAAAGCAAAATTCTTAACATCCAAAATAGTTCTTTTAAGCTCTCTACATACTGCCTTATAATTTTCCCAATTCTCCAAGTTTTTACACCCAAATAAATTTTTATAAAAATTTTTTTTATTTTTAATCTTTTCTTAAACATGATTTTTCCATTGCTGTCTATTTTAGAGCTCGTTTGGAAGCTAGTATCTTTGCTCAGCATTGTAATGCAATTCTGCTGTCTATGAAGCATTATGGGAAGCATTCATGGAAAAGTCTTATCTGTTTAGTTCATAGTTATGGGAAAACAATTGCTGAGGTGAAAAATGACCAGATCGCTCTCGTTTATTAGAAGGTTCGTTTTAATATTTCAATATATTTATGTAGGATCAATTATTTGAAAGTGGAATAATTTTTTTTTTTGAAAAATTTTATATTTAAATATACAAGTTAATAAATTTAAATCAGAATTTTTGATTTTTATATTTTTAATATATATTTTCTATATATAGTGAATTATTGATTCAATTCAATAATTCACTATATAAGTTAAATTGTTTAAGTATATTAACAAAATATTTACGAGCATGGGTATATCTTAATTTAATTTAAAAATAAAATATTAACGAACTTGGTTATCTTTTAAATTTAATAAATTATATATATATATTAAAAATTTTATAATTTAAAAAGGTTGTTCGTATTAATAAAACATTTACGAGCTTTATAAAATATTTTAAATAGATTGTTCAAATTATATTAAAAATTTAATAACACAGCAATAGAGCGATTACAAATCTCAAAATAGTCATAGGAGTTCTACAGCAAAACATATACTCCTCTCAAACACGTAGACGAGCAGATGAGAGAGAAAAAAACTGAAGAACTATTCCAACAACAACCAACAATATAATGATGTTCACTTTAGTTTTCGAATCTGTAACTCCCGTTTCACTGCGTCTTCCGTTGTGGTCGTACACTCCCCAGCGTCAGACTCGTGAAAATCTGGTAAACTATCTGCCTATCGAAAGAAACGACACTGATCTGGAATGTCTCGAGGACAAACATAAAACTTTCGTCGAAAGCTATGCGGCTGACGTGATGTCAAAAGAGATGCCTGCAACCCGCAGCGACATAGCAATCGGCGAGAGGTAGCCGACGTGTTGGAGCTCATTTTTACCTGAAATGCAAGCACATATGCAGCTGAATTAGTTTGAGTGTCAAATGGTCAAACAAAATGAAAAGAATCAATCTAGTGTGTAGAATTGTAAATAATGTGAAGTAAAGTGCTCAGAATGAATGTAAAAGACTGACATTGCACTGTAAAAAAACACTCACTCTCCAACTAACAATCGAGTAATGTCTGCTCGAAGTGCTGCCATTTCATTTGCACCCTCCCCTTCTTTTTTACAGATTGGTGCATTATTGTCATCCTCCTGTGGTTGAGACGGTTCAATGCGGTCCTGTAAACCGTCGACTGTAGCAACCTCGTCAAAATCAACATCAGCCCGAGTTGGATGTCGCCTGATATAGTTATGCAGGGCCGTAGTTGCCAACACTATCTGCACCTGTTTGGGGAACGGATAAGGAGGCATATCCCGAAGAATGGCCCACTTCTTCTTCCAAACTCCGAATGTTCTCTCAGTAACGCCTCTCAAGGACGAATGTCTCTTATTAAACAACTCATTTCTAGTCCTTGTGCGATTACTAGCTCTTTCAAAATATGGAATGTGATATCTTGTATCAGGATAGGATTTAAGATACCCCCTCTGCATGGGGTAACCAGCATCTACCAAATAATACTTCCCTGTAATGATAGAAAGTATAGTTAGGTATATAACCAAAAACATCAACTTTTAATATTATAAATGACCTTACCGGGTGGTGGGTGAGGGAAATTGTACTCTGGCTTTCTTGTAGCAACTTTAAAGAGTCTACTGTCATGTGCGCTGCCCTCCCATCCAGCTAATACAAATGTAAAGCACACGTTGAAATCACAAACGGCCATAATATTCTGAGTTGTTCTACCAGAACGACCGATAAAAGCTACTTTCTCGTTATCCGGCACTACCGCATGAACGTGCGTTCCATCTATTGCGCCGACGCAATCCTTAAGAAAAAAGTAATCATATCAATATGCAATCCATTCTATTAAAAAATTGTTGTACTTAACATTCGTACCTTGAAATATGACATGTATCGTTCATCATTAAGAATCTCTGTCGGGGTCCTTGCAAAAGTTGGATCAGTTGGTTTTAGCATATTATTCGCTAAACTGACAAGAGAAGCCAAACCAACTGAGAAATATCGGCTAATTGTTTCCGACGAATGCTGGAAGCGTTCCATGGCTCCCCTCATTGACTCGTTCTGTGACAGTATGAATAGTGTGATGCCAAGTACTTCACGGTCTGTTGTCCTGTAAGACCCATGAAGTCCATGAGATGTTCTTAGGTCAACTAGAAGATCTCCGAAAACCTCATGTGACATTCGGAAGATATTACAAAATCTCGTTGGGTGTCCCGAAATCATTTCACCCATCCAATTTTCTCCAACTCGAGTCGAAGTGTAACAAGGTTCACGATCGACGTATGTATTATAGTATTGCAGCATTATATTTATCGCTGCGTTTCTCTTACGGCGTCGGACCTCCTCTGGACTCATGACGGTATAAACTGCACCTTTCAAAGAAAAAATGTTACTCTATATAGAAATCAAGTAGTACCTAAGCAAAGCAAATGAATGAACTACATTAACAAAGGAAATAACTCAAACATTCAAACATTCAAATATAAATTGTCCTGACAACATCGCTAACAACAATAACGAAAGATGAAATTAAAGCAACACTTCCATATCATATCACGAGGTACGTCGATCAAAATAATAGCGAATGTAGTCTAAGCGTAGCTCTCTATCAACCGCAATGAAAAAGTCTCGGTGGATAGAGTCCCGGAGGAGGTCGATAAGCAAAGAAGAAAAGATCACGATTCACTATAATCTCCGGGTCTTCCTTTAGAAGCCTAACAACCTCTCGGACGGCTTTTTTGAACTCTATGTGGAGCATCATCTCGCGATTCCACAAGTAATGATAGCTGCTCTTTCATACTTCCAACAGTAGTTTTCCTCTTCTTATCGATCCGGGGCCGCTTTGTTCGGTTTGTAGATTGCATTTCAGTTTGATCGTATGTGCGCAGTTCTGCTGAATCGTTTGAAAGTTCTACAGCGGCCTCCTCAGGGGTTGTATCAACCATTGTTTGGCTAGGTGCAACTGCGTATTTCCCTGTGGCTATTGTCCCACCAAACATTTGATCGAGTTTCTCCTCGAATTCTGGTTCTATCCCAGCTGTTTTGAACTTCCTCGCCGCAGGATAAATCTGTAAGTGTAAATAATTTTTATTAGAAGTGGTGCAAACGCAAGCAAAACTAATTCAATTATGTCTTACCGTTAGCCTTTCAACCCACCATTCTTCTGTAGCAGCAATAATTCGCTTCGACGGATCCCAGCCCAAGCCAGTCGATCCTTGTTTTAGGTCCTTCCAAAGTTTCAATTCTTTCTTTAGTTGGTCCCATTTATTTTTTAGCTGCAGTTTGTCGTAATCCCTGCCTAGAAGCTCCCTAAAATTTGTTACTATATTTTGCCAGCCTTCCTTGTTGAAGAAAGAGTTTGGTCTATTGCCTCTTTCGATTTCCGCTATGCATACATCGCAAAAAATTAATTTTATGTCCTTCTCCCAAAGTGCAGGAGTGGCACATTCCTTGTTCTTACTTGTCATACTAATAATAGAACACAAGTCAGCAATATCTTTAAATATGAAATAAATCAACAAACATATGAAAGTCCAGACTAATATGCTTTTAAATTGCGAAATAATAAATTTGAAATGCTACTAAGGTAAAGGAACACAGAAATTTACGTGGTTCGGTCAAATTGACCTACGTCCACGGGAAAAGGAGCATTATATTTTCATTATTGAAACTTTTGAACATTTACATTGCTTTTACATTTGCACTGCACTACACTCTGGATCGCACTAAACTACACTACACAACACCGCACTACACTCAACTACACAACGAGCACAAGGTTACATTACAAGGGCAAACCCGAGCCACCATCAAGCACCGCACTACACTGAACTACACAGCACAGCACAAGGTTACATTACAAGGTTATAAATTGACCATTCTGTAGCAGCTCCATTACAAGGGCAAACTTGAGCCACCCTCAAGCACCCGTACGGGATTACAGCTCAAATAATTAAAAAAAAAAATCATATGGTAAAGATTTGTAGCCCCATTGAATTCTCGAGTAGGCAAATTAGTTCAATGGACATCATAAATTTTAATAACCATAAGCGAAAGTATGTAACCCAACTGAATTCGAAGTATTGATATGTTACTCGAACTTATGATATCACTTCCATGAAACAATTTGAAAATCAACCGAATATAAGTTCATATGGTAAAGATTTATAACTCATGTTAAGGTAGACAATTAGCATTGCAAATCGTAATTCACAATTAACATTTTTGAGTGCTCGCAGCAAAACAATTAGTAAAGTGGTTTCCACAATTGCTCAATTTATGAATTGCTCAACCTATTTGAATCCTAGAAAATGCTGGCAGCACTGAAGCAGGTTATAGATTTGAGTATTGTGATAAAGACCAACATTTTAAGTGTACAACGATTAATGGGAAGAGCTAAAAGTAGGCACTTAACCATATTTATGCATACCACCCAGTTGGCACTGCACACACACACACAATTCAACACAGCACTAAACTCCACTGCACTACACACACAATTCCGCTGCACTTCTCTGGCACTGCACACACACACACAATTCAACACACACATTGCACTGCACTCCACTAAACAATTAGCCACTGCATACACAAATACACAATTCCACACACACAGTTCAACACACACACAGTGCACTACACAGCTGCACTTCACTACAAACACAATTCAACACAACACTAAACTCCACTGCACTACACACACAATTCCACTGCACTTCACTGGCACTGCACACACACACACAATTCAACACACACATTGCACTGCACTCCACTAAACAATTAGCCACTGCACACACAAATACACAATTCCACACACATAATTCCACACACACAGTTCAACACACACACAGTGCACTACACAGCTGCACTTCACTACAAACACAATTTAACACAGCACTAAACTCCACTGCACTACACACACAATTCCACTGCACTTCACTGGCACTGCACACACACACACAATTCAACACACACATTGCACTGCACTCCACTAAACAATTAGCCACTGCACACACAAATACACAATTCCACACACACAGTTCAACACACACACAGTGCACTACACAGTTGCACTTCACTACAAACACAATTCAACACAGCACTAAACTCCAACGCACTACACACACAATTCCACTGCACTTCACTGGCACTGCACACACACACACAATTCAACACACACATTGCACTGCACTCCACTAAACAAAACTCCACTGCACACACAAATACACAATTCCACACACACAATTCAACACACACAGTGCACTACACAGCTGCACTTCACTACAAACACAATTCAACACAGCACTAAACTCCACTGCACTACACACACAATTCCACTGCACTTCACTGGCACTGCACACACACACACAATTGAACACACACATTGCACTGCACTCCACTTCACTACACAACACCAAACAATTCGCCACTGCACACACAAATACACATTTCAACACACACACACACTGCTAAAATTTGCAAAAACAGTACCCACAAAGTAGTGCCAGTAAAATGGTGACAACGGTTTTAACCAAAATGATCATACCACATAATAATACACCAAACAGACTCAGGTAGGAGCTAAAGCAAGCAAAACGAGCCCCCAAACAAGGCCAAAAACAAGTCCTTCAAAGCTTTTAAGCAGGGAAAAACACAATACATCGAAGTAGGCTCTTAGGTAGGAGCTAAAGCAAGCAAGCCGAGCCCCCAAAACAATGCCAAAAATTCCATTGCAAAAAAACTATGTAAGAGAGATTAGCATAATGAGAGATTAGCCCCAACAAACTATCCAAGCATAAGAAGCCATTTCTAATGACCTCAAGAATCCATAATATTCCATCGTATGCAAACGGAGCAAAAGCCCAAAAAAACCACAAGAACATCGTATGCAAACGGAGCAAAAGCCCAAAAAACCAGATCGAAATCTATACACAGCAGCAGATCTAGGAGGATGAGAACAAGTACTTCTTATCCTTCGAGGGACAGATCTAGGAGGAAGGGAGGAAGAAGATACTCCGAAGTCGGTCGAGGAAGAAGAAGAGCAGTCGAGTCGCGAGAAGGGCTAGGGCGAGAGAAGAGTTCGGGGAGAGCGGCGGGCGAGGGCACTGCGCGGAAATTCTTCCAGCGAAGCTAGTCGAAAGTCGGGGCCACAGGGTATAACCCGCGGTCCGCTTTCAACGCGGATTCGAGGTAGGGCGCCGCGATTCGTCGCGAAGCCAGCGACTTTGCCGCAAATTCGCGGTGCGGGGAAGCGCCGCACCGCGAATTTCCTCTTCCAAACGGCCCCTTAATCTAGAAAAACTTTTCCCTTTGATTTTTCAGCCACAACTTTTACAACTTTTGCAATTTGCTTCTACATGAAGATTCCAAATCTTAACATCTTAAAGTTTAATCATTAAAATAGTTTTATTAATAACTTCTTAGTTTCCCCATCTAATTCTTTGATAGTTATTCAATGTTTGTTTTATCTTCTAACCCTTTATCATAAAATCCAAAACTAATAATTGTAACTGGGCACTTAAAACTTTTATTTGGAATGACTTTATAATATTTTCTATCTCAATAATCTATTTTTTGTTGGTATCAATTTTTGATATCACACATATAGGATATCATTTTTGAGTGATACGGGGTTATTGTATGTTAATACGTAGTTCCCCATAATTCAAGGAATCCATAAAGATGTCATTAAACATTTCAGACAGAAGATTAGAGCTTGCCAAGTTTGCCGTGATAATCTTCCTAATTCTCCAAGCTTTTACATCCAAATAAATTTTTATAGAAATATTTCTTATTTTTTTATCTTTTCTTAAACATTATTTTTCCACCGCTGTTTATTTTTATTTAGAAGAACTTTTCTTTTTGAATTTTCGGCCACATCATTTGCAATTTACTTAATCGCACTCATTATTTTTTCTCATATAGTACTATCTTCTACGTGAAAATTTCAAATCTTAACGTCTTAAAGTTTGATCATTAAAATAATTTTTTTAATAACTTTTTAGTTTTCCCATCTAATTCTTTGATAGTTATTCAATGCATGTTTCAACTTCTATTCCTTTATCATAAAATCCAAAACTAATAATTCACGTTGGGTCCTTAAAATTTTATTTGGAATGATGTTGACCTCATTTTTATGAGGTATTCCTTTCCCTCTTCTTAGAACCTAGGATCTAGCCTTATTATTTTTCTATTTTGACACTCCTAGAAGACTAGACTAAGACCCACAAAATTAGAAATTCAAGCCATTTATTTACTCTTTGTAGTTTCATAGAAGTGGTTTCAAATCCTCAACATTTAATTGAGTCAATTAAAACCGACACATCGAAGCTCAATTAAGCTCTCATATGGATTTGAAAGCCATAAGGGAGACCCCATAACGTGTACAATGTTTGACTTTTTGTTGCGAGCAATCTGCATGATTTTGGTTGTTTCTTAGATAAAGACGGTCAACAATTTGCTCGTTAAACGGCTATGGTCCGAACAAATAACTTTATTTGTCGCGACACACACGAATTAGAGTTAAATTGTTACGATCGTCGACGAACTTGTCCGGACGACCCTGAATGAAGAAACAGACCACCCCGGTGCGTCTGAAATATCAATTTTATCTAGGGAGCACACCCATATGATTAGGTTTCTGAACGACCAGATTGTGTGCAAATTAAAGAGTCCTTAAATAATGATATTAAATTAAATAAAGGAGACCCCATAATGTGTACAAGGTTTGACTTTCTGTTGCGAGCAGTCTGCATGATTTTGGTTGTTTCTTAGAAAAAGATCGGTCAATAATTTGCTCGTTAAACGGCTCTGGTCCGAACAAATAACTTTATTTGTCGCGGCACACACGAATTAGAGTTAAATTGTTACGATCGTCGACGAACATGTCCGGACGATCCTGAATGAAGAAACAGATCACCCCAATACATCTGAAACATCAATTTTATCTAGGGAGTACACCCATATGAGTGTGTTTCTGAACTAGACCAGATTGTGCACAAATTAAAGAGTCTCTAAATAATGATATTAAATTAAATAAACTAATAATAATAATAATAATAATAATAATAATAATAATAAAAGATATTTGGTTTATAAAACCCACGGCCCTCTTCTCACGCACGCAGCCCCTCTCCCCCGATTCTCCTTCGTGAAAACGCCTCGCCGGTCTTCATCCTCGCCGACGAACATCTCCTCGACGCTCTTCCTCCTCGCCACCGAACCTCTCCTTCGCCGACCACTTCTCCTTGCCGACCCAAGGAGGAACCCTAGCTTCTTGCAATCTCCCATCAGGTTGCTCTTTATCTTGCTCACATTTTTTTGGTTGTCTCGAGAAGATCTATCCTCTTTCTTTCATTAGTTGATGGAATATTTGATTTCAGAAAAGATTTTCTTCTACATATATATATTTTCTAATTTAATCGCATAGAGCCTCTTCTCCTTTATATTTGCTTTGATCTTTAAGGATTACGAAGCAATTTTATTCATTATTAAGGGTTTTGATGCTTTTATTTCATATTACCTGTGATTCTTGAGCATTGAATATGATTTTGTTTTCAAGAAGAAGAAAAGATCAATGTTGGATTTAAAGATTCATCATCCATTTCTCTATTCGAAGGATGTGAATCCATTTCTATGGCTGTTGAGTTTACTTGGTATTTATTGATTGTGTTTCGTCGTTTTGGATCAAGGAGATCTGTTTCTTGGTAAGTATGAGATATCTTCTTTTACGGTGAAATAAGGACGAATGGTGAACATGTGAAGGGTTCTTCTTGAATCCAAACAGGAATGGTAAGATCTTATTGTTCGCACATGAATGAGTAATTGTCCCTTCGAATATAGAGAGGTTCTTTTGTCTAATTCATTCTTTGATTGGGATAGAATTAACAATTTGTTTATTCTTTTAAATGGCATTATAGTATAAGCTTTTCTTTTAGGCAATAAATATTTCTTATGACACATTTTCTGAATTCTTTAAGTGATTAAAAGTGTAGAACATGTATGAGTTATTGGATTGGGTTGTTACCCTGTCTATTTTCTTCTATTCTTTGGTTTGTTTATGCAAGAACAATGAATTAGTGTTATTATTGTAGTAAATGTGAATCAGTTCAAAAAATATATGAGGTTGACCCATTTATTATACAATAGGTAAGTTGCGCTTTACTTTATGATTAAAATAAGAATGACATATAGGATTCTCTTAATATTGCATACTAACATCCTAAGTTTATGGTGGATAACACAGTTCATCATGCTGCTTAAATGTTCACATTTTCCTTATAAAAAGAAGGTTTTGTTTATGAAGAAACTTTTTTTTTTTAACTTGAATTCATCGATCCAAGGTTAAAAAAAAAAAAAGAAAAAAGAAAAAAGAAAAGAATGTATTGGTAAGTTCCTAACGAGCCTCTTTCTTTCGTTCGTTTAATCATCTGCTTTGATTCCCTATTGATGAGCTGTGGTTATGTTGAGAAATTAAAGCTTACTTCTCATGTGGGCTTTCTTCTTAATTCTCTAAAGCATCATGGTATGGATGGAGTTGTGATGATTGCTGATATAATCCTATACGGGTCCTTACAAGTGAAACAAACCTTTTCTTTCGTTTTTAGTGCAGGCCATTATCGTTATCAACTTTTATGTAGGAAGAGGGCTATGTCACTTGAGAAATTTATACGCTAAACATACCATCTTTTCACATTTAAATATTTCATACCCGAAATTGTGTTTCTGTTACTACAAAGGATTTTTATTTATAATTTCGAAAGTCATCAAATTTGAGAGAGTTTACATACATTTCATAGAATTCTCATGTATTTACCTATTCACACTGAAGTTTATATTTACATACATACCACCCGATTCTTATGTATTTATCTATCTAACACCTAAATCTAAACATATGAATTTTGCATAAATCAATGTATTTACATACCTAATACTTAATAAAAGAAAAAAGTAAATTTTGGATTTTTATAATATTTACATATAGAACACTTAATTTAAATGAATCAGTTTCAGATTTTTGATATTTCACATATATAACACCTAAATTTAAATGTACATTTATATTTTTCAAAAAATTTGTGTATTTTTGTAATACAACACCTAAATAGTAATAATAATAATAATAATAATAATAATAAGGATATAATTTTTCAATAAGTTAAAGTATTTATATATGACGTCTAAACTAAAAAAAATGAAATTTCTTAATCTTCAAATATTTACCAACACAACTCTTGAAATGAAAGAAAATAAACTTCCTGAATCTTTGAAATACTATATACTTTACTCTTAAATTAAAAAAAAAATATGAATATATATATATATATATATATATATATATATATATATATATATATATATATATAGTGGGGTCGTTGTAAGTCACCTCGAGTCGGGGTTTGATCCCACTGTGGTGCGGGGGTTCTTGAATTATAGGCGAATGGCGCGGCTCTCATTATGTGGTTAGAATGCACATGAGAAATCGATATTTGAGCCTACGCAAATATCGATTTCCTTTTAAAAAAATAAACATATATATATATATATATATATATATATATATATATATATATATATATATAAATCTTAAGTGCTTACCTACATAATATATAAGCTAAAGTTAAAAATGTTCATTGTTTAAACTTTAATGTATTCTACATTTATAACACTTAATTAAAAAGAATGAAAACTTGGATATTAAATATGTAATACATAAGAGTTATTTGGTATGTACATAAATTTCAAAGACCCATTTATTTTATTCATTGCAAATTTGAAGGATGATTTGGACAATGACATTTTGGGATACCATTTTTATTTTTGAGGATTAGAAATGCCTAAATCATTGAAAAATGCATATGAAATATCATATTTGGCTTATAAGTTGGAAAATATGGGGTAAGGGCGATGATGTAAAATTGCATTCATGCTTATATAGCTGAAATTCTTAATAACCAATATTTGATTCTAGTTGCCCTTTTCATTTCTATAGGTTGTTGGCTGCTTTAAAACCTAGTTCTGAATGACTTGTGGATTACTCCTTTATAACATCAGTTACTGGAAAGTTGAAAATTACAAAATTACATAAACATCACATACAGACAGCACATATAGACATATGACACATGTGGCTGGAGATTCTTACCTATTCATTTGTCAGACGACAGGGATTTGAAGTTGTCAAACCTTAAGAAATGTTTTGCTTGTGGTTGTTATTTAATATTGGTATATATACTTCAATGCCTTCGTTGCTTGTGGGATTGTGACAAATGAAAAGTCTATAACTGATTCTATCTCCAATTTAAATTCTTATACTCATATATGCATATTACTTATAAATATATACATGCTCAAGTTTCAAATATTTAAATTGCAAATGTTTATCCAACCCTTTTCTCTTATACACACTTGTACTATATAATTGTAATGTGTTTTGAAGAATTGTCAGAAACGATATGTACGCACTGACATTTTATCTTTAATTGCACTTTACTATACATATTTGTCCATACCTATATTATTACTACGCTGCTACTTTTTACCATTTTTCTGGTATGTTTATATAGTACCATAGGGTAGTAAACATAAGACATATGTTTAGGATTGGATTCCCTATAACACATAACCAAAATACTCTTTTTAATTTCAACACCTTTTAAAATTCCATAACAAAACATTCTCAAAACTACAAACAATATTTTTAAACTTTAATACACTAATAACAATATAATAATAATTCACCATTTTGGATTTACGAGGATCCTTCGGATAAGGTAACTTATGATTGCTAACGAGAATTATCCAGTTTAAATGAGTTTAACAACTCATTTAGATTAAGTAAATTCAAAATTAACAATGATGTGGAGATGATGAAACTATCAGATCTTAACCGGTGTTGCTTAACATAATTAAAAATTTCCCATTTCTTTTCTTCAACAACGATAAACACCAATTCAAAATAAATTCTATAAGAATACATTAAATATCTGAAATAAGCTGCTTAAATTATGTTCTTTTCTCTCTCTCTCATTTTCTCAGAACGAGACAACGACGCGATCAATTGACGATTTATTTTTGGGTAGCGGTCGAGACGACAATAGAAAGCGGAGAAAGGACTTTAATTGATCTTCTATAGAAACATACACCCATAGGATTTTGAGGTTGTTTGTCTTGTATGACGTAAATCCTCACACTATCGTTTAAGATTTTGTATGATTCTATATTGTACGATGTAAGTCCTAAACCCTTATTAAGTTTCCGAGGTTGTCGTTCGGTATGACATAAAACCTCATATTTTCTCGAGCTATTTGCATGTGACATGTAGACATAAGTCTTAAAGGACTAAAACATCAAATAATTTTTCTTTTAAAGACGTAAAGTCAAACCGTGGGTTAGTTTGAGATGTTGCTGAAGCTTCTTCCGCATCTTCGACATCTCTTACTTTTCACTTCTTTGAGTTCCAGAAATAAATGTTTCACATTGAGTCTTTCCCTTTGAATTTTCTACAAGCAATAATGAAAACCTAAACGTTGAATTCTAGAAGACGAAACCCGATCTTAATCAATAGTTTTCTTATGTGATTTCGGTTATCTATGATGTAATTAACTATATGAGTTTGCCTCTATAGGGAATTAAAACCCATATTAACTTAAACTCTGTTTAATCTGTGTATTAGATAGAAGAATATGTTGACTATAAAATTCGTAGACCAAAATAAAGTCAGAAGCTTTCCAGTTTAAATAGTTAAGCTTACTGATAAGTGATATGCTCATCTTTCAATATGATATATCACTTGTGGTATTTGCTCAACTATTTAAACTATTAGATATATGAGGTATATCTGGTCTTGTTATTTTTCAAAATAAAGAATACCATTTTCAAATTCAAAATTACATTATATATTAAATTTAAATTTTCAAAAAATATTATCTGACAAATGACTTTATAATATTTTTTATCTCAATAGTTTATTTTTCGTTGGCATCAATTTTTGATATCACACATGTAGGATATCCTTTTTGAGTGATATGAGTAATTTAAGGGATCCACAAAATCGTCATTGAACATATCAATCATAAGATTAGAGATTGCCCCGATATAGCCATGCTCAGAAGCGATCATTGCTTGTTGACATCAATTGACAATCTTGCAAATGTTTAATGTCCACTTTAGTGTTAGGAACAATGCTCCATCTATTTGGAGCCTCTCGTGATCCAAGGAGTCCATAAAACCGTCAACGAATGTTTCAGGTGAAGAATTAGGGTTTGGACCACCCCGACCGTACTTAGCACATCTTCAATGTTCATTCAGATGTTTGAGAGCCATATTTTGTTCAAAAATTGTTTCTGATGGTCCATGGATCAATAAAAATACCCGAGCGAACTCTGGCTCAAAGGAGACAAAAAACATATCTTAAGCTTGATTGGGGGCTCAATTGAAATTGACAAATCTTTCTAGTTTATAATCTAAAGACTAGATAGGGTTTATATGAATCTAGTATCTTAAACTTCCTATAAGGGCAAGCCCCTATAGTTAATTACATCTTAAAATATCCAATGTTACATAGAAAAACTCGATTAAGATTCTAATTTTGTTTTTAAGAAATTTATAAGTATAGTTTTCCGTGATTAATTATTTAAGAATACTAAATGAAAAAATGTTCAAATGTGGAACAATTATTATCAGAACCCAAAGGAACAAAAAGCTGGAGAGATTAAAGATATTAATGAATACTCAGTGACATCTCAACTATCCTATTGTTTGACTTTAATGATTTTAAAAGAGATATATATTTGATGTTTCATCTTGGTATTTTATTAAAAATTTATAGTTTAGATCACACAATATATGATTGTGAGAAGGCCTAGGAGGTAACGATCTATGCAATAAGTAGAAGAGCAACCTCATAATTTTAAAATTAAGGTGAAGCTCACCGAAGGAAGTGAAACTTTGGAACCCTAATCTAAAGGAAATAAAGAACACAAAACATAATGTAATGGAATTATAGCCCTGCCTGAAAAATGCCGCCATATAAACTCCATAGTCACATTTGAATCCATGCATGACTAGTCTTGGTGATGCAAGATATGGTAGATTATTTTTATTAGGAGTAATAGGTCTTGTGACTCGATCATAAGTCGAGTTGCCTAAGTATGATTGTTACGCAAAATGTGCTAAGACTAATATGAATATATTTTTGTAATTTAAAGTTTATCATTTTAAAGCTCACCACCCTCAAGTTTATTTTATTAATTTTTTGAAGTTAATATTTAGTGCTGTGTGAACCACACTAAGTTATGTGATAGGTTATGCGGGTCCTTGATGATGAATGCTTAGAGAACAGTTCATAAGGCCAATTGAGATGTAAGGGTTAGAACTCACTTCCATGACGTGATGGTTCTCACATGACAAACCATTCTTTATTGTGTAATTTGTGAGTGCCCGAGTACAAGGAATAGAAGCAAAATGATCATGCACTTGTATTTGGTGACATTCTTGTGGCTATCCCTAAATTGTGAATTTGTTTCCACTCGGTTTTATTTTATATAAAATCAAGAATGTTTTACATGCATGATATTTTTTACGGTTGTGAATGCAATAATTTATGCAATTTTTGGTTCGGTTTTGAGTTTAATCTCGATTTTAAAAGCTGAGTTAAAGCTATTTATTTAGTGTAAAACTTCTTCCTTCGATGAGCCTACCAATAAATGCAAGCAAAAGTCCAACAAAGCACTGACCTAAAATAAGGGCAAACCGACTGAGCAAATACAAGAATAGTGTTAAGCAGTGGGTTCCAATCCTAGAATAATGTCAAACTCTTCAGTTGGCATCATCCGACCATCGTTCTTGGCTTCGTTGAGGTTCATCCTCTTGTGGATAGTTCAGACTTTGATAGTCAATTGATCAAAACACACTTTAACTCTCGATAGAGAAAGACACTGTGAGAAATTAATTCTAGGTTACTATAGAAACCTAAGCATTTTATCTACAACAACCATACAAAATAGAGTTAGCACATCCTAAACTTACTATGACACCATAGAAATATGTAAAAAAAAATCTATGCCAACCTAGTACTGCAGAGAGTCGTCTATTTGTCCTAACAAGCGTCTAATGAGATTACAAGCATTTCTTAAGTTTATACTTGGACTTATGAGTCATATTGCTTTAATTAATTACTTAATTCAGGTTTAGTTTAGCAGTTTTTTGTTCTTTAAAAGATATGTTTATATTTTTTTAGGGTTTAAGAATAATTTTTAACTCACTCTTGATTGTTTTAATTGATTAATTATCTGTTTTTATCTTATTAATTTCATTTCTATGGTTTTAATTAAGTGGTTAAGAGGGGCATACTCGCAATTTAGGTTAACTATATGTACAACCTTCAATAATCAATTTCAGTTATTTCATTAATGGGTTTTCACTTGATTTTTCTTCTTTAAAAATGATTTTTTTAAGATTTGGGGATATGCAAATCCACCTCTGGGGGGTATATTTCTAATTCCTCCAAATCGTTTCTATTTTTATTGTGTTTTAATCTCATGGGTTGATTAATTAATTTTAAACATTTTATTTATTGGTTTTGCTTAAGTTTTATGTGGTAGACTTTTGGAAATGCACAAAATTATCCTTCCCTAAGGGTATATTTGTAATTCTCCAAATCCCCTCAAGCTTTAAGTTAGATTTTGTTTTAGTGAGTCTACAAATCTTCCCTAAATCTTTTAAGATGTGAATTAAGGTATTAACTTTATGATTTTGATTTAATTAAAATATGTTAAGCTCCTACTAAGTGCAATTTTCATAATTTTGAGTAATTATGCAATTTTACCTCTTAATTTGTTAATTTCCTTAATTAACTGTGTTCTTAGATTCATTAAACTCTAGTATTAAGGTTTCTAAATCAATTCATTCTATTCTAATTAAATTTATAGACAAAGGGTCTAAATTTTACAATTTTACCCTCCATGGATTTTTGATAATTTTTAATGTCTAGAAGTTGAAATTACTATTTTAATTGATAAACTTAGTGATTTTCTTTTTATTTTTAAATTTCATTTGAGTTCATTTTTTTTACAATTTATTCTAATTTTTTATGATTGTTTTCCCAAATAAATAATATTTCCATAGAAAATTTTGGTTTTCCTTCTTGAAAATGTCTTTTTTCCTTGAAAAGATCAGAGAATATTTCCAAAGACATAAAATACACTGTCTTCAAATTTCATTTTTTTTGAATATATATTTAATTTTTTATGATTTTTTGAGTGTTTGGGAATTTTAATTCACTTTAAAATTAATTGAGTTAATTAATTTAGATTTTATTTTTATTAATTTTTCCTTTGTTCGCCAAGTCCAGAGGTATTTTAATTTTTTTAATAGTTTTATTTATTAATTGATAATTTTTAAAAAAATTTAATAATGTTTTGGATTTAAGTATTTAAAGAAAATGAGATTTTTATATTTATTCACATCGGTGCTCATTGTATCATTAGACTCATCGAAACTACACGTGACGTGCTCTAATTAGCTCCAGTCCACACAAGCGGTTGAGGTAGCACCGATTCGCTGTCTGCTTCTCTGCCATTTCACCGTATGAATTGTTCTATGACGTCCCTTTCTAATACGCAGAAATAGACGTCATTGGTTTATCATCCCACCTGGATGAAGAACCGAGGGTCATTAGCGATTTATCGATCTAATGCACCAAAATTAAATCAAATCAATCCTAAACATGGATCTAGGCCCAAAAAAATGATTTAAACAACTAATCATGCATGAATTTGAATTTTGTTTCACAAAACTCCAAATTGAAGACCAATAAAGGATTTTTCGTCCATTACCTTAGCTCAAGAGGTTAGGCTTCAATTAGGGTTGATAAAGATGATCGAGTTGATTGTGTGCACCTCCTCCAAGTGTATATTTGGTCTGTGATGGGGTCCTTATATGCTTTAGGTCAAATGGTGGCTCGGGTTAGTGTTGGGATGGCTAGAGGGTGCGAGATAGAGGGAATTTGATGTGGGAAGAGGTAGACCTCTCTAAAGCTTTTGGGATGATTAATTTTAAGTTTTGGGAGGTTTGATGGTAAATTGGTAAGGCCGTGAAATTCCCTCATTTTAGATGGTGAAATTGGGATTGTGGGGTAATGTGGACTGGTTGGAAATGAGAGAAAATTGCCACTGAGGTCTATGGATTCTGGCAAGCTCTCAAGGTTTGGATGAATGGTTGGGGAGATCTTATCTTTTGGGATAATCTTGGATTTAGACCTCTTATGACCATTGGGATCCATCTAGGAGCTTGGGGTTGCCTTGAGATCTCCTTTAAGCTCATTAGGGCTTGGGAAGAAGGTGGCCATAGAGAGGGAAGCTTTTCCATTTTTCTTAGATCTTGGGCATGGGGAACTACAATGGAAGTAGAGGTGGAGGTTGCATGGGAGGCTCTTGAGGTGATTGGAGAAGGTCTGGTTTGGGTGGCTAATCTCAGCTTTGGTCTGGCTTTTACTTTTTAAGGATTGGACTTGGGTTGGTTTGACCTAGGTGTCATGTCTTGGATTTTGGAATTTAACATCATTGAATTTGTCCTTATCTGTTTGTCTTGAGCTTAATTAAATTTTGATTTCATTTGGTTTTCTTGATGGAGTCATTAAGTCATTGTTACTTGGTTTTAGGGTTATGGAGATCTAGGGTTTGACCTTATATCATGGGTTTTGGGCTTGGACTTTAGGTTTGGACCTTTTATTAGGGTTAATTAATTTCTTTTGCCATTTTAATTTTTTTTTTCATTTATAAATTTTATTTTTAAGTTGTTTTAATTTTGGGCTTATTTGTTGGGTTGAAATTTTTGTGATCTTGCTTTGATATTTAGAGTTTAGGGTTTAAAATTTTTTAATTAGAGTTTTAGATTTTCATTTATTATATTTGGTGAATTTGGGTGACATTAATATTTATTTTGCTTATTTTGGCCATGTTTAATTTTAAGGTTTGATTTAATTTTACATCAGTTTGTGGATTTAACTTTAATGTTTAGTCCGAGGTTGGTGATTTAGTGAATTAGGTTTTATTGGTTTTAATTTCAATAATTTTTGTAAGTGTTGACTTCAAGTTTCTGTTGGTTTGATTTTAGTGACTTTAATTTTCTCTTAATGATTTAATTTTAGTTACTTTAAGAATTTAAATAAATTTCAAATTTCAATTATGATGATTTAGTTATTCTTTGGTTAAATTTTGATGATTTTAATAATAATTTTGAATATTTTTAGCTCAATTATGATGATTTTTAGGATTTCAATTTTGTAGGGTTCCCATCAGAAGGTAAACCTTACCTTTGTTTAAAATTAGCCTCACACCCAATGAGCTTCTTTCCAAACCAATGGAAGGTCATCAGACCTTTGAGGTGCATAGTAGGCTGCCAAAAAGGGAAATCTAAGCCTTTAGAGTCGGAGGCTCACTTGGGGAATTCTTACTTTATGGGAACTCAACTTAACCTAATTCTCTTAACTAAGGGTTGATGATTCGGGCCCCAACATAGAAAACTCTAAGGATTAAAGATTCGTTTATAGTTCTATATTGATATTGATTCCTTCACTAGTCTTCTAGGAGAGTCACTAAGAAAATCCTAAGTCATTATCCTAGCGTAGAACTTATTCAAAATTGAGGTCAACAAATAGATCTCTAATAGGTGTGGTATACTGACCAAGTATACCACACATATTGGCCTTGATTGAACCAGCTGACAAGATCAATAAAATGCCGATGTGGTAATACTCAACACATACTGAATTTGAATTAGATTTTCCACAGGGGAACCTTAAGCAAAAGGGGTCGAAGAGAATTGAGTTTGGATTTGGGTGGTTGAGAATTTTCGCTAGGGATTCTTAAGCAGAAGATACTTAATTGTGGTTGAATTTTACAGTTTGATAGCAATATTTGTTTGTTTTTAAAGTTAATTTTGAGATTTTTAGAAGTTCACGAATGAGAACTCTTAATGGTTCTTGTTGCTGAGGATTTTAGACAAAAAGATGCATAAAGGAAGTTTAATTATTAAATTTAACTTGACATGGTCAATGCCCGCATGATCTCATTCAAAATAGCAAAAGATATGGATATTCATTCTTTATTTAATGTTACTTAGAATAATAGAGAGAAAGAGATTCTGATATCTACTTGATCTCACTCAAAATTGTTGATGAAGAACGAAACGACAATCTATGTATGCTTGAACCTAATTCAAAACAATAGAACAAGGGCAAGGATTCAATCTTTTTCTGACCCCACTCGGAACGATGGAGATGTTTTGACATCTAATTGACCTCACTTGAAATAGTAGATAAAGAATAAAAGAAAAATTGATTCTACTTTCAAAATTGTAGAACAAAGTTAAGGAATCAGTTTCTATCTATCCTCACTCAAATCGATAGATATGAAGAAAATTCAACATCAACTTGACCTCACTCGAAATAGTAGATGAAAGTCAAAAGAAAAACTGGTGCCTGTTTGACCCTAATTTGAAACAACAGGACAAAGGAAAGGATTCAATCTCTATTTGACCCCATTCAGAACGATAGGGATGAAGAGTTCGAAGCCTACTTGACCTCACTCAAAATAGTAGATGAAGAACAAAAGGAAAATTGATGCTGTTTGACCCAAATTCGGAACGACGGAATAAAGTTAAGGATTCAATTTCTATCTGATCCCACTTAGAAAGATTCAATTTCATGTTTGATTTTGAATTTTCAAGTTTCAGGTTGTCTTATCATTATTATTATTGTTTTGTTGGTGTTAAGTATAGGCCACTCGTGGGAATTGCACCTTGCCTACTTGGTTTTTAATTTTTTATATTATTTTGAACTAATTGTATATTACCCTCATTTGCTTTCATTTTCTTGATTCATTTTATCTCATGTCGTCTATTTGTTTTATTTCGTCTTTTTTGTTTGTTTGGTTCATTCATAAACTCTTCTCATATTTTATACTAGGACCCAGTTTTATGGTTTTTTCAATTCGTTGAGCAGACCTGCACAAAAATTGGTTAAAAGCAATTAGCTTGTTTAGTAAATTTTTGTAATAATAACTCATACTCTAAGATACTATCAGAATCAAGTACACATAAGGATAAATGACATCAATCAAATTTACGTGATTTCACCTATGTTTTACCTTTCATTTCACTTGTTAATTTTACTGATTTATCACAGATTTACACTTGAAAAAGGTTTTTGTTAATGTTGCGCATGTTACAGGTGTTAGATACATGCATTTTGAAATGAGAAAAATCAAATTGAAAGCAGCTTAAAGCGGTGTGACCATACTTGGAAGCACGTGCCCATGCCATAGTTTCAACACCAGCTGCGTGACCATGCCACAATCCTGTGTGTCCACGCTGGAATCGGGCGTGACCATGCTGCCAGCTTTAGAAGGCTAGCGTGATTGTTGACTTCATTTTTACGAAGTCTTTCTTTTTTTCTCTTTAGAACGTAGAATCTAGCTCTGAGATTTTTAATGGCTCTTAGAAGACTGGTATTGGGACATATCAAATAGAAATTAAATCATTTCGTGACTCCTTGTAGTTTCATGTATTTGACATTGAATCCTCAAACCTTGGTTGAGTTGATTGGGGTCAAATTGTTCAAGCTCGAGTTGAGTTCCTATTGGTTTGGAAGTGCCCTAGGCAACTCTTTAAAGCTTAGAAACTTAACTTTATGCTCCGAGCAACGTTTGACCTTATACGATCCTTTTGAGTCAAATTTAATATTTGCCCTAAATTCATATCTTTGGTTTGAGAAAAACTCAAATATATTTTGAGTTCGTCTTAAACCATGGTGAAATTTTAATTGAAAGAAAGAAAAATATATATAAAATAATTGATTAAAATAAAAAAAAACATAATAGAAATCAATCAATATAATTTTAAAAAATAATTAAAATAAAATAATAAATAAATAAAAAATAATATAATATAATAAGATGACTATTTTTTTTATATATAGTATATTATATATAGTATATATAATAAAATTAAAGTTAATGTAAAAGCTTAGAATAAATGACCCTTGCATGATTAATTAGGTAAATATAATTAACTTATTATTCTCTTGCCACCTCATCGCTAACTGAACTGCCATGTCACCAATCTAAACTATATAGCTAGATAGTTTTGAGACAAGCTATTCTCCCTCCTTGGAAAAATTTCTTTCCGGACTCCAGACGTAGCTCTACGTGCAGACTCCAATAATATGTTGTCATGTGTGATACATCGCGGAGGTTATTTCGGGTTTATTGAAGTGGAACCGTCTAGGTTATTTCGGGTTATTGAAGAGAAACTCATATATTTCACTTCAATAACCCTGGAGTAACATACACAGTTCCACTTCAAAAACTCTAAAATAACACCGCATAGATTATTTCAGGGTTATTTCAAGGTTCTTTCGGGTATGGATATAAAATTTTTCTCCAAAAATTTTTTGGTCGGACTCCGGAATGTAGCTCTACGTGTGGACTCCAATAATTTGTTGTTACGTGTGATACATCGCAGAGGTTATTTCGGGATTATTGAAGTGGAACCGCAGATGTTATTTCGGTGTTATTGAAGAGATACCCATATATTCTACTTTAATAACCTACGTGGTTCTACTTCAATAACCCCGAAAATAATATCGTGGACGTTTTTTTTAGGGTTATTGAAGAAAAACCAAATATTCCACTTCGATAACCCGCAAATAACACCACGAAGGTTATTTCATGGTTATTGAAGAGAAACCCACCAAAATAACATTATATAGGTTATTTTGCGGTTATTATGGGGGTTATTGGAGTTGCCAGTTTCACTCCAATAGCCTTCACGGTTCTAATTTAATATTTTTTTTAGGTGAGCCCGATATAACACACATGATGATATATTACTGAATGTTCGCATGTAGAGCTACCGATAGAAAAATTTTCTCCCTCGTTGGCAGAATAAATTCTGTTCGGACTCCGTACGTAGCTCTACGCGTGGACTCTAATAATATGTCATCACGTGTACTACATATCAGAGGTTATTTTGGGGTTATTGAAGTGAAACTGCAGATGTTATTTCGGGGTTATTCAAGAGAAACCCATATATTCCACTTCAATAACCCCGAAATAACCCCGAAATAACTTCTGCTGTTCCACTTCAATAACCTCGAAATAACACCGCAGAATTTATTTCTGCGTTATTTTGGGGTTATTGAAGTGGAATATATGAGTTTCTCTTCAATAACTCATAAATAACTCTGAAATAACATCTGATGTTTTATTTCAAAGTTATTGAACCGCAAATGTTATTTCGGGGTTATTCTGGATTATTGCGGAGTCTGCAGTTTCACTATAATAGTTTTTTAAGTGGACTCAATATAACACACATGGCGGTACTTAGGAGGCCGGACAGAAAATTTTTCCCTCGTTGTCCATAAATAGTTCACTTAAGGCCAGCCCCCAATTTGGCCAGCCCCCGATTTTATTTCTCGCTTGTTTCCTTCTTTCCCCCGATCTCGATTCATTCAATTCGCGAAGCCCCTCCCTTCCTCGATCGTCTGAATCGCGTGTTCTTCAGCCATGATCCTTCTATCCGTGAGGATCTCTCTCCAACAGTGACTGAGGATCTTCTCCTTCCTACGTTCATTCAATCCACAGAGATTTCATTCTTTTCCCCAATCAAACCGCAAGAAATATCTAATTGGTAAACCAAAATCCTATTTCTTTATTTGATTGCATATAATCGTTTGCGATTTTTTTATGCATCACTTATGTGTAAGTCATATATGTTTGGGTTGAGATTTTTTTTTTTTACTTCTTTTTGTGATTCACAAAGAAAAGAAATTAAGTTTTTCTTGCTTTCTTTATTGTTGCATGTATGCTGGATTTTGCTTCTTTTACCGGATTTCTCATTAAAGTTTCATTCTCATAAATGTCATTAATCCATTCTTGTGATGCCTTTGTGATTGTATCATCAACTAAGCTAATAGAATGTTGGTTCCATTTATTTCTTAGCTTATGGTTTTTATTTCAGAAATTCTAATGGTCATGTATACCATTCATTATTTACTTTGGTCTTTTAGGATGAATGAATTGAAATTATTTATTCTTACCCGGTTTCTCTTTGTCATTCTTAATTTGTATTTTAACAAGGGGATCACGGTCGTTCATTATATTTTAATGCCCATTATTTTCCTTAACCGAAATTTTATTTACTTCTTAAATCGCATGGGATTATTTTGGATTTCTGTTTAGTAATATAGGGTTTGAAATAAATACTTTAGATTACATGTTCTGAATGGTATTTATGTTTACAAAGAATGCAATCAGGGCTATTTGTGATTTATGTGGACATATCAAAATGCACGAATTTTATTTAGGAAAGGATTGTGAAAGACTTTTTTGGTTCTAGCCATTTGTGATTGAGATTCGGTTAAAATGGTATTGTGACCATCCAAAATTTGCAAGATTTGTTAAAGTATGTTTGTTTGATGTATATATATGTGCATGTGCTTCCTCTAATGCAATTATATCTTCTCTTAAACCTTGTTAAACTTTTCTTGAGAACCTGTTAACCAGACAACCATTTACATTTGTTTAAATGTTTCTTAAATCCTGCTTGTATCTCAGTGATAATCTCATGATATTGGTGCTTAAATCCGGCTAATAGAGTATCACATTAAATTTATTTAATGATGATGCTGAAAGTACGATCGACCTTAGTGATCTTAATATCGTTAATAATAATAAAACTTTTCACTTTTACCGTCGCATTAGTAAAAAGAAGTTGATGAGGCTTTAAAGAAAACCAAGTGGGAAAGTACGTAGGACATGATGATATCCCAATTGAAGTATGGAAATGTTTAGGTGATTTGGGGGTTTCTGGCTTACTAAACTTTTTAATATTATTTTAAAAACAAAAAAGATGCCCGAGGAGTGGAGAAAGAGCATTTTGGTCCCCATTTTTAAGAATAAAGGAGATGCACAAGAGTGTGCAAATTATAGAGGAATTAAATTGATGTGTCATACTTTAAAGTTATGGGAGAGGGTAATTGAACATAGGTTAAGACGTATTACGAAGATTTCTCATAATCAATTTGGATTTATGCCTGGCGGGTCTACCATGGAAGCTATACATTTATTAAGAGGTTTGATGGAGAGGTACGAGAGATAATAAGGAGGATCTACATTTGATTTTTATTGATTTAGAAAAAGCTTACGATAAGGTTCCTAGAGATGTTCTTTGGAGAGTCCTCGAGAAGAAATGTGTTGATTTGACTTATATTCAAGTCATTAAAGATATGTATGATAGAGTCGTTACATGTGTTCGAACCGAAGGAGGATTGACCAAGTATTTTACTATTTCGTTGGTTTACATCAAGGATCGGCTTTAAGCCCATATCTTTTTGCTTTATTTATGGATGGTCTTACTCGGCCATTTACAAGAGGATGTACCTTGGTGTATGCTTTTTGCCGATGATATCCTCCTGGTGGATAAGACAAGAGAAAAAGTCCAGGAAAAACTTGAATTATGGAGGTCTACATTGGAGTCTAAAGGTCTTCGTTTGAGTAGAACTAAAACCGAATACATGGAATGTAATTTTAGTAATAGTAGGTCTAGTGGCGAAGTGTAACTTTGGGTGATCAAATTATTAAAAGGTGTGAACGATTTAGATATCTCGGGTCCATTGTTCAAAGCGATGGTGATATAGATGGGGATGTTAATAGTAGAATTCAGAGTTGGTTGGTTGAAGTGGAGGAATGCGTCCGGCCTATTGTGTGATAGAAAAGTACCGCTTAGACTGAAAGGAAAATTTTATAAGATGGTGGTGAGACCTTCAATGCTCTATGGTGCTGAATGTTGGCCTTTAAAAGAGAAGCATAATGTTAAGTTAAGTGTTGCCGAGATGAGAATAATTAGATGGATGAGTGGCTTTACACTTAGAGACAAAATGCGAAATGAATATATCCGTAATAGGGTTGGAGTTGCACCGGTGACGGATAAAATTAGAGAGAGTCGCCTTAGATGGTTTGGTCACATTAAACGTCGACCACCTGATGATCCGATTAGGAGAGTAGATGTTTTAAATACAACTTATGTTAAGAAAGGCAGAGGCAGACCTAGGAAAACTTGGGCTTATTGCATAAAAAATGATCTTAATCTATTAGAATTAAACGAAAATTTGACACTAAATAGGAAGCAATGGAGAAAAAGGATTCATGTAGCCGACCCGACTTAGTGGGATTAAGGCTTTGTTTTTGTTGTTGTTATTGTTGTTCAAATATTCCAATACTTTCTTTCTTAAGGGAATTGTCAATGATCCTTCATCTTTATGGGTAAACTTGTGCATATCATGGTTTTCTTCTATTTTGGTCATTTCGGCATTTGGGAAATTTAGATGCTTGCTATATGATTCTTATGTATTTGAATATCAAACAACT
Organism: Papilionanthe hookeriana x Papilionanthe teres; assembly: GCA_022702705.1. Classification (NCBI taxonomy): domain Eukaryota; kingdom Viridiplantae; phylum Streptophyta; class Magnoliopsida; order Asparagales; family Orchidaceae; genus Papilionanthe; species Papilionanthe hookeriana x Papilionanthe teres. The sequence goes on from CM040428.1 coordinate 30,428,319, forward strand.
AGACTTCATTATCTTTTTACATACATGCCACCTTACTTTTGCATGAAAAACTATATTGGTGGTATACATTGACATGGTATAAAAATTTAGGCGGCGTTGATGTGAAAGGCAAATTTTAGATGTTATGTGAATATTAAGCTTGGTTATATTGTTTGTACATTTCTATGAGGCCTTTAGGTTTCTCGTGCTATTGATGGTTCAGCATGTTCAAGATTTCCTTAATTATTTCAGTTATATGTGATGATGTGTTGTACTCATATATTTGTTCTATATCTAGAACAACCCTTGGGGAGTTTCCTCTATATTTTATTTCAAGAGCAACAACATTTTTTTTATTCTTAAAGAGGTACAAAACTTATTATTCTTCTCTTGGATAACACACATTATAGCATTTTCTGGCTCGGGTAATTATTTGATTAGTGTGTAACCGAGGAGAATATATATATATATATATATATATATATATATATATATATATATATATATATATATATTGTTTTGGTTTCCTTTTGATAACCCTTTTTGTCGGCTCTTTCAATTTGAGGCTTCAAGATTCATAAATGCATGCCAAAGAAATTTCATGAATTTACATGTGTGATAATAGACCTTTTTGAGGTTTCCATATATATCATTCAAATACCTATGAAAACTGCATATATTATTTAACTCTTATGTGTTTATATACATGACATCTTATTTTATCAAATAAATATGCATATAACTTAAAACTTGATATTTTTGCAAAATCCAATATCTAAAATCAATTGTTAAATTCCAGGTTTGCTTCAAATCTGACATACTTACATATATAACACGTTATTCTACAAATGTGTGTGTGTGTGTGTGTGTATTCAAATGGTTCGTCATTTATGCTTTATATATACCGCACCTAATGTCTTTTGATTAGAAAATGGTAATACCATTTAATGTTCTTTGATTAGATTAGTTTCAATTATCTCGCACATTTTCTTTTCCTTGTTTCGTAAATACATTACTCTCAAAGATACTTTTGCAAGGATAATCCTTGACTAATTTAGTAAGATTTTTAGATCAAATTTGAAGCTCAACAATCTGTGTTTGTCCTTTGTCGAATTCAGATTAAGAAAAATTCTATCATACATGTGAAGACAAAATCTGTTGGAGTTTTTTTAGTTGAACTGTTTGCTATCCAAAATTTTTATGATTTTATCCTTGGAGGATTTCGATGCATACCAATGTTTCTTATGTGTTTACATATGTAACACTAAATTTTTAGGATGTTTACGTACATATCATTCAATGCTTTTGTGTTTACATACATACCACTTTATACCATAAATTATATGCATTCAAATGGTTTAATTCTTGTGTACTCAATTGTGTAATACGTCATTCTATTAAAGCATATCTGTGCAGATTGACTTGTTTTAACATATTCACAAACTTTGCTTAAATTCAAACATAAACTTGCTGATTTTATTTATTAACTAGTGTATTAATATACTTAACACTTAATTTTTAGTATAAACTTACCGATTTAATAAAATTTAATGTATTTACCTTAATAAAACTTAAATTTTGAATGTAACCTAAATTATTTTGTTTGTCATTATTGATAACCACCTACCATGCAATATATTTTTATTTTTTTAAATGTCTTTTGATTCTTTACCATTTCATTTAGGGGTTGGCTGATTGCCACCAAATATGACCCGATATATTTTGGCTCATGATGAAATTTATATTTGCAATAGAGAAAGGTGGTTTTAAATAACAACGACCGGCTTGTAACCACTAGTTATGCTGATATCGGAGTTTGTCTTCCATATAGATTTGAGCTGCACCTTTCGATGCGAAATTTATATAACAAGTCTGTTAAATCGATTCTGAATGTTTTCATCCCTCCATTTCTCTATTTCACTGAATTATTTAGATGTTTGTGTGATACTGCAGAGAAAGAATGTCTGCGCACAAGATTGCTCATGCTACTCTTAAGGGCCCCAGTGTTGTCAAGGAAATATGCATTGGGATCACTCTAGGCCTTTTTGCAGGTGGGCTGTGGAAGATGCATCACTGGAATGAGCAGCGAAAATCTAGAGCCTTTTATGACATGCTTGACAAGGGTGAGATCAGTGTTGTCGTTCCAGAAGAATAAAATGCATTGTCATATTACTTATTCAGAGCTTATTTGATTCTGGTCAGAAAATGGCTAAAAATATTGTGTGTTTGTTAATGTAGAAGTTATGTTTTGAGTTATATAATGTGCAATAAATTTCAACTTCTAATACTGTATTTTTGTGTTTAATATGTACTGTGTTTTGCATGTACCATTTTCATAAAATTTGTGCAATGCTTTTATAAATTCATGTTTACTTCTGTGCTGATGTGATGCGGGAATAAATTTATTATAAAATTTTCTTATTTTGAGGCCTGGTTAAGGCAGGCCATTTTTTCAAGTTTAGTTATGTTAATTATAAGCATTGTGAAGAGGTTCGGCTATAAATTTAGGGTTGGCTGGCGGGCAGGCGGGCGGATTATAAAGGCAAAAAGCCTGAAGCTTATAAAAGTGGGGCCATTTTAAGATTTTGTATCTGCTTCATGTTATATGCTATAGGTTCGCATCCCTTGTATTGTTTTGGTGTCTTAGCGCATATTGCAACATATATCGTTTTGCTTCCCATAGGCTTATGGTAATACTCGCTTGTCGTTACCTGTGCGGCTGTGCCAGAATGCATACATTTTAATTTACCATCAGACCGTGGACCCCTTGGCATGCTTATTGACATGAGGGCAGTTTATTCCTTTTTTATTTTTTGGTTATAAATGTTTGTATCTTACATTCGTAAGTGATTCACAGTTTCGTGAGTTGCATTTTTTTGTGAACTGGGTTTCTGTATTTGTTAAGAATGAAATGAGTTCATTTTTATTCAGTCTGATTAATTTTTGTTACTTTATTATAATAATAATAATAATAATAATAATAATAATAATAATATTATTATTATTATTATTATTAATGATATATTATTATTATTAATAGGATAAGTAGAAGTAATATTTTAATCAATTATGCTAGTAGTTTAATATGGTTGTATTATTGTTAAAGATAAATAGTCATCCAAATTGAAATTTATTATTTTCAAACTTGAAGACGAGTTTCAAGAATGAGAACTCATTTCTGTCTTATTTAAACAAAAAGTTCTTGAACCCACTTTTGACAGTGAAATACAGTTAGCAGTAAACAAATTGACTCATAATGCATTGGCATGTATATCAAGGTGAAGGATTTGGTTCAGTTGGCAGCTAAACAAGTCAATCGTGTGCTCTTGTTTCTTTTGGCTTATCTAATTGTTAGGTTTGGTTAGGGTATTTTTATAATTTTTCTGCATTAGATTTGCGCGAAGGTTATATGGGGGCATCTGATGTCAGATTGAGCTGCATTGAGGCATACAATATATTTGGAAGTTGCTTTGCGGAGGATGTGGAGGGATTATAATAAGGGGATTCTAAGGTTAACTCTCACAACCATGGCCTTCTCGAAGGGCATTTGATGGGTTTATACATTAGTTTTTTAGTTGATGCATTATCGCACTTGTAACTGTCAGGGTTTAGGGCTCTAATGAGTCAATTTTTCTGCTGGAGATTAGAGCGCCTGATATTAATGCATTTCAAAATTTTCATTATTTTTTATTTCACCAGTCTTTCATATTCTTTTCAATTTTTATGAATTAGTAAGAAATTATCATATCTTAACACAATTTAAATTTGGTTGGACAAAAAATTGAAGTTTGCATTTTGCCTCATGCAATGGTTATGGAGTTTCATGATTTTTTTTTAAATTTTATTTTTTTGTAAGATTTAATGTCTTGGGGGCTTTTTTATGCATTTCTCTTTTGTACATTTTTTTTTTCAATTTGTATATGATCATGGTCATGTTTGATTTTTAGAAGTAACAAAGGATATATTAATAGTTGCTAAAGCCTAAAATGTCCTTTGATATATCTAATATGTTCGTAATTTTGGGATTATTTTGTCCAGTTAAGGTTAATGCTTAAAGTGGCATTGGTTCCTTAGTCTTATGCTTTGATAAATACATATGACTTTTGTCTAATTAGTTTGATGTTGGCATGTAGTTTGCATTGCTGCGTGTTGTAATTATTTTAGACACAATTTCAACCGCTAACACACTATGTTTGATTCAACTGTCTTGAGAACATTTTGGCAATGCTATCTACAGTGCATTGTGGTTACTTACTTGCCGTGCTGTGCTATCATTAAATGAATGGTTGTTTTGGTGAATTTTTTGCTAGGCTTGTTTTTCATATTATTTTTATAAATAAATTTATTTGTTAACTGTGAAATAAAATGAATTGGTTATTATTTGTCTTAAAAATGTTTAATGAAACTAAAAATTATTGATTATGTATTCATGAATAAAATAAATAGGTAGATCAGTATTAAGTTTATACAATGATTTATGCAGTAATAATAAGTAATTATTTGTAAATGAGATTTATCCTTAAAAAACATATAGATTAAGGGCACTTTTCTTAAAAATTTTGATGCTATAAAAGCATTTTTATAAAACATGCTTGCTTAGCCTTTTCATCTTTAATTTTCAGTTTTTTTACGACCCAACTTTTTCCACATAACATATGATGTAATTTTTGTCGAACACTTGATCGAGGATTAATGTGTTTTAGTATCATCACCTAGTTGACACTTTGCCAACATATTGAAATCGCCTGACATGTTGTTGCCATGTGGCTAATGATGATTAAGTAATTTGACATTGTTAACATGATGAGTTTAGTTTTGTAATGATGCGTGTTTTATTTGTCAGAGCTGAAATCAACTTTAACACATCAACTGTCAGTTTGTTTAAAAAGTTGATAAGTTTTGATGAATTCAAATAGTTGTATAGCTGTGTCGAAAGTGGTGCTTGGATTTCATGTGGGAAGCAGTGTTAGAAACTTTAATCCGTAAAACTTTAATTTCCGTTCACATTCTTGTTGGAGAAAAAACAACAAAACTTAAATCTATCTTTAATCTTAAGGCGGAAGCGTACCTGAATCCATTTGATCGATTGCAAGCAATGATCTTCCAATTTGCAGATTTTCCGGAGTTTTCCTTAGTCTCTCTCGTTGATGGGGAACAAGAGAATTTTTAGACTGTGCAGATCAGGGACAATTACCCCTCTATTTATTGTAACCAATGGGTGGTTACAAGAATTGCTAAATTCCAATTCGCCCTCATCAAATCAGAATTTGCACTTATGGTATCCACACTTATAATTTCATGACAAATGTGCCTAAAGTCATAAACTTTATTAATTAATTAGACCACAATAATTTTGACTTGTTAAATAATGACCCAACACATTTATTAATTACATTGTAGTCTCATAAATTATCCAACAATCTCCCACTGGACTATATATGTAAAAATAAATGTGTCAACCTTCGCTCAAAATTTGTTGTCATTATTATAAAGGCACATTACAATCTCGTCCATTAATCATATCAATATAGGATCAAAGCAGTCTTCATTGTATTTGTCACAACTAAACTCATCAATGGTCACATATATTAATATAATCAAATGACATAGATCAATCATGAATGTGTGGAATGAAAATTACATGCAAGGTGGTCGATTCATGTCAATTTTCAACTGGTCCTACTTTACTTAAGTGAGATCAAACTTTAACTATACAGAGTGTACTGAACTGAATAAAATACCATATTTCTGATCAGAAAATATTCAAATATGTTTTGTACACAAAATAGAACATGTAGCTAAAAATATAAGTTAATAAACTCCCATCGAATCTAAATTTCCTCAAGCTTTATAACACTCATATGAGCAGTATGCTCATGAAAGACCCTGGGTATCAGACCCTTTGTAAAGGGGGTCTGCAATCATGAAGTTTGTTCTAATATGCTCTATGTGAATCTGACCACTCTGTATTCTTTCCTTCACAACAAGAAATTTGATGTCAATATGCTTTGACTTGGATGAACTCCTGTTGTTATTGGAATACAATACTGTTGATTTATTGTCACAAAATAACTTTAGTGGTCTTTCAATCCCTTCCATAATGCGCGACCTAGTGACAAAATTTCTCGACCATATGTCATGGTTGGATGCCTCATAACATGTTATATACTCTGCTTGCCATAGTGGATGAAGCTATTAGTGTTTGTTTTGCACTCCTCCAGGATATAGCTCCACCACTTAACAAAAATATGTAGCTCGATGTGGATCTTCCGTCTGTCTTGGCATCCAAGAAAATCGGAGTCGAATACCCAATGATATCCAAATTATCTGATCTCCTATATGTAAGCATGTAATCTTTTGTTCTCCTTAAGTACCTCATAATCCTTTTGGCTGCTTTCCAATGATCCATTCCTGGGTTACTTAAGTATCTGCCTAAAACTCCAACAATGTACGCAATATCTGGCCGCGTACAAACTTGAGCATACATAAAACTCCCTATTGCTGAAGCATAGGGAATCTTTTGCATTTCCTGAATCTCAATGTTTCCTTTTGGGCACTGATTGAGACTGAACTTGTCTCCTTTAGCGACAGGGGTGTCAATTGGTCTACTATTCTGCATGTCATATCTTTTAAGCACTTTATCAATATAACCTCTTTGTGATAATCCAAGAATACACTGAGAACGATCTCGGTGAATTTGAATTCCTAAAACAAATGAGGCATCACCAAGATCTTTCATCTCAAAATTATTTGATAGAAATCTTTTGGTTTCCTGCAACATGTCTATATCATTTGTGGCAAGCAGTATGTCATCCACATACAAAATCGGAAAAATATGCTTTATCCCACCGAATTTATGATACACACAATCATCAACTGCATTCATTTCAAAACCAAATGATAGAATCACTTGATGAAATTTGTGATACCATTGTCGGGAAGCTTGTTTGAGCTCATAAATGGATTTCATCAGTTTGCAAACCATATTCTTTGGGTCTCCTATTACAAAGTTTTTCGGTTGCACCATATAGATCGTTTCATCAATGTCTCCATCGAGAAATGCGGTCTTGACATCCATTTGATGTAGCTCCATATCATAATGAGCAACAAGTGCCATGATTACTCTAAAAGAGTCCTTTGTTGAAACTGGAGAAAAGGTCTCTTTATAGTCGATCCCTTCCTTTTGAGTAAAGCCTTTAGCTACAAGACGAGCTTTATGTCTTTCCACATTGCCTTTTGAATCCCTTTTAGTTTTAAAAATTCATTTACAACCAATGGGTTTTTTTCCTTCTGGCAATGGAACAAGTTCCCAAACTTTATTGTCTTGCATAGACTTATACTCCTCATTCATTGCTTTGATCCATTTTCCTGAATTGGAACTTTGCATAGCTTGATGAAAGTTGATAGGATCATCTTCCATCATACTAATATTTTCCTCATGTTCCCGAAGAAATACAATATAATCATCCGAAATAAGCATTTCTTCTTTCCCTAGTGGATCGTCGCAAAAGCACTTGCTCTTGAACTTGTTCTTGAGGTTGTTGAATTTGTTCCTCAAGGGGTTCTTGATTTGCAACTTGATCAATGTCAGGAGTAAAATCCTGATCATTATCAAAAGCAATTACAGGAATAGGAACCAATTCCTCTTCAACAAGAGTAGTATGGTCTGATTCCTCCTCAAAGACAAAGTCTCTAACTCTGATTTCTCCCCCAAATTCAATATCCTCAAAGAACACCTGCAGCTTCCGTCTCGAAAATTATCTTTAATTTGGGATCATAAAACTTGAAACCCCTAGATCGCTCCGAATAACCAACAAAGTAGCCGCTTACTCGTTTTAGGGTCTAACTTTTTCTCGAGTGGCTTGTAAGGCCTTGCCTCAGTTAGGCGACCCCAAACATGAAAATGCTTTAAACCGGGTTTTCGCCCGTCCAAAGCTCATAAGGTGTAATTGCGGTACGCTTTAGTTGGTACTCTATTTAGAATGTAGGTTGCTGTCTTGAGTGCTTCTCCCTAGAGTGAATTTGGTAAGGTAGAATGACTGATCATACTTCTTACCATGTCTTTAAGAGTGTGATTTCGTCTTTCAGCTACACCATTCATGCTAGGTGAACTTGGCATAGTGTATTGTGGGACAATTCCACACTCCTCTAGAAATTTAGCAAATGGTCCCGGATGTTGTTCACCTGAATTGTCATATCTACCGTAATATTCACCACCACGATCAAATTTGACTTTCTTTATTCTTTTGCTTAGTTGGTTTTCAACTTCAACCTTATAAGATTTGAACACGTCCAATACTTGGGACTTCTCATTAATAAGAAATAGGTATGCATATCTTGAATAATCATCTATGAATGATACAAAATATTGTTGATCATTCCAAGAAGCTGTAGAAAATGGTCCACAAACATCCGTATGTATCAATTCTAAGACTTCTGTAGCTCTATATGCACCTAATTTCTTCCTTTTGGTCTGTTTTCCCTAATGCATTCAATACGGACATCAAAGTCCGTAAAATCAATGGAATTTAGAATTCCATCCGACACAAGTCTTTCAACTCTATTTCTAGAGATGTGACCTAAACGCTTGTGTCATAATGCTCCTGAATTTTTATTATTAATTTTTCGCTTAGTACCTCGTGATTCCACATTCAGAGTTTCATTATAAGAAGCAACAGTATCAATCAAATAAAGATTGTCATATACCACAAGAGAACCAGTTCCAACAATATTGGAATTAATAGATAAAGTGAAACAACTGTTTTGAAATGAACAACAATAACCTAATTTGTCCAAACAACAAACAGAAACCAAATTCCGTCTAAATGACGTGCACAACAAAAGTATCTATCAAATCCAAATAAGTAACCGAGTACATAATAACAATCTAAAATGCCCAATTGCTTCCACTTCTACCGATTTTCCATCTCCCACATAAATGCATCTTTCAGCATCATTTGGTTTTCGGTAGCTCGAGCAACCCTGCATTGAAACACTTATGTTAGTAGTAGCACTAGAGTCTAACCACCAAGTGTTTCTAGATGCTGAAGCCAAATTTACCTCGGAACGGACCAAAGTTAGAAATGTACCTTTCTTTACACGCCAAGCATGATATTTAGCACATTCCTTCTTCGATGTCCTTCTTTGTTGCAAAAGAAACAACCGATATTTTCCGAATTTTGAGCTTTATTTTGTTTCTTTTGAGAAGGACCCTTACTCTTAGCGAGCTTCATTCTTTCTTTTAGAGCCCCTTTCCTTAGAGGTGTTTACCAGATGAGCACTATCAGTCTTTCCTTGCTTCAACCTTTCTTCCTCTTGCACACAATGAGAAATAAGCTCATTAAGAGTCCATTTCTCCTTTTGCATATTATAGCTGACAGTAATCGACAAGCTCGTGGAGGAAGAGAAATAAGAACTAAATGCACGAGTAAGTCGGCCGTCGACTCGAGATTTAGTTTCTTTAATTTTGAAGCAATATTAGACATCTCCATGATGTACTCCCTTATATTTTCCTTGCCTCCGAACTTCATTGAAATCGGCTTCTTTAAAAGAATACCGGTTTCGACCTTATCGCTCTTTGCAAAGCATTTCTCAATTTCAGCAAGGAAAATTGCAGCATCAGTGATCTCACTAGACACCGCACCTCTAAAGGCCTCAGGTATGCCGCGCTTTATGATCATTAGACTCAAGCGATTAGAACGGTCCCACTTCTCAAAGATCCTCCTATCCTCGGAGGAACTTGCATCCGTAAGAGGAGCGGGCTTATCTATTCTTAATGCTAGATCTAGATCCATGCGACCAAAAACAATGAGAATGTTCTCTTTCCAATCCTTAAAACTATCACCCTTAAGGATTGGAACCGAATTGAGATTAGCGAGATACATTAGCAACAATCGAAAAAATGAACAAAAGATTTAATTAATAAAATGTTTAAATTCAATTAATGGTAAATCCCATCTCAAGATACCTAATGCAACATTAATATCAAGTCTTTGGACGATAACATTAACTGCTTAGTGGTAATCTTGTTGTAATGATCAAACATTAACAATAACATATATCAAGTAATAAATCTATCTGTGGATCGATTTATTACTCATATATTATTCCTTATAATTGTTACATGTTTATCATCACAAGTGTGTATGCATTTCGTACAGTATTAATTTTCCTTTGGGCCAATTAATACTCGCATGAACCTACATACACACAACATCCATCATTCGTCATGAACTATCTACACATGAGAGATCACTTTGACAACATCATGCTTCAATAAGCTCATTAAAAATGATGGACAATTTTAAAGTACCATTTATTCGAATTTAATTCAAACATTAATTTAATTTTACAAAATCTTAATTTTATAAACAATGGACTAAATTTTAAAACCTTAAAGTCCATAATTTACAAAAATTGATTGATTTTATAAAATAATTAATCCATAATTTAATTAATTTAATTTACTCATTTTAAAATGAGTATCTTAGTTAACTTATTTATTTAATCTACTCATTAAATTAAATGACTCATTTTATTTTTCAAATTAAAATGAGTTAATTAATTAATTAATTAATGAGTAAATTAAAATTTAAATTAAACAAAATAAAATAAAATCAAGAAAATTAATTTAAAACTAAATAAAATAGAATAGAATAAAATAAAATTGATTTTATTTTATTTTTCTGAATTTTTTTTTTATTATTTTTCCGCGAACCGGGTCCGCGGAACTGGTCCGTGGACTTGGTCCACGGACCGGTTCGCGAACCGGTTCCACGAACCGTCGCGGATCGCGAACAGCAGTTCGCGAAATTGCTGTTTCGCCAGGAGCCGCCCGGCGCCGGCTCCGGCGGTCCCCTCCTCCGGCGCCGATTTCGGCGCCATTTCCGGCGGCTCCCTTTCGCCGCTCGTTTCGATTTTCGCCGGATTTTGCCGCCGTCGGAGGACGCGCCACCGCACCCACATACGTCGCAGTCCCGCTGCGGCATTCCTTTCTTCGTAGTCCCGCCGCCGCAACCTTTTGCGGGCGAATACTTCGCGGGTAAAGGCGAACGAAAGGGATAAAAAATACGAAAGAGGAGGAGAATCTCAACAAGAACATGAATGGGAGGCTTTGATACCAATTGTTAGAAACTTTAATCCGTAAAACTTTAATTTCCGTTCACATTCTTGTTGGAGAAAAAACAACAAAATTTAAATCTATCTTTGATCTTAAGGCGGAAGCGTACCTGAATCCATTTGATCGATTGCAAGCAATGATCTTCCAATCTGCAGATTTTCCGGAGTTTTCCTTAGTCTCTTTCGTTGATGGGGAACAAGAGAATTTTTAGACTGTGCGGATCGGGGACCATTACCTCTATTTATTGTAACCAATGGGTGGTTACAAGAATTGCTAAATTCCAATTTTGCCCCTCATCAAATCAGAATTTGCACTTATGGTATCCACACTTATAATTTCATGACAAATGTGCCTAAAGTCATAAACTTTATTAATTAATTAGACCACAGTAATTTTGACTTGTTAAATAATGACCCAACACATTTATTAATTACATTGTAGTCCCATAAATTATCCAACAAGCAGGACTTAACCACATATCATTGTTGACCTCTTAACCGGTTAGGATTTGTATCTTCGTTGATTTGAGCATTCTTTGGCTATTTGCAGTCAATTTATGCCGTTTCATGCCGTTGGGCTATGATATGATGACTTATGGAAAGGTTTGCTATGTAACTACAGAGTTTTGAGAAACTTCAATAAATAATAGTGTTCAATTATCGCGGCAACAGAGCTCATCTCAACTCTATTTGTTTTTATCCTATCAGATAAAAAATTGCAACTCTACACCCCCTTCTATAGTATTATCGCTGCAATTGTGTCACATTGACCACCATTATGTTGTTTGTTCAAGGGCTATATCAAGCTTGGGTTCGAACATACATCAGCTCTAACATCTTATCGAATCAAAAGATCGGTGATGGAGTGGCTTTGAGTCTTCTTAATGGCTTAAAGGAAGCACTCATATAGTTTATGTTCTTTGAGAAAACATGAAAGATTACACAAAAATTATGAGATAGTAGAGAAATTTAATTTCTATAGATCGATTTGAAGCCAGCCGATTGGATTCTGCATACACCCTTAGGCATTTGATAGCAATTACCCATGCTGCTGTTCATAACTTCATGATTTTGGATCATCTTTTGTATATATTTGATGATGTAATCTGAGGATACCCTTTGTATATAATTTTATTCATTATAAATTCATTATAAATTGAATGTGTTATGATCTTCGATATTATAAGCTGAATTAGTTTGTAAAAATGCCAGTGCTTTAATTTTCAATATTGATAAAATTTTAAACTTTTTATCTTACAATATGCAGTTCATTACAAAGTAATTTTGATGCCTTATGTTTAATTTTTAATTGAATTTATGAAAACAAAATCATCGCCTTAGAAGCCCATAAAAACTACATGATTTTCCTTTTTTTTTTAATTATGATTTTTCTTATAGGACTGTCTCAATTGTTACTGGGTTAAAAGAACTTTCTTATGAATCATAATCTATTGAAAATTTTTGTCCACTAGAGGGTATAAATGTAATTTTTCTTGAAAATTTTGTTCTACCGGTGGACATACATGTTATTTTTCTGTCAACAGGTGCTTTCATGAAAAAATTAAAAGCTGCTCGGAATGTAAATTTGTAGTAGTGGTCTTTGGATGTAGGTGTTTAAATGAGCCGACTTTAAGTGAGCTCAATGTTCGTTAGCAGTCAGTTCTTTTGAACTTTTTTGATAAAAGAGCCTAATGCTCCCTACGCGTTTCATCCAAAAATAAAAGTACAAAACTGGGAGAGAGGTCCTATCTAACACCACCCAAACAACTCACGCAAAAATGAGAGAAACTAAGGATCTATTTTTAGAAAAAAGAAAATACAACTCACACGACACAACAAACAAAACACAACAAAAAATAAAATAGACACTAAATCAAATCAAATGAAGCAATCTTCAGAAGAGCATCTGGAATCAAAAAAAAAATACGAACACTAGGAAATGAGAGACCAAACTTAGCTGCCCAATGCGCCGCCTTATTGCCATCGCGTTTAATATGTGTCCACTTTATATTGATTTGCTAAGACAAAATATGAATCTTCTTTAAATGGAAATTCAAACTCTAATGGTGAGACACCTGCAAACAAATATACCTCCAAAGAACAAGACAATCAGTTTCAATTTCCACAGAACGTCAACCAATTCTCTTGGCTAATTGAAGACCAAAAATCACAGCATCAAACTCAGCACTAATAGGTGAATCAGAAATAGCTTTTGTCGCAAACCAAAACAAAATATAGCCCCAAGAATCTCTGCCAATGCCACCAACACTAGCAGCATTGTCACACCAACAACCATCAGTATTAATTTTGATAAAAGGAATAATGGGCTTTTGCCATTTAATAAAATTGCAATTTCTGCTGCTGTCAGAAACAGGAATACGCAAGGCCTGCATAATTCCACGAACAGGAACAACAAGTCTCTTCTTAGGAGGAACTAAAGACAAGCATTTATATAAGTAACCAATAATAAGCTTGCTAGTAGAGATGGCATTAGGCATGAGATCATTAAATCTCATCTCATTCCTGGACATCCAAATAAACCACAAAATAATAGCTGAAATACAAAGAAAACAATCTTTACCAATCTTACTCCAGCCCTCAAACAAATCAACAACACTGTTAACATCAGACGGGTTCCAGTTAACGTTTAAAGCAGCCAAGCATAATTTCCAAACATCTCTAGCAAAAGAACAATTAAAGAAAAGATGAAGAATAGATTCTTCATTAGTTTTGCAGCAAGTGCAACAAGAAGACAACTTTAAACCCTTCAATTTTAAGATATCATCAGTGGGAATAATTGAATGAAACATTCTCCAAATAAAAAAAGAAATAGCTGGTTTAATCCATGGATTCCAAATCCATTTCAGGTTAATACCCTGGGAGTAAGAAAAGGAGGAAGTAAAACTCTTAGACTAAGAATCTCCCAATTACCTTTAATCATAGGAACATCCTTTTTATCAGAAAAAATAGGAATAGAAGAAATATAATCAGCATCAGCCCTTTGTACAAGCTGATTAAGACTTCTCAAGCACCATTTATTCTCATAACAAAGGTCTTTGACTTTAAGATAAATATCATTAGGTCCCTCATAAAAATCAGCTAAAGGCCCTTTGCCAAGCCAATCATCATACCAAAAGGAGCAATCTCCATGACCAATATCCCAAAAGATTAGCTCGTTAGTAGCATTAGCAACCCTAAGCATCTTTTTCCAAATGAAGGAATCACTTCTCTTAAAAGAAACAACAAGAATATGTATATTAGAGCAGTATTTAGCATGCATGAAATCAGCTCATAAAGAGTCTCTAAGACGAAACCGATACCAAAGCTTCATATGACAAATATTAATAGAGTCAGTTAAAGATCTAAAACCCAACCTGCCAAACTCAGTGGGTTTACATAGTTTCTTCCAACATTTCCAATGAAGCTTAGAATGATTTCTTCCCTCCCAAAGAAATTTATTGAAAAAATGTTCAAGCTTCTTGATAATAGACATAGGCATACCCATAACTTGTAAGGAGTGAAGGGGAAGAGAAGTAAAAACACTCTTAAGAAGAGTAACACGACCACCAAAGGAAAGGAAATTTTTTTTCCCAAGATAAAGTTCTCTTTTTTTGAGTTTGAACTTATTTATATTTTATCACAATAATTCGTGTTTAAAATTATGCATGAATTTTATGTTGGTGTAACTTGATTCGAATTTGTTTGTTTGTTTTAGCTCGTGTTTTGCTTGAATTTAGTTCAAAAGATTTAAAAAATATTTTTTAAAATAACAAAAAAATTAATGTAAAAAGTGAATAAATATTAATTATTTAATTATTTTAAAATAAAAGAATTTGAACACGATTGAACAAAGCGTTGTCTAATGAATGAATTGAACACGTGCTACTTAACAAGATGAATCGAACACGTGCTAAATAGGTAGGCATCACAAATAATGAAGTATTTTCTCAGCCCTATCTAGCTGCCTCTTGCAATCTAAAAAGGCCCTTATTTTCAGCTTAATATTTTAAATGAACCCAAAAGGTTTTGAAACTTTTAGTCTTTTATATCGATTTGAGCTACACCTCTTGTATTAGGTATGACTTATATATTAGATAAGAGACAGAAGCTATAGTGGAGCGGAAATACGAGTCCAATAGAGGGAGTTACATTATGTGAATTGGGGGTGCGGGGGCAACAACCGCACGGTACGGTACATGTGTAATTTTATAATTATATATTGTACACTAGGGCTATATATATATGATGTATTGTAACCCTAAGGAGATCTTGTACTCTTTTTCTGAATTGAAGGAAAAGCCGCCGCTTTGCTCCCGAGGATGTAAGCATCTTTGCCGAACCTCGTTAGATCTTTGTGTTTTCTTTTTTATTTGCATTGATTCTTGCATTTCTTTGCCTTAAAATTCTCAAAAATTTGATGCGGAATTTATACAAACATTATGTTGAATTGATTCTGAATGTTTTCATGTCCCCATTTTCTCTATTTCACTGAATTATTTTGGTATTTGTCTTGACCTGAAGAGAAGGAATGTCTGCGCAAAAGATTGCTCATGCTGCTCTTGAGGGCTCCAGTGTTGTCAGGGAGATATGCGTTGGGATCACTTTAGACCTTTTTGCAGTTCATACGATTTATTCATAGCTTATTTCGGAGAGACAAATGTGGCTAAAACCATTCTGTGTTCGTTCAATTAGAAGCAAAGTTTCTGAGTTATATAACATACAATAAATTTCAACTTTTAATACTGCAATTATGCGTTGAACATGGAATGTGTTTTGCATGTACCATTTTCATAAAAGTTTGTGCAATTCTTTCAGAAATTCATGCTTACTTCTGTGCTTACATGATGATGCTGATGCAAGAGTACATTTGTTATAAATTTTTTGAAGCCTGCTTATGGCAGCTCGTTTTTTCAAGTTTAGTTATGTTAGCTATAAGCATTGTGAAGAGGTTCGGCTATAAATTTTGGATTTGCATTCTTGTAGCCAGTGATGATCAACATCTAGTAGAGTTTTACTTGGCGGGCGGGCGGGCGGGCGGGTGGGAGGGAGTTTAGTATTTGCATTATTGTAGCGAGTGATAATTTATGAAAGGCGAAGGTAGACCTATAAAGACTCGGGCTTATTGTATAAAAAAAATGATCTTCATTTGTTAGAATTATGAAAATATAATACTAAATAGGACGCAATGGAGAAAAATGATTTATGTAGCCGACCCCACTTAGTGGGATTAAAGCTTTGTTGTTGTTGTTGTAGCTGGCGATGATCAAGCATCCAGAAAAGTTTTACTATAGGGGCGGGCGAGATAGGATGGGACAGACGGGCGTGTAGATGGGCGGATATTTTGCGGCCATGCCAAATGGGCTGCCCAATTTCGTTTACCTTGTCTTTTTTTTATTGTCTTAATTGTACTGTCAAAGATGCTTCCTGAACAACTCGTACTCGGTTCATTAAGTTGTTTGTGTTTAAATAAGCGGGCCGAGTACAACAAAATTTTTCATCTCAATACATGAGCCAAACATGAACATCCTTTTGTAAATTTGTTTGATCATGTTCAACTTGTTCGAGTTTGAAATAAAGAAATTATGTATTATTTATATAATAATACTATATATTTATATTTAAGTTTAAATAAATATAATATTCTATAACTATTTTTTTATTAATTTAAACGAGCCAATTTCAAGCTGAAAACAAATAAGAATATGTAAATCGAGTCAAACACGAACACATTGTTCATGAATAATTTAAAATACAAGTCCATCTCAAACATGATTAATTTCGAACGAGCTGAAAAGGAGCCAAGCCTGAGCATTTAAAACCATAATTGTCTAGCACGCTATGGTTGAGAGGAACTCTCCTTCACGTTAGGCTAGCTTTTTTTCCCTTCTTCGGGCAAGATGAGCGTTAAAATCTAATATTTTGATATTCATCATTTTTTATAACTAAATGTGCTATGCATACAATATAAAATTATTCTAATTTTAATTTGACTTTACCATTTTTGTTGTTAACAATTCAGTTCCATGATATTAAGTATAATATCAATAAGAATAACATTGTCATTATTATTTTTTCATTATCATCTTTGTTGTAATTGTTATTAATATTATTTATTTATTTATTAAATTTTTGAAAATGTTTAATTGAAATTACATGTATTTTACTTTCTCAATGATATCATGATTTAGCTCCTAGTAACTTTCTTAATTATCTTTCTGAATTGTGGTAAATTTTTGGATGACTACAATTTAATCTCAATGTGCTGTGAATAATAAACACGATTGCATGAAAAAAAAAACAGGTGAAAAAAAATTCTAGCGAAGAATCAAAGTGAACATTATAATTTTTCTAAATATTAGTCCAATAAAAATGTATTGGTTAATACAAATTATGATCGAGAAAAATGAACATATTGTATAATATCTATTTTTTATTTTATGATTTTCTAACCCCGTTAAATTTATCTTTAGAACAATAACTTTTATCTCTGAAGCGGTCATACTAACATCATCATTAATGGACATGAATCGTGTCAAAATACTCCGCCCCATTCATATCTCCGAGCAAGAAGTTGAGTTGAATTTATTATACTACAAATTTAGTTGTCCTCTTTTCATTTGAACTTTAGTTTTTTTTAATGTTATATATATATGGATGAAAGAATTTATAGAGGTATTGTTCGCTAGAAAATTTCCCTTTGATAAATGTTTTATTAATTATGTGCTCATCATCAACAATTTCGTAGTTGATGCCAGGAGGTCCATACTAAAATCTTTAAGGGGATATATACCAATGTTGGAGACAATTCCTTTGGTTAAGATGATTTATGATCACACACATCATCAAGAGAGGAAGTCCTGTGTATTTGGTCATGAGCAATTTGTTCTTGAATTAAGGACGAAGGTTTAGATGTATGAGAGACATACAGAGAATGATAAAAATCCCTTGCAATTTGGATTGCGAGATAGGCCTTTTGAATTCACCCATTATTACAAGTGAAGTCCTAAGAAAAGAAAAAATTATTGAGGGTGTCATCTTTGTGCTTTAATGAAGGCATATGTGTAGGGAGGAAAATAAAAACATCAATAGTTAATGTGAAGTTAAGGAGGATACTCATTTTTAAGAGTTGACTTTGTATTTGTATTATCTTCCATGCCACGTTATGTAGGTGACTACATCTTGCAAAGAAAAGGATTATAGTGATCAACTTCGACAAAACATCATTATGACAATAATTTTTTTTTTTTAAGTATTTGATATTTCATAACATACTTCATGTTTATTGGCGGACCATTTAATTTTTGACTCTTGTTAGATGAGTCTATTATTAAGAAAGAGAGGGTTTATGGTGGAGTTAACTATGTGATGACTTAAGATGGACATACTCTTTTGATATTTCTCTTTATTTATGATCTTTGATAATTTTACACTACATAAAGTGATATAATTCTTATTAATTATTTGTGTTGGAGGCAATACTGCCATTCCACTTTAGTTATCGTGTAAAATAATTACACCCATCATAAATGTGAGGGAACTATTGAGTAAAATTTGAAACCTTTTTGGGTTTTATTCTCCTATTTAATCATTGGTTTATATAACTATTAGATATTTCTCTTTAGTTATTAGTCATAGGCGTGTCATTATGAAGAATTAATGGAGTCAAGTATGTTGTATAAAATTTTTCCATCTTTAACTTATTAACAAGGGAAGTTGTTAGCAACTCAACAATATTTAAGCATGTTTACATGATTTATGTTAATAGTTCTTAGGCTATTAAATGATAACTTTTATGTTTAGGCTCAACATACTTGGGCTTTAGAAATCTAGAGTTTTCCCTCAGTGGATGTCAATATATTTTTAAGCAAGAAAAATGAATTATTTGTTAAGGATATTGAGTTTGGATAAGTTTAGTGGATGTAATGATCCATTTATTTATGATAGTCATGTTGACATTTGGGATTTTAAGCTATTAAGAGTGTTGCTTAATTTGAAGAGGAATAGTTTGCATCATAAAATGTGCTACCATTCACTTCAATTATAATATGTAATAACTAAGCTCGTTATTAAGGTAAGGGATGACTTCACTTTATTAATTTTAGATCAACGTAAGAGTTGTAGTATAATCGATGCTTGATTAATCAAGAGATTTCAAACACCCATGGAGACTAGAGACCAATGCCATACACTCATAGGCCTATATAATCAATTACAAAATAATAATTTATGCTAGATTTTTTCATTCATATTATTTTGTCTTCAATCTCTTTATTTTCTCTAAGATTTGATCAATAATGAGAAAAAGTTATCCTTATGCCCATTATATTTCAAGAGAAAAATTAACTAGCATGATTCAAGGTTATAACATAACCTAATAAATCCATTAAGACAGTTGGAAAAAAAATTTGTTATTCCTACGAACCAAAGATTCATGCTACCTTAGGCGCCCTATTTGAGGTACCTATATATTTGATGATGCACCGTATATCTTATTATTTGAACTTCTGAATAATATTTAATGGACTCTAATTGGAAACATTGTGTCCAAAGCCATTCACATAATGTATCTATTCATTTTCTATAGCCATTTCTTTTCTTAAAATAAAAATTTAGGATGTTAGATCAAACAACTAATTTTCCCATATTTTATGCTCATAAATTAATTTCAATAAGTATAAAAGTGAAGAATATGTTGAACAGTTACATTCTATGGACATCAATAAGTAAGTTATTCATTGTAACACATAGGTCTCAATATTTCTTATATAAGCAACAAATCGAGAGTAAACACTTATAAGTCCCATATATGTTTGATATACTGTCTATTTATGAATTTTCATCATTAAGCTTGATCAAATATAGTGACGTCCAATATCTCAAAATCATGTTAATCAAATTCCCATATAAAAACTTTCATCTATATACTTTGTCCAAGTCAACAAAATTTAAGTTATTTCATTTCATAAATTGGACATTCATTGAACTTTATATGACTACTTATTAAAAGAAACTCATGGAAATGTGTTTACTAATTTTGTTAGTTTAATCACTTCAAAATATTTGATGTCCCTCCTTATTGCATTGCTAAACTTAAATTTTATATGAAAATTACAACATACCTCCAGTTTAGCTCATTGTAAGCCTGAACTAATTTAAAAATTGTAACCAAATATAATACACCTTATTTGCTCTCCATGAGCTAGGTTTTGATAAATGTAACCTAAATACAAATCAAATACATGTCTTACTCAATATAGTTCTCTATGTGGGTATGGATCTCATAACTCTTAGTAGAGATCCTAAAATAATTTTCTATTTACTTCAATAGAAGGTGAGTTTGCATTGATAAAAATTAAAGGAGAATCTATATGGCATATCCAATTTAGTCTTCCAAATGGTTCAAGAAGATATAAGAACTTCATCTTCTACAAAAAAGCACTGAAATAGGAAAATTCAAGCACAAGTTTTAATACAGGAAGCGTTTGTTTTAAAGTTTGAAACCACATTTTGAAACAAGATGCAATTTGTGCTGTTTGATTCGTGCTTTTCGCTGTTGGATTATCGAACCGCATTTTGCTGTTTAATAAAAAGCGGACACGAGACTATTCCGTCTCGACAAAATGAACCTTTCGTTTCCATGAATGCCCTCGTCTGCGAGGGAAAAAAAAATTCCACAAGGAGTACAAACGCAGCTCTGCTTGCGTACTCCCAATAACCCCACAATACCCCCATAATAATTTATGAATATTACCGAAATGAAACCCGCAAAGGTTATTGGCTTATTGAAATTAATAACCAATAACCTGTCAATAACCCCCAAATAACCCAGAAATAGAGGTTATTGAGGGGTTATTACGCAAGCGTGCCTTCTCCTTATGAAAAATTTTCTCATCCTCGTGAAGCTTTGCGTAAAGAATCATCCCTGACATCTTTACTACTCACAGCTGCTAAGCCCTTCCTCCACTTCATGGAGATTTGTCAGCGTTTTCAAGATGATTAATTGGAACGATCAGGACCACGTTTTGCATTTCTTGTTCTTTTCTATTGGTTCAGTTTGACATTTGGTAGTCTTGTTCTCTGTTATAGAGGTAAATTTGAAAGAAATAAGAGAAAAATAAAAGCAAATTTGCACCATTAATTCATAAATCTAAATTTCACATTTTAAATTTCTTCACTCATAAAGTGTATGTTAGCTTTTTCACTCAGTTCAACACGCTTAAGAAAATAAGTAAAGAATTTTAGTCCACTAGTCCTAGGATTTAGCCTAAACATCCATATTAATGACTTTACAATAAAAGATCAAACTTAAATATCTTTCCAAAGTGATGTGGGATAAATATAATTTACTATAAGATGAATTTTATGAAACTAACAATTCTAATTTTTTTCAAGTGAATAATGATGGGTGACCACAGAAAAATGTATTGAGAAATTTATACCAATTTTATATGAAATTGCACTTTAAAGAAATGTATTTTCTTTATTTTATTGCAGGAATGAAGATTTATAAGTACTGAAAGTTAAAAGCACAAAAGAAGCGGATTTGGAGCAAAAATGACTCAATATGATGTAAAATGAACTGTCCCGCCGACGGCGAGATTTAAGCCGCCGACGGCGAGATTTAAGCCGCCGACGGCGAGATTTTCCCTAGAGATTTTGGATATTTTATAAAGAGCCCGTCGACGGCGAGATCGAGCCCGCCGACAACGAGATCTGCACATGTTAGTCCATCTTCTGAAGCTCGCCGACGGCGAGATCGACCCCGCCGACGGCGAGACAGTTGAAAAGAGCCAAAATACATTGAACCTGGACGCTTTTTGAAGAGGTGCTTAAGCAACCTTTGGAGATTTGACTCCTTCTATAAATAGAGATGATTTCTGTCTCATTTGTGTGTCATTTGAGTGTATTTTAAGTGTCATTCTAGAGTCTTTTAGTTTCTATATAGAGTGTTTAAGTGTGTTTAGCGTCTTGGTGAGTTTAATTAAGTGTGTTGTACTAGAAGGAAGAGTCAAAGGAACTTCGATGAGTCATGTTGGAGAAGAATTGAGATAAGTATATTTGTTTATTGTTTGTTAACTTTAATGAAATCCATGCTTTGTGTTATTTTTTCCATGCGTTACGAGTAGTTTCTTAGTCTTTCTCCTCGTTATCGAGATTTCGTGAAATGATGAATTAAAGTAGTTGTGCCTAAAAATATGAAAATAGAAATTGTGCTAATCTTTTACTTAAATCATAATTTACTTTCAATCTGGCCAATTGATTTGTTAACATATGTTGAATTATCAACTATAGTAAAGATTACATCCAAGATTCAGAGAAGTCAAAAGCCTTGGAAGGAGGTGCAATAAATAGGGAAATATTAACTATCGGACGTAGATTGGACATTTTAGTGTGACGGACTAAAATATTCAATTCGATCTTATTGTTTGGGAGCCGAAGTGTAGATGTTAGCCCTCGGGCGAGGGAACGTGGGAGCTACGAAGTGGCGATCGGTATCCTCCCAACTTAGCCATGATTCAGTAATAAAAAATATGACTAGTCAATGTTCTTTGCACCTGGACCAAAGGGTAAAGAATATGAATGCTCCTATTTGGCACAATACAATTAAAAAACTCATTTAATTCTTCATTCTCTTAATTCTCTCAAACAAGGAGAAAGATACTTTTCTGAAATCTTATTTTCAACCTTTAAGCATTAGTTTATTTTAGTCTAAGTATTCTTAATTTCCGTATACTAGATTAGTAAGTAAGTCTACTTTAATTTGTCTTTGAAATTCTCTAACTTCCTTGTGTGATCGATATCTAGGACTCCATTAGAGCCCTATATTACTTGATAACGATACGTATACTTGCGTAGTATCCACAATATAAATCATAAAATCCATAACAGAATCATCAGTATATATATATATATATATTCAGTGCGGGATCAAGTTTTTGGTGCCGTTGCTAATTTTTATATCATAGTTGTAAGTATAAATATCGGAAAGTGGATCAAGTTTTTGGCGCCGTTGCCGGGGTCGTAAAGTAATTATTAAGGTAATTAATAGAATTATTAAAATAACTACTAGAGTAACAAAATATTTTAAATATTACTTAAAAATTGTATGCGTAAATTTGGAAATGAAAATTTAATATCTTACGATTCAGAATTAGAGCGCACAATTAAAAGAATTAGAAAACAAAAGAGAGAAATTATAAATTTAACACAAATGACAAATAATCCAGAAATTGAAAATATAAACCAACAAAGACCATTAAGAGATTATGCCAACCCTACATTAGATGAAATTCACCTAACTATTCAAAATTCTGATGTAGCTGCTAACTCATTCGAACTTAAACCTGCAATTATCCAAATGGTACAGAATAATCAATTTAGTGGTTCACCTAATGAAGATCCAAATTTACATCTTGCGAGTTTTTTGGAACTATGTGCTACTTTTAAATATGAAGGAGTATCTAATGATGCTATTAGACTTAGGCTTTTCCTTTTTCTTTAAGGGATAAGGCTAAGATGTGGTTAAATTTATTAGCACTTGGATCTATTAAAACTTGGGGAGAACTATCACAAAAACTTCTATCCAAATATTTTCCTCCTTCGAAAACTGCAAAACTCAGAAATGATATAACATCTTTTAGTCAGTTTGATGGAGAATCCATATATGAAGTATGAGAGAGATTTAAAGAACTTCTTAGGAAATGCCCACATCACGTGTTACCAGATTGGTTAATTATACAAACTTTTTACAATGGATTAGTAGGATCTCTTAAATCAATCATTGATGCTGATCCTGGAGGTTCATTAATGTCAAAACCATTTGATGAAGCCTATGCGTTAATCGAAGAAATGGCTACTAATAATTTTCAATGGCCTGCTGAAAGGATAAACCCTAAAAAGATAGCTAGTGTTCATGAAAATGATGCAATATCTATGTTAGCTTCTCAAATTGCTGCTATATCAAAGAAATTAGATCATTTTGGAATGAATTACTCTCCTACTATATTAGAAGAAAACTCATCCTGGACAAATTATAGATTCTCAATCTCCTTATGAAACTATAAATGCTATTAATAATAGACCCAATAATCCTTATACGAATTATTATAATCCTGGTTGGAAGAATCATCCAAATTTTAATTGGAATAACAATACAATTAATCAATAATGGATGAACAACTCTATAGGAAATCCACCTAATCAAGGTAATACAAATTATAAACCTTCTTATCCACCTGGATTTAATAACACTCAATTTAAAGATAAGAAGTTATTTATAGAATAATTAATATTGAGTATGGGTCAGCATTTGCAAAATCAAGGAAATCAATTACAAATTCAAGGAAATCAATTACAAAATCAAGAAACAACAATTAAAAATATTGAAACTCAACTCGGACATATCGCTACCGCGCTTAATAATAGAATTCCTGGAACATTTCCTAGTAATGTGGAAATAAATCCTAAAGACCAAGGAAAAGAACAAATTAAAGCGATACAATTACGAAGTGGAAAAGAGTTAGAAACTAAAATTCAGAAAGAAACAGAAAGTAAAAATGAGGAAGTGGAAATCGAAAAAGAGAAGGATCAGCAAGATCAAAACTTAGAATATCCATTGATCCCTATGAAAATATCTATAGAAAAACCACCACCACCATTTCTTCAACGACTAAAGCAACATAAAAAAGATAAGCAATTTGCTAAATTCCTTGAAATTTTAAAAAAATTAACGGTAAATATTCCTTTTGTAGAAGCATTAGAACAAATGCCTAATTATATAAAATTTATGAAAGATATTTTAAATAAAAAAAGAAAATTTACAGATAATGAAACTGTTGCACTTATCGAAGAATATAGTGCAATTATTCAGAAAAAACTTCCTGAAAAATTAAAAGATCCTGGTAGTTTCACTATACCATGCACTATTGGAGAAAAATTTTATGGAAAAGCTTTGCGTGACTTAGGAGCAAACATAAATTTAATGCCTCTATCAATTTTTAAAAGATTAGAATTAGGAGAAATTTCACCTACTTCAGTAACTCTTCAATGGGCACATACTATTATTAAGCACAAACATAATAAAAAGAAATGCATTGACAAGCTTGTGCTATATTGATCCCACTTGATGCTTTAATTATAATAAAAGATTTGAATGCATCTTATCTAACCTTTAGATGATTTAAAGTAACTGGTGGCAAAGAGGAGATAAATAGAAGTTGACCTCTATAAATAGCTCTTTGTTATCAAAGAATTATTCCATCTTTTGAAGTAATTCTTTATGGGTTGTTATTAAGTGTTCAAAATGTATGAAAAATATTGTATATTTTTTGTGGTAATAATGTATTGGTTGGCATTATTTTTGATGTCATTTGTGTGTAGACGGGGCTATATTACACACATACGCTGTTCCCTGTAATTCCAAATATCCGTCGGGGCCTTCTGGTGCACCCTTTCAAGTTCAAGAGATGAGTGTCCACCTAAATACATGAAAATTGACAGTTACACGAGTAAAATCTTCTTAAAATACACCTAGCACACTTCCAAACATTTTTCCACTCATCTTCTTCAACACCAAATCTTAAAAATTGAATTTGCACTTCCTCTAAAAATCATCACATGCCAAGCTCATGCTTCTTAAAACAAACTTTAAATTTGGCTATAAAAAAATCAGAAATATATGACCAGGAAATTCACTTTTGTGCTTATTGTTAATAAATAAAAAATTAATGTTTTCATTGAATACATGCATTCAGAATATAATCAATAAGTTTTCTTTCTTGGAAGACTCACATACATACCACTCAATTCTCATGTATTTACATATCCAACACTTAAGCTTCACTTTTTACATATATATCACCTTAGTTATGTATGAAAATGTGAATTTCACTTTTCAAAAGTTAAAATAGGGTATTTTTATGTAATATGAAAAGTTTAGGAGATATAATTGTAAAAAGTAAAGTTTAGATGTTAGATTTGATAAAACATAAGAATTGTGTGGTCTGTATGTAAATGCTCATTTCTTGAGATCTTGAATTCAGTTTACATACAGCTAACTGGGACATGGATCGGCTCGAATAACAAATTCTACATTACAAAATTTCAGATAACTACCCAATCACCTTTTTTGAATACTGTAACACAAAAAATCTGAAATATCACTGAATTTTCATTCTTATTTTCCATTTTATATTTTTGTTTACAGTCTTATTACTGAGTTCATAACTTTACACACACGCGCGCGCGCACACACACACACAATCTCTTTATCTTCATGTAGAAACATAACAAAGTTTGATTCAGAATTAGCAAAAAGAATTATGGTGATCTATTTCTTCTCAATAGGCAGCCTTCTACAAACAACATGAAACTAATATTTTCCATTTCTGATTCTCTCTCTTTCTCCCTATATGTTCATTTGATGTAGATAAACTCTTTTCATAAAAGAACCCAAATTCTAAGTTTCCAAACCTGCAAAAAGTTTCCAATGTCTGCTATTGTCAATTCAATATGCCAGAAACTTAACAAAAGTAATGTTCTAAGAGCACCTGAGTTACTGTTGCTTTCCCTCTGACAATGCTTTAAAGGTAGATGCATAGAGAGGCTACTAGTTGTCAATATTGTGTAATGTTATGGAAGTCTTGCAATGAGTGTTGGTCGGGTAGTAGCTTGAGCAGAAGAGGGCACATACATGTTTGCAAGAGGACATGCAGAGTTGTTAGAGGGAGAGGATGTAGGAGGATTGTTTTAAATGGTATCTGAGGGGTGTTTATTGGGTGGTAATGTCGAGGAAGGTTATGATATAACCTAGCTCTTCAATTTAAAACTTGGTTTTGAAGTTTTGTATGAGGCTGGTAATGGCTAATGGACCGTTACGCGTGATGAGGATGTCATCCACTTAGACAAAGAATTAGGTTATGGTTTGTTTGTGATTGTAGATGAGAAGGGAGGGGTTGATCGTGTTGATATGAAACCCTTTAGTAGTCAGATGAGTGAGTCGAGTACCATTTCCTTGGTCTTTTTTTGAGACCGTAGATGTCCTTTTTTTAGAAAACATGCCTTGTGAGGATATTGGAAGTCTTGGAAGCCTTGCAGTTGATGCATTTAAATTATTTAAAGAGTTGTAGAGGAAAACGTTGGAGACATTGATCAACTTTTCGATATTTATACTTACAACTATGATATTAAAAGTTAGCAACGACACCAAAAACTTGATCCTGCACTGAATTTATATTGATGATTCTGTTTATGGATTTTAAGATTTATATTGTGGATACTACGCAAGTATACATATCGTTATTAAGTAATATAGGGCTCTAATGGAGTCCTAGATATTGATCACACAGGGAAGTTAGAAAATTTCAAAGACAATTTAAATTAAACTTACTTACTATTCTAGTATACGAAAATTAAGAATACTTAAACTAAAATAAACTAATGTTTAAGGTTGAATATAAGATTTTAGAAAAGTATCTTTCTCCTTGTTTTTTAGAGAATTAAGTGAATGAAGAATTAAATAAGTTTTTAATTGTATTGTGCCAAATAGGAGCATTCCTATTCTTTACCCTTTGGTCCAGGTGCAAAGAACATTGACTAGTCTTATGTTTGATTACTGAATCATGCGCCAGTCGGGAGGATACCGACTGCCACTTCAAAGCTCCCACGTTTCCCTTGTTTGAGGGCTAACATCTACACTTCAGCTCTCAAACAATAAGACCGAATTGAATATTTTAGTCTGTCACACTAAAATGTCCAATTCTACGTCTGATAGTTAATATTTCCCTATTTATTTGTATCCTCCTTCTAAGGCTTTTGACTTCCCTGAATTTTGGATGTAATCCTTACTATAGTTGATATTTCAACATATGTTAACAAATCAATTGGCCAGATTGAAAGTAAATTAAGATTTAAGTTAAAGATTAGCACAATTTATATTTTCACATTTTAGGCACAATTACTTTAATTCATCATTTCACGAAATCTCAATAACAAGAAGAAAGACTAAGAAAACTACTCAGAATGCATGGGAAAAATAACACAAAGCATGGATTTCATTAAAGCTAACAAATGAATAACAAAAATACTTATCTCAATTCTTCTCCCTGACGGACTCTCAAGTTCCTTTGACTCTTCCTTCCAGTACAGCACACCAAAACGCTAAACACTCACTCAAAGAGTCTTAAATTACACTGAACTTTCACACAAATGACAAAGACTGACACCAAACTGACACACAACTGACTAGAATTCGTTTCTATTTATAGAAGGGGTCAAATCTCCAAAGGGCTCTTAAGCACCTCTTCAAAAAGCATCCAGGTTCATTGTATTTTGGCTCTTTTCAACTGTCTCGCCGTCGGCAGACTTCTAGAAGATGGGCTAACCGCGCCGATCTCACTGTCGGCGGGATCGATCTCGCCGTCAGCGGGCTCCTTATAAAATATTCAAAAACTTTCGGGAAAAACTCGCCGTCGGCGGCCTTTTCCTCGCCGTCAGCGGATTAGTTTAATTTTTATCTAATTGAGTCCTTTTTGCTCCAAATTCGCTTCTTTTGTGTTTTTTTCTTTCAGTACTTATAAATCTTTATTCCTGCAATAAAACAAAGAAAATACCTTTCTTTAAAGTGCAATTTCATATAAAATTAATATAAATCTCTCAATATATTTTCGAGTAATCAAATTCCCCTAAACTTAATTATTACTTGTCCTCAAGTAATTTAGATACTACATAGAAGTAAATGATTAATTGTAATAAAATTTTAATTCAGAAATACTATGAAATTGATTTAAATAAGTATTATAGTAAATTTTAATAGAAATATTTTTAAAATAATTAAATTAATTCTATAGATTTAAGGCTATTTAGTTATCAAGTATACGATTTTTAGTCTTCTATTTATTTCAAGAATGACTATACTTTTTAATATTAAATTACTTAAGATATTTAGATGATAAGAATTTCATGGAAGCACAACTTGTTAAAAGATTAATCCATATATATAAGTTCGAAATGTAATCGAAGTTTATCCTTTAGGTTGATTTAAATGAAGCTCAATTTTTGATAAGACATCTCCTCAAGCTTCTCTTCACTTTATATATATATATATATATATATATATATATATATATATATATATATATATATATATATATATATATATATATATATATATATATATATATATATATATTTCGGATTGATTTTCAATCCCTCTTTTTTTTTTTTTAAGTGAGGATCACTATTTCTAGTTAACTTCTTAATAATTTTGAACTCCATTTTTCTCTTCCTAAATTTGAAATTGAAAACATTCCTTACTTAATATATATTTCAAAGCTTTTATTTCGTTGAGTTTCAATCTTTTCTTTCTCAACTAAATACTTAAGAGTTTCAATCTTTTTTAACTATATTCTTATTTTTTTAAACTAAATTTCTTAACCTATAAAATTAGTTAATCATTAAAAGTATTTCTCTTAACTTTCTATAAGAATTAAATAAATTAATTTTAGCTTACTGAATTAAAATTACTACAAAAATTCATTTTTATGATAATTTTTTTAAAAAATGTAAATTGAGAACAATTTAATAATTAAATTTGAATTTTTTCCTCCCCCAAACTTAAATTTTTCTATCTATCTATATAGGGTGAAAAGGAAATAAACTGTAATATTTAAATCATACCTTTGAGCTTTAGGTATTTCTTCTTTTTAAATTTCTGCAGGCTTTTTCCATTACTTAATTAACCTGTACTGTTAGTATTTTTCTACACACGAAATATTAAAGAAAGTGCTGGGTAAAGAAGCTTAACACAATACTACCACATTTTATACTAACATATTATACTACATCCACATACATTTACTAATTCAATCAAAGATTACAATAGTAGTTTTGAAAACATTAGAAATTTAAAAACTGTCTAACTTTAACATCAATATTAAAACAATCTACACAACATCATAATCAAGCTTATAAACTAAAACATCAATACTAAAATGTAAAACAACAAACAAACAATAACAACATCAGAATCTATAACTAAACAAATAAACATAACATCTAATCTTCTGCATCAAAGTCCCAAACTATATTGTCATTTCCTGGATCAGTGGGTGGATTAGGCTGATAATGAGTATATCGGGGGCACTCAGGAAATACAACATCGAGCTCTCCTCTCCTGTAGCAATTCTCAGCATCATAATAAGCTATCTCATACTCTGAATGTCTTTGGAGATACTCGCTGTCATAATCATGTCTTCTTTCTAAGCCTCCAATTCTCTGATCAATATGCTCCAGCTTTTCTTCTATTTTCTCAAAACTTTTCCTCTATAGAGTCATCTCATTCATCAAATCTTGAAGGGTAGGAGTACTGTAAGGAGGAGGGTCATAACTAGTAGAGGGAATATCTCTACTTGAAGAAGGTACATAGCTCCTTGTCCCAGATCTCCATCCTTCGTGGGATTCATATTTCTTAATATTAGCCGGAGTAATGGGTTTCATAGGCTCAACCCATTCCTCATCATCTCTTGCCTCTACCCCAGATAATTGGCAGAGTGCATAGATCAGAACAGGGCGTCCTAGTCCTCCTCCACTTTCACTTCTTGCGGTGGCTAATATATTCTTATAAATGATACTTCCCACATTAATACTTTTTTGGTTCTGAATGTAGAAATTCGAATCGTTCTATCTCTTGTTACCTCACTATGGTGGTAAGTAGGTAACAAGGTAGAACAAATAAAATAGTGCCAGGCTTTAGATGATGCATTCAACATAGAGAGAGGAAAGTTTACCCGTTCTTGCTGCTTCATTTTCCAAACTCCTTTCCCGTCAGTGAGAAAGTCGATCACCTCTTCGAGTGGTCCTTCCATAGTTCCAAGTGTATCATACTCACTGGTGTAGGTGTCTTGTACTTCGTAATAAGCATTTATTTTTGCAGCGCTGAATTCCACAAAAAATCCTCTAACCTTAACTGGTGCATCTTCAGCCTGTGTTAGGTTGGAATAGAATTCTTTTACTACTTCTACAACGGCTCTGTTGGTTATGAAACAGAAATTTTCCCATCCTCTTTCTTTAATTATTCGCTCTACTTCACCTCCAGGACTTTTGAAAACTCGATCCTGAATGCATTTTCTGGCTTGAATATTGTGAAAATATCTTGATTGTGCCCTTGCATTCACAAAACGAGTTTCGTCGTAATCCACTCTTCTCTTTTGACGTGGAGCCATTTTTCAATCTGTGAAATTTACTAAAATTTTAACTAAACTTCTAAATATTACTAAGATGGCTTCCAATAGTTACTAAAATCAATCTAAATCAAGTTTCATGAATTTCTTCTAATTCTTTTCTTCTCATTTCGAATTTTTCTAAAATTTCTTAATGTAGAAGAAATTCATGGTGAAAATCAAAAATTTTTACATAGGAGTGAAGCTCTTACCAAGAGAAGATGAAATCCGACATCAAAATGTGTTGAAATCGCTTCAAATCCAAGATTCCACAAGCCCTATGTCTGTTTTTTAAGTTTTTGAGGAGGGAGACGATGAATAGTGTCAGTTAACTGGTCAAATAAAGTATATTTCGCGATCTCGCTATCGGCGAGAAATTTCTCGCCGTCGGTGAGCTAATTAATTCACCAAGGCCAAAGTTTCGGGAAAATCTCGCCGTCGGCGGGATTTCTCTCGCTGTCAGCGAGGTTTCCAAAAATTTTATATATTTTAATTTTTTATATTCTACTTAGATTAAGCCTTGTTAATTATTCCGGCTACTTAATTTGATATATTTATTATTATTTTTTATTAAGATTAGATACTAACACATAAATTCACACAACACAAACATTATAACTTTATAAATAAAATCCATGAACTTACAAACTTCAAACACTACATAACTAACAATTGACTTATTAAATTAACCCAAACACATCTAACTCAGCATTGCAATCCACACCACGATACTCTAAATGTTGAGACTAAACAAACAACATACAATCTCATCTAAACTGAGATTATCTACGTAAAGTTCAAAATAAATTAAAAACTAAATTCAAATCAACACACATACATATAATATGAATAGAAATCTCTGCTACTCATCAGAATCTGAACTGATCTCTTCTCTGATGTTTCCAATAGAACGTAGATGCACAAACAAATTATAGAAAGGCCTAAAAGGGAATTCTGCAGTAGAATCTTCTTCAATCCACCCATTATGTCTCAATAGTCGTATAAAACTTGCCTCCAGGTGTCCTGTATGGTCAAAGTGCTCCTTCATTCTCCAATCGATGTGATCGAATAAATCAGAGATATTATCAATAGAATTCATCACATTTTGTAGATCCTTCTCCAATCCTTTAAGTTTCCGTAAAATGAAGTTTGTTCTATCAGTCAGAGGTTTAACTAAAGGATTGTTTTGTGACGCTTGATCAGAAATAATTACTGTTTCATCTTTGTTATCCAATATAGGAAACATATCTGTCGGATCTAGTGGTTTCCAAGGCAATAGCACTTTTTCCCAAGCTTCGTAGGAAACTTGGTACTGACTACATAAAGCAAATATAGTTGATGGGTGTCTAAGTCCATGAATTGACCCATGCACCATTAATCCTAATGCAGAATTCACAATAATAGATCCAACATCAATAGGCAATCCAGATTGAATACAGTAATTTAAGATTGCGCATTCCTTCGAAACTTTGTTTACCCTCATAGTGGGTAGTAACTTTGATGAAATAAAGAAATTCCAATGCTTCGAGATGGGGTTAAGAAGTGACGTAGTAAAACTAACGTACCCGTCTTCTCGTAATTTCCAATCGTCAGGTTCATCGGTCAGATATCTGTATATCTCATTCATGTTGTATCTTGTAGGAAAAAAATTTGAATAGTGGCAAACATGAGTATTCTCAATCGAGTATAATTCATTTATCCGAGAAGGAGTGAAAGTTACCCATCTGCCTCTTACGTAAACACTTCCATTATGGATGGCATGCAGATTAGAGTAGAATTCTTTGACTACTGGAATGACTACAGTAGATGTGGTATAGCAGAATACCTTCCAACGTCGCTGAACAATCATTTCTTCAATTGTTGTTATTGAATTCTCTGCTCCTCTGTTTACGAACCCTCTTTCTTTAATCAGACGTTTCTTCATCAATACCTTGTTGAATAGTCGCTGAGCCTCAGAACTGACGAAATTTAGTCAGTTAAAAACTCCGGATTTTGTGGTTTCAAGTAGTTTGGAGGCCATAATAAATTGTTTTGGAGAGACTCTAGTCTTTTCTAAGGAAGAAGATAGTATAAAATTGAAGTTTTAAATGTTTTATATAGAGAAATGCCCTTAGAACCGTCCAAAACCGCAAAATAACTTACAAAAACCACTTTTGAACTATCTCGCTGTCGGCGGTAACGATCTTGCCGTCTGCGGGATAGTTAATTAATTTAACTGAAATTGGGCGCGCCGATCTCACTGTCAGCGATAACGATCTCGCCGTCGGCGAGATTAGGTAATTTGCCCAATTTTTCGCTCCGATCCGTATATTTTCTGATTTCTTCGTTTAGATTCAAATTTGTGATGATTCTAAAAAGTAAAATGAGTAGAATTCATTCTTTGTTTTAATTTTCAATAATATTGATAAATAGATCATAATTAACTACTATGGGTTGCCTCCCATAAAGCGCTTGGTTTAATATCGTCAACCCGACCTAATTTAGTTAGTAATCAGGTTGACTGAGCATTAAAACCTCTTTAAAATTTGGTCTTATTCCTTCAAAATAAGGTTTTAATCTGTGTCCGTTTACTTTAAATCTATGTCCAGTTTTTGGATCTTCAATTTCTATAGTTCTGTATGAAAATATTTGAGTTATAGTGAAGGTCCTAACCATCGAGATTTCAATTTCCCAGGAAATAATTTCAATCTTGTATTATAAAGTAAAACTTCTTGTCCTGGCTCAAAATTCTTCACGTTAATCTTCCGATCATGCCATAATTTTATTTTTTCTTTATAAATTCTATCATTATGATAAGATTCATGCAATAATCTTTTCTCACCAGCATCTTTCAGCTTATAATTAAATTATTTAATTGCCCAACAAGCTTTATGTTCTAATTCAACTGGTAAGTGACAAGTTTTTCCATAAATAAGCCTGTAAGGAGTCATTCCAATCGGAGTTTTATAAGCAGTTCTGTATGCCCATAATGCAGTGTCTAGTCTTATAGACCAATCCAATCTATTAGGGTTTACAGTTTTTTCTAAAATACGTTTAATTTCTCGATTAGAAACTTCAGCTAATCCACTGGTTTGTGGATGATAAGCAGTTGATATCTTATGAATAATGTTAAATTTTTCTACTAGTTTGTGAATATATTTGTTTCTAAAATGAGATACTCCGTCAGTGATAATCACTCTCGGCATTCCAAATCTAGTAAAAATATTTTTCATTAGAAACATTGAAACACTCTTAGCGTCACACCGAGGTAAAGCTTGTGCTTCAATTATTTAGAAACATAATCAACAACAACTAATATATATGAGTTTCCAAATGAAGGAACAAATGGTCCCATAAAATCTAATCCCCAAACATCAAAAATCTCAACTTCTAATATAAAATTTAGAGGCATTTCATTTCTTCTAGATATATTTCCTACTCGTTGGCATCTATCGCAAGTTTTGATATATCTATAAACATCTTTAAAAAGAGTAGGCCAATAAAATCCATATTGTAAAATTTTATAAGCAGTTTTATCTGTTCCAAAATGTCCTCCAAAATCAGAATCATGACATTTCTGAATGATTTGCTCTGTTTCTTCATAAGGCACGCATCTTTTAATTATAAGATCCTTACACTGCTTATATAAATATGGTTCATCACAAAAATATGATTTAGCGTCATGAATGAATTTTTTCTGTTGTTGCAAAGTTAACATAGGTGGTAAAATATCACTTACAATATAATTTACTATGTCAGCATACCATGGTATTTTCCACTCATTTATATTATATAATTGTTCATCAAGAAAATCGTCGGTAATTTCATTATCAGTGTCAGATAATTCATTATATTCTAGTCTTGATAAATGATCTACAATTTGATTATCAGTTCCCTTTTTGTTGATGATTTCAAAATCAAATTCTTGCATTAGTAATATCCATCTAATTAATCTTGGTTTGAAATCTTTCTTTTGCATTAGATATTTAATAGCAGAGTGATCGGTATGCACAATACATTTATTTCCAATTAAATAAGGCCTAAATTTATCAAAAGCATAAACAATTGCTAATAACTCTTTTTCAGTAACTGTATAATTCAATTCAGCATTATTAAGAGTTTTACTAGCATAGTATATAACTTTGAAAATTTTATCATATATTTGCCCAAGTACTGCTCCTATAACATAATCACTAGCATCACACATAAGTTCAAATGGTTTCTCCCAATTAGGTGAAACTATTATAGGTGTTGTGATTAATTTATCTTGTAATAATTCAAAAGCATTTAAGCATTCAGTTGTTAATTCAAATTTTTTGTCCTTTTCTAAAAGTTGGCATAGAGGTTTAGTAATTTTTGAAAAATCTTTTATATACCGTCTGTAGAATCCAGCATGTCCAAGAAAACTTCTTACCCCTTTTACTGTAGTTGGAGGTGGTAATTTAGCTATAACTTGAATTTTTGCAGGGTCTACTTCCATGCCATTTTCTGAAATTTTATGCCCTAATACAATTCCTCCTGCAACCATAAATTGACATTTCTCTTAATTTAGAACTAAGTTAGTTTTTTCGCATACTTCTAATTTTTTTTCAAGATGATTCAAGCATGCGTCAAATAACGTTCCGAATATAGAGAAATCATCCATAAATACTTCTATTCCATCATCAATTAATTTACTAAATATAGACATCATACATCTCTGGAATGTTGCAGGTGCATTACATAATCCAAAAGGCATTCTTCGAAAAGCAAATGTTCCATAAGGACTAGTAAATGTAGTTTTCTCTTGATCTTCGTGAGCAATATGTATCCGATGATAACCGGTATATCCATCTAAAAAACAAAAATATTTATGTCCGATTAATCTATCCAACATTTGGTCTAGAAATGGTAATGAGAAGTGATCTTTTCTGGTGGCTGCATTTAATTTTCTATAGTCAATACATATACGCCATCCAGTAACTTGTCTATAGGTATTAAATCATTATTTTCATTAGCTTTAATAGTCACTCCTCCTTTCTTAGGAACACAGTGAATTGGGCTTACCCAAACACTGTCCGAAATAGGATATATAATATCATTATCTAACCATTTTAATATTTCTTTCTTGACTACTTCTTTCATTATTGGGTTTAATCTCCTTTGAGGATCTACTCTTGGATTATGTTCATTATCTAAAATAATTCTGTCCATACAGATCGAAGGACTAATTCCTTTAATATCTGCTAAAGTCCAACCAAAAGTTTTCTTATATTTTTTTAATGTGTCTAACAGTTTTTGTTCTTGTGATTCATTTAATTCAGCTGATATAATAACTGGTAAAGTTGAATTGTTACCAAAGTAAGCATATTTTAAATGATTAGATAGAATTTTTAATTCGAGTTTAGGAGGTTTAATTATTGACGGAACTATATTTTTTTCAACGTTTTCAGTATTATCCAACATTTCAAATTTTTCTTGTATATAATCCAGTTTTTCATTATCTGCTTCTTCAATTAATTCTATATTTTCTTTTTCTAATTTTTCTTTATAATATTCTTTAAAATGTTCATTTTGCAAATGTTCAAGTATTTTCATTCGAAAACATTGATCATCTTTTTCTAAAGCAGGATATTTCATTGATTTTGCTATGTTAAAAGTTACTTTTTGATCGTTTACTCTCATAGTCAATTCTCCTTTCTGAACATCAATCATAACCTTTCCAGTAGCTAAAAAGATTCTTCCTAATATTATGAGAATTTCTTTATCTTCTTCCATATCTAGAACAATAAAATCTACTGGGAAGATAAATTTATCCACTTTTACTAATACATCTTCAATAACTCCCTTAGGATAAGTCACAGAACGATCAGCTAATCGAAGAGTTACCGAAGTAGGTGAAATTTCTCCTAATTCTAATCTTTTAAAAATTGATAGGGGCATTAAATTTATGCTTGCTCCTATGTCACACAAAGCTTTTCCATAAAATTTTTCTCCAATAGCGCAAGGTATAGTGAAACTACCAGTATCTTTTAATTTTTCAGGAAGCTTTTTCTGAATAATTGCACTACACTCTTCGCTCAGTGCAACAGTTTCATTTTCTGTGAATTTTCTTTTTTTATTTAAAATATCTTTCATAAATTTTACATAATTTGGCATTTGTTCTAATGCTTCTACAAAAGGAATATTTACCGTTAATTTTTTTAAAATTTCAAGGAATTTAGCAATTTGCTTATCTTTTTTATGTTGTTTAAGTCGTTGAGGAAATGATGGTGGTGGTTTTTCTATAGATATTTTCAAAGGGATCAATGGATATTCTAAGTTTTGATCTTGTTGATCCTTTTCTTTCTCAATTTCCACTTCCTCATTTTTACTTTCTGTTTCTTTCTGAATTTTAGTTTCTAACTCTTTTCCGCTTCTTAATTGTATCACTTTAATTTGTTCTTTTTCTTGGTCTTTAGGGTTTATTTCCACATTACTAGGAAAAGTTCCAGGAATTCTATTGTTAAGCGCAAGATAGAATATGTCCGAGTTGAGTTTCAATATTTTTAATTGCTCGTTCCTTGATTTTGTAAGTGATTTCCTTGAATTTGTAATTGATTTCCTTGATTTTGTAAGTGCTGACCCATACTTAATATTAATTCTTCTATAGATAACTTTTTATCTTTAAATTGAGTGTTATTAAATCCAGGTGGATAAGAAGGTTTATAATTTGTATTTCCTTGATTAGGTAGATTTCCTATAGAGTTGTTCATCCATTGTTGATTAGCTGTATTGTTATTCCAATTAAAATTTGGATGATTTTTCCAACCAGGATTATAATAATTCGCATAAGGATTATTGGGTCTATTATTAATAGCATTTATAGTTTCATAAGGAGATTGATAATCTATAATTTGTCCGAGATGAGTTTTCTTCTAATATAGGAGAGTAATTCATTCCAAAATGATCTAATTTCTTTGATATAACGAATAATTTGAGAAGCTAACATAGATATTGCATCATTTTCATGAACACTAGCTATCTTTTTAGGATTTATTCTTTCAGCAGGCCATTGAAAATTGTTAGTAGCAATTTCTTCGATTAACGCATATGCTTCATCAAATGATTTTGACATTAATGAACCTCCAGCAGCAGCATCAATGATTGATCTAAGAGATCCTACTAATCCATTATAAAAAGTTTGTATAATTAACCAATCTGGTAACGCATGATGTGGGCATTTCCAAAGAAGTTCTTTAAATCTCTCCCAAGCTTCATATATGGATTCTCCATCAAACTCGACTAAAAGATGTTATATCATTTCTAAGTTTTGCAAGTTTTCGAAGGAGGAAAATATTTGGATAGAAATTTTTGTGATAATTCTCCCCAAGTTTTAATAGATCCAATTCGCTAATGAATTTAACCACATCTTAGCTTTTAAAGAAAAAGGAAAAAGCCTAAGTCTAATAAGCATCATTAGATACTCCTTCATATTTAAAAGTAGCACATAGTTCCAAAAAACTAGCAAAATGTAAATTAGGATCTTCATTAGGTGAACCACTAAATTGATTATTCTGTACCATTTGGATAATTTCAGGTTTAAGTTCAAATGAGTTAGCAGCTACATCAGGGTTTTGAATAGTTAGGTGAATTTCATCTAATGTAGGGTTAACATAATCTCTTAATGGTCTTTGTTGGTTTATATTTTTAATTTCTGGATTATTTGCCATTTGTGTTAAATTTATAATTTCTCTCTTTTGTTTTCTAATTCTTTTAATTGTGCGCTCTAATTCTGAATCGTAAGGTATTAAATTTTTGTTTCCAAATTTACGCATACAATTTTTAAGTAATATTTAAAATAGTCCGTTACTCTAGTAATTATTTTAATAATTCTATTAATTACCTTAATAATTACTTTACTTCACTCCCCGGCAACGACGCCAAAAACTTGATCCACTTTTCGATATTTATACTTACAACTATGATATTAAAAGTTAGCAACGACACCAAAAACTTGATTCCACACTGAATTTATACTGATGATTCTGTTTATGGATTTTATGATTTATATTGTGGATACTACGCAAGTATACGTATCGTTATCAAGTAATATAGGGCTCTAATGGAGTCCTAGATATCGATCCCACATGGAAGTTAGAAAATTTCAAAGACAATTTAAATTAAACTTACTTACTATTCTAGTATACGGAAATTAAGAATACTTAAACTAAAATAAACTAATGCTTAAGGTTGAATATAAGATTTTAGAAAAGTATCTTTCTCCTTATTTTTTAGAGAATTAAGTGAATGAAAAATTAAATAAGTTTTTAATGTATTGTGCCAAATAGGAGCATTCCTATTCTTTACCCTTTGGTCCAGGTGCAAAGAACATTGACTAGTCTTATGTTTGATTACTGAATCTGCGGCTAGGTCGGGAGGATACCGATCGCCACTTCAGAGCTCCCACGTTCCCCTTGAATGAGGGCTAACATCTACACTTCAGCTCTCAAACAATAAGACCGAATTGAATATTTTAGTCTGTCACACTAAAATGTCCAATTCTACGTCCGATAGTTAATATTTTCCTATTTATTTGCATCCTCCTTCCAAGGCTTTTGACTTCCCTGAATTTTGGATGTAATCTTTACTATAGTTGATATTTTAACATATGTTAACAAATCAATTGGCCAGATTGAAAGTAAATTAAGATTTAAGTTAAAGATTAGCACAATTTCTATTTTCATATTTTATGCACAATTACTTTAATTCATCATTTCACGAAATCTCAATAACAAGGAGAAAGACTAAGGAAACTACTCAGAATGCATGGGAAAAATAACACAAAGCATGAATTTCATTAAAGTTAACAAACGAATAACAAAAATACTTTTCTCAATTCTTCTCCCCAAGCAGACTCTTGAAGTTCCTTTGACTCTTCCATCCAGTACATCATACCAAAATGCTAAACACTCACTCAAAGACTCTTAAATTACACTGAACTTTCACACAAATGACAAAGACTGACACCAAACTGACACACAACTGACTAGAATTCGTTTCTATTTATAGAAGGGGTCAAATCTCCAAAGGGTACTTAAGCACCTCTTCAAAAAGCGTTCAGGTTCATTGTATTTTGGCTCTTTTCAACTGTCTCGCCGTCGGCAGCTTGATCTCGCCGTCGGCGGGCTTCTAGAATATAGGCTAACCGCGCCGATCTCGCTGTCGTAGGGATCGATCTCGCTGTCAGCGGGCTCCTTATAATATATTCAAAAACTTTCGGGAAAAACTCACCGTCGGTGGCCTTTTCCTCACCGTCGGTGGGTTAGTTCAATTTTTATCTAATCGAGTCCTTTTTGCTCCAAATTCGCTTCTTTTGTGCTTTTTGCTTTCAGTACTTATAAATCTTTATTCCTGCAATAAAACAAAGAAAATATCTTTCTTTAAAGTGCAATTTCATATAAAATTGATATAAATCTCTCAATATATTTTCTAGTGATCAGACATCTTGTTGATGAATTGACCAATAGTGATGAGTGGACATTGAAAGAAAAATGCGAATGGTGGGCATCTTGGCTAAAAAAACTGAAGGATTTGTTATAATTGATTTTATTTTGTTGTTTAAAGCCTTGTGCTACAAGACATGCATTTAATTTTGTAGGTGCTCTATCTAGAGAGTACTTGGTGTGATATGTCCATTTGCAACCGATAATATTTGCTTGAGGAGGCGAATGAACGAGGGCCCAAGTTCCTTGATGCTGAAGTACTTCAAATTCTGAGAACATAACCTTGTGCAGTTAGGTGGTGGGGTCGAGTATGAGAAGTTAATGTGTGAAGGTTTAAAAGTTGTTTGAATTTGAGTGATTAGGTTTGAAAGCGGTTTGTCATTGAGAGTTTGGGTGTTTGAGGTGATCTTTTTGGTGGGAGGTTAGGTAGTGGTCTTGGTGATTTGTTTTCGTGGAAGAGGGTATTGGGAGGGAGGGAGATTAGAGGTTGTGGGTTGGCTGTTTGAGTAGACTGCTAAGAAATGGAAGTGAGTAAGCTCGATGGAGTGTAAGTTTTAGAAGTAAGAGATGAAGTTGGTGGAGTGTGGTAGGAAAATATTGTTTCGTTGAAGACCAAATTTCTATATATGATAGTTAGGTTTGTTAAGGTTTTGCAGCAGTAGTAGCCTTTGTGATGCGGTGGATACCCAATAAAGATGGAAGGTGTAGATAGATGTGAAAGTTTATGTGGAGTTGGTGGCATTTTCCAAGGATAGCTTAGGCATCTAGAAATGCGAAGATGGGTATATGTGTGATATATGTGATAAAGAATTTCGTGGGGAGTTTTGAGTTTTGTAGCCTTGGATGACATGCGATTTATGAAGTAGGTAGCGGTTAGAAGTGTGACTGTCCAGAATTTATAAGGAAGGTGAGAGGTATGGAGAAGAGTTCTCGTTGTTTCTATTAGGTGGTGATGCTTCTGCTTGGCTACTCGATTTTGTTGGAGGGTGTAGGGATAACTGAATTGGTGAATAATGTTAAATGAATTTAGGTATGGACTCGAGGTATGATATGTATATTCTTCTTCACCATCATACCTTAGGATTTAAATGTTTGTATT
The DNA here is from genome assembly GCA_022702705.1 of Papilionanthe hookeriana x Papilionanthe teres. NCBI lineage: Eukaryota > Viridiplantae > Streptophyta > Magnoliopsida > Asparagales > Orchidaceae > Papilionanthe > Papilionanthe hookeriana x Papilionanthe teres. The sequence continues at coordinate 30,470,174 of CM040428.1, forward strand.
ATACTATGTTTGGACTATTTTGTGGAATGTTATGAATTTATTTGTTGTTTCAGATTTAGTGAACATAGGAAACTTCCATGTGATTTTGGAGAAGTCATTAATAAACAAAAGATAATATTTTTATCCTCGTATTGAATGGGATGATGCAGCACCCAAACATCGAAGTGATCAAGATTGAAATAACACTTAAACTCAAAAATTGAAATATTAAAGAGATGTTGGTGATTCTTAGAGGTGTTGCATTCATTACAAGAAAAATTAGAAAGTGGACTAGCTATAGTATTTGTTGTCCTGGAGATTGTGTTTGTGGTAGTGTGATGAGGATGCCTGAGCCTTTGATGTCAAAGTTGGGTTGATGAGGGATAGTATGTAATGGTAGCCAGGGTAGAGATAGGATAGATGTCGTTCTTGCTAGGGCTGTGGTGAAGGATTTGATAAGTTCTCCAGTCCTTGACTACAAAACTAGACGGTATAAATGATATGTTACAATTATTGTCAGAAATTATCTACTTTGTGGACGGAGGGTAGATTATGAGATAGGAAGGGAGAGTAAAGGGCCTTGGAGAGGTGGAGCTTATGCTGAGGTTCAGGTCGAATGCCTTGACTTTTGTGGGGAGGTTTGAGCCATCGTTAATGATAACTGAATTTAGTCTGTTGTGAGGTTTAACATGTTGTAGATAATCATAATTGGAGATAAGATGAATGGTAACTCTTACGTCGAGGATCCAGTCCTCTGAATGAGAATCAATTGTTGTCATTAGAACAATTATTAGTTTGATTGAGGGATATGAGCTGATATTGTTCGATGCCAGCAATGTAGAGCTATGTCTGGATTTGCCGCAGATTTGGCAAGTTGGACAGTCAGAGGAGTCTCGAGTTGCGACCTTCCCTGTATTAAGTTGATGTGTTGTTCTTTCTCTGTTGTTGTAATGATGCCTACCACAACCACTTGTACCATTGGATCCTCCACTAGTGGTAAACATTTCAACAACAGTAGCGTTGGATTCTTTGGCATTTTTAGACAAGTTGCTAATCTCCTTACTGCAAAGCAGGGAATACAAGTCACCCAGCTTGATCGGCTATGAGCTAGTTTGAATGGTTTTTTTATAGGACTAATTGGGAGTGGGTAGGCCACTAAGAATGTGGAAGATGATGTCCTCAAGGTATATGTGACCTCTAACAACTATTCTGTTATTGACGAGAAATTTGATGGTCTAAGAGATTGATACATGGATTGGTTTTTCTTGGAGATGTGGTGAATGTTATTTCAAAGCTGGGTGACTCGAGAGTGGTTAATGGACTGCAGTCGGCATTGAAGGGTTTTCCAGATTTTCTTGATGGATTCAAGGTTGATGATATAGGACAGAATTGTAGGGGATATAGTGGAGTTGATTGCCATTGAAAGGTTTTGATCAATGAGCTGCCAGCATATGAAATGAGGAATGAGATGGTTTGGCCATCAAAGGTGTGGATGTGAGATGAGGGGCAGGTTGTGGTTCCATCGAGGAAGCTCTCGAATCCATTAGATTTGAAGAGTTTGTATATTTAGGCTTCCCAGGAGGGTAGTTTTCAACGGTGAGTTATAAATTGGCTATAATTTTGATGTTGGACACCATAAACTTGATTGATCAAGGAACGTGAGTGTCTGCCATGTCTGGATGAGCCGGATTGGCTTCTTGGTTTGTAAAGGAGGAGGTCTCGGACATTGAAGGTAGAAGAGAACAAAAAACAAGAGAGATAGTTAAGAGAAGTTTTAGGGATTTGTGGAGGAACTTTGATAGCCTGGTTGCTCTGATACCATGTAAGAATTCATTGGTATTAGAAGAGTAGATGCTTCATAAGAGTTGCAGCCATGAGACATTTAACTCTCATTTCTTATAGTAGAATGGTAAAATAATAGAGTTGTGATTGATGAAATTAAGCTATTACAAAGCTATGCTGTATAGATGAAGGCTAGAGAGTATTCTAGAAGGTAAAAATGTGGTCCTAACGATTAGAGAAGTTAACAGAGAGAGTGGAGAGGTACTTTCTTGTACTGCTTAGTGTTATAGGTTTGTTAGGGGTGAGTAGTGGCTGGTGACGAGCAGCAATAACAACTGATGTTGACAAATGCCGATCAGTGGAGGCGGTAGCAGCCCAAAAAGGTTCCCTCTTATAGGGTATGGGTATCTGAAATTTACAAAAAATAAATAAATAAATCAATAAATAAATACATTGAAAATGAAATAGAAAAAAAATTCTAAATACTTCAAAATTTTACTTGCATTTCATTTTTCCAAAACCAGTAGCTTCTTTTCAAGATAAATGGTTTTTTTTTGTGGTACCCATTTTTCATCGAAGCAAATCCCCCCTAATTCTAAATTTGATTGAATCACGATGCCAATGTAAGCATGATAATATAAAGTCCACAACAACAACAATAAGCCTTTATCCCACTAAGTTGGGTCGGCTACATGAATCCTTTTTCTCCATTATGTCCTATCGAGTGTCATATTTTCATTTAATTCTAATAAATTGAGATCTCACTTTATACAATATGCTAAAAAATTTTTATGTCTACCATCTAATGCTAAATGAATGTATTTGTGAAAGGATTGGTGGAGCTCCAGCGGCAGAAAGATTAGAGTGTCATCTTTGATAGTTTGGTCATATTAAACGTCGATCATCTCATGATCTGATTAGGAGATCAGATGTTTTAGATTGGACTTATGTCAACAAGAGAATACAATAATTAGAAGATATCAAAAAGATAATATATTACAATAATAAATATTTTAGATTTCCACTATAAAAGTGAATTATGTGTTAATTCTCTTGATATAACAATGTAAGTAATCAACATGATCTTAAAAGTGTTGTACTAAAGAGGCTTAGATGTTTACAGATACTTTAAAATAGCGTATAAAAAATTGAAGTAAATTTTTTATGTTCAACTATAACATGCTAAATAAGAAAATAGAAGACATTTTCTATAATACTTTATAAGGGAAATTTACATACATATCACAAAATTATTTACATATACAATATTTAAATTTTGATACCTTCATATATATATATATAATTTAGCGCAAAAGCATCGCCAAAATTTAAATTTTATAGATCGATTCATATTTTTCCAACTTATTAAAGAAAAAGTAAATCAAATTATTATGATAAAAAATGATCAAATTAATACTTAAATTCTTTCATATTAGACAAAAATAATTATAATATATAAATATATATAAATAATCAATTTATTTTTGAATGATTTAGATATCTACCATACAATTCTTATATATTTAGATATCTAAATCCTAAAATTTTATATTTATATTTATAATATCTTGTTGTCATGAATTCATGCATAAAAATATGTATTTAATGTTAAAAGATAACAATAATAATATTTCTTCCATGATATTAAAGTTCTAAGTGATATGCATATAATTATAAATATCCCTTTTTTTCTTATATTACAATTTTAAAACCCTTCTTTACCAAATTATAGATCAAACATTCCCACACAATCTTTTTCCGACTTCATTAATGTTTATTGCTCATACTGAGAAAATATTAAGTACATGCAACTTGAGCAAATATTAGGTGCGGAATCAGCATACACGCGGACTTCAATAGAGGTATAAATGAGCCGAACACGAGCGAGCCAGGCACTGCTCGATTTTGGCTCATTTATATTTCGAGCTCAAAAGTGTGTTCGTGTTCGGCTCGTTTGCTTAGCGAGCCAAACACGAGCCGAACACGAACCATTCACGAACAAAGAGTTGTTTTGACAATCCTAATCACGTACCCATAAGATGTTAAGGATTGAGGCAAGATTTACAAATTATTGTTTATATTAAAACATCATTTGAATCTAATTTAATAATTTTTATTCTATTTTATTAATTAATACTTTTAATTGATTATAAATCACTGTAGCCTAGTAGTCAATTAAAATTTTTAAAAGTACTACCCAACAAAATATAATTGATGAGTAATATTTCAAGCCAAAATGAGCTGAACACGAACGAACAAATCTGTGTTCGTGTTCGGTCGGTTAACTTAGCGAACGAGCATAATACGAGCTTCTTAACTAATCGAACATGAGTTACTCGCGAACAATGAGTGATTTTGACAAGCCTAGACTTCAATACAACAATATTGTACTCGGTCATATTCATGGGTACAATCATGAATATAATTCTGTACAATATAATTATACCGAAATCCGATGCATGCAGACTATAAAAATATAAGAAAAGTGTGCATATAAAAGTGCTCTACTCTTACTTGATGTCCCTTAATGCATTGCACGTAACTAAAATTTTCTGGCTCATAATAGGCTACCGTTGCAAGTACAAGTCATTTTAGCTGTAAGACATCAGGCCATGAATTCCGACCGTTAGAGTTCAATTTAAACTGCCGCTAAGCCATTGACGCGTTCGTAACTCATGAGCCGCTGTAAACACAACGGTCATCTTTCTCAGATTCAATTCCTTATGAAGAATACGATTCTCTATCTGTCTACGCGTATTCACCGAAAGCGAAGGTGTTTTACTTTCTAAACAAAGGAAAACAACTAATAAGAGCCAGAGAGATATATCAATTCCCTCCTCAGACTTTCTAGCTATAAATCATATCATGTGAGAGACAGAAACCACATCAGCCCTTCTAATTTAATTTCTCGCAGCAACTGCTCGCTTTCTCTCTCTGTCTTTATCTGAGAGATGGGGGAGAAGATGGTGGAGCTGGAGAAGAAGCTGAAGCTGAAGAAGAGAGGGAAGGAGCTGAAGCGCCTTGTGAAGATAGGGGCTAAGGCTGTTGGTTCAACCTGCATGAAGGGATGGAAGAAGGTTCAGAAGCTTGCCAAGAAGATTAATAAGCCATCTTCTTCTTCATCATAATTGCGCTAGAACTATTGATTTTGTCATTTCATTAACTACTCTTTCTCTCATGCTCCATTTTCGTTGCTTTTGTATGGTTGTTTTCCATGTTATTTCTTTGTTCCTTGGCGTCAGTGTATTTATTTTATCGATGCTTATAAATGTAAAATAGAACTCTTCAGGTTGATGTTTCCCTTTTTTTTTTTTTTCTATGATCATCATGAGGAAAATATTAATAGTTTGATGAGAAAATGTTACGTCTTGATGTCATGAAGATGAGATAGATTGCATCACATCATTTCAATGCACGACATGGTGTGATCCACGCTGTTTACATCTGATTTATCGAACATAATTTTTTCTTACGTTTGTGAGAATTGGGCTCATTGTGCCCATTAAATTTAGGGTTTTGAGCACTTGTAGGAGGGATATTTTCGAAGTTGCAGCAGAATATTGCCAATCAACTCTCTTTATATGCTAAAAAATGATAAGTATATTCATAAAGCTTGCATGTATGTGTGGTAGCTTCATAAATTTTTTTTCAGAAATCACAGCGAAATGGTGTCAACATACATCTGAAGAAAGAATTTTTCATCAATCGTAAATATGAACAAGAATAATTAAAACAACCTAACAATAAGAACACTAAAAGAATGTGATTTGATTAAGAATGATTTTACATCTGCACGACAAAATATACAAATATATGCCATCAAATATTATCTGAATGTAATATTGCTTACACTCTTTTTGGTAAACCCTTTGCTGTTAGAAGTATATAAGATTGAGTATATTTTTGGCTATTAGTATTACGTTACTCATATTATAGAGTTTTAGATGAATCTATTGACAATTTATTCGGCATTAGATATATTTGTCTTAAATTTAGTAAATCTTCAATGCAGTTTTTTCAAAGATAAAGTTATATTTTTTAGAAAAGTTAATGAAAAGTTTAAATTTTAATATTGTTTCGACTTTTATTAGCAATTCATATTATAGAATCGACATTATTTTTGGTATTTAGGTTATTGAGTTGTGGGACTCATTGTGACATAGTTGCTAAGCATTTTAGTTTAAGCATTAAACTTCATATATGTCAATGATATGATGTATTTAATCAAGTATGTATAAGAGTTCTCAAAGGATTAAAGCTTGAGAAAATGATTCTCTCGTATTAAAATTTTAAAAGTTATAAACCTTAAAAGTTAAAAATATTCTTTATATGTTATCAACAAAATTTCATAATCTGGCATAAAGCTCCAGGCGATCAACACATATCTCAAAGCATTTTTTAAGTAAGAAATGCCCAAACTCCAATTAAAAATCACCCAAAACACATATTTCAACAAACTTATAGTCAAACTGGTCGGTCTAACACAATGATATCATACTAAGTTGGTCCAATTCAAGTCAAATCAAGCTCAGATGAAGCTATTAAGTCATTTTTCGAGGTTTCTAATGCCCAATTGGAAAGTAAAATGGATTTCAAATCTAATAAGCGTACAATCGAATCAAACATCTCGACGAGAGTAATACAATGAGCCTAAGATCATTAAATTTTGACTTTATTAAAGCACTCAAATGTTAATAGAATGTCTTTCATTAAGAGGGACCAAGATCTTGAACCAGAGGAAGCCCAGAGCTTGGAGGTGAAGGAACCGAGGTCTAGTATTATATATTGAAAGTCCGGCGAACGTCACCTGGTTCTACAGCTGCCAGCCACCATTGGCCACCACCGCAAACCATCAATAAAGGATTTAGGCAAATTAGCGTAGGACGAATGCGACACTGATTCGGGAATATTTCGCTGCTAAACAGATTTGCATCATAATTGAGGCCCATGCTAAACGAAGTGTCGATAATGCAATTAGTGACAAACATGTCCGATGCAGATAGCTTGTGTCTATCTTAGAGTCTGTCAGTATCATCGTTAACAAGCTTCAATGCAATCCACTCGGACACAACATTTAACATCAGTGCATAGAAAGGTGGTGGATGCAAATTAACATGGTTATTTGCATCAACTTAATATAGCAGAGATGTTATTTAGTATTGGAATGTATCAAATAGTGGCAAAAAAATCATAGTTATTAGCGTCGGAGTTTTCGACTCAAGTCTGACGCAAAAATTTAACAAATTTTAAAAAATATATAAAAAACGATCATATTTTCATAACTTGTAGACAACGAGTTTATATCACAAACAATTACCATTAAAATTCAGAATCTATACCAATAAAAATTACCAACAATGAATATAAATATAATTTAACAAATATCAATCAAAATATGTGAAATTTTACATTTAAATACAAAATCAATGTTACATCACTGCAAAGAAATAAAATAGATAAACCCCTACAATGGGGGAGCATCATCAAGTTTATAATCATCCTCAACATCCTCTCCCTCCACCTCATCTATAGTTTTTTTTTTATTATTAAATTATTTGATTGATTGATGTGTTCACCATAAATCTTAGATGATTTTCTATCTAAGTGATCAGATATTATATTTAAAGAATAATATGCTTCCCATAGAAGAATAAATATTACCTCCTAAATGGATTTAATTATTCAGAGGTTGAAAATCTTTTAAGACATTGGTCTAAATAAAATATGTTTATTTCTTACCTTACAGGTGTAAGATATAGTTAATTTTATTATGGGGTCTAGTATCCCTATGACCCGATATAAATATATGCGTACTAAAATCTTCTTCCCTTGCAACGGCGCCAAAAACTTGACCCGAAGTCCTCTGAAGATCAACGTACTAATTAATGCTTTCAAAAATATATGTTATAAATAATAATAGCGACTAGTGTATATAAATATAATTTTATGAAAAATATTTTACACACTAAGGGTTCAACGCAAGTATACGTATCGTTTCAAGTAATATAGGGCTTTGAAACAAAGACCCCAGTATCGATCCCACGACGAGAGAGTTATAGATCTTTAAATATTTTTATTTTAAAGTATTTCTTTTATAATGAAAAATAAAATATCTTTAATTTACTAGATGCAATAATAAAGCAGAAATAAAATAATTGATGTAAATAGCAATAAGAAAGCTAATTTCTCCCTTTCAATTAATCCATGATTTTCTAAGATAATGATAATATTCGTGGAGAATATAAATTTATGGTATTGTGCCAAATAGAAGCATTCCTATTCTTTATCTTCGCTCGATAGTATAAAGAACATTGGCTAGCCTATAGATCAGGTCCGGATGTATTGTTAGTAGAATGGGTTAATCTAGGCTCACACTACAAGATGTCCAAAGGTGGCTATGGTCGGCCCTACTAGTGACCCTTTCCTTTTCTATAAACCAAATCATAAGAATTTAGTCTGTCACTCTAAAAACTTATCAATTCTACGCCCAATATATAATATCTTCCTATTTATTTGCACTTCACCTTGAATTTTAAAAAGGAATTTTTATAAGTATGTAAAAAATTCTAGAAAGAAAAATTTACTTCTACACATGCTTTTATGAATAATACTGAAATAATGAAGCAGGTATAAAAGTAAGCAGGCTCATTAGTAATTAAATTAAATGACTATACTACTTATAATAACAGAAATATAACAACCATACTAACTACTAAACAGTAGGCTGAAACAGAAATAAACATAAATTCATCCTAATTTCAATCTTAAACACAATACATTAAAAATACTCTAACAACAGTCTCAACACCAAACAATCCACACAAAGTACATAAACAAATCTAAACTAGCAAACAACAAACAACAATCAATACTAGCAAACAAACTAAACTAACAACAGACTTAGCACATCTCAGAGGTAAATCAGGCTACTAATCACTGTCTATAGCCTCATCATCGTCATCATCACAAAAGAAAACTCAAAATCCTTAGGATCAACATAAGGTGAGAATCTAGGAAAGGTAGGAAACTGAACATCATGCTCTCCCTTCAGGAATCTAACGAGAGCTTCATCATACTCATCATCGTAACTACTCTTCCTCTGTGTATACTCAGATAAATGATCAATTTTCTTATAAATAGAATCAACTCTGCAGTGAGTTTGAAATAACTCATGCTGCTGCTCTATAAACTGATCATGCATCGATTCCCAAAAACTAGATGGTGGCTCAGCAGTAGAAGTAGAAGGTCTACCTGAAGTGGGTGCAGAAGTAGGAGCGGTCGACTCGAAGACGATCATATATGCTAACACTCTCCTGCCCAATTGGTTTGGTAGTTTTCAGCTTCTCCTCAGAAATATCAACAGTAACTCCATTGCTAACACATAAAGAATAGATCAAAGATGGGAATCCCAATCCCACAGAAGTGCTGGATCTAGCAGTAGACTCCACAAAATCATAAATGATACTACCAACATCTATCAGCTTCCTCTCCTGAATGCAATAGTTTAAGATAGCACGATCTCTAGTGACTTCGCTCAGGTGGTGGGAAGGTAGAAGTCTAGCAGAAATAAAGTAATGCCATGCATTGGAAATACCATTTAACTTATAAGATTTAAAATTTACCCGTTTGTCATTCCGGATCTTTCAGGCTCCAGTGCCGTCAGTCAAATAAGCAATGATGATCTCAAGATCTCTCTCAGATGGAGATAATCCAGAATAGTGGCACTCAATGGTAGGTGGCAGTCCATAAAACACATTGATCCTCTCCGGAGTAAATCCAACTCCGACACCTCTAACGAAGACTTCGTAGTCTTCCGCATCTAAAAAGTTAGCATAAAATTCATGAACGACTGGAATAACAACAACAGTAGTGAAATAATAGAATCGTTGCCAGTTGTGCGCAACGATTGTGTTCTCGATCATTTCACTCGGATTGTAAAAGCTTTGCTCTGAGATAAACTTTCTCGACGTCGCAAATTCGTGATATTGAAAATGCGCTGCCGCAGTCGCGAACTTGCTACTGTCAACATTTTCTCGTCCCTTCCCTCGCTTAGATTTCGGTGCCATCTAAACGTTAAAGAAAACAAGAACAAATTTAGGAATCAAATATTTAAACTCTTTTTAAGTTTAAGAAACTTAAAATAAGTTTAAAATTCCAAATAGAATACCTAAAAATCAAAATTTTTCTCAAAATTTTAGTTTTTAGCAAAACATAGGAAAAACTATGGTGAAAATCGAAAATAAATGGATTAGAGTGTAGATCTGACCTCGAGAAGAAGAAATCAAGTGATTTCGCGCCCAAATACTTGATGTTTTGACCTCAAAATGGATCTAAGAGGTGTATTTTCATGAAAATGGGGAAGGAGATGAAGTTATGGCGTCATCCATGGCTAATGGGGTTTATATGTTAATTTTTGTTTAAGCAGGCCGAACCGGCGTTTAGGCGCCGAATTCTGGCGCCTAGGCGCCAGACTCACCTTTCACAAAAATCACTCTAAAAATTTTATTTTCCACCAAAATTCATAAATTCAACTTCCAATTACTCATATTAGAGTAGGGCTTCAGTTTCTAACTTCCAAAACATTTTCCAAAAATTTTAAAAATTAAATATTAAATCCACCAATCAAACATAATGTTTAAATCAAACTCCTCTAATTTCCATTTATAATCTTCAATATTGGCTTAATACACTTCAGATAAGTATAATATAATGATTCAAGTCCTAACACACAATCAAACAACACAATTTGAAAATAAATACAACACACATTGAACATGAAAGCAAATACACAATCAAACACAATCGATTCACTAAATCAATACAACGACTCACTAGATAAATCACGATCTCACCAAATCACTATCTAATTTCCATTATCTTGGCAAGGAAAACTATTCAGCCCACTTGGGAAGAACACTAATGCTCTCGGAAAATCCGTAGCCGTTTTCTCGTCAATCCATTTGTTCTTCACATACATTTCAACTTGAGCATCTTGATAAGCCGCTAGATGATCAAATTGGAGTTTCGCTTGCCATTCCAGATGTTCAATCTGATGATACATCTCATGAAGGCGATCTCCAATACTCTTGAAATCCGCTTCAAATTTATCAAGACGATTAGAAATTTTCTCCAAACTTAAAGCGATGAAACCATTGAAGTAGGGTTGAGGATCTTTTGGACCTTTGTCTCTAGCCTCTTCTCCAAGACTTCTCCTCTCCATTTCTTCAAAAATCCTCTCTAATCTCTCAAGAATGAAGTGTAAGGGTCGAAATATTGATTGCTTAGGGATTGGGGACGAAGATGGGTTAATTTAAAGGGGAAATTGTGTGAAAAACTGAAAAATTTTTGGTTTTTACACAACCCAGTAACCGTGGCGCTTAGGCGCCAAATCTGGTGCCTAGGCGCCAGACCCATCGACAACTGCTTATTCTGGCGCTTAGGCGCCGAATTCTGGCACCTAGGCGCCGGAACCATGTTCGACTCCGTTTCGCCTAACGTCAAATTTCAAAGTTTTGTTCTCCAAAAATAGGTAAATTATAATGGTAAGATCAGAACAAACTCAATAACACAATTATACATAATTTTGATGAAGGTTAACTTGATCTCCTTTTTACTCACATATGAAATAGAGTGATCCAAAGTCCAAACATTATATACTCCAAGATAATTTTTAATTTTCTGAAGTTATATAAAATTAGTCAAGACCGAGACATAACCTTACATTAAAAATGTAAAAACACACTAAAAATAAAATCTATGAGTTGCCTCCCATAAAGCGCTTGGTTTAACGTCGTCAGCCCGACCTAAGTAATTCTTTAATCAGGTTGACTCAATTCATAAGCCTCTTTATAAATCTTTTTAATGTCTCCCAAATAAGGCTTCAATCTTAATCCATTAACTTTAAAAATTTTTCCCGTTTTGGGGTCTTTAATATCCACGACTCCATATTGGTATACTTTTTCCATTATATATGGTCCCATCCATTTTGATCTCAATTTTCCAGGAAAAAGTCTTAAACGAGTATTAAATAGTAATACTTCTTGTCCAGAGCTCAAATATTTTTCCCGAAATCTTTTTATCATGTAATACCTTCATTTTCTCTTTATAAATTTTTGCATTATCATATGATTCATTTCTTATTTCATCCATCTCATTTAATTGCAATAATCATTTTTCTCTTGCAGTATTCAAATCAGAATTAAAGTCCTTTATCGCCCAATAAACTTTATGTTCAAGTTCAACAGGTAAGTGACAGTGTTTACCAAAAACTAACCGGTAAGGTGACATTCCGATTGGTGTCTTATAAGCCGTTCTATAAGCCCATAATGCGGAATCAAGTCTATCAACCCAATCAGTTCTTTTAGAATTAACAGTCTTCTCTAAAATTCTTTTAATTTCTCTCGTTTGATACTTCGACCATTCCACTTGTTTGTGGGTGATAAGCAGTTGCAATTTTATGTTTGATTCCAAATTTTTGCAGTAATGATTGAATGCTTATATTTCTAAAATGACTTCCACCATCAGTGATAATTACCTTAGGCATTCCAAATCTTGAAAAAATCATGTTCTTTAAAAATTTAGATACACTTTTGGAGTCACAGTTAGGTAAAGCTACAGCTTCAATCCACTTTGAAACATAATCAATCGCTAATAAAATATAAATTTTTCCGGATGATGGTACAAATGGTCCCATAAAGTCTAAACCCCGTATATCAAAAATTTCAACTTCCAATATATAGTTTAAAGGCATTTCATCTTTCTTGGATATATTTCCCATCCTTTGACATCGATCACATGTTTTAATATAATGCCTCACATCTCTGAATAAGGTAGGCCAATAAAATCCTGAATTTAAAATTTTAAATGCAGTTTTATCTACTCCAAAGTGTCCTCCAAAATTGGAATCATGACATTTTTGAATAATAGCAAAAGTTTCTACATAAGGTACGCATCTTCGAATTATAGAATCTCTTCCTAATTTAAATAAATGAGGATATTCCCAAATATAATATTTAGCATCATTTTTAAATTTCTTAATAAATTTTTCATCCAATCCATAAGGTAGAATATTGCTAACTAAATAGTTAGCAATATCCGCATACCAAGGTGTTTGGCATCCTTGAATAATATATAAATGTTCATCATGAAATTTCTCATTTATGTTTTCTTCAGTAATATTATCATTCTTAATTCTAGACAAATGATTAGCAATTTGGTTGTTAGTTCCTTTTCTATCCACTATTTGAAAATCAAATTCTTGTAGAAGTAAAACCCATCTTATTAGTCTAGGTTTAGCATCCTTTTTTGACATTAGATATTTAATAGCGGAATGATCAGTATGAACTATGCATTTAGTACCAAGAAGATAAGGTCTAAATTTATCAAAGGCATATACTATAGCTAGAAGCTCTTCTTAGTAGTAGTGTAATTTCTTTGAGTTTCAGTGAGAGTTTTACTAGCATAATATATAATTTTGAAAATTTTCTCATATTTTTGTCCCAATACAGCTCCAATTGCAAAATCACTTGCATCGCACATTAATTCAAAAGATTTATTCCAATTAGGTGCAACAATGATAGGTGCAGTTATTAATTTTTCTTTTAAAATATTAAAAGCATTAACACAATCTTTGTTAAATTCAAATTTAGCATCTTTTTCCAATAAATGACAAAGAGGTTTAGCAATTTTAGAAAAATCCTTTATATATCTTCTATAAAATCCAGCATGACCTAGAAAACTTCTCACATCAGTAACAAAAGTAGGTGGTTGTAATTGAGCAATAATTTTCACTTTTGCTTGATATACTTCCATCCCTTTTTGTGAAATCTTGTGACCAAGTACAATGCCTTCTTTGACCATGAATTGACATTTTTCCCAGTTAAGAACTAAGTTTGTTTCTTCACATCTTTTCAGAACTTTGGAAATATTTTCCAAACAAGATTCAAAAGAAGTTCCAAAAACTGAAAAATCGTCCATGAATATTTCAATTCCTTTGTCAATCAAATCACAAAATATTGACATCATACATCTTTGAAAAGTTGCAGATGCATTACATAAACCAAAAGATATTCTTCTAAAGGCAAATGTTCCATAAGGACTTGTAAATGTTGTTTTCTCTTGGTCCTCAGGAGCGACATGTAATTGATGATAACCAGAATATCCATCTAGAAAACAGAAATATGAGTGTCCAGCTAATTTATCAAGCATTTGATCTAAGAAAGGTAAAGTAAAATGATCCTTTCCAGTGGCGTCATTTAATTTCCTATAATCAATGCAAATTCGCCATCCAATAACTTGTCTTGTAGGAATTAGTTTATTTTTATCATTGACAATGACAGTTACTCCTCCTTTCTTTGGAACACAATGAATAGGACTTACCCATTGGCTATCCAAAATAGGATAAATAATACAAACATCTAACCATTTAACAATTTCTTTTTTAACAACCTCTTTCATGATAGGATTTAATCTTCTTTGCGGTTCAATAGTAGGTTTAAAATTTTCTTCCATTAAAATTATATGCATACAAATGGACGGGCTTATTCCTCTTATGTTAGCAATTGTATAACCTAATGCATTCTTATAATTCTTTAACACTCCTATCAATTTTTCTTCTTGATCTTTACTTAGCTAAGAAGAAATAATAACAGGTAAAGTTAATGAATTTCCCAGAAATGCATACTTTAAATGCGAAGGTAACATTTTTAATTCTAGTTCAGGGGCTTTTTTAATTGAGGGTAATGACCCGATATAAATATATGCGTACTAAAATCTTCTTCCCCGGCAACGGTGCTAAAAGCGTGACCCGAAGTCCTCTGAAGATCAACGTACTAATTAATGCTTTCAAAAATATATGTTATAAATAATAATAGCGACTAGTGTATATAAATATAATTTTATGAAAAATATTTTACACACTAAGGGTTCTACGCAAGTATACATATCGTTTCAAGTAATATAGGGCTTTGAAACAAAGACCCCAGTATCGATCCCACGAGGAGAGAGTTATAGATCTTTAAATATTTTTATTTTAAAGTATTTCTTTTATAATTAAAAATAAAATATCTTTAATTTACTAGATGCAATAATAAAGCAGAAATAAAATAATTGATGTAAATAGCAATAAGAAAGCTAATTTCTCCCTTTCAATTAATCCAAGATTTTCTAAGATAATGATAATATTCGTGGAGAATATAAATAGAAGCATTCATATTCTTTACCCTTTGATCCAGGTGCAAAGAACAATGGTTAGCCTATAGATCAGGTCCGGATGTATTGTTAGTAGAATGGGTTAATCTAGACTCACACTACTAGATGTCCAAGGGTGGCTATGGTCGGCCCTACTAGTGACCATTTCTTTTTCTATAAACCAAATTATAAGAATTTAGACTGTCACTCTAAAAACTTATCAATTCTATGCTCATTATATAATATCTTCCTATTTATTTGCACTTCACCTTGAATAACCCGCACAAGGCCTTCGACTACCCAAGGATTCATGTGATATCTACAAGTTAAGAATTCATCTCCTTCTAGGTCTCAAAACTCTTCAACGGGTTTTAACAATTTAAATGGCCAATATAAATAGTAAATTAAGAAGCGGTATTAATATCATAACAATGTTTTGAAAATATATAATTTTTAATTAGACGAATATTGTATTATCTTATTTATCTTTTCATATTTGAAAGGAGAAAGTAAAGTAACTACTCAGAACACATTGAAATTAAATAACAAAACATAATAAATAAACTTTGAATCAAAATAAAAATACTTATCTTAGATGTTTCTCCTATTGAACTTCTAATTCCTACTAACTCCACAGCGTAATGAACTACAGATGCACCAACTCTTTCAAACTCTGAATATAAACTCTAAAATAAACTCACTCATTTATGAAGGAATGTAAAAAGGTGGCCCTAATATGATCTCTCTAATTCTCTCTCTAGATAGGATTCTAGATATGGGGGTAGATGGGGCGTTTTTCTATGAAGGAATACCCTCCTATTTATAGGCTTCAAGGGTTGTCTCTAGGCACCTCTTCAAAATGTGTCCACACTCAATGAATCTTCCAGGAGGTGTGTCTGGCGCCTAGGCACCGGAATATGGCGCCTAAGCGCCGGACACCACGTCCAGTTCTTCGCACCTCTTCACTTTGGATCGCACCTCTTTGCGATTAAAACCATTTTGAAGCATCCAAATACATTGTATCACATGTCCTATAAACCAAGAACAACTGCTAGTCTTCTAGAAGGTCCAATAACCGCTCACACCGTCAAAATTACTGCCCAAAAGTCGTCAAAAACTTAACAGTTTTCTGTATCGAGCTGGCGCTTAGGCGCTGGACTCTGGCGCCTAGGCGCCACGCTAGTAATTTCAAAAATTTTGCATTTTGGCTCTATTTTTACTCCTTTTTGCTCCTTTTTGCTCCTTTTTCACAATTTTCTTCTTCTTGAGTATTTTTGTATCACCTACATCGAAAAACAAAAAATACCTTTCATTAAAGCATAATATCCTTAAAATTTAATAAAATTTAAGGCATAAAAATAGGTATTTTTTTCTTGGATCAAAATCCCCCAAACTTAATTGTTACTTGTCCTCAAGTAACCCTTTTTACTATATAAAATGTATAACTGTTGACCTCATTTTTGATGAGGTCTGATCTCTCTCCTTAGTACTTAGGATCTAGCCTTAGGCTTTCCCTTAGTACTAGAGATGGAACCCGCCTCTTAGAAATTCAAAACACTTCTTGGCTCCCTTCAAACCCCACAAGTTTGATTGTAAACCCCAAGCCACTTGGAGGGTTAAAGTCAAATGTGAAGGTTTAAAGGATGAGTTTCCTATAGGACTCTTTGGCCTTAGGATTACCCTGAGTGGCCTGGTCTGGTGAGGGTAAGTTTGCACACACCACACTCTCACACACACAAATTCCAAACCCTAAAACTACCTTTAGCCAATTTGACTTCCCAACTCATGTAGGCAATTCATATGGATGGACCTCAACCCCTAGGCCCCTGGCTAAGAGGGTTAGGAACAACATAGTGAATATCTAAAATGAGTCCTCTCATGGCTTTTGTGAGCTTAATATGGCTTCATGGCTCAACCAAAATGATTTCATTTCACTCACATTTAATCAATCTTCATTTTCCCAAAATTTCAATTTTTGACCCCCAGGGCCCTAAACCCACCAAACCTACCAAACACCCTTGAGATTGCCGAAAATTTGCAAAATTGCCTAAATTACCCAAAATTCATCAAAATTAGTCCTAAACATTTCCCACCATTCAAATTGATCATCCTTAGCCAAATATACAAAAAATTTCCAAAAATATCCCCCAATACCCTCCAAATACCCAAAATGCCCTTATTAACCAAAAATTTCATAAATTCCAAAAATTCCCAGAAAACTTCAAAAAATCTCAAATATTCCCAATTTCATTTTGTTCAACTACACCATAGGCCAATTTTGCCAATTTGGCCCACTTTTGCTAAAACCCCCAATTTGACTCATTCTTAACCCAAGTGGACCCAATGTCAAACCAAATCAACCCAATTGACCTCAAATTTGACCCAATTCAATTCTAAACTTCAATTCAATATCCCCAATATCAATTTAGAGCAAATCCAAGCCCAATTTGATTGACATTTGGATCCAATTCCAGTTTTAAGCATAAAGCCCAATTTTGGCCCATGACCTAAACTTAGCCCAAACCAACCCAATTCAATTCCAATTAACCCCAAATCTTCTCTAAAACCTTCCTAACATCCCCACAAGCAAAACACTAACAATATTTACCCCAAATTTGAACCTAAACTCCACCCGAACCTAACCCAAAACCAAAATCTTCATTTTTGGCCTAAACCTAAACCTAACCCAAATGGGCCCAAATCCCAAAATCAAAACCCAACCAGAATGGAAAACTCTTTGTGACACTCCCATAAGCATTTATCAACATTAATTTTACATCAAATTCAACCTTAGCCCAAGTTAGCCCAATTTGACCCACTTTAGCCTCTTTATCAAAAAAGCCCAAATTAAATCAAATTCCACTCTTAATGACACCAAACCTTTTCTAAAATGTTCATGACACATCCCTAAACTAAACCCAATATTTGTTTGGCCCAATCCTTCACAAAATTTCCATCCACCAATTTGTTTTCAAACCTAAAGGCCCACTTTCTTAAACCATCCTAAAATCCCATTTTCACAAAATCCAAAAGCCCAAAATTAGCTCCAAAGCCAACATGACAATTTCTTCTCATCATACCTTTAATTGATATCATCCCTAAGTTCTAAATCAATCATCAAATAAATCCAAATCAAGCCTCATGCCAATTTCCCTTAAACTCATCAAAAATCCCAAAACCCATTCCTATGAAAATAAGCCAACCTTTTCCCAAGCCATGAGCAAGCCAAATGAAGCCATTTACAAGCCATATGAAGCCATGAGAGCTTTGACACCTCACCAAGCCATTAATGGCAAGAAGAGGGAGCTCTCTCTTAAACCTTCATTAAGCATTTTTAACCTCATCCATGCTACACTCTAAACTAAAATTAGCCACATCACCTTGGATGTGGACTTCACCACCCCTTCCTAGCTGACCCAACTGATCCCCTTCAGCCCAAATCAGATCATGGGGGGGGGGGTGAACCTAGCCCAAATACATGAGTTGAACCAAACCAAGACATAATGAGCCTTCTCCCATTCCATTTAAATCAAACTGCTTTACACATGTCCATGGCCAATTGACTGCACTAAACCCCAGCCTTGACCTCCCTGACCTTGAGGGTGACCTGACCCTGGCCGGCCAGCCACCACAGTCGCCGGAAAACACCAGGCCGAGAGCACTCATTTGGTTCAAAAATTTAATTCTTCCTTGCTGAGCTGTCCCAACCTAATTAGACACCATGGCTGTTCTTCCCTTGACCAGAGCAGCTGATCCAAAGCCTTAACTCCCCCTGGGAGGCCCTCCATCCATGTCTATTTAAACCCACCACCCTCTCGGCCAAAGAAGGTGATGAACCAGACCTAAACAAAACTCTGCCAAAATTGTTCCAGGACCTTCTCCTCACCTAGAGCAATTGATCCCCACTGTTCTCCTGCCCTAAACCCCATTGTTGAGCTCAATTCTCAGTCCAGAACCAGGACATCTCCCAAATCTCCACCAAATCCAAATTAAACTCACCCACACGTGCACAGGACCAAGAGAAGGAGTTCCCCAGTGAAAGCCCCCTCTCCAGGCCACCCAGTTGCTCTAGCCTCCAAGCTTTGAAATTGGCTATGGACACTTTCATACCTAGACAATTCCTCAGAGCCAGAGACTTCATCTGGAGCTTCCTTAGGTGCAATCGAAGGTGACACAACTCTCTGATTGAAGCTACACTTCTCAGAGCAAAGGTATGGATCATTCCTTACTCCCGAGCTTCCAGTGATTCTCCATTTTGTTTTTCTTAATTTCATAGCATGTAAACCATATGGATGTGTTTGTCTCTTCAAGACGAATCCATAGAGCATAAGAACACGAAAATCTGTTGAGAAATGAGAGAATTTTTAGGGTTTTAGTGTGGACGGTCACGGGTGCACACCAGTCATAGACGATGACCGGGCGCCGTCCGATCGAGCGTGTATCGAGTGGACGGTCCAGATCGCGCTGGATCAAAGAACGTTACATGAACCGTGGGCCCCTGGAGCGCTGAGTCAGATGGCGCTGTCGAATGGGAGCGCAACGCGTGGGCTTTCGGAGCTGTCGAGGATGAGTCGGCGCCGCGTGGATAAGTAGAAAAATATGGATTTTTTGATTTATTTAAATACCCAAAACTTAGAAAATCCATATTTTTGTGTAGAAAATCATAAAAACAAACTAAAAATACCCTCTTACTCAGTGAACAGGGGAGAATAATGTGGAAAAGAAATCAACTTATTTTGATGAGAATTTTATTTTTAATTAATTATTTACTCATTTCAGTATTTTGATTCTCCATTTGCATAGACAATTCACCATGGCATAAGACCATAGGGATTTTGAAGCCTCTGATCTTGGGGACATTCCCTGAATTTTTCAAGGTCAGAGGCCATCTCTATGGAAAGTTATGTATTTTTCAAATTAATGTCATTATTTTTGGTATTTTAATTCCAATAATTAGCGTATTGTTCAATAAATTCTAGAAAAATTTGAGATAGTTTCTTATGACCAGAGGACCCTAGGATAATTATGATTAGGCTTAATTCATTAAGAATAACCCTAATTAGCCTAAATACCTAAAATTGAATTTTAATTAATTAGGGTTAACCACACATTAAAATAACTTGAAATCAATTCTTCACTGATCTTTAAGATACAGAGAATCTTGCATAAAAATTTTAGATCAATTAGAAATGTTTAACCCCACTAAATGAATTAATTAAGCTACATGATCAAAATTAAACTTTAAAAAATTCATAACTCCAAAAATACTTTTCAAAAATTCACCAAATTGGTTTTGTGGGCTCTCTGATATCAGAGGAGTCTATAAAAATTAAAATTGGAATTTTCTAAAATTTTTCATTTTTAATGATATATTTACTATTTTAATAATTAAAAAATAATAAAAATCATAAAATATTAAAAATCATAAAAATGTCACATTTTGACTCCTAATCACTTAGAAACAAACCAAATATTTTTCCCAAGTCTCAAAGTAAAGATATTGAATTTTAAAGGCTCAAAACAATTTTTAATATTAAAAAATGTTTTTTCCAACCTTTTCACTAAATTAATTCCAATAAAACAAAGAAAAATCAAAAATTGTAAAATTTATTTCTTTGAACTCCTTGAAGTTAGAGAGATTTAAGAAAAATATAAAATCCATTTTTCAACTTCAATTTTATTTTATAATTAATTAACACTCTAAAACTCAAAATAATTATAATAAATAAAGTATAATTCAAAAAATCACTAAAATTGGTCCAAGTGGTCCTCCATTCATTAGAAACATCCCATAATTTTATTAAGGATAGAAACCTTACTTTGGTCATGTTGTTGAATTTTCCTTGAAATCCCTTATTTTTCATTAAAAATAATTATATAAATAAATTAAATTAAGAAAAATAACATTTTCTTCTCTAATGTCTTAATTGACATATGAGTGAAGTGACATAAAAATTTTAAGTTCATTTGAACTTAATTTAGTGAGTTATGAAATAAATAAGCCTAAAAGGGCATAAAGGTAATTAAAGAATTTAAGCCCCTTTATTAAAATTTTAGGTTTAATTAAAATGGAGGGTAAAATATTTGATTTTATCTTTCTTGGATGATTGAAACTTTGGGAAATTAAAAGGGTAGGAACCCATTAATCACTTTTAATAAACCAAAATGAAACTTTAATTATTTAAGCAATTTAAAATTTTGGAAGATTAATGAAAATTTGGATTATTAAAAAATAGGGATATAACTTGAGAAGATATTAATTCTTTAATAAAAAAAATCCCTAAATAAATCATTTCAATAATATTTAACTCTTAATTAAGATTAAAATGATAATCCAAACTAAGTAAATTAAAAGTAAAAAAAACCCTTAAATTAAAGAAAAGCTCAAAATACTAAATAATTTAACAATTAAATTAAAATTAAATTAAATTAAATTAAATTAAATTAAGTAAAAATTAAATTAAAATTAAAATTAAATAAATTAACATTTTAACAATTAAATTAAATTAAATTTAAAATATTGAAATTAAATTAAATTAAGTTTAATTCAATTAAATCAAATTTAAATTTTATTAAAGTTAACATCATTCAATAATAAAAGTAAAACAAATTTAAAATATTAAGATCACTTAAAGTATAAAGATTTAAACCAAAAATAATTTGAACACTATTCCAAACTTAAAATTATTAATTAAAACCTCATAATTAAACTAAATCACTTTAAACCTTTAACTCAAACTTCAAATTAAGAATGATTAAAATTCTCAACAAACCAACTTGCCCCTAAAAGCTTTAATTATTATAACTCTTAAATGGAGTATTAAGTGAGATGTCACTTCATTCATCAGGTAATCAAATGCCCAAGTTCACTCGAGCAAGAGACAAAGCTTAACTAAACTCTTGGATGAGTAATTCACCTGTGCAATTAAATTTTCTTGGACTCAAAATAATCTCGGAAATATTGAAAAGATGTTTAGGACTCGTCCTAAGCACTTTCTCAATATGATGAGATGTTTTAGAAGAACAATTGAATTTAATTGTTCTTTAATGAAGGAAATCATCCTTAAACAAAATACAAGAACCTAGACGTCATAGGAGATGACTAGCAATAGGACTAGGATCTTGGTAGACAACAAAAACCTGTCCCATAGCTTTACCTATGTACTTGTTATAAATATTTAAATGCCTTAACATGTGTTTTAAGTGCAGTTTGGGATGACGGGAAGACCTTCCAGGTACTCTTTTATTTTATTGCAATTTACTTACATGCACTGCACTTTACTTTTCCTTGCATGTTAAACAAGATTGTTGCATGAAAACTAAAACCTTTAGGCTAGTCACAAAACTGAAACCCAAACTAAATTAAAAGTCACCACAAGATAAAATTCACCGCCACAACATTCCAAAATATAAGACAACTCAAAATTTAATCACAAACAGAACAACAAAACTACAATTGCAACTAAATTAAAACGTCTCATTAAATGATCGGGAATACCTTGGATGATGTAACCCACGTGTTGCTAATGGGATTTCCCATGGTCTAAATGAAAGTGTGGAACTCATTCAGTTGAGTTTAGCAAATTCATCTGGACTAAGTGAATTCGATGAAAATAACGATCTTGGGATGACGGAACCGTGGGATCTTAATCGGTTCGTTTAAACAACTTTAAAATTTGTTTTAATTAAAATATTAAAAAAATATTTGGACATTAAGATTTCTAAACCAAAACACTTCTCTCATCTCCTGATTTTCACCTTCTAAAACTAAACCTATGCAATAAGGAGCTTGGAGCATGGTGGGCAGCACGACCATCGTCATCAGCAAAACTCGGGTCTACTTCAGCAAAACTTTCTTATAATTAAATAACAAAGCCATAAGATTTCGAGGTAGTTTGCCTAGTGCAACATAAATCCTCAACTTTTTGTTTGGCATTTGCATAATCATGTTATGCAAATTAAGCCCTAACCGGTCTTAGGACTCCGAGGTAGTCGTTTGGTATGACATAAACCCTCACATCTTCGAGGCTATTTGTATGATTATGTCATACTAATATAAGTCCTAATTAATTAAAATTGGTAGGATTGCAACATTAAATAATTTTCCTAAATTGAAACCAAACCATAGGATAGTTTGGGAAGTTGCCAAGATTCTTCTTGGATCCTCAACTTCTCCTACTTCTCTTTCTTTGGATTCTTAAAATAAACCGTTCCGAATTTGAGCTAATCCCTATTGAAATTTCCAAAACTAAATCCTTTGAAAACCTTAAACTTTGAAATTCCGGAAAGCAAAACCACTGATCATTATCGAGAGTTTTCTTAAATGATTCCCGTCATTTAAGATGTAATTAACTATAGGGGCTTGCCCTTATAGGGAACTTTAAGAACCCAGGTATTATAAAACCTGCTTAATTTCTTTATATTAAGCAGGGGAACCTGTCGGCTTATAAAGTTGGTTCGCAGACCAAACCGATGTCACAAATCTTCTAGTTTATTTAACCAAGCCCCATCATCAAGCAGTGTGTCTATTCTCTGGGATAGATATACAGTTTGTGGTGCGGTGCTCGTTTATGTAAACTATTCGGGATGTGAGATCAGTTTAATTTCATATCTTAAAATTTTCAAACTCAAAAATTATTTTCAAAATCAAATACTACTTTCTAAATTACATATATATTTAAATTAAATTTAAAATCTAAAATTCGCTGACAACTTCTGTAGGCATACTACGTTCATTTCTAAAAACAACACTCAACCTAAAAATATGCCGACAGCTTTTGGCGACTCCGCTGGGGACTAGTTCCTCTCTCCATTTTGATTATATGGTTTTGCTTTCATAAATCGATAGTGAGTCCATACCCCTAGTGGACCAAAACTATCATTCTTCCATTGGCATACTACGTTCATTTCTATCTTGAACGGGTATAGCCAACTTCTCTCGGATTTAGGAGCCACTGTTTAGACACCCCTAAACAGAGAGGTTCCGAAATCCTTTTACCTCTTTTCTGAGGTGGGATGGACCCCCAGTAGGCGTTAGCTTAGGAGCGGTCCTTCGGGTTGAGAAGTTTTGCGAGAATTTCTCTTTCTTTTCAATTCCGAACCAGGTCCCTTCCTTTTTCTATAAACTCCGTTCTTTAAACATTTCGTTCCTAATCAACAAATCTTCTAATAAACGACCCTTTTAATAAAAAACTCTTTTAAATCATAAATACATTACGATAAACAAAAATGTGTTCAGACTCTTTCTTTTTTGTCCTAAATTTTGCGACAAAAGAAAGCATAACTCGGGACTAATACTCAGAATCTACCCTGCAAAAAATGACTGCACCAAAGTTAATTTTCTCCTTCACCAATGGAATGGACTTCGCCTTCTATAAGGATGAGCTGCCTGACAATGGGATCATCCGTTTTGGACAAGGTTTCGACAACAAAGATATCAAGTTCGCTGACCTCACTCTCTTCGCACTAATGGACAAAGTGCCAGAAACTGAAGAGCCTGTAATTGAGTTCAACTTGAAGTCGGCTCAAGAATTCCCTCCCCTGCAAAGAGTTCCAGCTGAAAGAAGTACTGCTATTCGTAGGAGGACTGTTGTCTCTACCCCCACCGGTCTAGTCATCTCTGCCCTACCTCGGATTTTGCCAAACTAAAGGGGAAGAAAATCCAAGTCTGTGGTGAGCCTGTCACCTTGGAGGGTACAGATTTCGCTACAATACCATCTGTTTTCGAGATTGGGTCCAGTTCAAGAGTTGCACCCCTAACTCGGACTCAAAGGAGAAATAGAAGCAGAAAGATAGTCAGGATTGAGAAAGCCAAGGCTGCTGAAGTTGCTTTGCTAGAAGAAATTCCTGAGGAAAGAGAAGAACTGCCTGAGTATGTACCTCTGTTGGAAGGGAGTAGGTTTCACCCCCTCTATGCTGCATCGGATGAAGAAAACGTCCGAAGGATTGCCGCTACACTACCCCGACCAGCATACTATAGTAACTACAAAAGAAAAAGGGTTAAGACTACGCCATTCGCTCGGCTACAAGCCGTGATAGAAAGATTGGCAAAGAAAGAAAGATGCCCCGTATCAGAAATCCTAAGAAGAATGGGACGAGTCCTAGCTAGATCCCGCCTCGGACCACGAGTAGAGCCTGTCACTGCCGTAGAGAAACCAAGGAACAAAATGAGAGCTAGTTCACCTGTTGTTGTATCGGGCCATCATATTAGGGAGGACACCATGTACCAGCATATAGCTGATAGACCTTCCGGTCCTAGGCCTTCCGCTGCAAGAAGGATGGTGTGGCAACCTATTATTACCGAGCCGAGACCAACACAACGCCCTGAGAAGAAAAGTCTCATCAAAGAGCCTGAATCAGAAGGAAGTGCTACTGTGATAAAAGAAACTCCCGAAAAAGAAGTTCAACAGCCAGCGCAAGACAACTGCGAGACCGACTGGAAGAGACCCCTCGAGGATGCTATAGGAAAGCTAAGGACGGATATCCGACGGTTGGCAAAAGAAAGGGGAGAAAAGTTGGAAAAGGAAGTTGATTCATCAGAGTTCATGGATGAGGAGTATGTCGAGATCAACATGGTTGAAACACGAGCATCATCAGCCTTACAAGGTGCTCCGATAGCTGCGGAAAGAGATGAACCGGAAGTGATGAGAGCACAGCTTCGGGAAAGAGATGACACAATTTCCCAGATGGCAAAGAGGATGAAAGAGATGACTGCTGCTTTAGCCACTCTCCAGAGTCAGGTGCAACCTCAGAAAGAAACACCCCCAGAGATCATCCATATTGCAGATGGAGGAAAAGAGATCACATCCGTCAAAGGAGAAGAGCCACCAAAGAAGGATTCTGCACAGAGCATGATTCCCGAAAAAGACATTAAAAACATGGTAGAACAGCAGGTGCGAGAAGCCCTAGCACAATCTAAGAGTGGAGCATCTGTTCAGACGGGTAGACCTTACCCCGAAGAGTTCGATGCAGTCCAATACCCGAAAGGCTTCGTACCACCTCTCGTTTAAGACTTTTGATGGAAAGGGAAACCCCGACAGCATGTCGCACATTTTCGTGCTAGTTGCTGCAATGCCGGTGGGAGTGACGCTTTACTCTTTCGTCAGTTCATCAGCAGTTTGTCAGGGATTGCCTTCGACTGGAAAGCAGAATTGCCAAATGGTTCAGTTAAGACCTTTTAAGAGTTAGAAAACCTTTTTGTTAAGCGGTTTGCCTGGGCTCAGCACCACATCACCATCGGTGATCTAGTGGTGGAGCACCAGAAACCGAACAAGACTTTAGTGGATTACATACTTCGATGGAGAAATTTAAGCATGAAGTATGAACCACAACTTCAGGAACATCATGAAGTCGGCATCTTGCTTAAGAGTATCCATGGCCCGATAGCACTTCTCCTTAAAAGATTTACAATCAAGACTTTTGAGAAGCTGCTTAGCAAGGTCGGGAGCTTACAGGAAGAAGCAAAGCAGCTAAGCTTTGTGGACAAGACCGATAAACAGAATCCCGTAAAAGCATTCGAAAAGAAGTCCAGAATCGTCGCGACAGTAGATAAGGGCAAGTAGCCAGTGCAGATACAGCCAGAGCGGCCACAACCTAGTTATCAACCACCGCAACGTACTTACCAACAACCTCAGCAGGGTTATCAACAGCCTCGACCGAGCTATCAGTCCCCTCAGCATTATGAGCAACCGCCTCGTCCATTGCATACCCTGAGAGAACTTCTAAATAAGGAATACCCATTCAAAACTGAAGCAGTAGTGAAAATGTTCCGCAGTTTAATGAAAACACCAGATTTTCAGCTACCAGTGCCCAAGAGGTCGGAAGAAGTCAATAAGAAAGATCATCCAAACTATTGCCCTTACCACCGGATGCTCGGGCACAAGATAGAGGATTACACCACTTTCAAGAGTTGGCTTGACAATAATCTCCGGAAAGGGAACATAACGATCCAGAAGGAATACATGAAGGAACCCCAAAAGGGAGGTTCCGTCAATGTTATTTCAACGGATCCCATTGTTCCGATAGACCCTTACACAACCCAGGATGGATGGAGTACCGTCTGGACAAAGTCTTCAAAGAAAATCTTAGATCACATCCAAACCACTTCGGTGCGTGCTTCAACTCAAAGTTTGAAAACTGCCGAGCCTGCACTATCGCTTGCGATTGAAGAACCGCCCCAGAAGGAAGAGAAAATCGTAGAAGAGAAGAAAACCGAGGCTCTAAAGAGTAGACTAGGGGCTGCTTATCCTAGGATGGTTGTTTCCGATTCGGGGGAGAAATCCCTCGAACCTCTGACTCTGTATGATTATTTGCTCACCCCAGCGGGATCTTATAATGATAAGTGTTTTGGCATTGGCTACGTTTTGACTGTTTCTAACGATTACATAACTAACGAAAACTAACCTAATTTGGATCTCAATTCTGATATAAATAACGATTTTCAAATCATACTAAACCTCGATGACCACGACGAAGGAGAAGACGTTCACAAGGATGGCTACGAGAGCTCAACAAGCAACGAGTATATTTGCAAATTTTGAGGAGCTCCAATCATGATAGAATTGGAGTTATCAGATTCCAAAGTAATGCCAGAAGAGCCAATCGTTCCGATTCAAGGGGAGACACTGTCAGATCTTGCATCAAATTCAGAAGAAATAACTAAAGTCAATCTAAGGAGCGGAAAAGTTCTACCTCCGAGAATGGGTCCAAAGGATAAAGGAAAGCAGGTGGTTTCTCAGGAAGAGCCAACCCCAACAGAGGAATTGCCCATTCGGGAAGAAACCGAGGAACATGGTAATAAAGTAGACTACAACGTGCTAGCCGATCTTAGGAAGCTACCAGCCAAACTAAGCATATACGACGCTCTGATCCTGTCAAAGGAGATGAGAGAAGCTCTGATCAAGGATCTACTTGATCCAGAGATTTGTTTAGCTCAAATGGCCGGGGATTTGTTTAGCTCTAATGGCCGGTAATTCCTTCGACGAGATTTGCTCGTTAAAAGAACAGCGAGGTGTTACCTTCACGGAGAATGATTTACTGCTCGGAACAGCTGATCACAATCGACCACTGTACATCTCAGTCACTATTGGAAAGTTTACGCTCTCCAGGGTGTTAGTTGATCAGGAGCATTAATCAACATAATGAGCCTTCAAACGTTAGCATATTTGGAAATTGATGCTCGCGACCTCGAAGCGGACAAGATGTTATTAAGAGGGTTCAATCAGAAAGGAGAAAGAGCTCTTGGATCGATAACACTATTAATGAAGACCGGTGATTTGGCAAAGACAACCGCAAAATTACACATAATTGATTCTGAGACATCATTCAACGCTCTACTGGGTCGGCCATGGATCCATGAAAACCGGATGGTACCGTCGTCTCTGCACCAGTGCATAAATTATTACGAAGGAGGAGAACAGTGTATCAAAGGTGATTTGCAACCGTTCTCCGTGCATGAAATCAGAATTCATGAAGATGCAGCCTACTACGCGCCCCGAAGAAAACAATCTTTTCCATAAATGTCATACCAAATGAAGGAAAAGAAGTGCAAGACGATAAAGAGCCGAAAATTCTAGTCCAACAGTTACTCACCACTCCCTTACGGCGAGATGTTGAAGGTTTCTCCAGAACTCGCACCCGAGGTCGAGGCCGGGGACGAGGTCATGGAAGAGACGTTGGAACAGTTGGAAAGAAGAAACCAGTCATCAACGTTGATTGGGAGACCAGTTCCGAAGGAGAAGAAATCAAGAAAGAAGCGATAATGATAAATCAAAAGAAACCCCGATTCAAGATCTCTCTTGAAGATGAAAAGAATGAAGAATACAAATCAATGTACGAGAAGATTAACCATTATGTACATACTATGACCACGACCCCGATCCATTCTAATAAGATCGAGGGTATGTCGGTCAAGGAAGTACGTGGTGGTACTAAACCGATCAAATTCTACTGTGGTGCTTCTTCTTCCAATACTGAAAATGATGTACAATTTGAAGATGTTACTTCTTCCGAATTAATGGAATTGCCTTTTGAGTGGTACTCTCCCTGTGTTCAAAATTTAATTCAACATAGTGTCTTACCTCGACGATGGACAAAAGGTCAATCACAACACTTTGAAAAATTATGGAACAATTCCAGTCGGCCTCCCAATTCAAAACATGGTCTCGGATTCGGCACAGTAGGATCAGTTGACGATACGGGATTTTGCTTGGTTGTCACTTGCGAGCCTAAGCTTGGAAGCCTCAGAAGATCTCGAAGATCTGCCAATCGGAGATGCTCCGCTAGAGTTCAAAGAAGAAATTAAATCTACAATAGACGAGTTAATGGAAGTTAACTTAGGTACTAGCGAACAGCCTAGGCCGACCTTTGTTAGCTCCATACTCAATAAAGAAGACTCCGAAGAGATAATCAAGCTATTGATGGAATTCAAGGACTATTTTTCTTGGAGTTATGATGAAATGCCAGGATTAGCTCCAGAGGTCGCAGTTCACAAGTTAGGAGTGGATCCCACTGCCGTTCCAGTTAGACAAGCTCCGAGAAGAATGCGTCTAGAGATTGAACAAGAAGTTATAGCAGAAGTTAAGAAGCTAATAGACGCTAAATTTGTCCGTGAAGAACAATACCCGACTTGGTTAGCCAATGTGTACCGGTCAGAAAGAAGAATGGTCAAATCAGAATCTGCGTGGATTTCAGAGATTTGAATAAAGCATGTCCAAAGGATGAATTCTCGCTACCAATTCCAGAATTGATGATCGACATTACTTCAACACATGAAATCTTTTCTTTCATGGATGGATCTTTGGGATACAACCAGATAAAGATGGCACCAGAAGATGAAAAGCTTACAGCCTTCATAACGCCGATCGGGGTATACTGCTACACAGTGATGCCGTTTGGATTAAAGAACGCAGGAGCAACCTATCAACGAGCAATGACAAGAATTTTTGATGATCTCATTCAAAACCAAGTCGAGTGCTACGTAGATGATGTGGTCATCAAAAGCAAACTAAAAGAGGATCACTTGTGTGATTTGAGAATTTTTTTCGAGCGATTAAGACAATATAACCTTAAGATGAATCCCTTGAAATGTGCCATCGGCGTCACCTCTGGGAAATTCTTAGGATTTGTTGTTCGACATCGTGGAATAGAAATCTATCCGGAGAAGATTAAAGCTATCTTAGAAATGCCACCTCCTAAAACCTTGAAACAATTACGATCCTTTCAAGGAAAATTGGCATATCTTCGACGCTTTATCTCAAATTTGTCAGGAAGGTGTCAGCCTTTTCTGCTTTAGTTAAGAAGGATGCCAAGTTTACTTGGGACTCCAAATGTCAACATGCTTTCGATGATATTAAAAAGTATTTAATGACACCTCCTGTCTTAGCAGCCCCAGTCTCGGGTAGACCGTTGATACTTTATACCGCGGCTTTAGACGACTCTCTCGGAGCCCTGCTAGCCCAGGTCAATGATGAGGGAAAAGAAAATGCTCTCTACTACTTAAGCCGTCGTCTAATTCCGACGGAAGTAAAGTATTCTCCAATTGAGAAGCATTGTTTGGCCCTGATCTTCGCAGCACAAAAGCTCAGGCATTACATGTTTTCTCATAAGGTCAACCTTATTTCGAAGTTTAATCCATTGCAATATTTGATGACCCGTCCGACACTTTCCGGTAGACTTGCCAGGTGGTCGATGTTACTATTGCAATTCGATATAACTTTCGTTCCTCTTCGTGCCGTAAAGGGACAAGTCCTAGCAGACTTCCTCGCAGCACACCCTTTACCGGCGGAATCGCCTCTTAACGACGACTTGCCAGACGAGCAGATAATGAGCCTAGAAGACCCCGATGAGCAGCGTTGGGAAATGTACTTCGACGGAGCATCCTCAGAGCAGAAAGACAAAGAATTGCAAACGATAGTGCCCGGTAAGGTAGGAATCAGACTAATATTTATAACGCTGGAGCGGGGGATGTTAAGGTATTCCTACCACTTAACAGAATCGTGTACAAATAACGAGGCAGAATATGAAGCCCTTATAACTGGACTGGAATTAACCATTCAGATGAAGATAATAGATATCAACATCTATGAAAATTCTCAGTTGATAATTCGGCAAGTTGCGGGATAGTACAGAATTCTAAAACCAAGACTTGAGTAGTACTTTCAGTATGCCATGAGACTGTTGGAGCAAATTCCAATTGTAACAATCTATAAGATTCCCAGAAGTGAAAATGCTCTCGCAGATGCGTTAGCCCGCCTTGCAAAGGAATTTGCCTGCTTGCAGGATGAGTCGATTGAAGTGTCGGTTCGAGGACGACGGGTCCTATCACGGCTCGACATGGGTACAATACACAAATCGGCGAGAAATGCAGAAGATTGGTGGCGACCAGCGATAGACTACTTGCAAACGAGAAACTTACGGACAATAAGTCATTAGCCCATCAAATCAAGAAAAGAACTCGTCTTACGCATTAATAAACAATACATTATACGAAGTTCTTTTGATCGGATGTGGCTAAGATGCTCGAGCGGGTCCGAGGCTCGTGAAATTGTTAAAGAAGTACACTCGGGACTTTGCGGCGCTCATCAGTCGGGTCCGAAAATGAAAATGAAGATTAAAAGACTAGGGTACTACTGGCCCTCAATGATGACCGACTGCATGAAGATTGCCAAAAGTTGTCACCAGTGCCAAGTGCATGGAGTGGTTCTACATCAACCTCCAAATGTGCTACATCCGACAATCGCATCGTGGTCGTTTGAATGTTGGGGCACAGATATTGTGGGTCCGATAGAACCGCCTTCTTCAAGAGGACATCGCTTCATTCTTGCAGCTACAGATTACTTTTCCAAGTAGGCAGAAGCAGTACCACTCAGAGAGGTGAAAGCACATCATGTGCTACAGTTCTTCAAGAATCAAGTTGTCTACCGTTTTGGGGTACCGCGCAGAATTATCTCAGATAACGGGTTCGCATTCAGAAGCACGAAGATCAACAATTTTTTCAGAAGACACGGGATCGACTGACACTATTCAACAATCTACTACCCAAGAGCGAACGACTTGGCTGAGGCTTTTAATAATACTCTCGTCTAAATCCTAAAGAAAACTTTGGACGACAACAAAAGAAATTGGCACGAGAAGTTGTTAGAAGCCTTATGGGCCTACTGGACGACTTTCAGAACGCCCACCCAGTCTACGCCTTACGCCTTAGTGTACGGGTCCGAGGCCGTTCTACCCTTAGAGGTTCAACTTCCTTCTCTCAGAATTGCAGTTGCAAACAAGATCACTACAGAAGAAAATGCCAAATTACGACTAGAAGAATTGGAAAGCTTAGAAGGGAAAAGACTTTCAACACAGCAGAATTTGGAACTGTATCAAGCCAAGATGATCCAGGCCCATGATAAATTAGTCCACCAAAGGACATTCAAAGTCGGTGACTTAGTTTTAGTTCTTAGAAGACCTATTCTTGCATATCGCAAGATAGGTGGTAAATTTGAACCGACTTGGGAAGGGCCATTTGTGGTCGAGACAGTTTACTCAGGAGGTTCCTACCAGCTTGTAAATTGCCGTGGAGAGCGACCTATGCTTCCAGTTAATGGACGATATCTCAAGAAGTATTACGCAACCTGATGTTTCAAAGGATGAATCCTTATTCCTAGAAGTTTGGGCACAGTAATTACTTATGACTGGGTTCGAACCCAAAAATATAAATAAAAAAAAGTGGATGATAGAGAAAATCGTTTAAAAAAAATTGTTAAAAGAAAACATGTGAAATCATGATAATAAAGTCTTTATCCTTCCTTTTAAATCGAGTCTCACTCTTAATCTTTTTCCTACTCCTATTTAAATTTAAAATAAACGAATAAAAGCTCTTCATTAATAAAATTTTTTTTTCTACTGTTCTTGTTCTTAGTACAGCTCCTGATCCTTTCCTTGTTTTTCGCAGGGAAATGTCGAACGGGCGGTTGGTTCTGAACTTTAAGAATGGCGTGAGTCTAGCACTTGATGAAAAGAGGGTGAGGGATGGAGCCATGATCAAGATTGACTCTGACTTCACACCAGCCGGGCTACAATATGAAGAAAATGATTGGACCTCGATCGATCGGGAAGAACTCAACAGCCATACAGTGATGAAATTGGGTGGCTCAAATCAACCATCTACCAACAAAAAGAGAAAAGCAAACGCCGCTCATGCAACAGGAGAAGATAAGAAAGTTAAGTCCGTTGTTACTACAGCAGAGGGCAGGCTTGTCAGTGCCGTGCCCACAGAAATCCAAGGGGTAAGGAGAGCTACTCTCGCGGCCACTCGACAAAGGAACAAGAACCGTCGCATTCGCAAGATGCCGACTAAGCCGGCCGCGGATCGGCGTGAAGATACGATCGCTACCGTCAGTACAAATGCTTCGAAGAGATTGGTTCGTCGGGAACCAGAAAGGAGGAAGTCAATTCCAAGTACAACAGAAAGGATGAAAGAAATCTCGAGGAAAATAGAAATAGAGATAGTACCACGACGCCAGACAGATGCACCAGTTCTGAAGAGTCTTGTTGCGAAAGCAACCCCGGAGGATGTCCCGACAGAGACTATCCCCGAGGAGCCAAGACATGCAGGAGAGCGTGCTCAGGTGGAACCATACATTCCCCAGTATGTTACTGGACCTCGCCGATTGCAGATAATTCCAGAATACGAGTTAGAAAGAATGCAGAATGTTGAAAAGAAAACTTTCGAATACTTTGAGAGAATTCGAGGCAAGAGGATCAATATCTTAGAAGGCCTCGAGCTGCATACAGATGTGTTCTCAAACTACGAACAACAACAAATTGTAGACTGCATACTTGAACTCCAGAAAATGGGCTGAGCTGGTCGTTTGAGGGAAAAGAATTATTCAGAACCCCGAAGATGGATGCCAGGGAAAGGAAGAGTTACGATCCAGTGCGGATGTTGCTACAACTTCGCCGTAGACAGGAAAGGAAATCCACCAGGGATACTCCGTCGCAGTGAGGTGGATCCGATGCAGAATGTTATTAAAAGAATGGTAAAGAGGATGATAACATGGAGGGTATTGCCTGCGGATTGCATACCCAACTAGTCGCATCATTAACATCTACAAGGAGGGCGACTGCATACCTCCACATATTGACCATCATGATTTCGTTAGACCTTTCTGCACAGTGTCTTTTGTCAACCAGTGCAATATCATGTTCGGATCTGACCTTCGGATAGCAGGCCCCGGTGAGTTCCGAGGGCCAGTGGAGATACCACTACCGGTAGGTTCCGTCATGGTGTTAAAAGGGAATGGAGCGGACATCTCAAAGCATTGCATTCCAGGAGTGCCTATTGAGCGGATCTCTGTTACTTTTAGGAGGATGGACGACAGAAAAATGCCTTTCCACTTCCAGCCAGATCCAGAGTTAGAGAATCTCCGACCTTACTAGCTGTGAGTTACATGGGAGATAGCACACCTCCAATGCACATCCATACGGCATTTATGCCAAGGATGACTTGGAAGGTGATGTTATTGTCCATGTATCTCACTATTCAGGCATGGATTTTAACAGCTGCTTTTAGAAGAAACTTGAAGAATCTTACGCAATCCGTTTTGGATTTATATGGATTGTATGAGATATTAAATTCTCAAAGAAAATATCATCATGTTTTGGATCAAGATGTATGATGTATTTTCAACAAGATTGGAATGAAAGTGACCATGTCATGTTTTGCCTTCACCTCTTTTTGTGCAAATTGACTGGGAAACGCCATTAGATTAAAAGAAATTCAAGCAAAGAACAAAGGGAAAATGAAAATAAACGAGAACTCTTTTAAAAATCTAAATGTTGAAATGAATTCTAAACTGACACGAACTCCAAATATTTTTGAAATTCAATCACCAAAACGAACAAACTGAATTTAAATCTCAATCTGAATCCTTCGATCTGAATCCTTCAATTATTCTTCAAAACAAAAGCTGTTTGAAACTCTTCTGAAATTCAAATCTTTTCCTCGACTTGTCACCAGGTCGAGTCTTTTCCCACTTGGTACACTTACCAGTTCTTTTTAAATCTTTTCTCTGCGTGTTAGAGGATCGACTAGTTCTATTGACACGGAGCCACGACCTTTGTTCGATTTGGTTCTGATGACATGGGATTGGGTCCCTCTTCATACAGATAAATCTTCGAGATTGGAACCAGTTTCCATTTCTCATTAAATCCTTGAGATTGGAACCAGTTTCTATTTCTCATTAAATCTTTGAGATTGGAACCAGTTTCCATATCTCATTAAATCTTTGAGATTGGAACCAGATTCCATTTCTCATTAAATCTTGAGATTGGAACCAGTTTCCATTTCTCATTAAATCTTCGAGATTGGAACTAGTTTCCATTTCTCATTAAATCTTCGAGATTGGAACCAGTTTCCATTTCTCATTAAACTTTCGAGATTGGAACTAGTTTCCGTTTCTCATTAAACCTTCGAGACTGGTACCAAATTCCAGTTCTCTCCTTTCGAGGTCGGTACCAAATTCCGATTCTCTTTCCGAGAATGATACTAAATTTCAATTCTCTCTTTCGAGACTGGTACCAAATTCCAGTTCTCTCCTTTCGAGGTCGGTACCAAATTCCGATTCTCTTTCCGAGATTGACACCAAATTTCAATTCTCTCTTTCGAGACTGGTACTAAATTCCAGTTCTCTCCTTTCGAGATCGGTACCAAATTCCGATTCTCTTTCTGAGAATGATACCAAATTTCAATTCTCTCTTTCGAGACTGGTACCAAATTCCAGTTCTCTCCTTTCGAGGTCGGTACCAAATTCCGACTCTCTTTCCGAGATTGATACTAAATTTCAATTCTCAACTCTCGAGACTGGTACCTAAATTCCAGTTCTCATTCTGGGATCAGTACCTAAATTCTGATTCCCATCTTTCGAGATCGATACCTAAATTTTGATTCTCTTTCGAATTGATACCTAAATTTCAATTCTCAACTTTCGAGACTGGTACCTAATTTCCAGTTCTCATTTCGAGGTCGGTACCTAAATTCCGACTCTCTTTCCGAGATCGATACCAAAATTTCGATTCTCTTTCGAGGTTGATACCAAATTTCAATCCTCTCTTTCGAGACTGGTACCAAATTCCAGTTCTCTCTTTCCGAGGTCGGTACCAAATTCCGACTCTCTTTCGAGGTTGATACAAAATTTCAATCCTCTTTCGAGACTGGTACCAAATTCCAGTTCTCTCCTTTCAAGGTCGGTACCAAATTCCGACTCTCTTTCGAGGCTGATTCCAAATTTCAATCATCTCTTTCAAGACTGGTACCAAATTCCAGTTCTCTCCTTTCGAGGTCGGTACCAAATTCCAACTCTCTTTCGAGGTTGATACCAAATTTCAATCCTCTCTTTTGAGACTGGTACCAAATTCCAGTTCTCTTCTTTCGAGGTCGGTACCAAATTCCGACTCTCTTTCGAGGTTGATACCAAATTTCAATCCTCTCTTTCAAGACTGGTACCAAATTCCAGTTATCTCCTTTCGAGGTCGGTAACAAATTCTGACTCTCTTTCGAGATCAACACCTAAATTCTGATACTCATCCTTTGCGAGGTCGGTACCTAAATTCCGATTCTCTCTCCGAGGTTGGTACTTAAATTCCAGTCCTCATCCCCTTTCAATCAGTACCTAAATTCTGATTTTCTGTCCGAGGTT
This sequence comes from Papilionanthe hookeriana x Papilionanthe teres, assembly GCA_022702705.1. Classification (NCBI taxonomy): domain Eukaryota; kingdom Viridiplantae; phylum Streptophyta; class Magnoliopsida; order Asparagales; family Orchidaceae; genus Papilionanthe; species Papilionanthe hookeriana x Papilionanthe teres. The sequence goes on from CM040428.1 coordinate 30,506,806, forward strand.
AGAGCCTAGATTCTAACTTTCTTCTTCGAGACTAGAGGCTAAATTCTAGTTCTCTTTTAATTTCTGAGGTTGGAACCTAGGTTCCAGTTCTCACTTCAAATCCCGATATCCACCTTGAAATTAATCTTAAATCGAATTTCGACAAAAATTGAAACTTAAACCAAAGTTCAAACTCACACATTAAAACTTGAAACAGAAAATGAAACAAATCTAAAATCTAATTTCCCCAGATCTTATGATCTGGAATTCACCTTCTTTTCTTTTCCCCAACGAGAGTTCAGGAATCTCCAGTCTTGGAGATATGCCTGTTACTCCCCAGCGAAAAAATTTTCTATACTTAGTTCTAAGTGTGTCACTTAGACGTCTGCATTGGTTCTGTTGATCTTTTTGGTCAACGCCAATACCCGCGGTGTGCTTAGTTAGCACACCACACCTATTGGGGGTCCATTTGTTGACCTCATTTTTGATGAGGTCTGATCTCTCTCCTTAGTACTTAGGATCTAGCCTTAGGCTTTCCCATTGACTATCCTAGAGGACTAGAGATGGAACCCGCCACTTAGAAATTCAAAACACTTCTTGGCTCCCTTCAAACCCCACAAGTTTGATTGTAAACCCCAAGCCTCTTGGAGGGTTAAAGTCAAATCTGAAGGTTTAAAGAATGAGTTTCCTATAGAACTCTTTGGCCTTAGGATTACCCTGGGTGGCCTGGTCTGGTGAGGGTAAGTTTGCACACACCACACTCCCACACACACACATTCCAAACCTTAAAACTACCTTTAGCCAATTTGACTTTCCGACTCATGTAGGCAATTCATATGGATGAACCTCAACCCCTAGGCCCCTAGCTAAGAGGGTTAGAAACAACATAGTGAATGTCTAAAATGAGTCCTCTCATGGCTTTTGTGAGCTTAATATGGCTTCATGGCTCAACCAAAATGATTTCATTTCACTCACACTTAATCAATCTTCATTTTCCCAAAATTTCAATTTTTGACCCCCGGGGCCCTAAACCCACCAAATCTACCAAACACCCTTAAGATTGCCGAAAATTTGCAAAATTGCCTAAATTACCCAAAATTCATCAAAATCAGTCCTAAAAATTTCCCACCATTCAAATTGATCATCCTTAGCCAAATATACCAAAAATTTCCAAAAATATCCCCCAGTACCCTCCAAATACCGAAAATGCCCTTCTTAACTAAAAATTTCATAAATTCCAAAAATTCCCAGAAAATTTCAAAAAATCCCAAATATTCCCAATTTCATTTTGTTCTACTAAACCATAGACTAATTTTTCCAATTTGGCCCACTTTTGCCAAAACCCCCAATTTGACCCATTCTTAACCCAAGTGGACCCAATGTCAAACCAAATCAACCCAATTGACCTAAAATTTGACCCAATTCAATTATTAACTTCAATTCAATATCCCCAATATCAATTTAGACCAAATCCAAGCCCAATTTGATTGACATTTCGATCCAATTCCAATTTGAAGCATAAAGCCCAATTTTGGCCCATGACCTAAACTTAGCCCAAACTAACCCAATTCAATTCCCCAATTAACCCCAAATCTTCTCTAAAACCTTCCTAACATCCCCACAAGCAAAACACTAACAAGATTTACCCCAAATTTGAACCTAAACTCCACCCAAACTGAACCCAAAACCAAAATCTCCATTTTTGGCCTAAACCCAAACCTAACCCAAATGGGCCTAAATCCCAAAATCAAAACCCAACCAAAGTTGAAAACTCTTTGTGACATTCCTATAAGCATTTCTCAGCATTAATTTTACATCAAATCCAACCTTAGCCCAACCTTAGCCCAAGTTAGCCCAATTTGACCCACTTTGGCCCCTTTATTAAAAAAGCCCAAATTAAATCCAATTCCACTCTAAATGACACCAAACCTTTTCTAAAATGTTCATGACACATCCTTAAACTAAACCCAATATTTGTTTGGCCCAATCCTTCACAAAATTTCCATCCACCAATTTGTTTTCAAACCTAAAGGCCCACTTTCTTAAACCATCCTAAAAGCCCATTTTCACCAAATCCAAAAGCCCAAAATTAGCTCCAAAGCCCACATGACAATTTCTTCTCATCATACCTTTAATTGATATCATCCCTAAGTTATAAATCAATCATTAAATAAATCCAAATCAAGCCTCATGCCAATTTCCCTTAAACTCATCAAAAATCCCAAAACCCATTCCTATGAAAATAAGCCAACCTTTTCCCAAGCCATGAGCAAGCCAAATGAGCCATTTACAAGCCATATGAAGCCATGAGAGCTTTGACACCTCACCAAGCCATTAATGGCAAGAAGAGGGGGCTCTTTCTTAAACCTTCATTAAGCATTTTTAACCTCATCCTTGCTACACTCTAAACTAAAATTGGCCACATCACCTTGGATGGGGACTTCACCACCCCTTCCTAGCTGACCCAACTGATCCCCTTCAGCCATAATCAGATCATGGGGGGGTGAACCTAGCCCAAATACATGAGTTGAACCAAACCAAGCCAAAATGAGCTTTCTTCCATTCCATTTAAATCAAACTCCTTTACACATGTCCATGGCCAATTGACTGCACTAAACCCCAGCCTTGACCTCCTTGACCTGGAGGGTAACCTGACCCTGGCCGGCCAGCCACCACAGTCTCCGGAAAACACCAGGCCGAGAGCACCCATTTGGTTCAGAAATTTAATTCTTCCTTGATGAGCTGTCCCAACCTAATTAGAAACCATGACAGTTCTTCCCTTGACCAGAGCAGCTGATCCAAATCCTCAACTCCCCCTGGGAGGTCCTCCAACCATGTCTATTTAAACCCACCACCCTCTCGGCCAAAAAAGGTGATGAACCAGACCTAAACAAAACTCTGCCAAAATTGTTCCAGGGCCTTCTCCTCACCTAGAGCAATTGATCCCCACTGTTCTCCTGCCCTAAACCCCATTGATTGAGCTCAATTTTCGAGCTCAATTCTCAGCTCAGAACCAGGACATCTCCCAAATCTCCACCAAATCCAAATTAAACTCATCCACACCCGCACAGGACCAAGAGAAGGAGTTCCCCAGTGAAATCGGATGTGGACACTTTCATACCCAGAGCCAGAGACTCCATCTGGAGCTTCCTTAGGTGCAATCAAAGGTGACACAACTCTCTGATTGAAGCTACACTTCTCAGAGCAAAGGTATGGATCATTCCTTCCTCCCAAGCTTCCAATGATTCTCCATTTTGTTTTACTTAATTTCATAGCATGTAAACCGTATGGATGTGTTCGTCTCTTCAAGATGAATCCATAGAGCATAAGAACACGAAAATACGTTGAGAAATGAGAGAGTTTTTAGGGTTTTAGTGTGGACGGTCACGGGTGCACATCAGTCGTAGACGATGACCAGGCGCCGTTCGATCGAGCGTGTATCGAGTGGACAGTCCAGATCGCGCCGGATCGAAGAACGTTACATGAACTGCGGGCCACTGGAGCACTGAGTCAGATGGCGACGTCAAATGGGAGCTCGACGCGTGGGCTTTCGGAGCTGCCGAGGATGAGTCGGCGCCGCGTGGATAAGTAGAAAAATATGGATTTTTTGATTTATTTAAATACCCAAAACTTAGAAAATCCATATCTTTGTGTAGAAAAATCATAAAAATAAACTAAAAATACCCTCTTGCTCAATGAACAGAGGAGAATAATGTGGAAAAGAAATCAAGTTATTTTGATGAGTATTTTATTTTTAATTAATTATTTACTCATTTCAGTATTTTGATTCTCCATTTGCATAAACAATTCACCATGGCATGAGACCATAGGGCTTTTGAAGTCCCTGATCTTGGGGACATTCCCTGAATTTTTCAAGGTCAGAGGCCATCTCTATGGAAATTTATGTATTTTTTAAATTTATGTCACTGTTTTTGGTATTTTAATTCTAATAATTAGCATATTGTTCAATAAATTCCAGAAAAATTTGGGGAAGTTTCTTAAGACTAGAGGACCCTAGGATAATTATGGTTAGGCTTAATTCATTAAGATAACCCTAATTAGCCTAAATACCTAAAATTGAATTTTAATTAATTAGGGTTAACCACAATTAAAATAAATTGAAATCAATTCTCCACTGATCATTATGATACAGAAAACCTTGTATAAGAATTTGAGATCAATTGGTAATGTTTAACCCCACTAAATGAATTAATTAAGCTACATGATCAAAATTAAACTTTAAAAAATTCATAACTCCAAAAATACATTTCAAAAATTCACCAAATTGGTTTTGTGGGCTCTCTGATGTTAGAGGAGTCTATAAAAATTGAAATTGGAATTTTCTAAAATTTTTCATTTTTAATGATATATTTAATATTTTAATAATTAAAAAATAATAAAAATCATAAAAATGTCACATTTTGACTCCTAATCACTTAAGAACAAACGAAATATTTTTTCCAAGTCTCAAAGTAAAGATATTGAATTTTAAAGGCTCAAAACAATTTTTAATATTAAAAAATGTATTTTCCAACCTTTTCACTAAATTAATTCCAATAAATAAAAGAAAAATTAGAAAATTGTAAAATTTGTTTTTCTAAATTCCTTGAGGGTAGAGAGATTTAAGAAAAATATAAAATCCATTTTTCAACTTTAATTTTATTTTATAATTAATTAACACTCTAAAATCAAAATAATTATAATAAATAAAGTATAATTCAAAAAATCACCAAAATTGGTTCAAGTGGTTTTCTGGTCATTAGGAACATCCCATAATTTTCTTAAGGATAAAAACCTTACTTTGGTCATGTTGTTGAATTTTCCTTGAAATCCCTTTTTTTCATTAAAAATAATTATATAAATAAATTAAATTTAGAAAAATCACATTTTCTCCTCTAATGTCTTAATTGACATATGAGTGAAGTGACATAAAAATTTTAAGTTCATTTGAACTCAATTTAGTGAGTTATGAAATAAATAAGCCTAAAAGGGCATAAAGGTAATTAAAGAATTTAAACCCCTTTATTAAAATTTTAGGTTTAATTAAAATGGAGGGTAAAATATTTGATTTTATCTTTCTTGGATGATTGAAACTTTGGGAAATTAAAAGGGTAGGAACCCATTAATCACTTTTAATAAACCAAAATGAAACTTTAATTATTTAAGCAATTTAAAATTTTGGAAGATTAATGAAAATTTGGATTATTAAAAAATAGGGATATAACTTGAGAGGATATTAATTCTTTAATAAAAATATCCCTAAATAAATCATTTCAATAATATTTAACTCTTAATTAAGATTAAAATGATAATTAAAATTAAGTAAATTAAAAGTAAAAAAAATAAATAAATAACCCTTAAATTAAAGAAAAGCTCAAAATACTAAATAATTTAACAATTAAATTAAATTTAAATTAAATTAAATTAAATTAAGTAAAAATTAAATTAAATTAACATTTTAACAATTAAATTAAATTAAATTAAAATATTGAAATTAAATTAAATTAAATTAAGTTAAATTCAATTAAATCAAATTTAAATTATATTAAAGTTAACATCATTCAATAATAAAAGTAAAACAAATTTAAAATATTAAGATCACTTAAAGTATAAAGATTTAAATCAAAAATAATTTGAACACTATTCCAAACTTAAAATTATTAATTAAAACTCATAGTTAAACTAAATCACTTTAAACCTTTAACTCAAACTTCAAATTAAGAATGATTAAAATTCTCAACAAACCAACTTACCCCTAAAGGCTTTAATTATTATAACTCTTAAATGGAGTATTAAGTGAGATGTCACTTCATTCATCGAGTAATCACATGCCCAAGTTCACCGAGCAAGAGACAAAGCTTAACTAAACTCTTGGATGAGTAATTCACCTGTGCAATTAAATTTACTTGGACTCAAAATAATCTCAGAAATATTGAAAAGATGTTTAGGACTCGTCCTAAGCACTTTCTCAATATAATGAGATGTTTTAGAAGAACAATTGAATTTAATTATTCTTTAATGAAGGAAATCATCCTTAAACAAAATACAAGAACCTAGACGTCATAGGAGATGACTAGCAATAGGACTGAGGATCTTGGTAGACAACCAAAACATGTCCCTTAGCTTTAACTAGGTACTTGTTATAAATATTTAAATGCCTATACATGTGTTTTAAGTGTAGCTTAGGATGACGGGATGACCCTCCAGGTACGCTTTTATTTTATTGCAATTTACTTACATGCACTGCACTTTACTTTTCCTTGCATGTTAAACAAGATTGTTGCATGAAAACTAAAACCTTTAGGATAATCACAAAACTAAAACCCAAAACTAAATTAAAAGTCACCACAAGATAAAATTCACCGCCACAACATTCTAAAATATAAGACAACTCAAAATTTAATCACAAACAGAACAACAAAACTACAGTTGCAACTAAATTAAAACGTCTCATTAAATGATCGGGAATACCTCGGATGATGTAACCCACGTGTTGCTAACGGGATTTCCCACGGTCTAAATGAAAGTGTGGAACTTATTCAGTTAAGTTTAGCAAATTCATCTGGACTAAGTGAATTCGATGAAAATAACCGTGCCGGGATGACGGAACCGTGGGATCTTAATCGGTTCTGTTTAAACAACTTTAAGATTTGTTTTAATTAAAATATTAAAAAAATATTTAGACTTTAAGATTTCTAAACCAAAACACTTCTCTCATCTCCTGATTTTCACCTTCTAAAACTAAACCTCTACAACAAGAAGCTTGGAGCATGGTGGGCAGCACGACCATCGTCATCAGCAAAACTCGGGTCTACTTCAACAAAACTTTCTTAGAATTAAATAACAAAGCCATAGGATTTCAAGGTAGTTTGCCTAGTGCAACATAAATCCTCAATTTTTCGTTAGGCATTTGCATAATCATGATATGCAGATTAAGCCCTAACCGGTCTTAGGACTCCGAGGTAGTCGTTTGTTACGACATAAACCCTCACATCTTCGAGGCTATTTGTATGATTATGTCATACTAATATAAGTCCTAATTAATTAAAATTGGCAGGATTGCAACATTAAATAATTTTCCTAAATTGAAACCAAACCATAGGATAGTTTGGAAAGTTGCCAAGATTCTTCTTGGATCCTCAGCTTCTCCTACTTCTCTTTCTTTGGATTCTTAAAATAAACTATTCCGAATTTGAGCTAATCCCTATTGAAATTTCCAAAACTCAATCATTTGAAAACCTTACTTTGAAATTCTTGAAAGCAAAACCACTGATCATTATCGAGAGTTTTCTTAAATGATTCCCGTCATTTAAGATATAATTAACTATAGGGGCTTGCCCTTATAGGGAACTTTAAGTACCCAGGTAATATAAACCCTGCTTAATTTCTTTATATTAGGCAGGGGAACCTGTTGGCTTATAAAGTTGGTTCGCAGAACAACGGATGTTACAAATCTTCTAGTTTATTTAACCAAGCCCCATCATCAAGCAGTGTGTCTATTCTCCGGGATAGATATACAGTTTGTGGTGCAGTGCTCGTTTGTATAAACTATTCGGGATGTGAGATCAGTTTGATTTCCTATCTAAAAATTTTGAAACTCAAAAATTATTTTCAAAATCAAATACTACTTTCTAAATTACATATATATTTAAATTAAATTTAAAATCTAAAATTCGCCGACAACTTCTGTAGGCGACCCCTTTTCTAAAAACAACACTCAACCTAAAAATCTGCCGACAATAACATTTGGAATATAAAGGTAAATATTTAAGACTCCTTATAATTTTTGATTTTATAAAGGCTTTAGTAAATCATTAACCAAATTTCACTAACTAAGTTTAATTTTAAGAATTTAAAGAATATTCTAACTACCAAATCATAAGACTTTAAAAATTTTTCATTCATTTCGAAAATAATTGTAGTTTATTATATTAAGATCACATAAATTATTCACAAGAAAAAGATCATCATGAAATTCTTTTCTAATAAAAATACATGCATAACAATTAAGTAATAAATGTAATCAGTTTTCTTTTTATAATTTAATTCAAATGAAGCCATTGGACATTTCCTCAAGCTTCTCCTCTCTTTTTCTCTTTTCTTTCTTTCTTTTTTTTTTTTAAAGAGAGGATTACTGTATCTGGATAGCCTGTTAATGGTTTTGAACTTCACCATCCTTAACTTATATTTTCAAACTTATACATTTTCACTTAATTATTATAACATAAATAGGTTTCAAAAAGAATTTCAATCTATTCTTTTTCGAGTTATAATTTTTGATTTCTTAATACTTCTAAAATTCAATTATCTCTACTATGAATAGAAAAATTTCTTAATCTTATTCTTCTTTAAGTTGAATAATTCTATTCTTAAAATCAATCAAAGTTATTAAAATTTTTGATTAAGTCCACTAAATTATTTATAATTTCAAAAATTTAAGTGATCTTAAATAGATTCTTCATTCCTCATGTTATGTTAAAAAAAAAATTATTTTAAGAAAATATTAGTTCTTAAAGGACAAATAAAATTTAAATTTGATTGTATTTTCCCTTTCCCCCAAACTTAAGTTTTAGTCTATCATGAAATTTTTTTTTTCTTTTTTAAAGTATGAAAGAAAGAAAAACATAATTTTAAAAAGGAATTTTTATAAGTATGTAAAAAAAACATTCTAGAAAGAAAAATTTACTTCTACACATGCTTTTATGAATAATACTGAAATAATGAAGCAGGTATAAAAGTAAGCAGGCTAATTAGTAATTAAATTAAATGACTATACTACTTATTATAACAGAAATAGAACAACAATACTAAATACTAAATAGTAGGCTAAAACAAAAATAAACATAAATTTATCCAAATTTCAATCTTAAACACAATACATTAAAAATACTCTAAAAATAGTCTCAACACCCAACAATCCACACAAAGTAGATAAACAAATCCAAACTAGCAAACAACAAACAACAATCAATACTAGCAAACAAACTAAACTAACCACAGACTTAGCATAATTCAGAGGTAAATCAGCCCACTAATCACTGTCTGTAGCCTCAACATCGTCATCATCACCAAAAGAAAACTCAACATCCTTAGGATCAACATATGGTGAGAAACTAGGAAAGGTAGGGAACTGAACATCATGCTCTCCCTTCAGGAATCTAACAAGAGCTTTGATCTATAAAAAAATACCTATTTCTTTATGTCTTAATTCTTATTAATTTCTAAGAATATTATGCTTTAATGAAAGATATTTTTTTGTGTTTTTGGATGTAGGTAATGTAAAAAGGTCTAAGAAGGAAAAAGGAGCAAAAAGGAGAAAAAATGGAGCAAATTACCAAAAGTATAAAAAAATATGGCCTGGCGCCTAGGTGTCAAAAACTGGCGCCTAAGCGCCAGACTCGACACAAAAACTGTCAAGTTTTTTACAACGTTTGATCAGTTATTTTGACGGAGTGAGCGGTTATTGGACATTCTAGAAGGCTGACAGTTGTTCCTTGATAATAGGACATGTGATACATTGCATTTGGACGCTCCAAAACAGCTTTAATCGCGAAGAGGTGCGAGCCAAAGTGAAGAGGTGCGAAGAAGCCGGACGCGGTGTCCGGCGCCTAGGCGCCGGATCCGGCGCCTAGGCGCCAAACCGACCTTCTAGAAGATTCATTGAATGTGGACATGTTTTGAAGAGGTGTCTCAAGGAAACCCTTGAAGCCTATAAATAGAGGTCAATTTCTTCAGAAAACGGGCCCCTCCCATTGTACCCCTTTCTCTTATCTACTTTAGGATCTCTCATCCTTAGAGAGAGAATTAGAGAGAGAAATTTAGGGCCACTTTTGTTTAGTTTAGCGAGTTTATTTTCAAGTTATTGCATCTGGAGTTCATTACACTGTGGAGTCAGTAGGAATCAGAAGATCTGTAGAAGAAATATTTGAGATAAGTATATTTTTACATTTGATTCGAAGTTTAATTACCATGTTTTGCTATTTATTTTCAATGTGTTCTGAGTAGTTAGTTTACTTTCTTCCTTCAATTATGAAGAGATAGATAAGATAATATAAAGATTCGATGGAGAATTAAAATTCAAAATATTTTCAAAACATTGTGATGACATTAATACCTGATCTTACTTTACTTTTTAAATTGGCCGTTTGAATTGTTAAAACCTGTTGTAGAGTTTTGAGACCTTGAAGGAGAAGAACTCTTAACTTGTAAATGTCACATGAATCCTTGGGTAGTCGAAGGCCATGAGCGGGCTATTCAAGGTGAAGTGCAAATAAATAGGAAGATAAGATTTAAAGGATGTAGAATTGATAAGTTTTTAGAGTGACCGACTAAATTCTTATAATTTGATTTATAGACTAGGAAAGGGTCACTAGTAGGGCCGACCATAGCCACCCTTGGACATCTAGAAGTGTGAGCCTAGATTAACCCATTCTACTAACAATACATCCGGACCTATTCTGTAAATTAGTCAATGTTCTTTGCGCTTGGATCAAAGGGTAAAGAATAGGAATGCTTCTATTTGGCACAATACCATAAATCAAATTCTCCAACGAATATTAAATTATCTTAAAAATCTTAGATTAATCGAAGGAAAGAAAGTTGTTTATTTTATATAGAATTCATAAAATCATTTTCTTATTATTGTTGTCTTTATTTGCATCTAGTAAATTAATAGTAATTTATAATCAAATTAAAAGATAAAATAAAAATATTTTTACTATTTTATTTTTCTCTATAAATCTTCCCTGTGGGATCGATACTGGGGTCTTTGTTTAAAACCCTATATTACTTGAAACGATATGTATACTTGCGTAGTACCCCTAGTGTGTAAAAATATTTTCTAAATTATATAATATTAATTTTATACACTAGCTGCTATTTATTAATCGAGTCAAAGCTTTTGGCTATCTTTTGGAAGCAAACATTACTGCGTTATTTGCGGTCGGGTCAAGTTTTTGGCTCCGTTACCGGGGAAGGAAGTAAGAAATAGAATAGTTTAAATTTTATATTATATTCCTGTCCAATTAAGGCACACAAAAGAATTACATGAAAAGAAGCGAGAGAACCCTACTAGTAAGGATGCTAATCCACATATGTTCGTGAAAGTAATTAATTTTTTCCCTTTAGGTAGGTCCAAGTGAAGCCAATTTTTGATTAGGCATCTCCTCAAGCTTCTCCTCACTTTTCTTTCTTTTGTTTTTATTTACTTTACTTTTGTTTTCTTTTGCTTTCTTTTCTTTTCTTTTAAATGAGGATTACTGTATCTGGATAGCCTTTAATGATTTTGAACTTCACCCTTCTCACCCTAAATTTAAAACTTACTACATCCTTTACCTTACAGTATTTCTTTGCCTTATTAAAGATTCATCATATGAAGTCTCAATCATTTCCTATCACATAAAGTTTTAAGATTCTTAATATTTTAAACATACATTTTTTCTTACTTTGAATAGTCGACTATAGTCCTTTTCTCTTATACCAAATATCTTAGCCTACAAAATTACTTTTCATTACCAAATACTTTCATTCAACTTTATAAAATACTTAAATAAAATCAAAATACAGTTATTTAAAATTGGGTTCTATTACAGGAAATCATGTTAATAATTTTGAAAATACTTTTAATTGAGAAAAATTAATAGTTAATTCTTTCCCTCCTCCAAACTAAGATTTTTGAATATTAATACAGTTAACATGGGAAGAAAGAAAAAATATAAACATATAACTCATACCTCAATATGTTGGGCTTTTCATACCTTTAAGTTTAAGTAGGCTTTTCTTTATAAAGTAGAATAGTAGGCCTAAATTAATTAGAAGCATTTCTATACACAAATATGGGTTAGAATTTTATAAGAGAAGAAGTTTAGAAACATGCAACATAAATTACACACAACATTAACATCCAACTGTTACTATCACAAATTAAACTCACAAACCAAACACATGAAAACTCTAATATAACATCACATACATCACAAATAAACATAAATTCTGCTACAAGTACAACCAAATACACATTACATCACATATACTAATCATAAAGAGTTTGTGTACATCACATAAACAAAACACAAATACATAACAAAGTACAATGAAAAATGAAAATAAAACTACCAATCATCTTCGTAGAGCTCCACCATCATCAGGTTCTTCAAAGCCGATGTATGGAGTGTACTCAGGTTAAGTAAGAAATACAGCACTAGTGTCTCCCTTGAAAAATATTATCTATGCATCATGATAAGCTATCTCATATTCTCTCCATTGCACTTGATAATCATCATTTATCTTATTCCTTGCTTCTAGTCCCTTCTAACTGATCCATAACATCATGCAGAGTAGGTTCCCTAGATGTAGATGGTCTCTCATGACTAGAAGAAGGCTCATCAGCTTTCTTACTCCACTTCCATCCTACATAGTTTCAAAGGTTTCAAATTCGCTTAGTAACGACTTCGTGCTGACTACCACATCATTATCATCAACTACTACTCCTGGCTGAATACACAAAGCATGAATCGTAGCTGGGATGTCCTAGTCCACCTGTAGTCTCTCCTTTTAAACTTGTCAAAATACTTTCATTAACAATAGCCCCAATATTTATTCTTCTATATTCTCAGATAATAAAGAATTTGTAAATTAACCCCATCTGGCGTAACCTCACCGTGATGGTTGGTAAAAGCTCCTAAGTAAATAAAATAGTGTCGCTTTGATACAAAATTCAAAGTAGAAAGGAGAAATTAACTTTTAGACTTTTTAACCTTCCACTCCCTTTTCCATCAAAATGTTTACAATCATATCCAATGATTCATTCATATCAGAAATTTTATATTCACAAGAAAAAGGTGCTCTTAACTCGATAAAATACATTAATGCGAGCAAGGGTAATTCAACCGTTTTGCCTCTAACCAAACATGTATTCACTCTAACAATACAAGTTTGCATAAAAACTCTCTAACAATTCCCGCATCGCTTCGTAGTGAAATACCGTAAAATCTCCCATCGACGATTCACAATAAGTTCTTCAAGCATACCTTCAGATTTTGCTGCTTTTCTCGAATACATTTCTTATTGCTAAAAAATGTACTAAAGCGCGCGAATAAGCCTTGAAATTCACAAATTTGCTTTCATCATACTCAAATTTTCCTCTTCCCTTCAAATTCTTGTAGCCATTTGTCTAAAAATACCAAATTTATCCAAATTAATTTTAAAATTGCAATGTAATGGACTCCACTGTAAATTTAAAAAGATAAGAACTCAAAATCCATGAAAAATCTAAAAAGTTTCTTCAAAAACTTCAAAATTTCAAATCTTCTTAATATAGGAGATTTCCACAGTCAAAATAAAAAAAATGTAGGTTAAAGTGTAGCTCTTACCAAAAGAAGATAAAATTTGAAATTTTCTGGCCACAAAATCGCTTTAAATCCAAATGCTAGTGAGCCCTAGGTGCAAAAATTGGAATTGGCTGGAGGTAGAAGATGATGGTTTTAAAATGTTGTCTTCCGAATTATATTGCAAAAATTCTCAAGTTTCAGGCCTTTTTCCCGGTCGAGCGCCTCGACCTCCATAATGCATAGTGGCCATTCAAGACATTTTTTCTCGCTCTAATGGACAAACTCGTCTGCGCGGTTCGGTGTTTCTGTGATAGAGCTGCTCGAAAGGCTCCGTTCAAAAACTGAGCTTCTGACTTTCTTTTGCAATTTCGATCTATTCAAGCCCGCTTCGACGTTCAATTAATATACTTAAGCATTGAATAACATTCTAAAGCCATGGCAAATGATATTTTTTAACACAAACAACACAAAACATCATTTTCATAAATAAAATCCTTGTTTTAGACACATACACTTAACACTAAATACTACACATCATCAAGCCATTTAATTCTAAAATTCAATGTTAATCACAACCACAACACAATAACGCTGAAAACAAAATAAGAAAGCAAGTACAAATATAACATCCAAGCAAAGCAAGGCAAAGAAATCAGATACACAAACACAAAGATACATTAATCAAGTTTTTATTCTTCCTCAGAACTATCATCAACTCTAAGATATCCAATTGATTGAGCATGAACGAACAGATTGTAGAATGGACGAAACTGAAATTCTTCAGTAGAATCCTCTTCAAACCAACCTTTCTTTTTCATCAATCACGTCAAACTTCCTTCAAGATACTGAACCACTCGCACACTTAGTGTATCTTTAATTTTTTGTAACAAGTATATAATATATTCTTTAATCGCAGCGTTACTATTCAACACAGGTATACGTATCGTCATAATACAGTATTCTTAAAGGAGTCCCGGATATCGATCCTATTGGTGGAATATTTTAGAGGCTATGAACTAGATTCTAGAAATCAATCTCGTAATCACAACTTGAAATCGAAATTACCTGCTAATCATTACTAATATGCAATAAAAAATAAAATTAAGTTTTAATAAACTAGGTCTACTAACAGATAACTAGTTCTACTAATAAAGTGAAGTTCAAATATATAACCAAAAATCTTTCTCCTTTGTTAAGATATTTAAGTGAATGTATAACTAGAATTAGTTTAAAACGGTGATGTGCCAAATAGGAGCATACCTATTTTTTACCCTTTGGCCCAAGATTAAAGAATATTAACTAATCTTATGCTTGGTTACTGAATCTGCGGCTAGAATGGGAGGATACCTGCTCTCACTTCGGAGATCCCACATTCTCCCGCCAAGGGCTAACATCTACACTTCAAGACCCAAACGATAGACCACCGAGGATTTTAGTCCGTCACTCTAAAAGTTCCAATTCTACACCCGATTAATATTATTTCCCATTTATTTGCATCCTACTTCCAAGGATTTCGACCCCTCCATGAATCTCATAATCTTACTATAGTTGTTAAACTCAACATATTTTAACTATTCAATTGGCTAAATTGAAAGTAAATTAAGATTTAAGTAAAAGATTATAACAACTTTTTAAACTTTTGTTGGCACACTAATTCAATTTATCATTTCACAAAAATATCAAAATAAGGAGAAAAACAAAAATACTACTCTAATTTCATGGAAAGGATACAATAAAACTTTGATTTCATATATAAAAACAAAGTTCTACATACTAAAATAAGTAAATTCAACTTATCTTAAATTCCTCCCCAAGCAAACTCCTTAAAGTTCCTCTGAATCTATTCCTTTCTTTACAGTACACAGAATTCTCCTTCGAAACGGTAATTAAGAAGAAATCTCTCACTTCCCTTCCACTCTTAAAATCTCCTCAAGAATTCCTCACAAATATCACTATCCGAACTCACTAATTAACACCTAGAACTCTATGGACTCACCAGACTCACACACATGACTCTAATAAGATTAGATGGGAGAAAAGTTATGGGACACAAACGGATTCCTAAAGTGGGACCCTTTTTTCTGCCTTAAATTACCCTTTTAAAGTAGTTGAAGAGTTTCCAAGAGTTTTCCAAGCATCCCTTCAAAAATCATTGACATTCAATGCACTCAGAAAGAACCGTATCCCATCGTCGGCAACAGCCGCGGCCATGCCCTCTTCTAGAATACTTAGCCTCGGGACCTTCTACATAAGCCCACTATCGGCATGCTCGATCTCGCCGTAGGTGGGCTCTCTTGTAATATATTCTGAACTCTCAGGAAAAACACGCCATCGGCGCTGTCGATCTCGTCGTCGGCGCCCCAGATCATTTTTCATAATTTTGGTACTTTTTGTTCCAAATTCTCTCCTTTTAGCATATTTTTGCTCCATTGTCCTTAAATCAATATACCTACAGAAAAACATAAAAAATACCCTTCTTTAAAGTGCAATATCATCAAAATCAATATAAAATTGGCATGAAAATCTTAACATATTTTCATTGGGTCAAAATCCGCCAAACTTAACTATTACTCGTCCTCAAGTAATCTTTAGTACTATATAAAAGTTATGATTCATTGCGGTAAAGTTTTAATTCAGAAAAACTACAATTTTGATTTAAATATCATACTATGAATTCTTAGAAAGATTTTCAAATAATTAGATTAACTCTGCAGTTGTAAGGCTATCTAGTCATCAAGTCTAAAAGTTCTAGTCTTTTATTCATTTCAGGAATGACTATATGTTCAATATGTTCACTTAGAATATTCGAAGATACGAAATTCAATAGACTAATTACTAGTGTAGAAATCCAGTCATAAATATAAGTTTAGAAATGTTTTTTGTTTTCCCTTTAGATTAATCCAAGTGAAGCCAATTTTAAATAAGGTAATTCCTCAAGTTTCTCCTCACTTTTTTTTTTCTTTTGGATTGTTTTTCAATCCTATATATTTTTCTTTTCTTTCTGTGGATTGTTTTTCAGAATCCTTTCTTTTTCTTTTCAAGTGAGGATTATTTTATCCGGATAGTCTGTTAATAATTTTTAACTTCACTCTTCTTTTCCTAAACACTAAACTTTAAAAACATTTTTTACCTTATATGTAATTCATAGTTTTTACATCAGTCAATCCAAATCTTTTCTTTCTCAATTAAATTCCTAAGATTCTTAAATGTTTCAAAATATAGTTTTCTTTACTTTAAATAGTTAACTATATTCTTATCCTTATAATAAATATCTTAACCTACAAAATTAATTTTCATTACCAAAATACTTTTCTCATCTTATAATATTTAGATAAAATCTAAATATAGTTATCTAATTTTTGAAAATTTTAAAATCATATTTATAAA
The DNA here is from genome assembly GCA_022702705.1 of Papilionanthe hookeriana x Papilionanthe teres. NCBI lineage: Eukaryota > Viridiplantae > Streptophyta > Magnoliopsida > Asparagales > Orchidaceae > Papilionanthe > Papilionanthe hookeriana x Papilionanthe teres. Next base: position 30,523,500 of record CM040428.1, read on the forward strand.
TTTTGAAAATACGTTAATTGAGAACACATAATAGTTAATATTTTTCTCCCCCCCAAACTTAAAGTTTTCCATAATAGAAATAATATCATTGTGGTGGAAAGAAAAATAATAATATAAATCATACCATCGTACTTTGCATTTCACTTTTTTAAATTTTTATATGCTCTTCTAAAAATTTTAACTTCAACCTGACCAGAATATTAAAAACCTTTCTACACATATGTCAGCTAGAGACTCACGTGGTAATGAAATTTTACAATAAGTATATAAACTATAAAATTTACAACAACAATTAACTATACTACACAAAAGATTAGCATAAAAATAACATTGTGATTTCTTACAAATACGTAACAAACAAATTTACTATTTTTAAATTAAAAGTTCAAAATTACAATTAAAATCACAATCCATCACAAATATTCAGAAATGAAAATAAAAACTACAAAACTAAACACTTATCTCATAAACAAAACAGTACACAAAATACAATTAATAAAATGAAAGTACTACAACAAACACAAACACATACAACACATGACATCTCAATCACTCCGGCATCAAAATCCCATACAATGTCTTCATCTCTCTAATGCCAACAGTGGATCACGATAATGAGTATAACGGGGGCATTAAGGAAAATGACATCAAGCTCTCCTCTCGTAGTATCTAGCCTAAGCATCATACGTTAATCTCTGTATCGTAGTGCCGCTAAAGATACTCACTATCGTATCATGTCTTCGCTCTAAACCTTCAATCCTTCGATCAATTCTTTCAAGTTTTTCATCTAACTTTTCAAAACTTTTCCAACAGTAGGTGGTCATGGTGACCATCAACCATATGCTGCAGTAGGGGAGCGAAGGATGCCCCGCTCAGTGGCTGGGTGCCTCGCTCCTACTCATTAGCCCATTACCTACGAGGATTCATAAGTCTTCAAATTCCGCTTTACCACCTGCTTCATAGTATATACCCATTCTTCATCATTTCTACGCACCCGTATAATCGACAAAGTGCACACCAGTCAGGATGTCCTAAATATTCACTGATTCATCATTTTAGCCATAATATTTCGTAAATTATTCCCCGCTTCACATTTATACTTCTACTTGCTCAATACAAAATCTCGTAATGTACTGTCTCTCAGACTTCACTATGGTGATAGTTCGGGTAGCAAAGTAGAACAAATGAAATAATGCCATGCCCATGGCATTCATCATAGAAGAGGAAAGCACTCCGTTCACGATTCTTAATTTTCCAAGTTCCTTTCCCATCGCTGAAAGTTAATCACATCATCTAACGAACCTTCCATAGCTCTAAATGTTTCATATTCGCTAGAATAATAATCGTGAAGCTCAGAAAAGAATTAATGCGGTATTAAAATTCCATTTAAAATCCTCTTTACTGACAAGCTTGTCCTCAAGCTTCGATTCAGACAAGATAACTCTCTTACAACTTCAATAAGCAGCCTTTATTTTTAGTGTAACAAGTTCTCCCTTCTCCTTTCTCTGATGACCTGCTCCACCACTCCTCCGGATTATCGAAACTCGATCTTCGAATACACTTCTTTCCTTAAAAGATTTAAGTAATCTCGACTAAAGCAGATTTACAAATCAAGTTTCATCAATTTCGCTCTTCTTCATTCGATGGTTACTGTTTGATCTATAAAAATTACAAAAAATCTAAACTAAACTCCAAAATAATAATTCAATAGCTTCTAAAGGTGGTTTAAAGCAATCTAAATCAAGTTCCATGAATTCCTTCCAAGCCATTTCTCCACATTTTCAAATTTTTTCGAAATTCCTCAATGTGAAAGAAATTCATGGTGAAAATCAAAAAATTTTTACATAAGAGGGAAGCTCTTACCAAGTAATGATGAAATTCGGTGTTAAAATTCTTTGAAATTGCTCCAAATCCGAGATCTATCAAGCCCTAGGTCCAAATTTTTGTTTAATCAGGGAAGAAAATGATGAATAGCCAAGGTTGACCGGGTCAAAATCACTAAAAGGGTACTTCTTTGGATCTTGCCATCGAGGCTGTCAAGGCCGTCGGGCTCCAATGGATTTAATTCAACAGTCTTGAAACGCCTTCGGCGCCTCGACAAGCAATATCGGCGAGATTCTCAAATATTGATCATTTATCAATTTTTTGCGATTTCGATCAATTTTAAGCCTCATCGTCATCCATTCGATCGTTTTAATCATAAATTCTAAGTGATTAAGTGATGTATTAACACATATAAAAATTCACACAACAAAACCTCACAATTATATATTAAATCCAAGTGTTTACAATACACATTGCATAACACACATAAGCATGTATTCTCTTAACCTAAATTCATCTAATGAGAGTCACAATCCAAACCATAACACTCAAAACACTGAAAACAAACATTTCAAAGATAATCTCAACTATACTGAGATTAAAAAGCAAACTAAGAAAGCAAACATACAAACATAGTTCAGATCATGTTTGACATAATAAAGCAAATAAAGAAATTATACCGCTCTTTCCGAATCGCGTCGGTTTCTCCGATATCACGATTGGCCGAACATAGATGAACATGTCATAAAAAGGTCAGAATGAGAATTCTTCGCCGAATCTTCTTTAATCCATCCCATCCTCCTCATTAAGCGTATCAAAGTCGCTTCAAATTGCCCAGTATGATCAAAATGTTATTTCATCCTCCAATTGATATGATCAAAGAAATCGACATATTGTTAACCGCACTCTTAAATTTTGTACCGCTTTCCGTATTCTCGATCGTGTAAGATCATCTATGGTCATTCGCTATTGTGAGGTCGATCAGAATGGAATTTTTCGATGCTTCGATCCATAATCACGCCCATATCACTCTCTTCGCTGCCATTGGCCGGGAACATACAAAGGTCTAAAGGTTTCCAAGGTAGTAGTACCTTCTCCTTAAATCTCGTACGATACTTCAAACGATCGCATATTAAAAAAAAAAAATGTCAAGGATGTCAAGCCTCGAGATGATCCCCTTCGAACAATCAGTCAAACACGTACTTCAATAATTGATCCAAACATCAATTGGCCATCCCATTTGAATGCAATAGTTCAATATAACACTCTCGTAACTTTGCCAATTTTCACACGCAATAACTTCGCATATGAAAAAGTGCCGATGATTTGAAACGGGATTTAAAAGTATTACAGAAAATTGATGTTCCTGTTTTCTCTAACTTCCTTGTCTTCAGTTTCGTCCGTCAAGTATTGGTAAATTTCATTCATCTTATCTCTCGTCGACATGAAATTCGAATAATGGCAGACAGGAACATTCTCAAGCATGTATAATTCATTAATCCTTCCAAATTAAATGTTATCCACCTACCTTGCACATAGACGCTTCCTTGGTTGATTTCATGCAGATTGGTGTAGAATTCCTTCACCATTGGAATGACTACTGTGGTAGTAGTATAGCAAAATACTTCCCATCTTTGTCGCACAATGATTTCTTCAATTGTTGATGAAGAATTGCTTTATCCTCGATTGACAAATCCTCTTTCCTTGATTAGCCTTCTCTTTGACATCCCCTTATTAAAAAGTCGTTGTGCCTCGGCACCGACGAACTTCCTCCGATCGTACACTTGAAATCTAGGTAATCGACTGGACTGAAGCCACAGAAGGAATTCAAGGGAGTTTCCATTCGTTTTGGGAATTTGGAGTGTTTAGGAACCGTCCATGGAAGTTTATAGGGGACAAATTCACTAAAAACTGCAAAAAATCATCGTTTTGAACTCGAAAACCAACCCACTCGTCGGTCCTCATCGGTCGGCCGCCTCGATGGCGCCGTCAATGAGCCTTGTGCAATTAAATTCCAGTGCTCTCAGGAAAAATCCGCCGTCGCCGGCGTCGAGCGCGCCGTCGGCGCCCTAGACAAAATTTTTGCACATATACTCCGTGGTTAAATACATTTCAAAATTTCTCTATGGATCCAAATTTTAAATAATCAAAGGGAAAATACAAGTATTAAAATTCAATATAACTATAAAATTATGATAAATTAAAAAAAAAAACTCAAACAAATAAAGATAACTATGGGTTGCCTCCCATAAAGCGCTTGGGTTTTAACACACGCCCCGGCCTATTGTGTGTTATTCAAAGCCGATCGAGCTTCTAAAACCTCTTTAAAATTCGGTCTTTTACCCTCAAAGTTTTAATCTATGTCCATTTACTTTAAATATATTCTGAGTCTTTAGATCTTCAATTTCAATAGCTCCATAAGTATAAACCCGAGTCATAGTAAACAATCCTAACCAACGAGACATCAATTTCCCATGAAATAATTTCAACCTTGTATTGTAAAGCAAACTTTTTTGTCCTGGTTCAAAGTTCTTCTGATTAATCTTCCTATCACGCCTTAACCTCATTTCTTTTCCTTATAAATTTTGTCGTTATCATAAGATTCTTTCTTAATTCTTCTAATTTATTCAATCAGAATAATCTCTTCTCACCTAAAGATTTTTAAATTATAATTTAATCGCCCAATATACTTTATACTCCAATTCTACCTGGGTAGTTTACAAGTCTTTCCATAAATATGTCTGCGAGAGCTCATACCAATAAAGAGCTTTATAAGCAAGTCCCGTATGCCCATAATGCAAGATTCAAATTTCGTAGACCAATTCATCTACTAGGTTTACTCGTCTTTCTAAAATTTATTTAATCTCACGATCGAAACTTCACTTAATCCACCGTTCGAGGATGATGCTAGCAGAGAATATATGAAAGCAATATTAAACTTTTCTACCAACTTCCGAATATATTTATTCCTAAATGGGATCATTCGTCATAATAATCACTCTCGCATACCGTCTCTTGTGAAAATGTTTTTCATTAAGAATTCAAAATACTTTTTAGCATCACAATGAGGTAAAGCTTCGTGTTTTCCAATCCAATATCGATACATAATCAATCGCAATCAAAATATATAAGTCTCCTAAATGAAGGAATAAATGGTCCCATGAAATCTAATCCCCAAACATCAAAAATTCAACTTCTAACATGAAATTCGTAGGTATTTCATTTCTTTTTAGATATATTACCTAGTAGTTATGATCTATCACAAGTTTTGATATTCGTAAACATCTCAAAGAGAAGACAAAATCCAAATTTCGCAAAATTTTATGCGCAATTTTGTCAATCCCAATATAGTCCTCCAAATCTCGTAATCATGACATTTACACACCGCCCCGCTTCATAAGGCACACATCTCCTAATAATAAGATTATTACATTTCTTATATAAATATGGTTCATCCGAAAAATATGCTTTTACATCATGAATGAATTTTTTCTGTTGTTGCAGAGTTAGCATAGGTGGCAAAATATCGCTTACTATATAATTAACTATATCAAAGATACCAAGGTATTTTCCACTCATTAATATAAAGTTGTTCATCGTGAAATCATTCGTTATTTCATTGTCGATATCAGATGATTCTTGATATTCTAGTCTCGACAAATGATCAACAATTTGATTGTCAGTTCCCTTTCTATCAATCACCACAAAATTAAATTCTTGCATCAAAAGTACCCATCTATTAATCTTGGTTTAGTATCCTTCTTTTGCATTAGATATTTAATAGTAGAGTGATCAGTATGCACAATACATTTAGAGCTAATTAAATAAGATATGAATTTATCAAAGGCATATACAATAGCTAATAACTCTTTTTCAAAAGAATCAGATAGCTAATTTGAACATCACAGAGTTCTACTAGCATAGTATATAACTTTAAAAGTTTTATCATATTCACCAACAACAACTCCAACAGCATAATCACTTACATCGCACATTAATTCAAATGTTTTCTACTTGTCAGGTAAATCTATTACAGGTATTGTGATTAGTTTTTCCTTTAATAACTCAAAGTCATTTAAGCAGTCTTCAGTAAATTCAAATTTTTTATTTTTTCTAAAAGTTCGCATACAGGTTTGGTAATTTTTTAAAAAATCTTAATATAACGCCTATAGAAACCAGCATGTCTAAGAAAACTTCTACCCCTCTCACTATAAACAGAGTGCGGTAATTTAGCTATTACTTCGAATTTTTGGTGGTCTACTTCTATGTCATTTTCCGAAATTTTATGCCCTAATACAATTCCTCCTGCAACCATAAATTGACATTTCTTCCAATTTAGAACTAAATTAGATCTTTCGCATAGCTCTAAAACTTTTTCAAGATGATTTAGAAATGTGTCAAATGATGTTCCAAACACAGAGAAATCATCCATAAATACTTCTATTCCATTATCAATTGACTTACTAAATATGTACATCATACATCTCTGGAATGTCGCAGGTGCATTACATAGTCCGAAAGGTATTCTTCTAAAAGAAAAAGTTCCATAAGGACTAGTAAAACTTGTTTTCTCTTGATCCTTAGGAGCAATAAGTATTTGATGGTAACCGGTATATTCATCTAGAAAGCAGTAATACTTGTGTCCAGCAAGTCTATCCAACATTTGTTCTAGAAAAGGAAGAGGAAAGTGATCTTTCTAGGTGGCGTACTTAATTTTCTATAATTTGTACAAATACGCCCATCCAATCTTATCTGATGGGTATTAAGTTATTATATTCATTTGCTCTAACAAGCATTCTTTTCTTAGGAACACAATGAATTTGACTTACCCAAGTACTATCCAAAATAGGATATATAATTCCAACATCTAAACATTTTAAAATATATTTTTTAACTACTTCTTTCATAATAGGGTTCATCTTGTGGATCAATTTTAAGTTATGTTCATCATTTAATAAAATTATGTGCATACAAATCGAAGGACTAATTCCTTTAATATCGCCTAGAGTCCAACCAAAAGCTTTTTGTATTTTTTTAATGTATCCATTAATTTTTGTTCTTGAAATTCATTTATGTCTAAGGATACATTTACTAGTAATGTTGAAAAATCTCCTAAAATACATACTTCAAATGATTCGGGAAGATTCTTTAATTCAAGTTCTAGGGATTTTACAAAAGATGGAATTAATATTTCATTTTCTCGTGCCGTTTAACTGCGGTTTCAAATTGTTCCTCAATATAATCAGCTTCTTCGCTATCAATTTCAACATATTTATTTTTTTCCATGTCTTCTTTTTTTTCAAAATTTTCCTTGAAATATTCTTTTTTCAGATAATCACATAAATCCTTTCTGAAACATTCATCATCTTTTTCTATTGAAGGATATTTCATTTACTTTGAGATGTTAAAGGTTACTTCTTGATCATTTACTCACATAGTCAATTCTCCTTTTTGAACATCTATCATGGATCTTCCTGTAGCTAGGAATGGTCTTCCTAAAATTATTGAAATTTCCTTATCTTCTTCCATATCTAATATGGTAAAGTCCACGAGATAAATTCTATCAACCTCGGGGACTAAAACATCTTCTACAACTAAGACGCGTAATGTATCGAATCAGCTAACCGTAGAGTTACGCAATCTCTTCTATTCCTAAACTTTTAAAAGTCGATAAAGGCATCAAATTTATGCTAGCTCCAAAATCACATAATGCTCACCTTACAAAATTTTTCAACAATAAAGACACGAGATAAGGAAACTACTAGATCTTTAAGTTTTTCAGATGCTTTTTCCAATTATAACACTACACTCTTCACGAGAGCAACATCAGCCTCATGATCTAGTAACTTCCTTTTGTCGAGTATATCCTTCATAAATTTAACATAATCAGTATTTGTTCCAAAGCTTCAACAAAAGGGATATTTATTGACAATTTTTTTAAAAATGTCTATGAATTTAGCAAATCTTTTTCCTTTGTCTTATTGCTTTAGTCTTTGAGGAAATGGTGGTGGTGATCTTTCAACCGTAATTTTAATACGTTTCAGAAGAAAATCAGGATATAAACTTTTCTTTTCTCCTTCAGCTTCTTTTCAACTCGTTTCCAACTCTTTCGCTTCTTAATCAATAACTCGATATGTTCTTTTCCTCGATCTTAAGGATTTACTTCAATATTGCCAGTAAAGTTCCAATGTGTTTGCTTAGTGCAAGAGTACCTGTCCTAAATGGTTTTCTATGTTTTTAATAGCGCCTCTCGACTTTGTAATTCGATTACCCATATTCAAAACTAGTTCTTCCATAGATAGCTTTTTCTCCTAAAATTGTGAATTATTATAAAAAACTGGTGGATTAGAAGGTCTATAATTAGAATTACCCTGGTTGATTATATTTCCTAATGGGTTTACAGGATTATCCCCCATTGAGGATTAACAGGATTATCATTACCTTGGTTATTCCAATTAAAAGCTGATGATTCTTCCAACCCGGATTGCACAATAATAAGGGTTATTTTGCTTCATTATTTATCAAATTTATAGTTTCATATGAAGATCGAGCATCTACAATTTGTCCTAATGAATTTTCTCTAACACTAGAGGTGTTTTAAAACGATTCATTCCATATTGATCTATTTTATTTGAAAGAGCAGCAATTTGAGAAACTATAATAGTTAAAGCATCTAAATCATGAATACTGGCTACTTTCTTAGGATTTACCCTTTCAGCAAACCATTGAAAATTATTAGTAGTCATTTCTTCTATTGAAGCATAGGCTTTTTCAAAAGTTTAGACATTGCTGATCTACCAAATAAAATAGTTGTTAATGATGGATCTAAGAGATCCTACTAATCCATTATAAAATGTTTGAATAATTAACCAATCTAGTAGAGGATGATGTGGCATCTTATAAGAAGTTCTTTAAATCTTTCCCAAGATTCACATATCGATTCTCCCTCATATTGACTGAATGATGTGATATCATTTCTAAGCATAACAATTTTATGTGAAAATATTTCGATATGAATTTTCAGGAAAGTTCCCCCAAGTTCTAATGTATCTGTGTGCTAACTAATTAACCAAGTCATAGTTTTATCCTTTAGTGAAAAAGGAAAATTTAATAACATCGTCGTACTCTCTCGTCATATTTAAAAGTAAGTAGCACACAAAGTTCTAGAAAACTTACAAGATGTAAATTAGGATCTTCATTTCAAGTTCCACCGAATTGATCGTTTTGTACCATTCTGATAATTACGGTGTTTAAGCTCAAATGAATTAGCATTTTACATCGATTTTGGATAGTTAAGTGAATTTCATGTAATGGTTAGTGTAATCTCTTAGTAGTCTAGATTGATGTTCATTTTCTATTCCCTTAAAATGTTTACGTTGTTTTCCTATCAGTTTTCGTAATTTCTAGGTTCTTCTCAGTTAGCTTTCTATTCCTCTAACAAAGGTGTGTTCTAATTCCCGAATCGTAATGGTATAAGATTTTCAGAATCAAATTTATGCATACAATCGAAATTTGACACGCAACCGCTAACTAAATATAAGTTGTAATTTTATTGAAAAGTTTTCTAACAGTCCTTAATTGTCCGTTACTCTAATTATGCTATATTCCTGGCAAAGGCGCCAAAAACTTAAACCACTCCATGCACTTAGCGTAATTTTAATTTTTTTGTAACAAGTATATGTCAGCATATTTTTAGGTTATGTGTTTTATTTTGAAAAGGGGGGTCGCCTACAGAAATTGTCAGCGAATTTTAATTTAATTTAAATAAATAATTTGAAAAGTAGTATTTGGATTAAAAAATAATTTTAAATTTGAAAATTTTAAGATATGAAATCAAACTCCATCTCACATCTCGAATGTTTTTATATAAACGAGCGCCGCACCACAAACCGTGTATCTATCCCGAAGAATAGACACACTCGCTTGATAATGGGGCTCGATTAAATAAACTAGAAAGGCTCAGACATCCGTTTGGGTCTGCGAACCAATTTTATAAGCCGACAAATTCCCCGTTTAATATAAAAAACATTAAATGCGCTTTATATTACCCTATGTTCTTAAATTCCCTATAAAGGCGGTAGCCCCTATAGTTAATTACATCTTAAGTGATGGGAATCACCTAAGAAAACTCTCGATAGTAATCGCAGTTCGCTCTCAAGAATTGCAAAGTTTAAGTTTTCAAGGGATTGAATTTTAGAATTTCAATAGGAAACGATCGTCTGAACAAATATTTCTAAGTCCAACGAAGAAAGAGAGTATTCTGGAGGATCCAAGAAGAATCTGGGCAACTTCCCAAACTATCCTATTGTTTGTTTGAATTTAGGAAAGTCCTAATGTTTATTTAATATTGGATCTTAAGCAATTTTAATTAGTTAGGACTTATATTTGTATGATAAAATCATACAATGCCTCTAAGATGCGAGGGTTTATGTCGTATCTGACGATTACCTCGATTCCTAAGACCGGTTAGGGCTTAATTTACATGATATGATCATGCAAATGCCTAACGAAGAGTCAGATTTATGTTTCACTAGGCAAGCTACCTCGAAGTCCTACGGCTTCGTTATTTAATTCTAAGGAAAGTTTTGTCAAGTGTACTCGGTTTTGCCGATGACGATGGCCGTGTCGCCCACCATGCTCCGAGCTCCTTGTCATTACAGAGGTTTAGTTGCTGTGGTAGTTTCTCATAAATCAAGAGATGAGAGAAGTGTTTGGTTTTAGAGAGTCTTAATTTCCATGTGTCTTTGGCTATTTTAATTAAAACAGTCTTAAAGTTAATTGCCACCGTAAACTCGATTAAGATCCCACGGCTCCGCTATCCCGCATCGTTACTTTCATCGAATTCACTTAGTCCGTATGAATTTGCTAAACTCAACTAAATGAGTTCCGCACTTTCACTGACCGTGGGAATCCCGTTAGCAACATGTGGGTTACATCATCCGAGGATTCTCGATCATTCAATGAGACGTTTTAATTTAGTTGTAGTTGTAGTTTTGTTGTTTGCTTGTGATTAACTTGAGTTATTTTATATTTTGAATGTTGTGGCGATGAATTTTATCTGTAGTGTCTTTTAATTTAGTTATGAGTTTCAGCTTTGGTTTCTCATTCTAAAGGTGAGTTTTCATGCAATCGTTGTTTATCATGCAAGAAAGGTAAAGTGCAACGCGATTAAATAAATTGCCGTAAGGTAAATCGCAATAAAATAAAAGCGTTAATTCGGAGGGTCTTCCCGTCATCCCAAGCTGCACTTAAAACACAGCTTAGAATATTTAAGCATTTCTTAAAGTAAGTCCCTAAGTAAAGCTAAGGGAAAGTTGTCATTTTCTACCAAGTTCCTAATCCTATACCTAGTCATCTCCTATGACGTCTAGGTCTTCAATTTGGTTTTATTACTGACATTTTCTTTCACCAAAGTTAAACAACTAAGCTCAATTTGTTCTTATGACATTCCATCATATTTATGGCTGCGAAGACGAATCTTAAACATCTTTTCAATATTTCTGAATCGTCCTAAGTCCAAACGAATTTGTGCATTGCTCAAGCGAATTAATCATCCAGTGGTGTTCCGAGTTAAGTTTTATTTCTGCTCAGCCGACCAGACAAGTCAATATCCTTATAAACAGTTATTATCTCACTTGATAATCTATCATTTAGAGTTATAATAGTAAAAGCTCATAAGGGCAAAATGATATTTAATGATTCGCGATTCAAATTTAAGTTCAAATTAATGATTTAAGTTTTGAATAGTGTTCAAGTTATTTTAGATTTATTTTTGAATTCTTCATGTCTTTATATCGAATTTAATTTAATTTAACTTAATTTAATTTAATGTGGTTTAATTTAAATTAATTCTAACTTAAGTTAATTTAATGTACATGATGCATTAATTTATTTTAATTTAATTTAATTTAATTTAGTTTAATTTTAATTTAATTTAATTTAATTCTAATTTAATTTAATTTAATTTAATATAATATAATATAATTTAATTTAATTTAATTTAATTTAATTTAATTTAATTTAATTTAATTTAATTTAGTTTAATTTAATTCTTAATTTTTAATTTAATTTTTAATTTTAAAGGAATTTGTTTTAAATAATTTAACTTTAATTTAATTTAATGATTAAGCCTTTTAGCATTTTAAATCTTAAATCAATTATCATTTTGAATTAAAGAATTAAACATTATACTGGGATGATTAATTTAGGATCTTTAAATTAAAGAACAAATCTCTTCCTAATAATATCCCTATTTTAATAATTCCAATTTTATTATTCTTCCAAATTTAACTAATTATTTAATTAAGGTTTATTAAAATTGTTTTAAATTGTTTAAGAGTTTCTACCCCTTAATTATCTAAATTTCAATCATCCAAATCAAATTAAAATCAAATATTTTGCCTATTAACTTCATTAAGCCTAAAGTCTTAATTAAAGCGTTAAGATTTTAATTACCATTTTGCCCTTCAAGCCTAATAATTTCATAACTCACTAAATCGAGCTCAAATGAACTTGAAATTTTTATTTTACTTCACTCATACGTCAATAAAGACATTGTAGAACGTGATTTTTCCTGTATTTAATTTATTTATATAATTATTTTATGGAAAATAAAGATTTCCAAGGAAAATTTAATAATATGACCAAGGGAAAGTTTCTGTCCTTAAAAAAATTATGGGATATTCCTAATGACCAGAGGACCACTTGGACCAATTTTTGTGATTTTTTAAATTATATTTTATTTATTAGAATTATTTTAAGCTCGAGTATTAATTAATTTAAAAATAGAATATAAGTTGAAAAATGAATTTTATAATTTTTAAATTATCTCTAATATCAAGGATTCCAGAGAACCAAATTTTACAATTTTCTGATTTTTCTTTGATTTATTATAATTATTTTAGTGAAAATGCTAGAAAATACATTTTTTTATTTTAAATTACCCTAGGCTTTAAAATTCTAATATCTCATTAAATAGAACTAAGAAAAATATGGGGTTTGTTCCTAAGTGATTATATTTCAAAATATGACATTTTGGTAAATTTTATTATTTTTGTGATTTTTATTATTTTTATTATTAAAATATTAAAAATAATGATGAAAATCAACTTTTTTAGAAAATTGAAATTTTAATTTTCTTAAATTCCCTGATATCAGAGAGGCTCCAAACCAATTTGGTGAATTTTGAAAGGTATTTTGAAAGTTATGAATTTTTAAAGTTTAAATGACTAAAACTAGCTTAATCAACCCATTTAGTAGGCCAACTCAAGTCCACCGACTTCAAACTTTTATGGTGGGTTCCTCTGATCCTAAAGGTCAGTGGAGAATTGATTTCAAGTCAATTTGATCTATGGTTAACTCTAATTAATTAAAAGTTCAATTTTGGCATTATAGACAATTAGTGGTTAATTTTGGCGAATTAACTCAAGTCCTATTTTCCTAAAGGGTTCTCTGGCCATAAGGAACATCACCAAATTTTCCCTAGAATTTATTTCACAACATGCTAATTTTTGGAATTAAAATACTCAAAACAACAACATGCATTTGAAAAAATCAATAACTTTTCATTGTGGTGGTCTCCCCGACTCCGGAAAATCTAGGAATGTTCCCAAGTTCAGAGGCTTCAAAAGCCCTATGGTCTCATGCCAGTGAATCGTATGAATGCATGGAGAATTAAAACAATGCAGGGAGTAAATAATTAATCAAAAATAAAATACCGGACAAAATTAATTAATTTCTTTTCCACATTATTCTCCTCCTCGTTCACCGGAAAGCAAGAGGGTATTTTTATTTTATTTTTGGCAGATTTTCTGCACAAAGATATGGATTTTTAAAGTTCGGTATTTAAATAAATCGAAAAATCCCTAATTTCCTACTTATCCACGCGGCGCCGCGTCAACCCTGGGCAGCCTCTCGCGTGGCACGCGTCGCGCCGCGACGGGCGCCGCCATCCGAGCCGCCCGTCCCGGACCCGGCGGCTCAATGCTCATTCCCTCGGTCCGGCATGCTATCTCGAACCATCCGCTCGATACACGCGCGATCCAACGGCTCCTGGTCATCGTCTACGACCGGTGTGCACCCGCGACCGTCAACCTCTAACCCTATTCCTCACTCGATTCTCAACCATTTTCGCGTTCTTATGCTCTATGGATTCATCTTCAAGAGACGAACACATCCATTATCAGAAACATGCATTTAAATTGACTCAAATTAAAATGAGAATCTCTGGAAGCTCGGGAAGAAGAGGGAGTCCATACCTTGCTCGAGAAGTGAAGCTTCGATCCGAGAGCCGTGCCACTCGACGGGGTCCAAGTAAGTCTTACGAAGTCCTCGTCCGGTGAATCGTCTTAGCTATGAGTGACCATACCGATCACAAAGCTTGGAGGCCGGGAGCAACCGGTGGCCCGGAGATGGGCTTTCAAGCAAAACTTCTTCCCTCGTCCAGCGAAGGTGCAGGACCAATCAATTCGGGAATCGTCTACCGCGAGGAGATGTCCCTTGCCAGGTGAAATTTCGCCTCGACAAATTGGATTCTATCGCGGGGGATTAGGGCAAATTGACACCGGGATCAACCGCTCTAAGTGTGGAGTAGGTTTGGAACAATTTTGCGTAGTTTCGCAAGGTTTATGCAACTCTCCTCTATGGCTTCTAGGGGCTGCTTAACAGAGGTGGCCGGAGAGCCTTACGCGGTGGATGGCCAAGGGTTGGGATCAGCTGCTCGGGCATGGGAAGAACAACCTATGGTGGCCACGGCACAAGGTACCATTAGAAGGTGTCAACTTCATTTTCGATGAGGTCTTCTTCTTCTTTAAGATGATCTGGAATTCTGTGCCTTTTCCTTTCGACTATCTTTGCAGGACTAGAATCAGGACCCACCTTTTAGAAATTCAAACCACTTCTTAACTCCTCGCAAACTCCACAAACTCGACCGTAGACCCCTAATCACCTGTGAGGGTTGAAATCAAATGTGGAAGTTTAAAGGATGAGTTCCCATGTGACTCTCTGCCTAGATCGCCCCGAAGTGGCCCTCGTCCGTGAAGGGCCGACTCGCACATGCACTACACTTTCACACACCTCCTAAACCACACCTATACCTAACTTGACCTCTCTCGACTCATGTAGGTGATTCACATGGATGGTCCTTAACCCCTAAGCCCTCGAGCAAGAGGTTAGGAACAACATAGCTGAATGCCTCAAATGAGTCCCTTCATGGCTCATGTGGGCTTGATATGGCTTCATGGCTCAACAAAAGATGTTTTCATTTCACTTACATCCACCTAATCTTCAATTTTCCAAATTTTCAATTTTTGACCCCCGGACCCTACACCCACCAACCCTACCAAATGCCCTTGAAACTACCCAAATTTCTCAAAAATTTCCAAATTACCCAAAATTCCTCAAAGCCATTCCTAAACATTTCCACATCACTCAAATTGACCATTCCTAGCCAAAAAATACCAAAAGTTCCAAGAATACCCTCCCAATACCTTCCAAATACCCAAAATACCCCTTTTGACCCAAAAATCCAAAAATTCAGAAAATTCCCAGAAAATTCCAGATAATCCCAAATATTCCCAATTTCATTTTGTTCAACTACACCATGGGCCAATTTTGTCAATTTACCCCACTTTTGTCAAAACCCCCAATTTGACCCATTTTAACCCAAAGTAAACCCAATGTCAAACCAAATCTACCCAATTGACCCTAATTTTGGTCCAATTCAATTCTAAACTTCAATTCAACATCCCCAACACCAATCTAGACCAAAGCCAAGCTTAATTTGATTGAAATTTGGGTCCAATTTCACTTTTGGCCTTAAAGCCCAATTTGGACCCATGACCCAAACCTAACCCAAACTCACCCATTTCAACTCCAATTAACCCCAAGTCTTTTCCAAACCTTCCTTAACATCCCCATGAACAAAACACTAACATGATTTGCCCAAAACTTTGATCCAAACCCCACTCAAATTCAACCCAAAGCTAAAAGGCCCATTTCGACCTAAACCCAAACCTAGCCCAAATGAGCCCAAACCCCAAAATCAAAACCCAACCAAAGCCAAAACCTCTTTGAAACACTCCCATAAACATTTCCCAACATTAATTTCACATCAACTTCAACTCTAGCCCAACTTTGGCCCATGGTAGCCCATTTTGGCCCACTTTAGCCCACTTACCAATTAAACCCAAATTCAAACCAATTCAAACCCAAATCACTTCAAACTTGTCTCAAATCACTCATGACACATCCTTAAACTAAACCCAACATTTATTTGGCATGGCCCTTTGCAAAATTTTCATCTAAAAGCCCACTTCTAAAAGACATTCAAAGGCCCATTCCAAACCAAACTCAAAAGCCCAAGCCCATCCTAAAGCCCACATTACAATCTCATCTCATCCTCACTTAGTTAAAATCATTCCTAAGTCCTAAATCAGCAATCAAATCTTTCTAAACAAAGCCATATGACAAACCATCCAAATTTTACACCAAATTACCAAAAATTCTTAAAACCCATTTTTATGAAATTGACTAAACTTTTCCCTAAGCCAAAGACAAGCCATGCAAGCCATGGACAAGCCACATGAAGCCATGGAGAGTTTGACATGTGATCAAGCCATTAATGGAAAAAGGAGGATCCCCTTTCCTAATCCTTCTTAAGCCTTTTTTACCTTAAGCATGTCACACACTAAACCATGCTTTGCCACCTAATCCTCGATGGAGACTCCACCATTCTCTCTCGGCCGACCTAACCGATCCTCTCAGCCCAAAATCAGGCCATGGGGAGGTGCACCCAACCCAAACCAATGGGTCGACCAAATTGAAGCCAAAATGACCTCTTCCCCATTCCATTTTAATTCAGCCACTTTACACATGGCAGTCACCAATTGCCTTCACAAACATCAAGCCCTGACCCACCTGACCCTGAGGGTGACCCATGCCTGCCGGCCAGCCACCCCGCCGCCGGAAAACACCATGGCCGAAAGCTCACATATGAGCCAACATTGGAATTCTCCATCGCCGACTTGTCCCAACCCAAATGGATAGCATGGTCGTTCTTCCTCGACCTAAGCAAACGATCCCAACCATTAAACCCCCCGGGAGAGCCTCCACCATGCCTATTTAAACACCACCCCTCACGGCCATGAGAAGAGAGTTGCACAAACCTTGCCAAAACTCCGCCAAAATTGTTCCGGACCTCTCCTCATACACAGAGCACTTGATCCCCAAGTGAGATCCCCCGCCATTTCTTCTCTGCGAGCTCAATTTCGTAGTCGAAATCCAAGCCCAAAACCAGGACACTTCCCCACGTTGAACCAATCCCCAAATTGATTGGTCCTACACCTTCACTCGTACCAAGGGAAGGTGTCCACCAGCAAAAGCCCCATCTCCGGAGCCACCCAGCTTGCTCCAGACTCCAAGCTTTGTGATCAGCTCGTGGTCGAAGTTCAACCTGGACAATTCACTGCACCAGAGACTTCATCCGGAGCTCGCCGGACCCAATCGAAGGTGCAACAACTCTCGCATCGAAGCTTCACTTCTCCGAGCAAAGGTATGAGCTAATTCTTCATCCCGAGCTTCCGGAGATTCTCCATTTCAAATGCCTTAATTTCAATGCATGTTTACCGTATGGATGTGTTCGTCTCTTCAAGACGAATCCATAGAGCATAAGAACACGAAAATCCATCGAGAATCGAGTGAGTTCTTAGGGTTAGAGTGTGGACGGTCACGGGATCACACCCGGCCATGGACGATGAACGGATGCCGTCCATTTAATACACGCGCGGACGGACGGCTCGGATGGCGTCGGACCGAGAGACGGTACGAGAACCGCGGGGCCCGGCCGCCGACTCGGATGGCGGCGTCGAATGGGAGCGCGACGCGTGCGAGTTCGGAGATGCCGAGGATGCGCCGGCGCCGCGTCACTTAAGTAGATAAATAGGAATATTTTCTATTTATTTAATTCCCGTAACTTTAAAAATCCATATCTTTGTGTAGAAAAATCACAAAAATAAAATAAAAATACCCTCTTATTCGAGTGAACGTAGGAGAATAATGTGGAAAAGAAATCAATTCAATTTTGTCCAGTATTTTATTTTTAGTAATTTATTTACTCTCTGCATACATTTAATTCTCCATGCATTCATACAATTCACCATGGCATGAGACCATAGGAGCTTTGAAGCCTCCGAATTTGGGAACATTCCCTGAATTTTCCAAAGTCGAGGCCATCTCTATGAAAAGTTATTGATTTTTCAAATGCATGTGGCTATTTTAAGTATTTTAATTCCAAAAATCAGCATGTTGTGAAATAAATTTTAGGAAAATTTGGTGATGTTCCTTATGACCAGAGAACCCTAGGAAAAATAGGAATTCGAGTTAATTCACTTAAAATAACCCTAATCGGCTTAAACACCCAAAATAGATCTCTAATTAATTAGAGCTAACCATACATCAAATTGACTTGAAATTAATTCTCCACTGACCTTTAGGATCAGAGGAACCCATCATAAAAATTTGAGGTCAATTGACTTGGTTAGCCCCACTAATTGGGTTAATTAAGCCACTTAGTCATTTTAAACTTTAAAAATTCATAACTTTCAAAATATCTTTCAAAAATTCACCAAATTGGTTTTGGAGTCTCTCTGATATCAGGGGAGTTTAAGAAAATTAAAATTTTAATTTTCTAAAAAAGTTGATTTTTAATATTATTTTAATATTTTTAATAATTAAAAAATAATAAAAATCACAAAAATAATAAAATTCACCAAAATGTCATATTTTGAATTTTAATCACTTAGGAACAAGTCCCATATTTTTCCTAGGTCTATTTAGTGAGATATTAATTTTTAAAGCTCTAGGGTAATTTTAAAATTAAAAAAAATGTATTTTCTAGCATTTTCACCAAAATAATTATAATAAATCAAAGAAAAATCAGAAAATTGCAAAGTTTGGTTCTCTGGAATTCTTGATATCAGAGAGAATTTTAAAAATTATAAAATTTATTTTTCAACATTTATTTTATTTTTAAATTAATTAATACTCCAGAATTTAAAATAATTCTAATAAATAAAATATAATTCAAAAAATTACAAAATTTGATCCAAGTGGTCCTCTGGTCATTAGGAATGTCCCCTAATTTTTTTAAGGACAGAAACTTTCCCTTGGTCATGTTATTGAATTTTCCTTGGAAATTTCTCTTTTCTACAAAAAATAATTATATAAATAAATTAAATACAGAAAAATCACATTTTCTCCTCTCATGTCTTTATTGACATATGAGTGAAGTCACATAAAAATTTCAAGTTCATTTGAGTTCAATTTAGTGAGTTATGAAATTATTAGAGCTTAAAGGGCAAAATGGTAATTAAAATTTTAATCCTTAATTAAGACTTTAGGTTTAATAAAAAAATTAACAAGTAAAATATTTGATCCTAATCTGATTTGGATGATTGAAATTTAATAATTAAAGGGTAGAAACCCATTAAGCAATTTAAAATGATTAAACTTTAATTAAATAATTAATTGAATTTGGAAGAATAATAAATTTGGAATTATTAAAATAGGGATATTATTAGGAAGAGATTTATTCTTTAATTTAAAAATCCCTAAATTAATCATCTCATTAATACTCAACTCTTAATTAAAATGATAACTCAAATTTAAAATATTAAAAGACTTAATCATTAAATTAAAGTAAATCATTAAACTCTTTCAAAAAAATTTCAATTAAATTAAATTAGATTAAATTAAAATTAAATTGAATTAAATTAAATTAAATTAATTAAATAAATTAAATTAAATTAAATAAATTAAATTAAATTAAATTAAATTAAAATTAAAATTAAATTAAATTAAATTAAGAAATTAAATCAAATAAATTGAATTGAATTAAATTAAATCAAATCAAACTAAATTAAACTGAATTAAATTAAATTAAAATAAATTAAATTAAATTAAATTGAATTAAATAACCTCACTTAAGACATGAAGAAATAAATCTAAAATAATTTGAACACTATTCCAAACTTAAATCATTAATTTGAACTTAAATTTGAATCACAAATCATTAAATATCATTTCGCTTTAGGAGCTTTAGTTATCATAACTCCTAAATAGAAAATTAAAATGAAATGTTACTTCACTTATAGTGACATTCAAATGTCCTAGTTCACCGAGCAAGTTAACAAAACTCGAAAACCTCGGACGATCGATTCATTTACACAATTAAATTCATTTGGACTTAAAACAATCCTAGAAATATTGAAAAGATGTTTAAGATTCTTCTTAAGCACTTCCTCAATATGATAGGATATTTACAAGAACAATTGAACTTAGTTATTCTTTGATGAAGAAAATCGTCTTCAAACCAAAAACACAAAGAACCTAGACGTCATAGGAAATGACTAGCTATAGGATTAGGAACTTGGTAGAAAACCATAAACCTTTCCCTTAGCTTTACCTAGAAAGCTTGTGCTTAAATATTCTAATCGTGTTTTAAGTGCACTTGGGATGACGGGAAGACCCTCCAGGTACGCTTTTATTTTATTGCAATTTATTTTATCGCTAAATCGCACTTTATTTTTCTTGCATGATAAACAACAGTTGCATGAAAACCTACACCTTTAGGACAGAAACCAAAACTGAAACCTATAACTAAATTAAAAGACACTACAAGATAAAATTCACCTCCACAACATTTCAAAATATAAGACAACTCAAAATTTAATCACAAACAGAACACAAAACTACAATTACAATTAAATTAAAACGTCTTGTTGGATGATCGGGAATACCTCGGATGATGTAACCTACGTGTTGCTAACGGGATTTCCCGCGGTCTAAATGAAAGTGTGGAACTCATTCGACTGAGTTTAGCAAATTCATCTGGACTAAGTGAATCCGATAAAAATAATGATGCCGGAAGGATGGAACCGTGGGATCTTAACCGGTGTCGTTATAATCAACTTTAAGATTTGTTTTAATTAAAACACAAAAAACACTTGGAAATTAAGACTTCTTTAAACCAAACACTTCTCTCATCTCCTGATTTATGACTTCTATAACTAAACCTCTGCAACAACAAGGAGCTCGAAGCATGGTGGGCAAGCACGGCCATCGTCGTCAGCAAAAACCGAAATCTACATCGACGAAAACCATTCTTAGAATTAAATAACCAAGCCATAGGATTTCGAGGTAGTTTGCCTAGCGCAACATAAATCCTCAACTTTTCGTTAGGCATTTGCATAATCATGTTATGCAAATTAAGCCCTAACCGGTTTTAGGATTCCGAGGTAGTTGTTTGGTACGACATAAACCCTCACATCTTCGAGGCTATTTGTATGATTATGTCATACTAATATAAGTCCTAATTAATTAAAATCGACAGTATTACAACATTAAATAAACTCTCAAATTGAAGCCAAACAATAGGATAGTTTGGGAAGTTGTCAAGATTCTTCTGGATCCTCGGCTTCTCCTACTTTTCTTCCATTGAACTCCCGAAAATAACCGTTCCAAATTTGATCCATTCCCTATTGAAATTTCCAAAATTCAACCCCTCGAAAACTTAAACTTTGAAATTCTTGAGAGCGAATTATTGATTATTATCGAGAGTTTTCTTAGGTGATTCCCGTGACTTAAGATGTAATTAACTATAGGGCTTGCCCTTATAGGGAACTTTAAGAACCCGAGTAATATAAACCCCGTTTAATAGTTTCATATTAAGCAGGGGAATTTGTCGGCTTATACAATTGGTTCGCAGACCAAACGGATGTCACAAACCTTTCTAGTTTATTTAATCGAGCCTCATCATCAAGCAGTGTGTCTATTCTTCGGGATAGATACACGGTTTGTGGTGCGGAGCTCGTTTATATAAACTATTTGGGATGTGAGATCGGTTTGATTTCATATCTTAAAACCTTCAAATTTAAAATTATTTTCAAAATTAAATACTACTTATTTCAAATTATTTATTTAAATTAAATTAAAAATTCGCCGACAACTTCTGTAGGCGACCCCTTTTCAAAATACAACACACAACCTAAAAATAATGCCGACATACTTCTGGCGACTCCGCTGGGGACAAGTTCCTCTCTCCATTTTAATCAAATAGTTCTGCTTTCAAAAATCGGTAGTGTATCCATGTCCCTAATGGATCAAACTACCCTTCTTTCCGTTGGAATACTGTGTTCATTTCTACCTTGAACAAGTATAACCAACATTCTCTCGGATTTAGGAGCCACTGTTTAGACACCCATAAACAGAGAGGTTCCGAGATCCTTTTACCTCATTTCTGAGGTGGGGTGGACCCCCGATAGGTGTTAGTTTAGGAGTGATCCTTCGGGTCGAGAAGTCTTGCTTAAGACTCTCTTTTCCTTTCCAACTCCGATTCAGATTCCTTACCTTCTCTACACCTTTGAACACTCCGTTCTAAATAAACAAACCCTTTAATAAGTGATTCCTTCTTATAAATACATGAACATGAATGAGTTCGACTCTTTTCAATTCCTTTCTTTTCGTCCTAAAGAAAAGAAGCATAATTTGGGACCGACAACCGAATCTACCCCGCAGAAATGGAAGCCCCGAAACCGATTTTCTCCTTCACCAATGGATCGGACCTCGCCGTCTATAAGGATGAGTCGCCCGATAATGGAATCATCCGATTTGGACAAGGATTTGAAAACACGAACGTCAAGGTCACCGACGTCTCCCTTTTCGCACTAATGAGCAAGGTATCTGAAACTGAAGAGCCATTGCTTGAGTTCAACCTTAGGTCAACCCAAGAATTCCCTCCTCTGCAAAAGATCCCGACTAAGAGGAACACTGCTGCCCACAGGAGGACTGTTCTTTCTACCCCCACTGGTCTAGTTGTTTCTGCACCTACCCCGACTTTTGCCAAATCTAAGGGGAAAGAAATCCGGAATTATGATGGACTCGTTACCGTGGAGGGTACGGATCTTCCCGTAAGACCTTCGTTTTCGAGATCGGGTCCGGCTTCAAGAATTCCGTCACTAACAAAGACCCGCAGAAGAAACGAGAATAGAAGGATCGCTAAAGAAGCTGTGGCCGCCGAAATTGCTTTCCTAGAAGAAATTCCAGAACCGCGTAATATACACCGCCGCTCGAATACATACCACCGTGGGGAGGAAGCGAGTTTCATCCCCTCTCCGCCGCAGAAGATGAAGAAAACATTCGCAAGCTTGCCGCCAAATTACCACGTACCCGCATATTACAACGATAGCCGCAAGAAAAGAACTAGAACTACGCCGTTTGCTCGACCGCAAACTTTGGTAGAAAAGTTAGCGAAGAAGGAAAACCGCCCCGTATCGAAATTCTACGGAGGATAGGGCGGGTGCCGGCCAAATCCCGTCTTGGGCCCCGAGTAGAACCCGCCATCATGACGGAAAAGCCAAGTAAAAGGATGAAGGCTAGTCCGCCCGTTGTCGTCTCGTGATTGCAGACTAGGGAGGATACCACCTTCCAAAGCATTTGGCCGACGGACCATCCGGTCCTAGACCTTCGCCGCCGAAGGATGGTATGGCGTCCCACTACTTGGGCGATCGAGATCGAAACAACGAGCTCGAGAAAGAAAGTCTCGCCGAGAGACTCGAATCCGAAGAAAGTGCTACCGCGATGAAGGGGACTCGTGAGAAAGGGACCCGGCAGCTATCGCACGACAACAACGAAGACACACAGAAAGCCCCGCTAGAAGATGCCATGGAAAAGTTGAGAACCGATATCCGACGGTTGGCAAAAGAAAGAGAGGAAAAGTTCGGAGACGAGATTGATTCATCGGAATTTATGGACGACGAATACGCAGAAATCAACATGGTCGAGACACGAGCTTCATCGCCTTCGCAAGGTGCTCCCGCAGCCGCAGAAGAGAGGAGCCGGAACCGATGAGAAGGCGGCTTCGGGAAAAGACGACACGATCGCTCAAATGGCGAAAAGAATGGAAGAGATGGCCGTAGCTCGGCCACTCTCCGCAGTCAAGTACAACCACAAAGGGAAACACCCCCGCGAGGTCATTCACATCGTAGACGGAGGAAAGGAGATTACGTCCGTCAATGGGGATGATCGACCGAAAAGGATACAACACAAAGTATGATTCCCGAAAAGGATATCAAGAATTTGGTGGAACGACGAAGTGTGAGAAGCCTTAGCACAATCGAAGAACGGGACATCCATTCGGACGGGCAGACCCTACCCGGAAGAATTCGACGCCGTCCAATACCCGAAAGGCTTCGTACCACCTCTCGTTCAAGACCTTCGACGGAACCGGGAACCCCGACGAGCATGTGGCACACTTTCGTGCCGGTTGTTGCAATGCCGGCGGGAGCGATGCATTACTCTTCCGACGATTCGTCGGCAGTCCGTCGAGAATCGCCTTCGACTGGTATGCAGAATTACCAAACGGTTCGGTAAAGACATTCTCAGAGCTAGAGAACCTCTTCATCAAGCGATTCGCCGGAGCTCAGCACCACATCACTATAGGTGATTTAGTGGTAGAGAAGCAGAAGCCGAATGAGACTTTGGTGGATTACATACTCCGATGGAGGAACTTAAGTATGAAGTGTGAACCACAACTGCAAGAACAAGATGCGATCGGCATTTTGCTAAAAAGCATTCACGGCCCGATAAGCACTTCTCCTCAAGGGATTTACTATTAAAACTTTCGAGAAGTTGTTAAGCAAGGCCGGAAGCTTGCAAGAGGAGGCGAAGCAATTAAGTTTCACCGACAAGACGGACAAACAAAAGCCTGTAAAGACTTTTGAAAAGAAATCCGGGATCGTTGCAGCAGTTGACAAAGGCAAGCAACCGATGCAAATACCACCGTAACGGCCGCAACAACCACAACGAATTACCAAGCAACCCCGGCCCAGCTATCACGTCATCTCCGCAATATGAACAACCTCCTCGTCCGCAACGTACATTAAGAGAGCTTTGAGCGAGAGAATATCCGTTCAAGAATGAAGCGAGTGCCGAAAATGTTCCGCGATCCGATGAAGACTCCGCATTTCCAACTGCCGAGCCTAAAAGACCAGAAGAGGTCAACAAGAAGGGTGATCCCAACTTTTGCCCTTACCACCGAATGCTTCGGGCACAAAATAGAAGATTGCATTACCTTCAAAAGTTGGCTCAATGACAACCTCGCGGAAAGGGAATATAACGATCCCGAAGGAGTACATGAAGGAACCCCAGAAAGGAGGTTCCGTCAATGTTGTCTCGACTGATCCCATCATTCCGATAGATCCCTATACCACTGACGATGGATGGACTACCGCTTGGACGAGGTCTTCGAAAAAGATTTTAGACAGCATCCAGACCGCTTCGGTGCGAGCTTCAATTCAGAGTTTGAAACCTGTTAAGCCGGTACTATCACTTGCGATAGAAGAACCACCTCAACGAGAGACGATCGAAGAAAAGAAGAAAATTGACGAAGAAGAGAAGACCGAGGCACCTAAGGCTAGACTCAGGGGCCGCTTATCCTAGGATAGTTGTTTCCGATGCGGGGAGAAATCCCTCGAACCCTCGACTCCGTATGATTATCTCGCTCACTTCGGTGGGATCATATAATGATAAGGGTGATGGCGTTGGCTACGTTTTGACTGTTTCTAACGATTACGTAACTAACGATAATCCGGATATCGATTTCGATACCAACGACAATTCTCAAATCATACACGATCTCGACAAGCAAAATAATGAAGAAGACATCCATCAAGGAGGCTACGAGAGTTCAACAAGCAACGAATCTATCCGCGAGTTTCGAGGAGCTCCAGATCACGATAGAGTTAGAGCCTTCGGACTGCGAAGCTAATCCGGAAGAGCCTCGTCATTCCGATTCAAGAAAAGACACCGCAAGCTCAACAATAGATTCGGAGGAAATTACGAAGTCAACTTAAGGAGTGGAAAAGTTCTACCTCCGAGAATGGGTCCAAAAGACAAAGGAAAGCGGTGGTTGTTCGTGAAGAACCAACCCCGGCAGAAGAAATACCCATTCGAGAAGAAGCAGAGACACATGAAAACAAAGTGGACTACAACGTGCTAGCCCATCTTAGGAAACTACCGACCAAACCGAGCATCTAGGACGCTCTCATCTTATCAAAGGAGATGAGAGAAGCTCGATCAAGGCCTTACTTGATCCGTAAATTTGCTTAGTTCAAATGGCCGGAGAGTCCTTAGATGAGGTTTGCTCGTTAAAGGAACAGATGAGGTGTTACCTTCACGGACGACGACCTACTACTTGGAACGAGCAGATCACAACCGACCGTTGTACATTTCGATCACAATCGGAAAATTTACACTCTCCGCAGTATTGGTGGATCCAGGAGCATCAATCAATATAATGAATCTTCGAACGCTAGCATACTTGGAAATTGATGCCCGCGAGCTCGAGGCGGACAAAATGTTATTAAGAGGATTCAATCGTAAAGGAGAAAGAGCCCTCGGCTCAATAACGCTATCGATGAAGACCGGTGACTTAGCAAAGACAACCGCGAAATTTCACATAATTGATTCGAAACGTCGTTCAACGCTCTACCGGGCCGACCATGGATACATGAAAACAGGATGGTACCATCATCTCTACATCGATGCATCAAGTACTACGATGGAGGGGAACAGAGTGCATCAAAGGTGACTTACAACCATTCTCCGTACATGAAATTGGAATCCACGAGGATGCAACTTATTATGCACCACCGAAGAAAACGATCTTCTCCGTAGATACCATAACAAATGAAGCAAAGAAAGTTCGGGACGACGAAGAACTCCGAAATTCTAGTCCAACAGCCACTCACCACTCCCTTACGGCGAGATGGTGAAGGTTTCTCCACAACTCGCATCCGAGGTCGAGGCCGGGACGAGGTCGTGGTAGAGACATTAGGACGATTGGACAGAGGAAACCAACCATCAATGTCGATTGGGAATATAGTTCTGAAGAAGAAAAAGAAATCAAACAAGAAGCAGCGACAATAAGTCAGAAGAAGCCGCAATTCAGAATCCCTATCGAAGATGAAAGAAACGAAGAATATAAATCGATGTACGAGAAGATTAACCACTATGTACATACTATGACCCTGACCCCGATCCATTCTAATAAGATCGAGGGTATGGAGGTCAAAGAGGTACGTAGCGGTGGTGCAAAACCAATCAAATTCTACCGTGGTGCTTCTTCCTCCAAAACCGAAAATAATGAACAATTTGAAGATGCTACTTCATCGAATTAATGGAATTGCCTTTTGAGTGGTACTCTCCCGTGTTCAAAATTTAATTCAACGTGGTTTCTTACCTCGACAAGTGGACAAAAGGTCAATCACAACGTTTTGAAAATTTATGGAATAACTCCGGTCGTCCACCCAACTCAAAACATGGTCTCGGATTCGGCACGATAGGATCGATTGATGATACCGAATTTTGCTTGGTTATCACTCGCGAATCTAATGAAAACTCGTATGGAAACTACGGACGAACTCGAAGATTTACAAATCGGAGACGCTCCACCGAATTCGAAGAAGAAATCAAATCTACGATAGATGAGTTAATAGAAGTTAACTTAGGTACTAGCGAAGAGCTTAGACCTACCTTCGTTAGCTCTTTACTCAATAAAGAAGACTCCGAAGAAATAACCAAGTTATTAATGGAATTCAAAGACTGTTTTGCTTGGAGCTACGATGAGATGCCGAGTTTAGCTCCGCAGGTCGCGAATCCATAAACTAGGAGTGGACCCTACTTCGTTCCGTCGTACAAGGTCCCGTAAGAATGCGTCTAGAAATCGAACAACAAGTCATAGCCGAAGTTAAGAAGCTAATAGACGCTAAATTTGTCCGTGAAGAACAATACCCGACTTGGTTAGCCAACGTGGTACCAGTCGAGAAGAAGAATGGTCGGATCGGAATTTGTGTGGATTTCGGAGATTTAAACAAGGCATGCCCAAAAGATGAATTTCCTCTACCGATCCCGTAATTAATGATCGACATCGCTTCAACACATGAAATATTCTCGTTCATGGATGGATCTTCGTGATACAACCAAATAAAAATGGCTCCGTAAGATGAAAAACTTACAAGCATTCGAACGCCGATCGGAGTATTTTGCTACACGGTGATGCCATTCGGATCGAAGAACGCAGGAGCAACCTACCAAAGAGCAATGACAAGAATTTTTGATGATCTCATCCACAATCAAGTCGAATGCTACGTGGACGATGTGGTCATCAAAAGCAAAGTAAAGGACAACCACTTGTATGATTCGAGAATTGTTTTCGAACGATTAAGACAATTTAACCTTAAGATGAATCCCTTAAAATGCGCCTTCGGCGTCACCTCCGGAAATTCTTAGGATTCGTTGTCCGACATCGTGGAATTGAAATCGATCCGAAAAGATTAAAGCTATCTTAGAAATGCCGCCTCCCAAAACCTTAAAACAACTACGATCTTTTCAAGGAAGCCGGCATATCTTCGACGCTTTATCTCAAACTCGTCGTGTAGGTGTCACCTTTCTCGGCACTAGTTAAAAAGGACGCCAAATTTATTTGGGAAGAGAAATGCCGTAGGGCCTTCGAGGACATTAAACAATATTTAATGACACCTCCCGTCTTAGCAGCTCTGGCCTCGTGTAGACCGCTAATACTTTATACCGCGGCTTTAGACGACTCCTCGAGCCCTGTTAGCCTGTGTCAATGATGAGGGTAAAGAAAATGCTCTTTATTACTTAAGTCGTCGTTCATCGCCGACGGAAATAAGGTATCCCGCAATTGAAAAGCATTGTTTGGCCCCGATCTTCGCCGCTCAAAAGCTCGGCATTACATGCTTTCTCATAAGGTCAACCTAATCTCGAAGTTTAATCCATTGCAATACTCGATGACTCGTCCAACGCTTTCCTACAGACTTGCCGCATGGTCGATGATATTATTGCAATTCGATATAACTTTCGTGCCTCTCCGTGCCGTAAAGGGACAAGCCTTAGCAGACTTCCTTGCAAAGACACCCTTTGCCGGCAGAATCTCCTCTCAATGACGATCCGCCGGATGAACAAATAATGAATCTAGAAGACCTTGATGATCGACGTTGGGAATTATATTTCGACGGAGCATCTTCGACGCACAAAGACGAAGAATCGCAAGTGATAGTGCCCGTAAGGCAGGGAATCGGGCTAATCTTTATAACACCGGAGCGGGGGATGTTAAGATACTCCTACCACTTAACGGAACCATGTACAAACAACGAAGCGGAATACGAAGCCCTCATAACGGACCGGAATTAACCATTCAAATGGGGATAACGAGACATCAACATCTACGGGGATTCGCAGTTAATCATTCAACAGATCGCCGGACAATACGGAATTTTAAAACCAAGACTCGAGCAATACTTCCAAGTATGCCATACAAATTGTTGGAACGGATTCCAAATGTGACAATCTACAAAATTCCCGAAAAGAAAACGCTCTAAGCGGATGCGCTAGCTCGTCTCGCAAAAGAATTTGCTCGTTTGCAAGATGAATCAGTGGAAGTGTCGACTCACGGACGCCAGGTCCTATCACGACTTGACATCGACACGATACACAAATCGAAAAAGAAAAAGAATCAATCATGAAGACGATGACGAAAAACACGGAAGATCTGGCGACAACCATTAATAGATTACTTGCAAACAGGAAAACTACCGGATGATAGTCTTTAGCCCATCGTATCAAGAAAAGAACTCGTCCTACGCATTAGTAAACAACACATTATACGTAAGGTCTTTTGATCAAATGTGGCTAAGGTGCCTAAGTGGGTCCGAAGCTCGTGAAATTGTTAAGGAGGTGCATTCGGGACTCGCGGCGCTCACCGATCGGGTCCAAAGATGAAAATGAAAATTAAAAGACTAGGGTACTACCGGCCCTCGATGATGACCGACCGCATGAAAATCGCCAAGAGCCGTCACCAATGCCAAGTGCACGGAGTGGTTCTACACCAACCTCCAAATGTGCTACATCCGACAATCGCATCGTGGCCATTTGAATGTTGGGGCACGGATATAGTGGGTCCAATAGAACCGCCGTCGTCAAAAGGACATCGCTTCATTCTTGCGGCTACAGATTACTTTTCCAAGTGGGCAGAGGCAGTTCCACTAAGAGAAGTGAAAGCACATCACGTGCTACAATTTTTCAAGAACCAAGTTGTCTACCGTTTCGGGGTGCCGCGCAGGATCATCTCAGATAACTGGGCCGGCATTCGAAGCACACAAATCAACAATTTTGTCGGGAGACACGGAATCGACCGGCGATATTCAACAATTTACTACCCAAGAGCAAACGGCCTTGCCGAGGCTTTTAATAAAACTCTCGTTCAAATTTTAAAGAAGACTTTAGACGACAATAAGAGAAATTGGCACGAGAAATTGTTAGAAGCCTTATGGGCTCTACCGGACAACCTTCGAACTCCTACGCAAGCTACACCTTACGCTCCGGTGTATGGGTCCGAGGCAGGTGTTACCTTTAGAGGTTCGGCTCCTTCACTCGTAATTGCGATTGCAAATAAAATCACAACAGAAGAGAACGCCAAATTACGACTCGAAGAATTAGAGAGCCCGGAAGGGAAAAGACTTGCAGCGCAACGAATTTAGAATTATACCAAGCTAAGATGATTCGAAGCTCATGACAAACCGGTCCGCCCAAGAACCTTCAAAGTTGGTGATTTAGTTCTCGTTCTCAAAAGACCTATTCTCGCACACCGCAAGATAGGAGGAAAATTTGAACCCACTTGGGAAGGACCATTTGTAGTCGAGGCGAGTCTACTCGGGAGGTTCCTACCAGCCTAGTGAATTGCCGATGAGAACGACATATGCTTCCGATCAATGGACGATACTTGAAAAAGTACTACGCTACCCGATGTTTCGAAGGAATGAACTTTCCATCCCTAGAAGCACGGGTGAAGTGATTACTTATGACTGGGTCCGAACCCAAAAATAACAAAAATGTGCTAAAATAAATAAAATCCTGATAATAAAGTTTTCCTTGTTTTCTTTTCCAAATCAAAATCTCTTACCTGATCTTATCCCACTTCATTCCTGTTAAGTTTAAAAATATAAAAATAATAATAAAACAAGATGTCTTTAATAAACATTTTCTTGATGTTCTTGTTCTTAAGATACGACTCTCGATCCTTTTCCTTGTCTTTTCGCAGGAAATGTCGAGCGGGCGGTTGGTCTTGAACTTTAAGAATGGCGTAAGCCTCGCACTCGATGAAAAGAGGGTGAAAGATGGAGCGATAATCGAGATTGACTCGGATTTCGCACCAGCAGGCCTACAAGTACGAGGAAAGTGATCGGGTCCCGGTCGACCGAGAAGAACCGCCCGGACATACAAGTGATGAAAGTGGGTGGCCCAAGCCACCAATCCAAAGAACAAGAAAAGAAAGACAAATATTGAAGAAGATAAGAAAATGAAGTCCGTAGTCGCTACAGCGAGAGGGCGAGCTCGTCGTCGCCGCGCCCACAGAGATTCAAGAAGTTCGGAGAGCTACTCTCACAGCAACGCAACGAAGAAATAAGAATCGCCGTATCCGTAAGATGTTGACAAAACTAGGCCGCGGATCGACACGACGAGGCAGCTGCTAATGTCGGTGCATACACTTCAAGGACACCGGTTCACCAAGAACCAGAAGAAAGGAGGCCAGCTCCTAGGATGACAGAAAGAACCAGAGAAATCTCACAAAGACCAGAAGAAAGAAGGCTACCACGCCACCGGAGGATACCACCTTCCAGCATTTGGCCGACAGACCATCTGGTCCTAGACCTTCTGCTGCCAGAAGGATGGTATGGCGTCCCACTACTGGGCAGTTGAGATTGAAACAACGAGCTCGAGAAAGAAAGTCTCGCCGGAGACTTGAATGCGAAGAAAGTGCTACCGCGATGAAGGGGACTCGTGAGAAGGGGACCCGGCAACTATCGCACGACAACCACGAAGACACACGAAAGCCCCGCTAGAAGATGCCATGGAAAAGTTGAGAACCGATATCCGAGCGGTTGGCAAAAGAAAGAGAGGAAAAGTTCGGAGACGAGATTGATCGGAATTCATGGACGACGAATACGCGAAATCAACATGGTCGAGACACGAGCTTCATCGGCTTCGCAAGGTGCTCCCGCAGACCGCAGAAGAGAGGAGCCGGAACCGATGAGAAGGCGGCTTCGAGGAAAAGACGACACGATCGCTCAAATGGCGAAAAGAATGGAAGAGATGGCCGTAGCTCCGGCCACTCTCCGCAGTCAAGTACAACCACAAAGGAAACACCCCCGCAGGTCATTCACATTGTAGACGGAGGAAAGGAGATTACGTCCGTCAATGGGGATGATCAGCTGAAAAAGGATACAACACAAAGTATGATTCCTGAAAAGGATATCAAGAATTTGGTGGAACAGCAGGTGCGAGAAGCCTTAGCACAATCGAAGAACGGGACATCCATTCGGACGGGTAGACCCTACCCAGAAGAATTCGACGCTGTCCAATACCCGAAAGGCTTCGTACCACCTCTGGTTCAAGACCTTCGACGGGACCAGGAACCCCCGACGAGCATGTGGCACACTTTCGTGCCGCTTGTTGCAATGCCGGCGGGAGCGATGCATTACTCTTCCGACGGCTCGTCGCCAGTCCGTCGAGAATCGCCTTCGACCGGTATGCGAATTACCAAATGGTTCGGTGAAGACATTCTCAGAGCTAGAAAACCTCTTCATCAAGCGATTCGCCGGAGCTCAGCACCACATCACTATAGGTGATTTAGTGGTAGAGAAACAAAAGCCGAATGAAACTTTGGTGGATTACATACTTCGATGGAGGAACTTAAGTATGAAGTGTGAACCACAAGCTCGCAAGAACGAAGCATGCGATCGGCATTTTGCTAAAAAGCATTCACGGCCCGATAGCACTTCTCCTCAAGGGATTTACTATTAAAACTTTCGAGAAGTTGTTAAGCAAGGCCGGAAGCTTGCAAGAGGAGGCGAAGCAATTAAGTTTCACCGACAAGACGGACAAACAAAAGCCTGTAAAGACTTTTGAAAAGAAATCCGGGATCGTCGCAACGAGTTGACAAAGGCAAGCAACCGATGAAAATACCACCGAACGGCCGCAACAACCACAACGAGATTACCAAGCAACCCCGACCCAGCCTATCGATCATCTCCGCAATATGAACAACCGCCTCGTCCGCAACGTACATTAAGAGAGCTTTTGAGCGAGAGAATATCCGTTCAAGAATGAAGCGATGTCGAAAATGTTCCGCGATCGATGAAGACTCCGGATTTCCAATATGCAGAGCCTAAAAGACCAGAAGAGGTCAACAAGAAGGGTGATCCCAACTTTTGCCCTTACCACCAAATGCTTGGACACAAAATAGAAGATTGCATTACCTTCAAAAGTTGGCTCAATGACAACCTTCGGAAAGGGAATATAACGATCCCGAAGGAGTACATGAAGGAACCCCAGAAAGGAGGTTCCGTCAATGTTGTCTCGATTGATCCCATCATTCCGATAGATCCCTATACCACCGACGATGGATGGACTACCGCTTGGACGAGGTCTTCGAAAAGATTTTAGACAAGCATCCGGACCGCTTCGGTACGAGCTTCAATTCGTAGTTTGAAACCCGTTAAGCCGGTACTATCACTTGCGATAGAAGAACCACCTCAACGAGGAGACGATTGAAGAAAAGAAGAAAATTGACGAAGAAGAGAAGACCGAGGCACCTAAGGCTGGACTAGGGGCTGCTTATCCTAGGATAGTTGTTTCCGATTCGAGGAGAAATCCCTCGAACCCTCGACTCCGTATGATTATCCGCTCACTTCGTGGGATCATATAATGATAAGGGTGATGGCGTTGGCTACGTTTTGATCGTTTCTAACGATTACGTAACTAACGAAGCAGAATACAAACTATAGTAAAGATTACATTCGAGATTCAAGGAAGTCAAAAGCCTTGGAAGGAGGGTGCAAATAAATAGGGAAATATTAACTATTGCGCGTAGAATTGGACATTTTAGTGTGACAGACTAAAATATCCAATTCGGTCATATTGTTTGAGAGCTAAGTGTAGAAGTTAGCCCTCAGGCGAGGGGAACTTGGGAGCTCTGAAGTGGCAGCCGGTATCCTCCCAGCCTAGCCGTAGATTCAGTAATCAAACATAGGACTAGTCAATGTTCTTTGCACCTGGACCAAAGGGTAAAGAATAGGAATGCTCCTACTTGGCACAATACAAACTCTAAACTACTTTAATTCATCATTCACTTAATTCTCTCAACAAGGAGAAATATGCTTTTCTAAATTAGAATCTTACATTTAAACCTTTTTTAGCAATAGTTTTACTATAAGTGTTCTTAATTTCTGCATACTAGCTTAGTAAGTAAGTCTACTTTAATTTGTCTTTGAAATTCTCTAACTTCCCTGTGGGATCGATATCTTGGACTCCATTAGAGCCCTTTATTAGTTGATAACGATACGTAAACTTGCCTAGTATCCACATTATAAATCATAATTTTCATAAAAGAATCATCAGTGTAAATACATATATTTGGTGCGGGATCAAGTTTTTGGTGTCATTGCCAATATCAATAACATATTTTTGTAAGTATAAATACCAAAAGTGGGTCACCCTCCCCCTTCCAACATGTCATTTAAGGTTTAGATGAGAGGGTGACACATATTTTTCTCATGCAAAATTCTTAAAATTTGGTTATAACCATGGTTAAGTATGTTACTCATGTGGGTTTAATTGGTGTCTAATTTTTATTGGTGAGTTCATGAGGATGAGCCACCTCAAATTTTAATTTCATGAGAAGATGATACTTCATTTACTCTCATGATTACCTTCTTTAACCATGGTTAAAATGACAGGTTATAGGTTTTTCTAATGAGTTAACCTACACCTAATAAGTCCCATGAGTCATGAATAACCCATGGATGAGGTCATTTATGATGTAATAAAGAGATTTGAAATTTTAAAAATCATGGTTTCATGGGTTAAAATTCCATTTTATGCCCTTTTCATTTTAATTTCCATATTTAATTAATTATGCCATTATTTAAATATTGGAAATTATTTTATTAATGAATAATTAACTGGAAATAATTCCAAATTAATTATTTGATTAATATCCATGTCATTAAAATTGATTTTTGTCTCTTTTCATGACTTTTCAATTTAATTTTCACTTTAATTAATTAAGTCATTAATTAAAACATGAAAATTAAATTATTGGTCAATTAATTAATTAAAAAAAATTTTGGGATTAATTATTTAATTAATTCCATTATTTTTAATCAATTTGTGGATTTTAAGATTTTTTGTCTTTTGAATTTAATTTTTCATTTTAATTAATTATGTGATTAATTAAAATTTTAAAATTAATTCATTAATCAAAATAATTTTGAGATCAATTATTTGATTAATTTTGTCATTTTATGACTTTTAATTTAATCTTCACTTTAATTAATCATATCATTTGATTAATTAAAATATTAAAAATTAAATTCTTAGTTAATTTAATAAATCAAAATAATTTTTGAAATTAATTTGATTAATTTTTGTTATTGTGGGGTTTTAAACATGTCACTTGTTATTTGATAAAAAATTGATCATTTTAACCAATATTGACTTTTTAGGTCATGTGTTGACCCATTAGGTTAATAAGGTTGGTGATTGGATCTGAATTGGTTATTTTGATCAAAATTGTCATTTTGGGTCAAAAGGTTGACCTGTGGGGTCAACAGGGTTGGTCATTGGGCCAGGATTGACCATTTTGACCAAGATTGTCATTTTGGGTCAAAAGGTTGACCTGTGGGGTCAACAGGGTTGGTCATTGGGTCAGGATTGACCATTTTGATCAAGATTGTCATTTTGGGTTAAAAGGTTGACCTGTGGGGTCAACAGGGTTGGTCATTGGGTCAAGATTGACCATTTTGACCAAGATTGTCATTTTGGGTCAAAAGGTTGACTTATGGGATCAACAGGGTTGGTCATTGGGTCAGGATTGACCATTTTGACCAAAATTGTCATTTTGGGTAAAAAGGTTGACCTGTGGGGTCAACAAGGTTGGTCATTGGGTCTGGATTGACCATTTTGACCAAAATTGTCATTTTGGGTTAAAAGGTTGACCTGTGGGGTCAACAGGGTTGGTCATTGGGTCAGGATTGACCATTTTGACCAAAATTTTCATTTTAGGTAAAAAGGTTGACCTATGGCGTCAACAAGGTTTGTCATAAGGTCTAGATCGACCATTTTGACCAAAATTATCTTTTTAGGTAAAAAGGTTGACCAATGGAGTTAAAAGGGTTAGTCATTGGGTCATGATTGACCATTTTGACCAAAATTGTCATTTTAGGTAAAAAGGTTGACCTATGGGGTCAACAGGGTAGGTCATTGGGTCAGGATTGACCATTTTAACCAAAATTGTCATTTTGGGTAAAAAGGTATTGACCCATTGTAAAAAAGAGGTCAACAAAAGGGCCCCCAATATGTGTAGAATACGCTGTGATACTGCACATATTGGTGTTGACCGAAGTGATCTGATGAAATGTCTCATGATAATCAAGAGAGGAGTAGGTGTCATACCGTTCTTAGAGAATGTCAGATGTCTCATATGTTGGTTCTGAGAAGGAACGTCCTTCTTCTGTCTTAAAAGGAATTTACTGATAGAGAAAATGAATGTCATATTTCATTTCTCAAAATGTCAATGTCAATATTTGGTTAGAGGAAAACCATAATTTCCGTGTCAGGAAAGGACTTATATATAATAACCAGAGAGAGAAAATGGATGTCATTTTCCATTTTTCGAAATGTCAATGTCGATATTTGGTTAGAGGAAAGCCATAATTTCCGTGTCAGGAAAGGACTTATATCTAATAACCAGAGAGAGAAAATGGATGTCATATTCCATTTCTCGAAATGTCAATGTCGATATTTGGTTAGCGGAAAGTCGTGATTTCTGTGTCAAGAAAAGACTTACATCCAATAACTAGAGAGAGAAAATAGTTGTCATTTTCCATTTCTCAAAATGTCAATGTCAAGATTTGGTTAGAGGAAATCCATAATTTTCGTGTCAGGAAAGGACTTACATCCAATAACTGGAGAGAGAAAATGGATGTCATTTTCCATTTCTCGAAATGTCAATGTCGATATTTGGTTAGAGGAAAGCTATAATTTCCGTGTCAGGAAAGGACTTATATCTAATAACCAGAGAGAGAAAATGTATGTCATATTCCATTTCTCGAAATGTCAATGTCGATATTTGGTTAGAGAAAAGCCGTGATTTCTGTGTCAGGAAATGATTACATCCAATGACTAGAGAGAAAATAGATGTCATTTTCCATTTCTCAAAATGTCAATGCCAAGATTTGGTTAGAGGAAAGCCATAATTTCCGTGTCAGGAAAGGACTTACATCCAATAACTGGAGAGAGAAAATGGATGTCATTTTCCATTTCTCAAAAGGTTTATATTAGTTAGAGGAAAGCCATGATTTCCGCATCAGGAAAGGACTTACTTCCAATAACTAGAGTGAGAAATGGATGTCATATTCCATTTCTCAAAATGTCGATATTAGTTAGAGGAAAGCCATGATTTCCGTGTTAGGAAAGAACTTACTTCCAATAACTGGAAAGAGAAATGGATGTCATATTCTATTTCTCAAGATGTCGAATGTTGATGTTGTGATAAAAGAATGTCATTTCCGTGTCAGGAAAGGACTTACTTCCGATAGCAAAGGAGAGGATGAGTGTCAAACGTTGATATGTCAAATGTCACAATGTCGATATGTCAGAAATCGATAATAATTATTGATATATCAAAGGTCGAAATATAGAAGTGTCAAATGTTGATAACAATTGTTGATATGTTGAAATGTTGATATGTTAAATGTCAAAAGATCGATATCTCAAATGTCGATAACAATTGTCGATATGTCAAATGTCAAATGTCGAGATGTTGATATGTCAAATTTTGAGATGTTGATGTGTCAAATGTCGAAAGATCGATATCTCAAATGTTGATAACAATTGTCGATATGTCAAAGGTCGAAAAGGTCGATATGTCACATGTTGAAATGTCTATCAAATGTCGAGATGTTAAATTATGGGAATGTCATAATTTCCATGGCAGGAAAAGGACTTTCATCTGAAAGTAATATAGAGAAAATGGATGTCGTATTCCATTTCTCAGAAATGTCAAATGTCAATGCCAAGTTATAGGAATGTCATAACTTTCGTGTCAGGAAATGACATATATCTGATAACTAGAAAGAGAAAATGGACGTCATGTTCCATTTCTCAGAAATCTCAAATATCAATATCGAGTTATAGAAATGCTATAACTTCCGTGTAAGGAATGGACTTACATCCGATAACTGGAGAGAGAAAATGGATGTCATATTCCATTTCTCGGAAATGTCAAATGTCGGTGTCAAGTTAGAGGAATGTCATATTCCATGTTAGGAAATGACTAATATCTAATAACTAGAAAAGAGTGGCAAACTCAAGACGAAGAGTGTATCCGCTATGGATTTGACCTTTACAGGTCGAAAGATATTAATCATCACAAGTTGTTTGTCATTTTTAATTCAAAATCCTTGTTTTGGCATTTTTGGAACTGTCGATGTATTGTAGACAATTGAGGAAAGAGAACAAATGTCATATTCAATTTTCTCTAAAAAAGTGTCAATGTCAAAACATCAATTTTGGAATAGGAATGTGTATGAGACTTATATCCTATCCAAAGAAAGATTGCTAAAGGAAAGCCAACGTCATGATGGTCTTACGTCTAATAGCGAGAAAGAGAATAGATGTCATTTTCCATTTAAGGTCTTACACTATCTCTTAGAAATGTCAATGTCAAAATGTCGATTTTGGAATAGGAATGCGTATGAGACTTATATCCTATCCAATGAAAGATTTCTAAAGGAAAGCCAATGTCATGATAGTCTTACATCCAATAGTGAGAAAGAGAGTAGATGCCGTCTTCCATTTAAGGAGGTTGACCCACAATTTTATATTATGATATTTTTAATTTAATTGCAACGACGCCAAAAACTTGACCCCACTATTTATATGTATAGAATTGTAATTGTTTATGTTGTGGATGCTACGCAAGTATACGTATCGTATCAAGTAATACAGGGCTCTAGTGGAGTCCTGGTTATCGATCCCACAGGGAAAGAGAAAATTAAATAACAACTAATTTAAAATAATAATAATAATTTTTAAAATAGTATACGAAAATTTGGAATTTTAAATTTGAGCGCAATAAAGTAAACTAAGTATTTTAATTAGGTAACTTAACTAAGTAGAAAATTAATACGTATTGAAAGTGCAGGAAATTAAACTAATTGCTAAATAAGTCTTAACTATTCGGAAAAAGTATCTTTCCCCTTGTTTAGAAATTTAAGTGATTGATGAATTTAAATAGATAATTTTAAGGTATTGTGACAAATAGGAGCATTCCTATTCTTTACCCTTTGGTCCGGTGTAAAGAATATTGACTAATCCTATGTTTGATTATCGAATCGCGGCTAGATGGGAGGATACCGATCGCCACTTCGAGCTCCCACGTTCCCTCGCCCGAGGGCTAACATCTACACTTCGGCTCTCAAACAATATGACCGAATTGAATATTTTAGTCTCGTCACACTAAAATGCTCAATTCTACGCCCGATGATATTATTTCCCTATTTATTTGACCTTCCTTCCAAGGCTTTTGAATTCCCGAATATCGGATGTAATTTTTACTATAGTTCTAAATCAACACATTTTAACAAATCAAATGGCCAGTTTGAAAGTAAATTAAGTTTTAAGTAAAAATTATCACAATTTATTAATATATATAAAAGTATCTCTATTTTAATTTCATCAAGTCACTTAATTTCATAAACGAGGAGAAAGACTAATAAACTACTCGGAATGCATGGGAACTAAACTAAGCATGGATTTCATTTAAAGTTAAAAACAATAAATACAAATACTTAACCCGATTTATCCCCAAACAGTACTCCTCGTAGTTCCTTTCGACTCTTCCTTCCAAGACAACGACGACTCACTAATTACTCACTAAACTCACTAAAGACTCACTAAAGACACACAACTGCACACAAAACTAGACAAAAGACTAAAAGATTGCACACAAAAGACTGATTTTCGGCCTCTATATGTAGAGGTGAGCAAAGGACCAAGAGGTGCGTAAGCATCCCTTCAAAAAGTGTCCAGGTTCAATGTATCTGTGCCATTTGAACTACCTCGCCGTCGGCGACGAACTACCTCGCCGTCGGCGAGGCTTCGAAGATC
The DNA here is from genome assembly GCA_022702705.1 of Papilionanthe hookeriana x Papilionanthe teres. Lineage (NCBI taxonomy): Eukaryota > Viridiplantae > Streptophyta > Magnoliopsida > Asparagales > Orchidaceae > Papilionanthe > Papilionanthe hookeriana x Papilionanthe teres. The sequence continues at coordinate 30,563,628 of CM040428.1, forward strand.
TTCAAACCGCTCTAGCTCGCCTGTCAGCGGGCTCGGGCTCGCTGTCAGCGAGACAATTATAAATTCTTCAGAATTTTCTTCTTGTAACCTCGCCGTCGGCGGGCTCGATCTCACCGTCGGCGACTCAGCACAAATTGCATGATTTTGCTCCAAATTCGCTCCTTTTTATGATTTTTTCTTTTATCACCTAAAATCTCCATTCCTGCAACAAAATAAAGAAAATACCCTTCTTTAAAGTGCAATTTCATCAAAAATAGGTATGAATTTCTTAATAAATTTTTCAGCGATCAAAATCCCCCAAACTTACTTATTACTTGTCCTCGAAGTAATTTTTAGTACTACATAAAAATAATGAGTTTTATAATAAGATTTTTCAATTTAAATAAACTATGAATTAGATTAATTAATATCATAATGAAGTTAAACAAAAATAATTCATGTAATTTAATTAATCTTATAGAAATAAATTATTTAGTTATCGTGTCTAAGATTTCTAGTTTACTATTCATTTCGGGAATGACTATATTTAAAAGAATAACTACTTAAGATATTCATATGATAAGAAATTCAAGAAAACACTATTAGGTAAAATTCTAATCCATAAACATAAGTTTGGAAATATCTAAGTTTTTTCCTTTAGGTTAATTCAAATGAAGCCAATTTTTTATAAGGCATCTCCTCAAGCTTCTCCTTATTTTTCTTTTTCTTTTTCTTTTTCTTTTTCTTTTTCTTTTTTTCTTTTTTTTTTTTTAATGAGGATTACTGTATCTGGAGAGCCTGTTAATAATTTTGAACTTCATTTTCATTTTCCTAAATTTGAAACTTAGAAATATTTCTTAGCTTATATATACTTCATAGTTTTTACTTCATTGATTTTCAATCTTTTCTTTTTCACTTGAATACTTAAGAATTTTAATTTTAGAATATAGTTTTCCTTACTAAAAATAGTTTACTATATTCTTATTCCCTTTAACCAAATAGTTTATTCTATTTAATTAATTAAAGTACTAGAAATATTTCATTTAACCTTTTATAATAATTAAAAAAAATAATTCATATTAAATCAAATTGAAAAATTTGCTATAAAAATCATTTTTATAATAATTTGAAAATAGAAATTAAAAACAAGTTAATAACTAAATTTGTATTTTACTCCCCCCCCAAACTTAAATTTTTATATCTACTCTAAATAATGAAAAAGGGAAAGTAAATAAATCATACATTTGAAGTTTAGGTATTTCTTTTTTCTTTGAAATTTTTGCAGGCTTTTTCATTTTTCATTGAACCTGTACTATTAGTATTCTCCATATATATAAAAATTTAAAGAAAATGCAGGGATAAAATCTGAGATAAGTATTAAACACAACAATTAAAATTAACTCTACATTACACCTATGAATCACTAACATATTAAAAACAATTGAACTAACAGATTAACAATTTTAAAACTTAAAACAATACAGAATAATAGAAAATAAAAACATACTAAAGAAAACTAACATCCTATTTAACATAAAAACAAATGCAATTAACTAACACAAAAACAAAAACTAAACTACTATAACAATTCAAGCAGATTAATCTAACAAACATCTAATGTCTTACAACATAAAGTACTGAATATTACAAACATATAAAAGTTTTTTTTTTTTTTAAATAACTTAACATTAAACAAACAAACAAATAAAAGTCCTAATCTTCTATATTGAAGTCCCAGGCTATATCATCTCCTCCCTGATCTGTAGGCTGAGAAGACTGAGCAGGCTGGTACTGTGAATATCAGGGGCACTCAGGAAAGACAATATCTAAATCACCACTCCTATAGCGACGCTCAGCTTCATAGTATGCAATCTCGTATTCCGAATGTCACTGGAGATATTCACTATCATAATCGTGTCTTCTCTCCAAGCCTCCAATCCTTTGATCTATATGCTCAAATCTTCTTTCCATATTTTCTCCAAATAACTCAAAACTCTTTCTACTCAGGGTTAATTCATTCATCAGATCTTGAAGAGTAGGGGTGGTAGACTCAGGAGGTTCATAGCTAGTAGAGGGTATATCTCTACCGGATCGAGTGAAATAACTTCTCACTCCCGATCTCCAACTTTCGTGGGATTCATATTTCTTTATATTAGCTTCGAGTTAGGGGTTTCATAGGCTCTATCCATTCCTCATCATCTCTCGCCTCTACCCCAGCATAATTGTCAAAGTGCATAGATAAGACCGGGATGTCCTAATCCTCCTCCACTTTCATTTCTAGCAATGGCTAATATGTTTTTATATATAACACTTCCCACATTAATACTCTTCGGTTCCGAATACGAAATTCGGAATCGCTCTATCTCTTGTTACCTCACTATGATGGTAGGTATGTAACAAAGTAGAGCAAATAAAATAATGCCGAGCTTTTGATGTTGCATTTAGCATAGAAAGAGGGAAGTTTACCCGTTCTTGCTCGCTTTATCTTCCGGACTCCTTTCCCATCGAGTGAGAAAGTCAATCACCTCTTCTAATGGTCCTTCCATAGTTCCAAAAGTTTCATATTCGCTCCAGGTGTCTTGAACTTCATAATATGCGTTTATTCTAGCGTACTCGAAATCTACGAAAAATCCTCTAACTTTAACCGGTGCATCTTCACGCTCGTGTTAAGTTTGTATAAAATTCCTTTACAACTTCTACAGTACTGCTCTGTTGGCAATGAAACAGAAGTTTTCCCATCCTCGCTCCTTTATAACTCGCTCTACTTCTCCTCCTGGATTCTTGAATACTCGATCCGCAATGCACTTTCTTCCTTGTATATTTTCAAAATATTTTGCGTGTGCTCGTGCATTGATGAATCGGTTTTCGTCGAACTCTACTCGACGTTTTTGTCGTGGAGCCATTTTTCGATCTATGAAATTTACAAAATTTTAACTAAACTCCAAAATATTACTAATAAGGCTTCCCACAACAACTAAAATCCATTTAAATCGATTTCTATGAAATTCTTCCAAGTATTTTCTTCACATTTCAAAATTTTTCAAAATATCCCAATGTAGAAGAAATCAATGGTGAAAATCAAAAATTTTTGCATAGGAGTGAAGCTCTTACCATGGGGAGATGAAATCTGGTGTCAAAAAGTGTTGAAATCGCTTCAAATCCAAGATCTCTCAAGCCCTAAGTCGGTTTTTTTGAAAATTTTAGGAAGGGGATGATGAATAGTGTCGGTTGACCGGTCAAATATAGGTCTTTTTACGTTCTCGCTGTCAGCGAGATTTTCTCGCCGTCAGCGAGCTAATTAATTCCATAAGGCAAAAGTTTCGGGAAAAATCCGCCGTCGGCGAGAAATTCTTCGTTGTCGCCGAGATCGATCTCGCTGTCGGCGGGATTTTCTCGCCGTCGGCGAGGTCCTAAAAATTTCAATTTTTGAATTTCGTCGATCATTTTCAACCTCGATTTGCCTTATATTATATTTCCGATCATATCATTTATTAATTTAATATGAAGATTAGCTACTTATACACAAACAAATTCACACAACACAACAAATTAACTTTAATATTGAAATCCATGAGACATACAAACTAACATAATTTAAAACTCTATAATCAAACTTCAAACTTCAATCCTTACTACCAATCAAGCATCGCAAACCAATCCACGACACACTAAATGTCGATACAAAACTATGACGCATATCTCAACTAAGTTTGAGATATTCAAGTCATCACTCCACACATAATAAAATCTAAATCAAATCAAATAACATAAATACAAACATACTATGAAAATCTTTACAACTACTCTTCAAGGTCTGAATCTTCATCTTCTCTGATATTTCCTATATGACGATGATGTACAAATAAGTTATAGAAAGGCTCGAAGGGAAATTCCGGCAGCATTCTTCGATGATCCAACCCTTCGTCTCGGTAAATGAAGAAAGCTAGCTTCCAAGTGTCCGGAATGATCGAAGTGTTCCTTCATCCTCCAGATCAATGTGATCAAATAAATCGGATATATTGTCGATTAAATCTCTCACATTCCGTAGTTCTTTCTCCATTCCATTAATTTTCTTCATAAGTAACTCCGTTTTATCCGAAATAGGCCTTGCTATAGGATTATTCCGTGAAGCTCTATCGGAGATAAATGTAATGTCTTCATTATTGTCTAAAGTAGGGAACATATCCGTAGGATCAAGCGGCTTCCAAGGTAACGGAACCTTTTCCCAAGCTTCATAAGAAACACGGTACTGATCGCATAATGCAAAAATAGTAGATGGGTGTCCTAGTCCGTGAACCGACCCATGCACAATTAAACTCGATGCGGACTTAACAATTATTGATCCAACATCAATAGGCAATCCAATTTGAATACAATAATTCAATATAGCGCATTCCTTTGAAACTTTGTTTACCCTCATAGTAGGTAACAATTTAGATGAGATGAAAAAGTGCCAGTGCTTTGAGACAAGATTCAAAAGTGATGCAGAGAAACTAACATACCCGTCTTCACGCATTTCCCGATCTTCCGGTTCATCGATCGGATATTGAAATATCTCATTCATATTATATCGAGAAGGCACAAAATTTGAATAGTGACATACGGGGTGTTTTCTATAGAGAATAATTCATTTACTCTTGATGGAGTAAACGTCACCCATCTTCCTCGGACGTAGATATTCCCATTGTTGATCGCATGTAAGTTAGAGTAGAACTCTTTAACAACTGGAATAACAACGACGGACGTAGTGTAACAAAATACCTCCCGGTGCCGCTGTGCGATCGTTTCTTCTATCTTAGTAGTGGAATTCTCTAATCCTCGATTGACAAATCCCGTTCCTTGATAACTCTTTTCTTTACCAAAACCTTGTTGAAGATCCACTGCGCTTCCGCACTCACAAATTTCCTCCGGTTAAACACTCCAGATTTAGAGGAATCTAAGAATTTGGAGGCCATTATGGTGAATGGAATGAATTCTAGTGAAGAAGGCAGACTTAGAGTGGTTTAAGAATGGGTTTTCATAAAGATATTGGTGTTGAAACCGTCCAAATCGACATTCAAAGTATATATAACTCATTTTTATAACTTCCTCGCTGTCGGCGGGAGGTTTCTCGCTGTCAGCGAGCTTATAAATAAACTAAATTAAATTAAGCGCGAACCTCGCTGTCGGCGAGTATCGACCTCGCCATCAGTGAGATTTCAAAATAATGTCCAATTTCGCTCTAAATCGAATAATTTCTTTTCTCGTCATAATGGTTCGAATATGTGATGATTCTTAATAATAATTGAGTAGTAAAGTTTCAATAATATAAACTAACTATTAAGATACAATAAAAATAGATAACTAATATGGGTTGCCTCCCATAAAGCGCTTGGTTTAACGTCGTCAGCCCGACCTAATTTCAATTATTAATCGAGTCGACTAAGCATTAAAACCTCTTTATAGTTAGGTCTTATACCTTCGAAATATGGTTTTAATCTATGTCCATTAACTTTAAATTTATGTCCGAGCTTTTGGATCTTCGATTTCTATAGTTCCGTATGAAAATATTTGAGTTATGGTGAAAGGTCCTAACCATCGAGACTTCGATTTTCCAGGAAATAATTTCAATCTAGTATTATATAGCAAAACTTCCGTCCCGGTTCAAAATTTCTCCGATTAATCTTCCGATCATGCCATAATTTCATCTTTTCTTTATAAATCCGATCATTATCATACGATTCATTTCTTAATTCTTCCAATTCATTTAATTGCAACAATCTTTTCTCACCAGACTTCCTTCATATTATAATTAAATTCTTTAATCGCCCAATATGCTTTATGTTCTAATTCAACTGGTAAGTGGCATGTTTTTCCATATATAAGCTCGTAAGGAGTCATTCCAATCGGAGTTTTATAAGCGATCCTATAAGCCCATAATGCGATTGTCTAATCTAATAGACCAATCTAACCTATTTGGGTTTACTGATTTTTCTAAAATACGTTTAATCTCACGATTAGATACTTCAGCTAATCCGCTAGTACGTGGATGATAAGCGAGTGGATATCTTATGAGTAATATTGTATTTTTCTACTAGTTTGTGAATGTATTTATTTCTAAAATGAGTTCCTCCGTCGGTGATAATCACTCTCGGCATTCCAAATCTAGTAAAAATATTTTTCATCGAAATTTTGAAACACTCTTAGCATCACACCTAGGTAAAGCTTGTGCCTCGATCCATTTGGAAACATAATCAACAGCTACTAATATATATGAGTTTCCAAATGAAGGAATAAAAGGTCCCATAAAATCTAATCCCCAAACATCAAAAATTTCAACTTCTAATATAAAGTTTAGAGGCATTTCATTTCTTCTAGATATATTTCCTACTCTTTGGCATTTATCGCAAGTTTTAATATATCTATATACATCTCTAAATAGAGTAGGCCGATAAAATCCAGATTGTAGAATCTTATAAGCGATTTTATCGATCCCAAAATGTCCTCCAAAATTAGAATCATGACATTTTTGAATAATTGAGTTCGCTTTCTTCATAAGGTACACATCTTCTAATAATTAAATCCTTACATTGCTTATATAAATATGGTTCATCCCAAAAATAAGTTTTCGTATCATGGATGAATTTTTTTCGTTGTTGTAAAGTTAGCATAGGTGGTAAAATATTACTAACTATATACTTTACTATATCGACATACCATGGTATTTTCCACTCATTGATATTATATAGTTGTTCATCGGGAAAAGCGTCTATAATTTCATTTTCAATATCGAGATAATTCATGATTTTCTAATCTTGATAAATGATCCGCAATTTGATTATCGAGTTCCTTTCTTATTAACGATCTCAAAATCGAATTCTTGCATTAATAGCATCCATCTAATTAATCTTGGTTTGGAATCTTTCTTTTGCATTAAATATTTGATAGCGAGAATGATCGGTATGCACGATACATTTTGTTTCAATCAGATAAGGTCTAAATTTATTAAAACCATATACTACCGCTAATAGTTCTCTTTACGTAGCTTGTATAATTTATTTCAAGCATCATTTAGAGTTTTACTAGCATAGTATATAACTTTAAAAATTTTTTCATATATTTGCCAAGAACTCGCTCCTACGAGCATAATCACTAGCATCACACATAAGCTCAAATGGTTTCTCCCAGGTTAGGTGAAACTATTATAGGTGCTTGTAATTAATTTTTCTTTTAAGAGTTCAAAAGCATTCGAGCATTCGATTGTAAATTCAAATTTCTTGTCCTTTTCGAGAAGTTGGCATAGAGGTTTAGTAATTTTTGAAAAATCTTTTATATAGCGTACGTAGAATCCAGGCATGTCCAAGAAAACTTCTTACCCCTTTTACCGTAGTTGGAGGTGGTAATTTAGCTATAACTTGAATTTTTGCGAGGTCCACTTCCATGCCTTTTTCGAAATTTTATGCCCTAATACAATGCCGCCCGCAACCATAAATTGACATTTCTCCCAATTTAGAACTAAATTTGTTTTCTCACATACTTCTAATACTTTTTCAAGATGAGTTAAGCATGTGTCAAATGATGTTCCAAATACGGAGAAATCATCCATAAATACTTCTATTCCATTGTCAATTAACTTACTAAATATAGACATCATACATCTCCGGAATGTTCTTGGTGCATTACATAATCCAAAAGGCATTCTTCGAAAAGCGAAAGTTCCATAAGGACTAGTAAATGTAGTTTTCTCTTGATCCTCGGGAGCAATTTGTATTTGATGATAACCGGTGTATCCATCTAGAAAACAAAAATACTTATGTCCGGCTAATCTATCTAACATCTGGTCTAGAAATGGTAAAGGGAAGTGATCTTTCCTAGTGGCGGTATTTAATTTCCTATAATCAATACATATACGCCAACCAGTAACTTGTCTTATAGGAATAAGATCGTTATTTTCATTGGCAATGACCGTCACTCCTCCCTTCTTAGGAACACGATGAATTGGGCTTACCCAAGCATCTGTCGAAATAGGATATATAATACCATTATCTAACCATTTTAAAATTTCTTTCTTAACTACTTCTTTCATTATCGGGTTTAATCTCCTTTGGGGATCTGCTTTAGGTTTATGTTCATCATCTAAAATATTTCTATGCATACAGATTGAAGGACTAATTCCTTTAATATATGCTAAAGTCCAACCAAAAGTTTTTTTATATTTTTTTAAAGTTTCTAAAAGTTTTTGTTCTTGAGATTCGTTTAATGCAGATGAAATAATAACTGGTAAAGTTGAAGAATTACCTAAATAAGCATATTTCAAATGATCGAGTAATATTTTTAGCTCAAGTTCAGGAGGTTTAATAATTGATGGAACTATATTCTTGTCGGTATTTTCGGTATTATCCAAAAATTCAAATCTTTCCTGAATAAAATCTAGTTCTTCATGATTATCTTCAATTAATTCGAGTGTTTTCTTTTTCTAATTTATCCTCGTAATATTCCTTAAAATGTTCTTGTTGTAAATATTCAAGTATTTCCATCCGAAAACATTCATCATCTTTTTCTAGCGCAGGATATTTCATTGATTTTGAAATATTAAATGTAACTTATTGGTCATTTACTCTCATAGTTAATTCTCCTTTCTGAACATCAATCATAGCTTTTCCAGTAGCTAAAAATGGTCTTCCTAAAATGATAGGAATTTCTTTATCTTCCTCCATATCTAAAACAATAAAATCTACGGGAAGATAAATTTATCCACCTTTACTAACACATCTTCAATAACTCCCTTAGGATAGGTAACCGAACGATCGGCTAATTGAAGGGTTACTGAAGTAGGTGTAATTTTTCCTAATCCTAATCTCTTAAAAATCGATAGAGGCATTAGATTGATGCTTGCTCCTAAGTCACACAAAGCTTTTCCATAAAATTTTTCTCCTATAGCGCAGGGTATAGTGAAACTACCAGGATCATTCAATTTTTCGGAAGCTTCTTCGAATAATAACACTTTGCACTCTTCACTAAGTGCGGCTGTTTCATTATCGGTGAATTTTCTTTTCTTATTTAGAATATCTTTCATAAATTTTACATAATTTGGCATCCGATCTAAAGCTTCAACAAAAGGTATATTAATTGTTAATTTCTTTAATATTTCAAGGAATTTAGCAAATTGTTTATCTTTTTTATGTTGAGCTAGTCGTTGAGGAAATGGTGGTGGAGGTTTTTCAATAGAAATTTTCATAGGTATTAAAGGATATTCCAAGTTTGAATCTTGTTGAATTGTTTCCTTTTCAATTTCCACTTCCTCTTTTTGGCTTTCAAGTTCTTTTTGAATTTGAGGTTCTAATTCTTTTCCACTCCTTAGTTATATTGCTTTAATTTGTTCTTTTCCTTAATCTTTAGGATTTATTTCCACATTACTAGGAAAAGTTTCATGTATTCTATTATTTAGCGCAGTAGCAATATGTCCAAGTTGAGTTTCGATATTTTTAATAGATGTTCCTTGAATTTGTAATTGATTTCCTTGAATTTGTAGTTGATTTCCTTGATTTTGTAGTTGATGACCCATATTCAAAATTAATTCATCCATGGATAATTTCTTATCCTTGAATTGAGGGTTACTGTTATTAAATCCGAGTGGGTAATTAGGTTTATAGTTTGGATTTGCTTGATTAGGTTGATTCTTCCATTGTTGATTAGATGTGTTATTCCAATTAAAATTTGGATGAGCTTTCCAACCAGGATTATAATAGTTTGAATAAGGGTTATTAGTTCTATTATTAATAGCATTTAAAGTTTCATAATTAGTTTGAGATTCTATGATTTGTCCGGATGAGTTTTCTTCTAAAATAGGAGAGTAGTTCATTCCAAAATGATCTAATTTCTTAGATATAGCGGCAATTTGAGAAGCTAACATAGATATTGCATCGTTTTCATGAATGCTGGCTATCTTTTTAGGATTTACTCTATCAGTGAGGCCATTGGAAATTATTTGTTGTCATTTCTTCGATTAGTGCATAAGCTTCATCAAATGGTTTAGACATTAATGACCCTCCAAGCAGACATCGATGATTGATCTTAAAGATCCTACTAATCCATTATAAAAGGTTTGAATAATCGGCCTGATACTGGTAGCGCATGATGTGGGCATTTCCTAAGAAGTTCCTTAAATCTCTCCCAAGCTTCATATATTGATTCTCCATCTAGCCGACAAAAAGAAGTTATATCATTTCTAAACTTAGCGAGTTTTAGATGGTGGAAAATATTTGGATAGAAATTTTTGTGATAATTCTCCCCAAGTTTTAATAGATCCGAGTGCTAACGAATTCAACCACATTTTAGCTTTATCCCTTAATGAAAAAGGAAAAAGTCTAAGTCTTATAAGCATCGTCGGATACTCCATGATATTTAAAAGTAGCACAAAGTTCTAGAAAACTAGCAAGATGTAAGTTAGGATCTTCGGTAGGTGAACCACTAAATTGATTGTTTTGTACCATTTGGATAATTGCGGGTTTAAGTTCAAATGAATTAGCGAGCTACATCGGGGTTTTGAATAGTTAAATGAATTTCATCCGATGTAGGGTTGGCATAATCTCTTAATGGTCTTTGTTGGTTCATATTTTAAATTTCGGGAATATTCGCCATTTGTGTTAAATTTATAATTTGTTTCTTTTGTTTTCTAATTCTTTTAATTGTACGCTCTAATTCGGAATCGTAAGGTATTAAATTTTCGTTTCCAAATTTGCGCATACAATTTCAGAATAGATATTAATTTATTTATTATGATTATTTTAAAATAATCCGTTACTTTAGTAAATTTTTCTTACTCTCCCCGGCAACGGCGCCAAAACTTGACCCACAATTTTATATTATGATATTTTTAATTTAATTGCAACGACGCCAAAAACTTGACCCCGCTATTTATATGTATAGAATTGTAATTGTTTATGTTGTGGATGCTACGCAAGTATACGTATTGTATCAAGTAATACGGGGCTCTAGTGGAGTCTCGGTTATCGATCCCACGAGGAAAGAGAAAATTAAATAACAACTAATTTAAAATAATAATAATAATTTTTAAAATAGTATACAAAAATTTGGAATTTTAAATTTGATCGCAATAAAGTAAACTAAGTATTTTAATTAGGTAACTTAACTAAGTAGAAAATTAATACGTATTGAAAGTGCAGGAAATTAAACTAATTGCTAAATAAGTCTTAACTATTCAGAAAAAGTATCTTTCCCCTTGTTTAGAAATTTAAATGATTGATGAATTTAAATAGATAATTTTAAGGTATTGTGACAAATAGGAGCATTCCTATTCTTTACCCTTTAGTCAAGTGTAAAGAATATTGACTAATCCTATGTTTGATTATCGAATCGCGGCTAGGCCGGGAGGATACCGACTGCCACTTCGAAGCTCCCACGTTCCCCTCGCCTGAGGGCTAACATCTACACTTCAGCTCTCAAACAATATGACCAAATTAAATATTTTAGTCTGTCACACTAAAATGCTCAATTCTACGCTCAGTGATATTATTTCCCTATTTATTTGCACCTTCCTTTCAAGGCTTTTGAATTCCCCGAATATCAGATGTAATTTTTACTATAGTTGTAAATCAACACATTTTAACAAATCAAATGGCCGGTTTGAAAGTAAATTAAGTTTTAAGTAAAAATTATCACAATTTATTAATATATATAAAAGTATCTCTATTTTAATTTCATCAAGTCACTTAATTTCATAAACGAGGAGAAAGACTAATAAACTACTCGGAATGCATGGGAACTAAACTAAGCATGGATTTCATTTAAAGTTAAAAACAATAAATACAAATACTTAACCCGATTTATCCCCAAACGGACTCCTCGTAGTTCCTTTGACTCTTCCTTCCGATACAGACACGACTCACTAATTACTCACTAAACTCACTAAAGACTCACTAAAGACACACAACCGCACACAAAACTAGACAAAAGACTAAAAGATTGCACACAAAAGGCGATTTTCGGCCTCTATATATAGAGGTGAGCAAAGGACCAAGAGGTGCGTAAGCATCCCTTCAAAAAGTGTCCGGGTTCAATGTATACGTGCCATTTGAACTACCTCGCCGTCGGCGACGAACTACCTCGGCCGTCGGCGAGGCTTCTAGAAGATCTTCAAGCCGCTCTAGCTCCGCTGTCGGCGGGCTCGGGCTCGGCGTCGGCCGAGACGAGTTATAAATTCTTCGGAATTTTCTTCTTGTAACCTCGCCGTCGGCGGGCTCGATCTCGCCGTCAGCGACTCAGCACAAATTGCATGATTTTACTCCAAATTCGCTCCTTTTTATGATTTTTGCTTTTATCACCTAAAATCTCCATTCCTGCAACAAAATAAATAAAATACCCTTCTTTAAAGTGCAATTTCATCAAAAATAGGTATGAATTTCTTAATAAATTTTTCAGCGATCAGAGGTCTTACACTACCTCTTAGAAATGTCAATGTCAAAATGTCGATTTTGGAATAGGAATGCGTATGAGACTTATATCCTATCCAAAGAAAGGTTGCTAAAGGAAAGCCAATTTCAAGATGGTCTTACATCCAATAGCGAGAAAGAGAATAGATGTCATCTTCCATTTACGGAGGTCTTACACTATTTCTTAGAAATGTCAATGTCAAAATGTCAATTTTGGAATAAAGGAATGCGTATAAGACTTATATCCTATCCAATGAAAGATTTCTAAAGGAAAGCCAATGTCATGATGGTTTTACATCCAATAGCGAGAAAGAGAGTAGATGACATCTTCCATTCAAGGAGGTCTTACACTACCTCTTAGAAATGTCGATTTCGTTTTCTTTTGTCTTGGTTGTTTGTTTCCCAATTTACAAAATAAGTCATTCATTTTTGTTTATGTCACATCTTTTTCAAATACTTCCCATTGATTTGGTGTATTATGTCTTCTTGATAGTCCACCAACTGACAGGATTTCCCCAAATGTGTCTTCTTAACAAGCATATGGGCCCTCCCATGAGGATAGGTGTTTGAAGTACTAAATCCAAATCCCTGATCTGAGTGTCCTAGAGTGAACCAATTTATCATGGGCCCTTACAATGCTTGTCAGTCATGTAGGTTCATAAAGCTTCCATTAATCACCAATTCTATAAAGATCATTCAGATTGTCCTTCAAAAATCACTTTAACATTTCCAAATTGGGATTGGGGTTGGATCTTTGGAAAATTATGACTTTAGAGTATAATTTCCATTACTCTCCAATAAAAAAGCCATTTACCTTAGTTCTTTCTTTCTGGTTCTTAGGAATTTTTTGAAAATGTGATCAAAATATCTTTTATCTTCTAAAGATATATCTGAACCAATTAATAGTCAACCAAAAGACGAGATCACTTAATTCTTTTCTGAATATAATATTGGAAGAATTTCTTAAGACGTTTTTCAAGATTTATCAATTAGGGGAGAATTTGGACACCAATTTTTTAATTTTATGCTCACCTCAAGCTTTTTCTCAGAGAATTACTATATCTGGTGGAGCATGTTAAAGATTTTGAATGTTTGAATTGAGACACCAATTTTTGAATTTGTGCCCACCTCAAGCTTCTTTTTAGAAATCTTTTCTCTTTTTTTTTGGGTAGGGCAATCTTTAATGATTTTGAATGCCTGAACTCAAACACCAATTTTTGATTTGCTACTCACCTCAAGCTTCTTCTCAGAGAATTACTATATATGGTAGAGCATGTTTTAAGGGTTTTGAATGTCCAAACTCCCATAATTAATAATTCTCAAATATTTATTAAGACGAATTCTGGGATATTATAACTCATTCAGAAGTCAGGACCCAATTACATGGCAGAAGATTAAGAGACTTGTGACATATTTTGTCAATTACTTGCATTTTGATCACAATATTTTATTTTTCATTTAGGACCCAGTCTGAAGATTTAAGATAAAGGGCCCAGTTATTAGGGCATTAATTTCATTTTCCCGTTGAAATCATAATTTTCTTGTCAAAATGTCAGAATTTTTGTCTTGAATTCTTCTTTTCTGAATTGTCTTTTTGTCAATATGTGAATGAGAAGAATATTTCCAAAGATATTAAATCCAAAGATTTCAAATTTCATTCTACCTCACAGATCAATTTGGGTTTGATTTCTAAAGATATTAGATCCAAAGATTTCAAATTTCATCTCTCGTCACAAATCAATTTTCATTTCTCCACAAAGGACATGCTAGTTACTAGTCCTAGAACTAGCTAAACATAGATCAGATCTTCAGTCGATCTCTTTTTTTCTGCAAAGCTGTCCTAAGGAAAACCCTTGATGGAATTCATCCAAAAGTGATCGTCTTCCCAAAATTTGATTAATGATTTTGATTTTTAGAGTCTTTGGTAGATTGACAAATCAGAACCTTGAGGGTAAGAAAAAGATCAACCAGAGGAGTGGTTCAGAGGCTGTGAAAAGCATAACCATGAAGAATAGGTTCATAGGCCATAAAAAGCATAACCTACGGGAGTGGTTCAGAGGCTGTTAAAAGCATAACCATGAAGAATAGGTTCATAGGCCATAAAAAGCATAACCTACGGGAGTGGTTCAGAGGCTGTAAAAAGCATAACCACGAAGAATAGGTTCAGAGGCCTTAAAGACATAACCTAGGGAAATGGTTCAGAGGCTGTAAAAAGCATAATCACGAAGAATAGGTTCAGAGGCCATAAGGGCATAACCTAAGGAGTGGTTCAGAGGCTGTAAAAAGCAAAACCACGAAGAATAGGTTCAGAGGTCATAAAGGCATAACCTAGGGAAGTGGTTCAGAGGCTGTAAAAAGCATAACCACAAAGAATAGGCATAACCACGAAGAATAGGTTCAGAGGCCATAAAGGCATAACCTAGAGAAGTGGTTCAGAGGTTGTAAAAAGCATAACCACGAAGAATAGGTTCAGAGGCCATAAGGGCATAACCTAAGGGAAGTGGTTCAGAGGCTGTAAAAAGTATAACCACGAAGAATAGGTTCAGAGGCCATAAGGGCATAACCTAATGGAGTGGTTCGGAGGCTATAAAAAGCATAACCACCGAAGCGGATAAGCCGAACATGATTGGCTGAGAAAGTATTTGCCTGAACTTATTCAAAATGGCATTATCGGTCTGTCTGACAACAGAATCGATGAACACTCCGTACCTGGGTGGGAACACATGTTGTTTTTGTATGTCTTTTATGCCATTTTGGTCTGTCGATTATGGAAATGTAAGATTCTATGATTTGTTCCTCGTGACAAATCTTTGAATCGAAGAGGTATTAGTTCTATTTTACTCGAGATTGAGTAAGATATAGAACTAAAGAAAGGATTATTTAGTCTTTCAAAAGACAAATTGTCATAGTCATGAGGAAAAATTGATTAACCAAAGATGGAAAGAGATGATTTCCCCAGTGGAGTCGCCACTCTTTGATGGCGATGAAATATATGGTTCACATATCGTCGCCGTTAATTCCTCTATCATGTCAATGTCAAGGAGTCGCCACTCTCTTTATCTATCTATTACCCTAATTCTTATTATACTTAGACTTTTTGTCAGAAGTCTTTGGAGAAATTGAAGAAGGATTAATCATGATAGAGATTGAGAGAAAAAGAGATCGAATGATAATCTCATAGAATAAATCTTCAGATTGTGTGATTACTGAAGTTTTTCGTATAAGAAAATCACATGAAGATCTTCGGTGACCAGACGGATCTTATAGGTGAAATACCTATCCTGATTTCTTTAATCTCCTATAGGAGTAAGTCCTATAGTTAACTACATCCTGAGCAATTAATATTGCCTAGAAAAACTCCCGATTAAGGTTAACATTTATCATCGAAAAAGTGTAAGTGTTGTCGTGACAGTGTGTTTCTGAAGAATCGATACTACCAGAAAGTTTTGTTTATGTTGGGTGTATGTCGTTGCTTTGTGGTGTTTTGTTTTGTAATATCATTTTTGTCATTTTGTATATCATGTCATATGTCATGTCGGGATGTCGTAGTTTGTATGCCGTGTCATGTCATAATGTGATGCCGTAATGTCATAAAATGTCGTGATTAATATCTCGATTTGTCATGAGATATTTTATCTCTTATGTCGTTATTATGTCATGAGATACCTTCAATGATGTCAAGAAGATATCATTACTTATTTATTTTTTGTTATTTTGTTTATGATTCCATTTTGTTTTAAATTTTTATTTTGTGGTCATCTCAATTTTATTTTGTCATGTCATTTTGTCATTTATTTTGTTTTGGTTTAGTGTCATGTCATCATTTTGTTGTGGTATAGAAATGTCATTGTATGTTGATGTCATGTTGATGTCAATGTTAATGATTTTTTTTCGTTTTATTTTAGATTTCGTGGCTGACCTAATAGTCCAGTTGTCTTTGTTTTCATGTCATTTTTGTTCTGTTGTTTGTAGAAAGTTTAGGTTTTGTGGCTATCCTAAAAGTCTTGGTTTTGTTGTCAATGTTCCGTCGTCGACGTCCTGCAAAACAGAGTTAGCACACCCTATAACGTGCAAAGAAAATATAAACGAAACTTCATATCTTCATCCTGCAAGGAAAACAAAGTTAAAAACAATGTCATATCAAGGTATTTAGATTACCTGGTCAAAGTGTCTGTTGATCCAAAGTTGTCGTATGTCCAAATGTGGTTGAGATGTCGATTTAGATTTATGTCGATTTAAGTTGGATTTTGGATTATTTTTGTCAATTTGGATTTGATTTTGGGTTTTATGTCAAGTGAGTTTAATTTTATGTCGAGTTAAATTCGATGTGGGTCAAACTTAAGAATTATGATGTCGTATGTTAAGTTAAATTTGATACAGGTCGAACTTAAGAACTATGTCAGTTCATGTCGTGTTAAGTTCGATTATGTCGATTTATGTCGAATTATATCAATTTATGTTGACCTCATTTATGTTGACCAATTAATAGAGAGTTATCCTAGCCTTAGAAAAATCAGAAGATGTGCCTAAGGACTTAAAGGGCATCTCCTAAAAATTTCATATTTTTCTGACTTGTAAATAATGTTTAATAATTAAAATACTCCATAGAGTATTTAATTAATTAAAAATTAAATACTGAGAATAAAATTATGATTTTGGTCTCATAATTTTCTCCTCTTCAAGAGCTTTCTAGAGGTATTTTTATTTTATTTTTGTGACCTCTGGATCAAAAGATATGAATTTTTGAAGTTTTTAAGATTTATTTGAATTAAATTAACCCAGAAAATCCCACGCACTGCCACGTGTCCTCGTACGCGTCGAATGGGTGGGATGATCCCGTGCGCGGCGCAGAACAGCGGACACCGGGTGCGTAGATCAGCGCCGTCCGTTCCAAAACACGGGAACGGACGGCGGAGATAAATCGCCCCAAAAATTCGAAAAATTTCGAACCGTTAAACTTCAAACTTCAATATCTCACTCATTTCTCAATGAAATTGAGTGATTTTTGAACCTATGGAATCATCTGGACGTATAGAATGTATCTATATGGTGAAGATAGATTTCTGGGCTAGTTTAACCCATGATATTTCGAAAATACAAATTATTTTGGAGAAAATAAATCCATACCTTGGCCACAAGTGTATCAAGCTTGATCAGACTTTATGGCTGGCTTCTAGGACTCCCAAGGAAGATCTTTGCTGCTCCAATTTGGTTTTATAGCTATCCTTGGAAGAGAATTTTAAGAAAGTGGCTAATTTGAAATCTGGGCTCGGTTTGAT
Source organism: Papilionanthe hookeriana x Papilionanthe teres (assembly GCA_022702705.1). NCBI lineage: Eukaryota > Viridiplantae > Streptophyta > Magnoliopsida > Asparagales > Orchidaceae > Papilionanthe > Papilionanthe hookeriana x Papilionanthe teres. The sequence goes on from CM040428.1 coordinate 30,581,317, forward strand.
CAAATTGGCTCGATCAGGTGGCCAATTTGGTCAAATCTTGGTTGGGACTTGCTATTTGGGTCCTAAGCAAGATTTTTTCATGTTGAGGTTCAGAGGATTTGAGAAAGGTATGGGCCTGTATTTCCTCTTCTCTCTTTTTATAGTTAATTGGCTTTGTTATAGTTAATTAGATTTGTTTTGATGGTTAGGGCTGCTTCTATACAACAACTATGTTCCTTTGTCACTTCTGCGAATGGATCTAAATTTTTTATATACACATCATTAGTCTATGGGATTCAATTAATTATGTTAGTTGCTATGGATCTTTACTCACTTATGTTTTCCCCCTACATTAGTGGAATTCTTATATCTCTTACTAGTTATTTTTGGCATGGCTGGAAGTTTTCCTTATCGTTATTGTTATCTACTACTAGGGTTATTGTTTTTTTGCTATGTGTTGACTATTTTTGGTTTGACTGAGAGTTTTCTATAATGATATTATTTTCTACTGATGGAAACCTAATCTTTCTGCTCTATGTTGACTGTGTCTTATATGGTTGGGAGTTTTACTTACTATCTTTGTTCTTTACTGACTGTGATCATTGTATCTTTTATGTTATTTCTATTCTTGTTCCCCGCCTCATTATGTGATGGATATGTGGAATATCTCTTCTCTCGAGAACAACCAAAAATTTATTTCATATTCCTTGTCGAGGTTCTCAGAGCCAGATGGATTTTTGGTTGGCCGCATCCCTGTTGGAAAGATACTACTCATTGCTTCATTTTCATAACGTTTAAGCTTCTCATTATTCAAAACTCATACATCTTAACAAGGATGGAGTGTATGATTAATACTAGTCTGAGTTGCCATTCTGAGCTCACAATTTAGTACATTCAAGTTACCATTTTGTTTATTTTTTCATTAACAACATATTTTGGACACAAACATGCTACAAGAAGCATAAGCATGTTTAAGATCATTAGAAAGATTCTTAAGTACTGTCATCTGATCTTCACTATCCTTTTATTAGTTGTTTCAGCACGAACTCAATGTTTACATGCCATTGTAATAGTTTTTCATTTATTATTGATAGATCAATAAATTTATCATTTAACATAGATCTTGACGCATGCCATGAATCTTGAGGCATTTTTTTTAGCACATAATGTTTAAAATTCAATTAAAAATTATATAGAACTCTAATTTTAGCATACTTATATTCAAATTGACAGACTTGACAAGATAAATACAATGTCACCAAAATTGTTCAATTCCAAGTCAAATCAAGCCTAGATCGAGTCGTTAAGCCACTTTTGAAAATTTTTAATGCTCAATTGGAAGGTCAAATGGATTCCAAATCTGAAAATTTTATTGTTGACCAAGTGTCTCAACAAGACAAATCCAACAAGCCCAAGCTCCCTCAACTCTACCATCATTAAGGCACTTAAATGCCTGAAAATTATCATCTAATCGAGGAATCACTCTGGGTCATTCGATTGAGTGTTATGGTTTTCTTTCTTATTTGCAGGGAGATCTCTTTAAAACTCTATAAATAGAACCTACTCCCTTGATGAAAAAGAACCTAGACTGTGAACTACAGGAATAATGGAGCATGGAATAGAGAGAGTTGAGGTATAGGTTTCTACGTCGAAGGTCTAACAAATGCATCCAGCTTTTGCAATTACTGACCACCGTCGTCCATTTCTTATTGGTCACCGTTGATCATCAAGTGCCACCTGCTCAACGCAACAAAACCCGTTGTGGAATCACAAGCTATGTTGTAGAATCTGGACATACATAATGGAGTAACAAAATACCTGACATAGCAGTGCATCATATACGGTGCAATGATGATCCCCGAGTACGGTGTAATGATGAGCATCATATATGACGCAATGACGCACCCCAAAGATGGTGTAACAACGCACCTCAAAATTATTTATAATCATTGTACTCATAATACAGTGACTTTCTCTAGACTTATGGGGCTCTCTTCTCACAGCTCATCAGTACGGCTTACAAGACCAACTATGACCTACGTGGTCTACAGATCATGCAACTCCTACCAATGGCATCTATGACTTACGAAAGTTATAATAGCTTATGTAGCTCCCAACTCTGTTCTCTATGGCCTATGGATGTTGTCACAACTCATGTAGTTCCCAAATATGGTCTTTGTGGTCTATGGAGGTTATCACACTTCATGTAGCTCTCAACTTTGGACTCTGCATCCTAAATATGTTATCACAACTTATGTAACACCCAACTCCAGCCTTTATGGCTTACAAATGTTATCACAACTCATATAGCTCCCAACGTCGCTCTCTTTGACATACATGCACTTTCTCGACTCATGCATCTCCTAATACTGGTCTTTATGGATTATGATTGTTCTCATAGTTCATGAAACTACCAACTCAGTCCCCTGTGCCCTGCCGACGTTATCACAGTTCATGTAACTCCCAACTCAGACTTTTGCGGCTTACAAACATTATCACAGTTTCCTATTACAGCCTATGTGACCAACTTCAACCTACACAGTTCATAACTCACACAGCTCCCAAATCTTGCCTCTATGACCTATAAATATTATTGCATCTCCTTATTATGACCTCTGTGTCGAACTAATGCTCATAAAGCAACCATGTATGACTCACATGACCAACTACTACTATAGTTTTCAATGATATCTTCTACGACAAGATGACGCTATAGACATCATCTACGACATTCGTGACAGAATACTACCTCCATAGCAATCAAAAACGAGCTTCATGGGTTGTTATAGTTATTACTATTGAAATATCATTGTATATCAACATTGTAATTCCATCTTCCTTAACTTGGGAGAATAGTGGGTATATGTACTCATACATATATATAGCGGATTACTTCAACTAGACTAGGACCCATTTTTTTCACTTTCTAGTTTTTTTACATGTGAAAACTCTGGTATCTTTACATATCTCTTCAATTACCTTAGTGTCTATTGAATTTTTGTACAATGATATGACGCTAAATAATCACTCTGTTGTTGTGATTCTTCTGAAATGCATCATTTTGTCATCAGATGAGGGAATTGAAGTACTATTCAACATAATTTGTAAGTCTAGGATGCCAAACCCTTCATTTTTCTCAATGATATACATCATTAAACTGGTGAATAAATTGTGTTATTGGATCTAATCCTCCACGGAAAATCAGAAATTATGCATATTTTGCCCAGTTCAAGGTAAAAAAGGGTATTGCTCCTTCGACAAAACTTGGATAAAGTTGAGCCAAAAGATCCCGATTCAAGATAAATTTATGAGAAAGTGGTGTTTCTTTAGGATCAACCCAGCATCAAGAAATTGGTTAATCGGTAAAGATACATGGATTTGCTGTCCCGCCCAAGAAAGGGACCCAAGTCCTAGTAATCCGCTAAGTCATTTGCAACTCTTGAAGATTATATTTTATATTTTTTGATGTGTCGAAAACCTTTTCTGCAATCTTGAAAGATCGTTCATGTTAATGCCCCAAACACGATTATGGTGGTGTAGTCTTCCTGCATCTTATTCAGGTACAAGATTTATGAAAAAACTTCCAGGCTATGAGGAAACCTTCACTACAATCTCGAAGATTGTTCTTGTTAACAACCAGGACATGATTGTGGTTGGGTAGTCTAGCTTCCTACACCTCATTCAAACACCAGTTTAGCTTACTATACCACATTCAGACACTAATATTCAAGTATCGCTTCTAGGTTGGGGGGCAAACTTAATTTCCAAGAGCACTTCTTCGGTGCCCTCTCATACTATAGTTCATCTTCAACTAGATTCGGAAGTTGATATCTTCAAGCTTAAATACATGGTCTACTATACGAACACATGTGAAATGCCCTTAAATTTGGGGACAAAAAATTCAAAAGTGACAAATAGTAGGTTGCCAAAAAATATTCTTGAGTGTGATTACAATCATATTTCTAAGAAAAAGTACGATCTATTTTTACTCACACTGTAGTCTCGAGAAAACATAACATTTCCTAGCACCTCATTTTGGGCTTAATAAGTCCAAAGTGGACTCAATTTGACATCTTCTATCACAGAATACGCTCATCAAGCAAGAGCTTTAATTAGTAGCTTCAGATAGGTTAAAAATTCTTCGTAAATTTTGATTGACTTCTTTCGTTATAAGGCACAATAATCAAGCAGACGTGCTTCGACTAACAACCTAGTAAAGGTCGAACATTTGTGTTGGCATACAAGATCTCAACCCGTAGTGCTGGATGACATGCCCAAGATGCAAGTCTCGATGTGAAACTAGTAGTGGATAATCTCCTCACTAGGCCCCTTGAGAACAATGTACGGCTTATTTTTAGGTTATGTGTTTTATTTTGAAAAGGGGGTCGCCTACAGAAATTGTCGGCGAATTTTAACTTAATTTAAATAAATAATTTGAAAAGTAGTATTTGATTTTGAAAATAATTTTAAATTTGAAAATTTTAAGATATGAAATCAAACTAATCTCACATCCCGAATAGTTTATATAAACGAACGCCGCACTACAAACCGTGTATCTATCCCGAAGAATAGACACACTGCTTGATAATGAGGCTCGATTAAATAAACTAGAGAAGTTTGTGACATCCGTTTGATCTGCGAACCAATTTTATAAGCCGACAAATTCCCCTGTTTAATATGAAAACATTAAACGGGGTTTATATTACTCAGGTTCTTAAAATTCCCTATAAGGGCAAGCCCCTATAGTTAATTACATCTTAAGTGACGGAAATCACCTAAGAAAACTCTCGATAATAATCGGTAGTTACGCTCTCAAGAATTTCAAAGTTTAAGTTTTCAATGGATTGAATTTTGGAATTTCAATAGGGAATGGATCAAATTTGGAACATTTTGTTTTGGGAATTCAAAGGAAGAAAGGTAGGAGAAATCACGGATTCGAAGCGAACTTCGGTAATTTCCGACTATCCTATTGTTTGGCTTGGATTTAGGAAAGCCCTAATGTTTATTTATTATTTTGATCTTGCCAATTTTAATTAGTTAGGACTTATATTTGTATGATAAAATCATACAAATAGCCTTGAAGATGTGAGGGTTTATGTCGTATCGGACGACTACCTCGGAGTCCTAAGACCGATTAGGGCTTAATTCACATGACATGATCATGCAAATGCCTAACGAAGAGTTGAGGATTTATGTTGCACTAGGCAAACTACCTCGAAGTCCTATAGCTTGGTTATTTAATTCTAAGAAAGTTTTCTTTGAAGTAGACTCGGGTTTTGCTGATGACGATGGTCGTGCTTGCCTACCATGCTCCGAGCTCCTTGTTATTGTAGTGGTTTAGTTTTAGAAGTCATAAATCGGGAGATGAGAAAAGTGTTCGGTTTAGAGAAAATCTTAAAATCCAGGTGTTTTTAATATTTTGATTAAATAAATCTTAAAGTTGATTATAACAACACCGGTTAAGATCCCACGGTTCCATCCTTCCGGCATCGTTATTTTTATCGGATTCACTTAGTCCAGATGAATTTGCTAAACTCAACTGAATGAGTTCCACACTTTCATTTAGACCGTGTGAAATCCCGTTAGCAACACGTAGGTTACATCATCCGAGGTATTCCCGATCATCCAACAAGACGTTTTAGTTTAGTTGTAGTTGTAGTTTTGTTGTTCTGTTTGTGATTAAATTTTGAGTTGTTTTATATTTTGGAATGTTGTGGCGATGAATTTTATCTTGCAATGACTTTTAATTTAGTTTTGGTTTCAGTTTTAGGGACTATCCTAAAGGTGTAGGTTTTCATGCAACAGTTGTTTATCATGCAAGAAAAGTAAGTGCGATGCGATTAAATAAATTGCAATAAAGTAAATTGCAATAAAATAAAAGCGTACTTGGAGGGTCTTCCCGTCATCCCAAGCTGCACTTAAAACACAATTAGAATATTTAAGCATTTAAAACAAGTTCCTAGGTAAGGCTAAGGGAAGGGTTATGGTTTTCTACCAAGTTCCTAATCCTATAGCTAGTCATCTCCTATGACGTCTAGATTCTTGTATTTTGGTTTGAGGACGATTTTCTTCATCAAAGAACAATTAAGTTCAATTATTCTTATAAATATCCTATCATATCGAGGAAGTGCTTAAGACGAATCTTAAACATCTTTTCAATATTTCTAGGATTGTTTTAAGTCCAAGAGAGTTTACTTATACAGATGAATTAATCGTCCGGGAGTTCAAATTTGTTGTCTTGCTCAGTGAACTAGGACATTTGAATATCTCATGAATGAAGTAACACTTCATTTAACACTCCTTTTAAGAGTTATGACATCACGAGCTTTTGAGGGCAAATGGATGTTCAAGTGGTTTATGATTTAATTTTAGTTAATGGATTTAAGTTTGGAATAGTGTTCAAGTTGTTTTAGATTTATTTTTGAATTCTTTTTTTTTGTCTTAGGTGATGTTATATTTAATTCAATTTAATTTAACTTAGTTCAATTTAATTTAATTTAATTCAATTTTAATTTAATGTGGTTTAATTTAATTTAATTTAATTTAAGTTAATTTAATATAATATGATTTAATTTAATTTAATTTAATTTGATTTAATTTAATTTAATTTAATATGTTTTAATTTAATTTAATTTAATATGTTTTAATTTAATTTAATTTAATTTAATTTAATTTAATTTAATTTAATTTAATTTAATTTGATTTAATTTAATTTGATTTAATTTAATTTAATTTAATTTATTTTATTTTAATTTAATTTAATATGTTTTAATTTAATTTAATTTAATTTAATTTAATTTTAATTTTAATTTGATTTTATTTTTAATTTTAATTTAATATTTTATTTTAAAAGGGTTTAATTTAAATAATTTAATTTAATTCAATTTAATGATTAAGTCTTTTAGCATTTTTAAATCTTAAATTTGAATTATCATTTTAATTAGTAATTAAATATTATTGAGATGATTAATTTAGGGATTCTTAAATTAAAGAACAAATTTCTTCCTAATAACATCCCTATTTTAATAATTCCAATTTTATTATTCTTCCAAATTTAATCAATTATTTAATTAAAGTTCATTTCAATTATTTTTAAATTGTTTAATAGGTTTCTACCCTTTAATTATTTAAATTTCAATCATCCAAGTCAGATTAGAATCAAATATTTTACTCTTTCATTTTATTAAGCCTAAAGTTTTAATTAAGGGTTAAAATTTTAATTACCATTTTGCCCTTCAAGCTTAATAATTTCATAACTCACTAAATTGAGCTCAAATGAATTTGAAATTTTTATGTGACTTCACTCATATGTCAATAAAGACATTAGAGGAGAAAATATGATTTTTTCTGTATTTAATTTATTTATGTAATTATTTTTGGTGGAAAATAAGGATTTCCAAGGAAAATTTAATAATATGACCAAGGAAAATTTTCTGTCCTTAAGAAAATTATGGGACATTCCTAATGACCAGAGGACCACTTGGACCAAGTTTGGTGATTTTTTGAATTATATTATTTTTATTATAATTATTTTGAGTTTTGGAGTATTAATTAATTTAAAAATAAAATAAAGTTTGAAAAATGAATTTTATATTTTTTCAAAAATCTCTCTAATATCAAGGAAATCAGAGAATCAATTTTTATAATTTTCTGATTTTTCTTTGATTTATTAGAATTATTTTAGTGGAAATCCTAGAAAATACATTTTTTTTATTTTAAAATTGCCTTAGGGCTTTAAAATTTAATATCTCATCATAGAGACTTAAAAAAAATATGGGGTTTGTTCCTAAGTGACTAAAATTCAAAATGTGACATTTTGGTGAATTTTATTATTTTTTTGATTTTTATTATTTTATTAATTATTAAAATATTAAAATAATACAAAAAATCAACTTTTTTAGAAAATTGAAATTTTAATTTTCTTAAATTCCCCTAATATCAGAGAGGCTCCAAAACCAATTTGGTGAATTTTTGAAAAGTATTTTGAAAGTTATGAATTTTCAAAGTTTAAATTGGCTAAATGGCTTAATCAACCCATTTAGTAGGGCTAACCAAGTCCAATTGACTTCAAATTTTTATGGTGGGTTCCTCTAATCCTAAAGGTTAGTGGAGAATTGATTTCAAGTCAATTTGATTTATGATTAGCTCTAATTAATTAAAGACCTATTTTGGGTGTTTAAGCCAATTAGGGTCATTCCAAGTGAATTAATTCAAAACCTATTTTTTTCTAGGGTCCTCTACTCATAAGAAACATCACCAAATTTTCCTAGAATTTATTTCACAACATGCTAATTATTAGATTTAAAATACTCAAAATAGTAACATGAATTTGAAAAATCAATAACTTCTCATAGGGATGACCTCTGACTTTGGAAAATTTAGGGAATGTTCCCAAATTCAGAGGCTTCAAAAGCCATATGGTCTCATGCCATGGTGAATTTCCTATATGCATGGAGAATTAAAACAATGCAGACAGTAAATAAATCATTAAAAATAAAATACTTGATGAAATTAAATGATTTCTTTTCCACATTATTCTCCTCTCGTTCACTCGAGCAATAGGGTATTTTTATTTTATTTTTAGGATTTTTCTACACAAAGTTATGAATTTTTGAAGTTACGGTAATTAAATAAATAGAAAAATAGCCTATTTTCCTACTTATCCACGCGGCGCCACGCCATCCTCGGCAGCTCCGAAAGGCCACGCGTCGTCTCCTGATTCGGCGCCGCCATCCGACTCAGCGTTATAGGGGCCCGCGGTTCATGCACCATTGCGGCCGTCCGGCTCGATCCGGAGCCGTCCGCTCGATACACGCTCGATCCGACGGCTCCCAGTCATCGTCTACGACTGGTGTGCACCCGTGACCGTCAACCTTCTAACCCTAATTTCTCACTCGATTCTCCATGGATTTTTGTGTTCTTATGCTCTATGGATTCGTCTTGAGGAGACGAACACATCCATACGGTAAACATGTATTTAAATTGACTCAAATTAAATGGAGAATCTCTGTAAGCTCGGGAAGATGAGTGAGTCCATACCTTTGCTCAGAGAAGTGAAGCTTCGATCTGAGAGTTGTGTCACCCTCGATTGGGTCCAAGCAAGCTCCAGATGAAGTCCTCGGCCCAGTGAATTGTCTAGCTATGAAAGTGACCACGGCCGATCACAAAGCTTGGAGGATCTGGAACAACTCGGGTGGCCCGGGGATGGGGCTTTCGATGGGAAACTTCTCCTCTTGGTCCGGTGAAGGTGTAGGACCGGTCGATTTGAAGATTGATCCACTGTGAAGAAGTGTCCTGGTTTTTGGGCTAAAGTTTGAGCTCGAAATTGAGCTCGATTCGGAGGAATTGGGCTGGAATTCGGTGGGGATCAAGTGCTCTATGTGTCGAGAGTGATGCGGAATGATTTTGGCAGAGTTTCCTTAAGGTTTTTGGTTCAGCCCCTTCCATGGCCGAGAGGGGTGGTGTTTAAATAGAGGTGGCTGGAGAGCCTCGCGGGGATGACCGAGGGTTGGGATCGGCTACTTAGGTCGAGGGCGGAACGACCATGGTGGCCATTGGGCATGGGGCGGCTCGAGCAAGGTGGAATTCCAAAGTTTGGCTCCTCCCCATGTCTCGGCCATGGAGTTTTCCGGCGATCGTGGTGGTCGGCCGGCCGAGGTCGAGTCATTGTTGTCATCGGGGAGGTCGGGGCGGGGCTTAGTGCGATCGATGGCATTAGCCATGTGTAAAGGTGTTGAATCAAAGTGGAATGGGGAAGAGGCCATTTTGGCTTGATTTGGGTCAACCCATCCTTTTGGGCTAGGTGCACCTTCCCATAGCTAGTTTGGGCTGAAGAGAAGGTGGTTTAGGTCAGCTTGATTAGTGGGGAAAGGTCACCATCCAAGTACAATTAGGCATAAGCATGGTTAAGGGGAATCATGGGAGTGGTTATCACCTTTAGGAATTAAGGAAAGAATCTCCTCCTTTTGCCCAAAATGGCATGGTGACATGTAAAGAGGCTCTCATGGCTTCCATGTGGCTCATGCATGGCTTTATGGCTCATCTTTGGCTTGGGAAAAGTTAAGTCAATTTCATGGAAATGGATTTAAGAAAATTTTGGTATTTTGATGGGAATTTGTATGGGGCTTGATTTGGAATTGTTTAATTGATGATTTTCAAACTTAGGGGTGATTTGGTTAAATGGATGATGAGGGTAAGTGTCATGTGGGCTTTGGATGAATTTGGGCTTTTGAATTTGAAGGAAGTGGGCTTTTAGGAAGGTTTAAGGGAAGTGGGCTTTTTGATTTTAGGATGGGCATTTGGGTGAAAATTTTGTGAAGGACCATGTCAAATAAATGTTACAATTGGTTTAGGGATGTTTCATGAATGGTTTGGAGTCAATTTGGTGTGATTTGGAATTGAATTGGTTTGAATTTGGGTTCATTTGGTAAGTGGGCCAATGTAGGTCAAATTGGGCTAACTTGGGCTAATGTTGGGCTAGGGTTGAAATTGATGTAAAATTAATGTTGGGAAATGTTTATGGGAGTGTTTCAAAGAGGTTTTGGCTTTGGTTGGGTTTTGATTTTGGGGTTTGGGCCTATTTGGGCTAGGTTTAGGTTTAGGTCAAAATTGGGCCTTTTAGCTTTGGGTTGAATTTGAGTGGGGTTTGGGTCTAAAATTCGGGTAAATCATGTTAGTGTTTTGTTTATGGGGATGTTAAGGAAGGTTTAGAAAAGATTTGGGGTTAATTGGAGTTGAATTGGGTGAGTTTGGGCTACGTTTGGGTCATGGGTCCAAATTGGGCTTTAAGGCCAAAAGTGAAATTGGATCCAAATGTCAATCAAATTGGACTTGGATTTGGTCTATATTGGTGTTGGGAATGTTGAATTGAAGTTTAGAATTGAATTGGACCAGAATTTGAGTCAATTGGGTAGGTTTGGTTTGACATTGGGTTCATTTTGGGTTAAAATGGGTCAAATTTGGGGTTTTGATAAAAGTGGGGTAAATTGACAAAATTGGCCCATGGTGTAGTTAGACAAAATGAAATTGGGAATATTTGGGATTTTATGGAATTTTCTGGGAATTTTCTGAATTTTTGGATTTTTTTGGCTAAGAGGGGCATTTTGGGTATTTGGAGGGTATTGAGAGGTATTTTTGGAATCTTTGGTATTTTTGGGTATGGATGATCAATTTGAGTAATGTGGTAATGTTTGGGATTGATTTTGAGGATTTTTTGGGTGATTTGGAGATTTTGCAAATTTTGGGTAGTTTCAAGGGTTTTGGGTAGGCTAGGCGGGTGTAGGGTCCCAGGGGTCAAAAATTGAAAATTTGCAAAATTGAAGATTAGGTAAATGTAAGTGGAATGAAATCATTTTGGTTGAGCCATGAAGCCATATCAAGCCCACATGAGCCATGAAGGGACTCATTTGAGGCATCCACTATGTTGTTCCTAACCTCTTAGCCGAGGGCTTAGGGGTTAAGGACCATCCATGTGAATCACCTTCATGAGTCGGGAGGTCCAGTTGGGTGTGGGTGTGGTTTTAAGAGGTGTGTGAAAGTGTAGTGCATAGGTGTAGTGTGTGTGTAAGCCGACCCTTCACTGGACCAGGGCCACCTGGGCGAGTCCTAAGGCGAAAGAGTCCTATAGGAACTTATCCTTTAAACTTCCACATTTGATTTCAACCCTCTAGGTGATTAGGGGTCTACAATCAAGTTTGTGGAGTTTGCAGGGAGTTAAGAAGTGGTTTGAATTTCTAAGTTGTGGGTCCCAATTCTAATCCTCTAGGATAGTCAAAGGAAAAGCCTAAGGCTAGATCTTAAGTACTAAAGAGAAGAAGAGAATACCTCATTAAAAATGAGGTCAACAAACAAATGACATACAATGTCTCCACTCATCCCCCTAGAAGACAAGCCCAAGAGATGAGTTTTGATGGGAAGCTAGTAGTGAATACATTCCTCACTAGAAAAACTCCTTGAGAGATGATGGTGGATTGGGTCTCCACTCAAAAATCTCAGAAGTATGCAAGCTTCATAAGTTACATGTACATTAAATAGCTCAAAAAGTAGAAGCCTTAGAAGTTAAAAATCTCAGAAGGCATGAGCCTAAAAATGTACATAATTTTTCTTTGTACAAATCACATGTACTAATTTTGAATATAGACTTATACTTTGTTTTGAGATGCTAAAGAATATTTGAAAGCACAAGCCTCAGAAGATTTCAATGCCACTATTATCCTACTTAAGAGATGAAGATTTCAGCAACAACCATAAGTAGGGAAAATAAAGGCCAAAATACAAATCACTGCTTAGAAGGAAAGGTAAAATCAATCTCGAGAATAACATCAAAATTTTTACTGCATCAAGCAAAAGAAAGACGTACATGCCAATATCACTGTGTAAAAATTCCAAATTATGCAACTAAAAAAATACAAGGACCAACACCCACTAATACAAAAGCTACGCACTGCATTTGAAATAAAAATAAAATTTCACTTAATCAACATCCTCAGCATCAGTATGCTCCTAATAATCATTTTTCAGTTGGATCCCCATTTCAAGCCAGAGGGAAGATATTTTGGTGCCTGGATAAAGTACATGCACTCAAGATTAGTTGCAATCCAACAGTATGATCAGTGAACCAAGCGGAAGCATCAATAAAATTTTCTCTCTGCATGTTGGTTATGTAGTTTCATGTTCTCTATTTCAAGAGCCAACATCTGCATTTGAAAGGCTTGCAAAGTCTTTGCATTATGAGATAGGAGTTATTCTATTTCTTGTGCTTGCCTAAAAGGTGGTTGATCTTTTTAAGTTCAATCTTCCATGCCTCTGAAGAAAAGAACAACTCATCTTTAGAAGGTGCCAGCATTGCCTCTTTAGAATTTTGGGACTTATGATGATTTCCAACAAGATGAGACTCCCTAAACAACTTGTCCTACAACATGAAAAATCTTCTCTATAAAATGTGACAACAAAACTCTGCATCCTCTTATTGCCATCAGATCCCGATCTTGTTGTGTGTTTGCTGGACCAATATAGATACACACACACACACACACGAGAAAAAGAAGAACAAATAAAAAATTTGACTTTGTGGTGTTTTTGGAGGAAAAAACTAAACCTTTTTTGAAACAAGGGGGCCAACAGATATGTCATCAACAAGTTTTCATCATTCATTATGGATCTCGAGGCCTTACACAAATCTCGAGGTAATTTTTGAGCAAGAAACATTCAAACTTCAATTAAAAGTTATCCAGAACTTTGATTTTAGAAAACATATAACTAAATTGACTAACTCTATAAGATGGACTCATTGCCACCAAAATTAGTCTAATCCAAGTCAAATCAAGCCCATATACAGCTATTAAGCTATTTTTGGAAGATTCTAGTGTTCAATTAGAAACTAAAACATATTTCATACCTAACAAGCTTATAGTCAAATCGAGCGTCTCAACAAGATAGACCTAAAGAATTTAAGATCACTCAATTCTGACATTTTTAAAGCACTCAAATATTAGCTAAACGCCATCCAATCAAGGGAATCTATTTAGGTCTTCCAATATAGTGGTTTTGATTTTTTTCTTATTTGCGAGGAGGCTTCTCTCATAGCCTATAAATAAAGCCCTACCCCTTTTATGAAAGAGGACCTAGACCGTGAACCAGAGGATGACCAAAGCTTGTAATATAAGGATTTGAGGCCTAGTGTTCTACATCAAAGATCCAATGAATGCACCCACTTTTGTAGTAGCCAACCACCATCGCTCTTCACTCGCCAACTGTCATTGACCAACGTTTGCCATCTTCTACTTGTTGCAACAAACCTACTTACAAAATTATTATGTGCATTGTAGAATCCTAGCATACAAAGCTGAATAATGAAGCATCTGATGGAGCAATGCATTGTTCTAAATGTTGTGCAACAACACATCTCAAGGATAGTGCAAGGATGTATCTTGACTATGGTGCAACAACACGACCTGCATATGACACCACCCCATCTTGAAGATATTATAACAATACATCCCACAAAAATTGCTTACAATCATCGTACTCAGAATATGGTGACTTTCTCTAGACACTTGAAGCTCTTTCCCCGCAGCTCACCACTAAGGCATGCAAGACCAACTATGACCTGCGTGATTCACATATCATGCAATTCCCAAATCTAGCCTCTATGATCTACGAACAACATCATAGTTTATGCAGCTCCCAATTCTAACTTTTTACAGCCTACAGACGTTACCATAGTTTATGCAGCTTCCAAATCCGGGCTATGTGGCCTACAAATGTTAGCACAGCTCATTGAACTTCCATCTCTAGTCTTTAAGACCTAAGGGCGTTATCACAACTCACACAACTCTTAAATCCGGCCTTTGCAGCCTACAAACATTATCAAAGCTCATGCAACTCCCAACTTTGACCTCTGTGGCCTACATACATTATCACGACTCATTCAGCTCTCAACTTTGACATTTGAGGCATATGAACATTATCTCAGTTTATGTAGCTCCCAACTTCAACTTTTGTGTCATGTGGATGTTATTATAGTTTATCCAGCTCCAAACTCTGGCTTCAACAGCCTATGAACATTATTATAACTCCCAGCTATGGCCTATAAAACCAATGACGACCTATGAGGTTCACATTTCGCGTGACTCTAGCCTCTACGGTCTACAAACATTTTTGCGACTCTATACTATGGCATATGTGGTTAACGAATGCTCCTAAAACAACCATCTACGACCCACATGACCAACTACTATCAAGACATTCAACAACATTCTTTAGCGCTACAACCATCATCTACAACATTCACGGTAGACTACTACCCTCATAGCAATCGACTACGGTCTTCGCATCCTGCTCGACTATTATTACTGAAATAATATTATATATCAACTTTGTAATTTCATCTTTCCTAACTTAGGAGAAAAGCGAGTCCATGTACCCACAATTATATAGTATATTATTTCAATTGGACTAGACACAATGATTTTTTTTTTTTTTGTATTTTCAAAATTTCCGTAAAAATTCTAGTGTCAATCTGTCACTTGTACCTACATTAATTATATTAATTATCACCTGCGTTTTATATTTATACCAGCGAAATCTTTCATATCACATAAAAACATCAATCTTTTAATTTTTAAAAAGTAAAATACACCTCTTTGTGCATAGGTAATGTTGCATAAATATAAAAATTGAAGTTAAAAGGTTAGATATGTCGATATATAGGAATTAAGTGGTATGCATATAAAATCTGCCTTCTTTTTTAAGTAGATAGACCACATGATAGATGGAGACAATGTCTTATGTCATCATCCCTACTTAGCTAATAAAGCAGATTCTTTGATATCCATTTCTCCAATTTTCCATAGGTCATTCTACTTGAGAAGCCAAGTTCAGAGTCTTACCTCAGCATAACACTACGCACACAAATATATATATATATATATATATATATATATATATATATATATATATATATATATATATATATATATATATATATTATAAAGAATCCGCATTTAGTAGAGGCTCAATTACCGATTTCTTATGCACTGTAGACCTATGGTGAGAAACCCGCGCCATGTGCTATTATTTGAGGAGCACCGCGCTACGGGGATTTGAACTCTTGACCGAGAGAGACTTACAGAGAACCCGCTAACCAACTGGCCAAGGAATGCGCACGGTTAGGGTTCAGGGTTCTCTCTCTCTCTCTCTCTCTCTCTCTCTCTCTCTCTCTCTCTATATATATATATATATATATATATATATATATATATATATACATACACACACATACATACACACACACACATAGATGCCAAACAATTTTTATGTATTTATATATCTAACACTTAAATTTTTATACGTACATTAATACCACTTTACATATGCATTATGTGTTTTATTAAAAAAAAAAAAAGTTATTGATAGTGATATTTTTCATAATAATTTGGGTTTTGGAATTCTAATAATTTAAAGTTTAGGTATTAAATTTGTGAATTCATAAGAATTGTGTGGCATGTATATAAATGCCGCTTCTATATTTATCTTGAAAATTAAGTAGTACATCGCCTAAATCAAAGCTCTTTGATGAGCAATACAATACTCTTGAATGTCTTTGAATAAATACAAAAATTGTGTTATTAAAAGTGGAGAATTGTTGTTTCTTCTTGACTAACACATCACCTTGAACGAGCTTAGGCTTTGCTTGTGTTCAACTTGTTTGAAATTGCCCGGGAACCGTGTATTCGTGTTTGGCTCGAAATTGACTTGGTTAAATTAATCAGAAAAAATAATGGGCGGTGAATTGGAACTTATACTAATTCTGTGCAATAGAATGCGCAGAATCATATGATCACACGAGCTGTTAAAACTTAGATCTAATATATTATCATATAAATAAT
Source organism: Papilionanthe hookeriana x Papilionanthe teres (assembly GCA_022702705.1). Taxonomy (NCBI): domain Eukaryota; kingdom Viridiplantae; phylum Streptophyta; class Magnoliopsida; order Asparagales; family Orchidaceae; genus Papilionanthe; species Papilionanthe hookeriana x Papilionanthe teres. The sequence goes on from CM040428.1 coordinate 30,597,684, forward strand.
ATATTATTATAGATATAATACATACAATTTTCTTATTTTAAGTTAAAACGAGCTGAAAATGTTTGAACAAAAGATTACTTGTGTTCGGCTCATTTCCTTAACGAACAATTTGAACACGAGTTATTTAATGAGCAGAAGGCGAGTTATTCGCGAACGAGCTTTTTTGATAACGCTAATCACCAACTCCTAATCATCTTGTCCTTAGCTAACTATGTCTTTTCAAAGGTAAAACAGACAAAAGCTTTGACCATAATGAATGCTGCATTTTTAAGGCTATGTTGAGCATTTCAGCTCTAATTTTTTTTTATAGAAAGATTCTGCTTAAGTCACCACCATTATATTAAAATTTAACTTTAGTATTAGACTTATCTTCCATTGATATTTCATATAAATTATAAATTTAGTTTATTCGTTTGCATAAAATAAGTGAATCAGATGATGAAGACTGAAAGCAGAAAGTGAAAAGAAAGTCATAATTACTAAAAATACTTATGAAATATGGTTAGTGCTGCACTTTTTCTTCTGTTATTGAAATCTCTTTTAATATAGCACTTTCTTCCATTTTTAGCAAAGATTAATGGCGTTTCTCTAATGATTGCAAAAATTAGGTTTAGTGGGGAGCGATTGTGAAGAAGAGGAAGGCACGAAATGATCAAGGAAACTAATCTTAACAGTTCAGTCCATGCCAGAGATGAGTTTGAAAGATGAAATGCTCTCTTGTATTTGCAGCAACAGGACAACACAACCTCTTTGATTTTATTGATTAACAGTATATTAATTATGATCATTGAATCATTAGTTCTAAATTTCAGCCAAAACTAAACTATCCAAGCAGTCCAGATTGATTTCGGCTAAGATCTATCAAAGACTTGTGATTTTTTCTATCATTCTGATTCAAAATTATCATTAAAAATACACAAATCAATGAAGCCGGATGGAGAAGAGTTTATAATCGAAACAGAGACCGAGATTATAAACCATATTTTCAGGAGATCATAAAAGTGTAAGAGACATATGTATAAATCATGCTCATCTTACAGTAAACATCTTCATTCTCTATCTATACTAAGAAGCTGTAAGAAGCATTTTCTCTGTACCAGAACTCTCTTCAATTGTGAAGCGGATTAGGACCCTGAGGAACAGTTCTCCCAGAAACTCCATAAATGGAGCTTTTGTCACCAAATCTCTGAGAGGGTGATATCTTGGAGTAATAACCTGTAGAAGAAGAGGAAGAAGAAGAAGAAGAAGAATCTCCATCTCTCCACCTGTTTTCTTCCTTCTCAATTACAATCCTGCAGTAGCTGAAACCAGTTAAAACTGAAGAAATTATAAGTATCAGAAGGATTGAGGACATGGGTGGCGCAGAGAGGAACTTTGAGTCCATATTGCTTCTTCAAGGGGCACAGAGATTAAGAGAACAATCATTCAAATAGCAGCAAGGTTAGGGAAGAAATAGAGGAGTTCTGTTTAGCTGAACTGTACTAAGAATGTGGGCAGGTAGAAGGTGTATTAATATGGGCAGTTAAGTTAGATGTTACAAACAATATTTAAAAATAAATTACTGGGAGTTATAGAAGACAAATTTTATCTGGTTAGGAGATCAATCTTTTCATATAAATAGACATAAATTTTAGTATAATAGTAGGTTTATAATTATAGGGGATACTTATTAACATACCAGATGAGAGTTATGAATAGTCCCACATAAGTAGTGGGATGATAGTCGATTATTAATGCGGGTTCTCTTTGGCTCCAGCTCTTTTGGTTGATGGCTATCCATCTCTTACTATTTGGGGCATTTACATACATACCAACCAATTCTTATGTATTTACATATAAAACCTAAACATTACATTTTACTTTTGCATACATAGGACATAATAATTCTTTTGTATTTACATATCTAACACCTAATACTTTCCTATGCATCAAAATGTGTACTATACACATTTGAAAAGTTAGTAGCAGTAGTATTGTGTATGGGAAAGAAAAGTTTAGGTGTGAGATATGTAAATACACAAGTATTGTGTGGTATGTATGTAAATTCCCATAAAGTTTAATAGTATAAAATTTGGGCTGCATTCTTTCATGGGGTCTATATTCATTTAAGGGAGATTAATCATTGAAGGAGTTAGAATCCCAATCTCAAACAGGAATGTGAAAGTTGTATGAAATATTTCTTCATTGTCCATTAGTAATTACACCTTGTGATTGTATGATTATTGATCACTGTACACTTTAAAATAAAAAATAATAAACACATACACACACACTATCAGCTAACTTGCAAAAAATCTTGCCAGCAAAACACTGATAGAGAGAGAGAGAGAGTATCAATTATACAGAAAAATAGGATTTTCGTTTTGTTAGGTATGACTCATATACGAGATAAGGGATAGAAGCTGGAGCGGAACGGAGCGAGCCACCGGAGCGGAAGCATCTGTCTAATCAAAGGAGTTTCGTTGTGTAGGTTGGCGGTGAGGGGGACATATATGCATCTATTATAAAAAGATGACAAATATCAGACTACAAAGCAAATGCAAAAGCTAAAATTGTTTATTGAACCATCAAATTAATAATCAATTTGCAGTGGACATATATGCAATAGCTGCAACAATGATGGACTGATTCAAGCTTCCACCTCAGAGAAGCTTAGCCTGAGATGATGGAATGGACATCTGATAACGACACAGGATAGCAAAAGGCTATAAATCTACTGTATAAATGTACATTTCAATACGTGTTTCTTAGCACAATTGCATCCGGCTTTTAAGGCTCATTTGGTTGCTTCTAGATATAAAAAAGCTTTATGTAAATGATTTTGTTTTCATCTCTTCATGGATGTTGAAATATGTTCTTATCACATTTACATATATACCGCACAATTCATTGTGTAAATTTCTTATTTACATACATGACCCTTAAAATTTTAATATCACATCCAAAATATGACTCTCACCATCACTCACCTTTTCTCGCATGGTTTATGACACCGAAGTGTTCTAAATGTAAATATCAAATTTTAGATGTTCTAAATGTAAATACATAATAATTGTGTGGGATTTACGTATTTTTTTATTTACATTTAAGAGAATTTGAATGTGTTTGTAAGGTTGATATTTGCATTAATTTTTAATTACATTTAAGTGATCTTGTTAGAGAGTGTACATACAATGGTTGTCAAAAATATTTTTTAAGTCGAAAAAAAAGCTTAAACTAAGGGTTTGTTTGAGACAACTGCACCTTATTGAATAATTTGTTAATAAGCTAATTAGAAATAATTTCCTGATAAATTAAGTGTGGTGGCTATTACAATTTTTTATTTTTTTTTGGAAAAAACAAAACCGCAGTCAGAAAGCTACCATTGCATCTAGATAGGTGCGGTGTGAAAACACTATATTCAACATAAGCTACCAAAACGCAGTTCACCCAAATAGGTCTAGTGTATTTTCAAAACACCATAACAACAAATAAGCTGCCCCAAACGGGCCCTAAGTAGCTAAGGGGTTAGCAACTTTTTTATGCCATATAATTCAAATATTTGATTTGAATTTATAACTCATAATTTTAAATGCCATAAGAACTTCTCCCTTGAGTGAGATCGCTTCATATTAGGCATCACTCTCGCCGAGTCGAAAAATTTCAACTGACTGTAGAGCAGGAACAGAACCAACAGTATTTTTTAGAGTGGAAAACTGTCATATATTTTTTAAGTATTGGGTAAAAATATATATATCAGGAGTTATGGTGGTGGGGGTGCGAAATTAATAAATTGTCTAAACTTAAAATTTAGTATTTTTAAATTTCCTTAAAAATTGCCGCTAACTTCGGCAATAATTTTTTTTGTTTGAATATGACTTGATTGTAACCATGATTTTATCACGTGTTTTTTTTTTCAAAGATTGATCAACAGTCGAAGACCGCCGATCAACCCCTATAGGTTGAACTAACCAAGGAGTGGACCCCTCTTCTAGTTCTGTGTGCTATTCAAATTCTTCATATTAGGCATCACTCTCCCCGAGTCGAACGAACATAGCTAGTGTTCGTGTTAGAAATGTTCGAACACATCACTATTCGTGTTTGGTTCGTTTGCTTATCGAACGAACACTAACTTCCTGACGAACCGAACACGAACTGTTCGCAAACAACGAGCTTTTTTGACAGCCCTAGCTTTGATAGAATACTTCCTCAAAATGAAGCAAATTGATCGGGTAATCCGTACACATCAGGTAACCCATACTTCCTCAAAATGAAGCAAACCGAATAAGGCGTTTAGGGTTTTGATTAGGGTTTTATTTTAATATCTAGTATAGTATATTAATTATAATATTATAATATTTATATTAATATAATTAATACTATAAATTATTATTGTTATTAATAATTTATCATATATTATAATTTATAGAAGTTTAATTATTTAAAATATGATAAATTTTTATAATATATAATTATTTTTAAAATATCATAAATTTTTTTTATATAATTATTTTAAGTTATTTTATATTTCGAACAATAACGAACCGAACACGACTGAACACATCACTGTTCGTGTTTGGTTTGTTTAACAAACTGAACGAAAAAAATTATTCGTGTTCGTCTCGTTTGCTTATCGAATGAATCGAACATGAAATTTTTGACAAACCGAACAAGAACTGTTCGCGAACAATGAGCTTTTTGACAGCCCTATATGCAGTAGCTAACTTGTTTAATATAATAGAAAAAAATCAATATTAATTCATACAATTGTTATAATAAAACAGTAACCAGATTGTGCAATAGAAGATAATAATAAAAATTCACTTAACATACAACTTCAAATATGAATTTTTAAATTTGTTTAATTTATATATAAAATCTTAAATTTTAATATATTTTTAGTATATTTTATACTTCTAGTTTGGTAAATTGAACTGACTTATGAGCTGAAGAGTCGAGCTGGCGTTGGCTTGAACTTGACTTGTTAACTTATCGAGCTAAATTTACGAGTTATTTATCAAGCCGAGTTTAATATAGCTCAAGTCAGGTTGACTCAGTTACAACATAGTTAACTCAGAAGCATTTAATCATAAGAAAATTAGTTTTAAGAAACTTTAATCAAATTGTAAGATTAGCTAAGAACACGTTTCATACCATATCTTGCATAAATTACAAGGGCTGCGAAAAGGATGAAGGCTAACGTGCAAAAAAAATAAAATAATCATAATCATAATAATAATAATAATAATATAATAATAATAATAATGTTCTGTAGCAGTGACTCGATCTTAAGATATTGGCTTATGAAAAAAAGTGGGACCTTTTTAGTAACGAAGTGAATTTGCGACGTATTTACCGATTTAAAGTCTTTAAATGTCCAACCAATAAGTACAATTTAAAAAAAATGCGCAGTCATATATATATATATATATATATATATATATATATATATATATATATATATATAGTTTGAAGTAAACCGCGAATTACACTTGTGTTTTATATCTCAACGAATGAATAATTATAAATATAAAATAAAATTTTAATTTTTTCACCTAATTAATTAATATAGTGTAACCCAAAATGGCATGCATGGTTTTCGGGCTGTTTGACACACCAGATTCAAATGCTAAGCGTTCGGCCGGAGAACTCATGGCCGATCGGGCGGTCTGCGGTTGACCGACCAATGACCTCTTTGATGATCGATTGAAAGTGGACAACCATGTATGGCAGAAAATGCAAATACCTGTGTGACATTCAACCAACTAGAGGGAGCCCAACCTTCCAGCTGGCCGGTCATCCTAGACTTTCATCAACAAAAGGCTGACAGACCATCTATGGTCGGTCGTCACCTTTCAGCCCATTCATCTTAAACTTAAGCCCAAGACTAACAGGTCGTCCATGCATGACCAACCATCTAAATCCAACCACCCGTAACGTTCAAACCTGAACAGCTTCCAAACACCAAAGTCGCTCGACATCCAGGCGAAATGGCCAGTCGACGCCATCTCAATTGACCGAAGGAGAAATCCACTATGCAAAGAGTCCAAAAACATCAAAAGAAACTAAAAGCGATTATGAAATTTGAAAATAACATAATATATTGTGACCCCCTCAATAACGCAAGGCCAAAGATGTAATTTTTATCTTAGCATCCATCTATCTTTTATAAATGGCATGTCCAGGACATGCACTAAGTGTTGCGAAGCACGGATGACTCACGCAAGTATATGACCCTCGATCCGCATCAATGCACCAAAAACTTTATTTGCAAGTATACGTTGACTCAAATAATAATAGTGGCTAGTGTATATAAATATAATTTTATGGAAAATATTTTACACACTAGGGGTACTACGCAAGTATACGTATCGTTTCAAGTAATATAGGGCTTTAAATAAAGACCCCAGTATCAATCCCACGAGGAGAATTATAGATTTTTTTAAAAATATTTTGAATTTATTTTTATGTTTTTCTTTTAAAGTTAAAAAGTTGATATTTAATTTACTAGATGCAGAAATAAAGCAGTAATAAAATAATGATTGATGTAAATAAAAATAAGCAAACAACTTTCTTCCTTTCAATTAATCCAAGACGTTTTAGATAATGTAATATTCGTGGAGAGTATAAATTTATGGTATTGTGCCAAATAGAAGCATTCTTATTCTTTACCTTCGCTCGATAAGTATAAAGAACATCGGCTAATCTATAGATCGAGTGCCCGATGTATTGTTAGTAGAATGGGTTAATCCGAGCTCACACTACTAGATATCCAAGGTGGCTATGGTCGGCCCTACTAGTGACCATTTCCTTCTCTATAAACCAAATTACAAGAATTTAACTTCGTCACTCTAAAAACTTATCAATTCTACGCCTATTAAATAATATCTTCCTATTTATTTGCACTTCACCTTGAATAACCCGCGCAAGGCCTTCGACTACCCAATGATTCATGTGATATCTACTAGTTAAGAATTCATCTCCTTCTAGGTCTCAAAACTCTTCAACAGATTTTAACAATTTAAATGACTAATTTAAATAGTAAATTAAGATCTGGTATTAATATCATCACAATGTTTAAAATATATATATAGTTTTTAATTCTCCAATGAATTTTATATTATCTTATTTATCTTTTCATAATCGAAAGGAGAAAGTAAAGTAACTACTCGAACACATTGAATTTAAACGAAGAAACATATAAATAAAACTTTGAATCAAAATACAAATACTTATCTCAAGTATTTCTCCAACTGAACATCTGAATCCTTCTGACTCCAAAGTAAATAGACTTCAAAAGCACCGACCCTTCAAATACTCTCAATACAAACTCTAAAATAATCTCACTAATTAATAAAAGAAACTATAAATATGGCCCTTAAAAGATTTCTCTAATTTCTCTCTCTAAATGGACTATGGGGCTAGGGGACTAGGTTGGGCGTTGGTGGTTTGTGAGCGTTTTTCTCTGAAGGAGTAGCCTCCTATTAATAGGCTTCAAGGGTTGCCTTGAGGCACCTCTTCAAAATGTATCCATGTTCAATGAATCTTCTAGAAGGTGTGTCTGGCGCCTAGGAGCCGGACTCTGCATCCAGTTCTTCGCACCTCTTCACTTTAGATCTCACCTCTTCGCGATCCTAACCGTTTCCAAGCGTCCAAATACAATGTATTACATGTCCTATAATCCAGGAATAACTGCCAATCTTCTAGATGGTCTAATAACCACTAACACCGTCAAAATAACCGTCCAAAAGTCGTCAAAAATCTTACAAATTTCTGTATCGAACTGGCGCTTAGTCGCCGGATTCTGGCGCCTAAGCGTCAGGCCAATTATTTTGACAATTTTGTATTTTTGCTCCATTTTTGCTCTTTTTTGTTCCTTTTTCATCCATTTTTCCTTCTTGAACATTTTTGCATCACCTACATCCAAAACACAAAAATACCTTTCATTAAAGCATAATATCCTTAATAATTTGATAAAAATCAAGGCATAAAAATAGGTATTTTTTTCATGGATCAAAATCCCCTAAACTTAAACGTTACTTGTCCTCAAGTAACCCTTTTTACTATATAAAATGTATAACAATTGGAATAAAAGGTAAATATTTAAGATTTCTTATAATTTTTTTTATTTTATAAAGGCTTTAGTAAATCATTAACCAAATTTAACTAACTAAGTTTAATTTTAAGAATTTAAAGAATATTTAACTACCAAATCATAAGATTTCAAAAATTTTTCATTCACTTCGAAAATAATTGTAGTTTATTATATTAAGATCACATAAATTATTTACAAGAAAAAGATCTTCATGAAAATCTTTTCTAATAAAGATACATGCATAAAAATTAAGTAAAATATGTAATCGCTTTTTTCTTATAAGCTAATTCAAGTGAAACCAATTTTTTATTAGGCATCTCCTCAAGCTTCTCCTCTCTCTTCTTTTTTTTTTATTTTTTTTACAGAGAGGATTACTATATTTGGATATCCTGTTAATGGTTTTGAACTTTGTTATCCTTAACTTATATTTTCAAACTTATACATTTTCACTTAATTACTATAACATGAATAGATTTCAAAAAGAATTTCAATCTTTTCTTTTTCAAGTTATAATTTTTTATTTCTTAATACTTCTAAAATTCAATTATTTCTACTATGAATAGAAAAATTTCTTAATATTACTCTTCTTTAAGTTGAATAATTATATTCTTAAAATCAGTTAAAGTTATTAAAATTTTGGTTAAGTCTACTAAATTATTTATATTTTCAAAAATTTAAATGATCTTAAATAGATTCTTCATTCCTTATGTTATGTTAATATTTTTTTTAGAAAATATTAGTTCATTAAGGACAAATAAAATTTAAATTTGCATGTCTTTTCCCTTCCCCCAAACTTAAGTTTTGGTATATCATGCAAAATTTTAAAGTATAAGAGAAAGAAGGTATAATTTAAAAATGAATTTTTATAAGTATGTAAAAACAGTCTAAAAAGAAAAATTTACTTCTACACATGCTTTTTATGAATATTACTGAAATAACAAGCATATATAAAAGTAAACAGGCTCGTATTTTTTTTATATCAAGTAATTGAATTAAATGACTATACTACTAATAAGTAATGAAACGTAACAATATTACTAACTATTTAAGAATACTAAACAGTAGGTTGAAACAAAAATAAACATTAATTCATCCAAATTTTAGTCTTCAACACAATACACTAAATATTTAAAACAGTCTCAACATCAAACAATCCACACAAAATTTCATAAACAAATCTACACTAACAAACAACAAAACAACAAACAACACTAGCAAACAAGAAATAAACTAACAACGTAATCATCACATCTCGTAGGTAAATCAAGCTACTAATCACTATCCGTAGCCTCGTCATCGTCATCACCAAAAGAAAACTCCACATCCTTTGGATCAACATACTAGTGAAAATCTAGGACAGTGTAGGAAACCGAACATCATGCTCATCCTTCAAGAATCTCACTAAAGACTCCGAATACTCAAGCATCATACTCACTTTTCCTTTGGGTAAACTCAGATAAATGATCAATCTTCTTGTCTATAGTATCTACTCTGCAGAGAGTTAGAAATAACTCATTTTGCTGCTCCAGAAATTGATCATGCATCGACTCCTAGAAACTAGATGGTGGCTCAGCAGTAGAAGTAGAAGGTTTAGAAGTAGAAGCTCTACCTGGAGTAGTTACAGAAGTATAAGGATCAGTAGATCTCTTCCCTCGAATACGATCATAAATGCTAACACTCTTCTGCCCAATTGGCTTTGTAGTCTTCAACTTCTCCTCTGATATATCAACAGAAACTCCATTGCTCATGCATACAGAATGAATCAAGGATGGGAATCCTAATCCCACAGAAGTGATGGATCTAGCAATCGATTCCACTGAATCATAAATAATAATGCCAACATCTATCGGCTTACTCTCTTGAATGCAGTAGTTCAGGATAGCTCGATCTCTGGTAACTTCACTCAGGTGGTTGGAAGGTAGAAGTCTAGCAGAAATAAAATAATGTCATGTCTTTGAAACACCATTTAGCTTAGAAGATTCGAAGTTTACCCATTTGTCTTTCCGGATCTTCCAAGCTCCAGTGCCATCAGTCAGATATGCAATAATCATCTCAAGATCTCCCTCAGATGGAGATAAACCAGAATAGTAGCACTCGATGGTAGGTGACAGGCCGTAGAAAATATTTATCCGTTCCGGAGTAAATCCTACTCCGACACCTCTAACGAAGACTTCGTAGTCTTCTGCATCCAAAAAGTTGGCATAAAAATCGCGTACAATACGAAGAATGGCAACAGCAGTGAAATAACAAAATCGTTGACAGTTGTGTGCAACGATCGTGTTCTCGATCATTTCACCAGGATTTTAAAAATTGCGCTCCGAGATAAACTTTCTTGACGTTGTAAATTTGTGATAACGAAAATGCGCTATCGCAGTCGAAAACTTGCTGCTGTCGAAATTTTCTCGTGCCTTTCCTCACTTAGATTTTGGTGTCATATAAACGTGAAAGAAAACACAAATAAATTTAGGAATCAAATATTTAAACTCTTTTTAAGCTTGAGAAACTTAAAATGAGTTTAAAAATCGATGGAGAAACTCTAAAAATCAAAATTTTTCTCAAAATTTCGGTTTTTAGCAAAAAATAGGAAAAACTAAGGTAAGAATCAAAAATAAATGGATTAGAAGGTAGATCTGACATCGAGATGTAGAAATCAAGTGATTTCTGGGTCAAAAACTTGATGTATTGAACTCAAGATGGATCTAGGGGGTGTATTTTTTGCGAAAAAGAGGAAGGGGATGAAGCTTAGGTGTCAACCATGGCTAATAGGATTTAAATACTAATTTTCGGTGAGCAGGCTGAACTGGCGCCTAGGCGCCGAATTCTGGCGCCTAGGTGCCAGAATCGCCTTTCACAAAAATCACTTCAAAAATTTTATTTTTCACCAAAACTCATAAATTCAACTTCCAATTACTCATATTAGAGTAGTGCTTCAGTTTCCAACTTCCAAAATATTTCCCAAAAAATTTTAAAAATTAAAAATTAAATCCACCAATTAAACACAAGGTTTAAATCAAACTCTTCTAATTCCATTCATAATCTTCAATTTTGACTTAATACAATACAGATAAGTATAGTAATATGATTCAAGTCCTAACAAACAATCAAACTACACAATTTCAAAGCAAATACAACACACATTGAACAATAAATCAAACACACAAACAACACATTCGATTTACTAAATCGATACAACGACACACTAATAAAAGTCTAGATCACACCACAATAACTATCTAATCTTCAAATTAGAAAATTCCATTCTCATCGCAATGAAGATTACTCGGCCTACTTAAGAAGAATACTAACACCCTCGGAAAATCTGTAGCCATTTTCTCATCAATCCATTTGTTCTTCGCATACATCTCCACTTGAGCACTTGATAAGCCGCTAGATGATCAAATTGAAGCTTCGCCTGCTATTCCGTATGTTCAATTCGATGATACATCACATGGAGGCGATCTCCAATACTTTTGAATTCTGCTTCAAATTTATCTAGACAACTTGAAATTTTCTCCAAACTTACAGCGATAAAACCATTGAATTAGGGTTGAGGATCCTTTGAACCTTTGTCTCTAGCCTCTTCTTCAAGATTTCTTCTCTCCATTTCTTCAAAAATCCTCTCTAATCTCTCAAGGAAGAAGTTTCTAGGTCGTAATTTTGGTTGCTTAGGGATTGGGGACGAAGATGGGGTAATTTAAAGGAGAAAATCGTGTGAAACACTAAAATATTTTTTTTTTACACGATCCAGTAACTGTGGCGCATAGGCGTCGGACCCATCGATACACAGTTTTACTCTGGCGCTTAGGCGCTAAATTTCGGCGCCTAGGCGTCGGAACCATGTTCGACTTCGTTTCGCCTATCGTCAAATTTCAAAGTTTCGTTCTCCAAAATAGGTAAGTTAGAATGGTAAGATCAATATAGACTTAGTAACACAAATTATAAACAATCATAATGAAGGTTAACTTGATATCCTTTTTACTCACATATGAAATGGAGTGATTGACCCACGCTAAATATATGCGTACTAAAAATTCAATCCCCGACAACGGTGCCAAAAACTTGACCCGCAATCCGCGGATGACAAATATAATAATTAATGCTTTCAAATATATGTAATAAATAATAATAGCAGCTAGTGTATATAAATATAATTTTATCGAAAATATTTTACACACTAGAGGTACTACGCAAGTATACATATCGTATCAAGTAATATAGGGCTTTGAAACAAAGACCCCAGTATCGATCCCACGAGGAGTGAGTTATGGATTTTTAAATATTTTAATTTTATTTTTTTATTATTTCTTTTATAGTTATAAATTTGATATTTTTAATTTACTAGATACAATAATAAAGCAGTAATGAAATGATTGATGTAAATAGCAATAAGAAAAAAAAACTTTCTTCCTTTCAATTAATCCAAGATTTTCTAAGATAATGATAATATTCGTGGAGAATATAAATTTATGGTATTGTGCCAAATAGAAACATTCATATTCTTTACCCTTTGATCCAAGTGTAAAGAACATTGGCTAGCTTTACGATCGAGTCCGGATGTATTGTTAATAGAATCGGGTTAATCTAGGCTCACACTACTAGATGTCCAAGGGTGGCTATGGTCGGCCCTACTAGTGACCCTTTCCTTTTCTATAAACCAAATCACAAGAATTTAGTTTGTCACTCTAAAAACTTATCAATTCTACGCCCATTATATAATATCTTCCTATTTATTTGCACTTCACCTTGAATAACCCGCACAAGGTCTTCGACTACCCAAGGATTCATGTGATATCTACTAGTTAAGAATTCATCTCCTTCTAGGTATCAAAACTCTTCAACGATTTTAACAATTTAAATGACCAATTTAAATAGTAAATTAAGATCCGGTATTAATATCATCACAATGTTTTAAAATATAAATAATTTTTAATTCTCCAACGAATTTTACATTATCTTATTTATCTTTTCATAATTGAAAGGAGAAAGTAAACTAACTAGTCAGAACAAATTGAATTTAAACAACAAAACATGATAATGAAACTTTGAATAAAAATACAAATACTTATCTCAAGTGTTTCTCCTACTGAACCACTGAATTCTTCTGACTCCAAAGCAAATAAACTTCAAAAGCACCAACTCTTTAAACTCTCAATACAAACTCTAAATAAAATAACTAACTAATTTATGAAGGATAGTAGAAATGTGGCCCTAAAGTATCTCTCTAATTCTCTCTCTAGATAGGGATCTAGATATGGGGGCCATTTTTTCTGAAGGAGTACCCTCCTATTTATAGGCTTCAAGGGTTGCGTCAAGGCACCTCTTCAAATTGTGTCCACATTCAATGAATCTTCTAGAAGGTGTGTCTGGTGCCTAGCGCCGGATCCGGCGCTAGGCGTCGGACTCTGCGTCCAGTTCTTCGCACCTCTTCACTTTGGATCGCACCTCTTCACGATTAAAACCGTTTCCAAGCGTCCAAATACTTTGTATCACATGTACTATAAACCAGGAACAGCTGCCAGTCTTCTAGAAGGTCCAATAACCGCTAACACTGTCAAAAGAACCGTCCAAAAGTCGTCAAAAATCTTGACAGATCCCGTATCGACCTGGCGCTTAGGCGCCGGATTCTGGCGCCTAGGCACCAGACCAATAATTTTGATAATTTTGCATTTTGGCTCCATTTTTGCTCCTTTTTGCTCTTTTTTCACTTTTTTCCTTCTTGAACATTTTTCCATCACCTATATCCAACAACACAAAAATACCTTTCATTAAAGCATAATATCCTTAATAATTTGATAAAAATCAAGGCATAAAAATGGGTATTTTTTTTCATGGATCAGTGATCCAAAGTCCAAACTTTATATACTTTCAGATAATCTTTATAGCTAAAGTCAATGAAGACTTGTTAGCGTCCAATTTTCTAAAGTTATATAAAATTAGTCAAGACCGAGGCATAACCTTACTTTGAAAATGTAAAAACACACAAAAATAATTATGGGTTGCCTCCCACAAAGCGCATGGTTTAACGTCGTCAGCCCGACCTAATTAAGTCTTTAATCAGGTAGACTCAACTCGTAAGCCTCTTTATAAATCATTTTAATGTCTCCCATATAAGGCTTCAATCTTAATCCGTTAACTTTAAATATTTTTCCCGTTTTGGGGTCTTTAATATCCACAACTCCATAATGGTATACTTTCTCAATTATATATGGTCCCATCCATTTAGATCTTAATTTTCCAGGAAAAAGTCTTAAACGAGTATTAAATAATAATACTTCTTGTCCAAGCTCGAATATTTTTCCTGAAATCTTTTTATCATGTAACATCTTCATTTTCTCTTTATAAATCTTTGCATTTTCATATGATTTATTTCTTATTTCATCCATCTCATTTAATTGTAATAATCGTTTTTCTCCTGCAGTATTCAAATCAAAATTAAACTCCTTTATCGCCCAATAAGCTTTATGTTCAAGTTCAACAGGTAAGTGACAATATTTACCATAAATTAAACGATAAGGTGACATTCGATTGGTGTCTTATAAGCTATTCTATAAGCTCATAATGCGGAATCAAGTCTATCAACCCAATCGAGTTCTTTTAGGATTAACGATCTTCTCTAAAATTCTTTTAATTTCTCTCGTTTGATGCTTCGACCATTCCACTTGTTCGAGAGTGATACGCAATTGCAATTCGTGTTTGATTCCAAATTTGTCCGAGTAATAGTTGAATTCTTATATTTCTAAAATGACTTCCACCATCTGTGATAATTACCTTAGGCATTCCAAATCAGGAAAAAATCATTTTCTTTAAAAATTTTGAAACACTTTTGGAATCACAGTTAGGTAAAGCTACAACTTCAATCCACTTTGAAACATAATCAACTACTAAGAAAATATAAATCTTTCCAGATGATGGTACAAATGGTCCCATAAAGTCTAAACCCCATATATCAAAAATTTCAACTTCCAATATATAGTTTAAAGACATTTCATCTTTTCTAGATATATTTCCCATCCTTTGACATCCATTACATGTTTTCACAAAATGTCTCACATCTTTGAACAAGGTAGGCCAACAAAATTTTGAATTTAAAATTTTAAATACAGTTTTGACTACTCCAAAGTGTCCTCCAAAATCGGAATCATGACATTTTTGAATAATAGCAAAAGTTTCTTCATAAGGTACACATCTTCGAATTACATAATCTCTTCCTAATTTAAATAAATGAGGATCTTCCCAAATATAAGATTTAGCATCATTTTTAAATTTCTTAATATATTTGGTATTCAATCCATAAGGTAGAATATTGCTAACTAAATAGTTAACTATATCCGCATACCAATGTGTTTGGCATCCTTGAATAACATATAAATGTTCATCAGGAAATTTCTCATTTATATTTTCCTCAGTAATATCATCATTCTTAATTCTAGATAAATGATTATAAATTTGGTTATTAGTTCCTTTTCTATCCACTATTTGAAAATCAAATTCTTGTAGAAGTAAAACCAATCTTATCAGTCTAGGCTTAGCATCTTTTTTGTCATTAAATATTTAATAGTGGAATGATCAGTATGAACTATGCATTTGGTACCAAGAAGATAAGGCATAGACTATAGCTAAAAGCTCTTTCTCAGTAGTAGTGTAATTTCTTTGAGTTTCAATAAGAGTTTTACTATCATAATATTTAACTTTGAAAATTTTCTCATATTTTTGTCCCAATACAGCTCCAATTACAAAATCACTTGCATCACACATTAATTCAAAGGGTTTATTCCAATTAGGTGTAATAATTATAGGTGCGATTATTAATTTTTCTTTTAAAATATTGAAAGCATTAACACAGTCTTCATTAAATTCAAATTTAGCTTCTTTTTCCAATAAATGACTAAGAGATTTAGCAATTTTAGAAAAATCCTTTATATATCTTCTATAAAATCCAGCATGACCTAGAAAACTTCTCACATCGATAATGAGTAGTAGGTGGTTGCGGTTCAAAGAATAATTTTCACTTTTGCTTGATCAACTTCCATCCCTTTCCGTGAAATTTTGTGACCAAGTACAATGCCTTCACGTGACCATAAATTGACATTTTTCCCAGGTCAAAACTAAATTTGTTTCTTCACATCTTTTCGAACTTTGGAAATATTTTCCAAACAAGATTCAAAAGAAGTTCCAAAGATCGAAAAATCGTCCATAAATATTTCAATTCCTTTGTCAATCAAATCACAAAATATTGACATCATACATCTTTGAAAAGTTGCAGGTGCATTACATAAACCGAAAGACATTCTTCTAAACGCAAATGTTCCATAAGGACTTGTAAATGTTGTTTTCTCTTGGTCCTCAGGAGCGACAGGTAATTGATGATAACCATAATATCCATCCAGAAACAGAAATATGAGTGTCCAGCTAATTTATCAAGCATTTGATCCAAGAAAGGTAAAGGAAAATGATCCTTTCTAGTGGCGTCATTTAATTTTTGATAATCAATGCAAATTCGTCATCCAGTAACTTGTCGTGTAGGAATTAGTTTATTTTTATCATTGACAATGACAGTTACTCCTCCTTTCTTCGAAACACAATGAATAGGACTTACCCATTGGCTATCCGAAATAAGATAAATAATTCCAGCATCTAACCATTTTAAAATTTCTTTTTTATTAACCTCTTTCATGATAGGATTTAATCTTTTTTGAGGTTCAATAGTAGGTTTAAAATCTTCTTCCATTAAAATTCTATGCATAGAGATGGAAGGACTTACTCCTCTTATATCAGCAATAGTCCAACCAAAAGCTTTCTTATAATTCTTTAACACTCCTATTAGTTTTTCTTCTTGATCTAAACTTAGTTTAGAAGAAATAATAACAGGTAAAGTTAATGAATTTCCAAGAAAAGCATACTTTAAATGTGCTTGGTAACATTTTTAATTCCGAGTTCGGGGGCTTTTTTAATTAAGGGTAAAAGTATATCATTTTGTGTTATGTCCAAAATTTTCCAGATTATCTTTAATATAATGAGTTTCTTTAGATAATTCTTCTTCTTTTAGTTCTTCATTTTCATCAGTTAATAATTCAATTTTTTCTTCAGAAATGACTTTACATTTTTCTTGATAATGTTTTTCAATTATATAATCAATAGTATTCATTTGATAGCATTTTTCTTTATCAGGGTACTTCATTGATTTAAGAACATTGAATTTAATCTCTTGATCATTAACTCTCATGGTCAATTCTCCTTTTTTCACATCAATCATAGCTCGTCTGGTAGCTAGAAAAGGTCTCCCTAAAATAATTGGTATTTCTTTATCTTCTTCCATATCAAGTACAATAAAATCCACGGGGAAAATAAATTTATCCACTTTAACAAGAACATCCTCTATAACTCCTTTAGGGTAAGTGATAGATCTATCAGCTAACTGAAGGGTTACAGTGGTGGGAGTAATCTCTCCTAAATTCAACTTTCGAGAAATAGAAAATGGCATGAGATTAATACTTGCTCCTAAATCACATAAAGCTTTTCCACAAAATTTTTCTCCAATAGCACAAGGTATAGTGAAACTTCCAAGATCTTTAAGTTTCTGAGGTAATTTATTTTAAATTATTGCACTACATTCTTCACTTAATGCAACAGTTTCAAAAGCTTTAAATTATCGTTTCTTACTTAAAATATCCTTCATAAATTTTGCATAAGTTGGCATCTGTTCCAAAGCTTCAGCAAAAGGTATGTTAATGGTAAGTTTCTTAAAAGTTTCAAAGAACTTAGAAAATTGATGATCAAGCTTCTGCTATTTTAGTCTTTGAGGAAAATGTGGTGGTGGTTTTTCAACTTCCACATTAATAGGAATAATAGTTTGATCTTGAATAGGAGAAGGAGTTTCTTCAGGTTTTTCAATCTTTTCAACCTCAATCTCATTTTCAATTTCATTCTGCATTCTTTCTTTTAATTCCTTTCCAATTCTAAGTTGCACAGCTTTAACATGTTCATGTTCTTTTCCAGTTTCTTTTGGATTGACTTCAGCATTACTAGGAAGTGTTTCTGGAGGTCTCTAATTAATTAAATTAGCGATTTGTCCCATTTGATTCTCAATATTAAGAATAGCAGTGTTTTAATTTTGTAATTGATTACTTAGTTGTAAAATTAATTCATCTATAGATAACTTTTTCTATTGATTATTAAATCCAGGTGGTTTATAGTTTGAATTTATTTGATTGTTCCAA
The DNA here is from genome assembly GCA_022702705.1 of Papilionanthe hookeriana x Papilionanthe teres. Classification (NCBI taxonomy): domain Eukaryota; kingdom Viridiplantae; phylum Streptophyta; class Magnoliopsida; order Asparagales; family Orchidaceae; genus Papilionanthe; species Papilionanthe hookeriana x Papilionanthe teres. Next base: position 30,615,975 of record CM040428.1, read on the forward strand.
TTTCCAGTTGGATGGGATTGATTATTACCCCATTGTTGTTGTGAATTATTCCAGTTAAAATTAGGGTGATTTTTCCATCCATGATTATAATAATTGGAATAAGGGTTATTTTTACTAGCAATAGCTTGTAAAGTTTCAATAGTTTGAGAATCTTCAATAGTAGCAGAGTTGTTATGTAATATATTGATAGCAAAATTATCTAATTTCTTAGATATTGTAGCTACTTGTGAAGCTAAGATAGAAAAGGCTTCGTTATCATGAATACTTGCCATTCTTTTAGGATTAATCCTTTCAGAATGCCATTGAAAATTATTGTTAGTCATTTCTTCAATTAAAGTATAAGCTTCTTCAAATGATTTAGCCATTAAAGAACCTCCAGCAGCAAAGCATCGATAATTGATTTAAGTGATCCAATTAGTCATTATAAAATGTTTGAATAATTAACCAATCGAGTAAAGCATGATGAGGACATTTTCTTAATAGTTCTTTAAATCATTCCCAAGTTTCATAAATTGTCTCCCTGTCAAATTGACTAAATGAAGTAAGATCATTTCTTAATTTAGCAGTTTTAGAAGGAGGAAAATATTTAGCAAGGAATTTTTATGTCATTTCATCCCATGTTTTAATAGAACACATGTCGTTAATGAGTTCAACAACATCTTTGCTTTATCTCTTAAAGAAAAAAGGAAAGAGTCTAAGTCTAATAGCATCATCAGAAACATTGTTATATTTAAAAGTAGCACAAAGTTCTAAAAAACTAGCAAGGTGTAAATTTGGATCCTCATTTGGTGTTCCCCCAAATTGATTATTTTGAACCATTTGAATAATAGACGGTTTAAGCTCAAAAGAATTAAGCATCTACGGTAGGTATTTGAATACTACTATGAAGTTCATCAATCGTAGGGTTAGCATAATCCATTAATGGTTTATAAACATTTTGTTCATTAATTTCATTTGGATTTTGTAAATTATTATGTAAATTAGCCATCTCTTGATATTTTTGAATTTATATTCCTTTTTTAATTCCTCTAACAGTTCTTTCTAATTCGAAATCTAAAGGTAATAATCCTTCAGATCCAGAACTACGCATAAAAAGTAAATAAAAAGTAAAATAGCAAGAAATAAAATTATTAATTTTTTTTTGTTTTTTTAAATGTTTTTGTATTTTATATTTTTTATAATAAAAGAAATAAATAAAATAAAATATTTAAAATCTATAAATTTTGCCTCCCCGGCAACGGCGCCAAAAACTTGACCCTCGATCCGCAGCAATGCACCAAAAACTTGGTTTGCAATCGCTAAACAATGCAGTAATATATGCTATCAAAAATATGTTATAGCCAATACTTTGACTCAAATAATAATAGCGGTTAGTGTATATAAATATAATTTTATGGAAAATATTTTACACACTAGGGGTACTACACAAGTATACGTATCGTTTCAAGTAATATAAGGCTTTAAATAAAGACCCTAGTATCGATCCTACGAGGAGGATTATAGATTTTTTTTTTAAATATTTTGATTTTATTTTTATGTATTTCTTTTAAAGTTAAAAAGTTGATATGTAATTTACTAGATGCAGAAATAAAGCAGTAATAAAATAATGATTAATGTAAATAAAAATAAGCAAACAACTTTTTTCCTTTCAATTAATCCAAGACTTTTTAGATAATGTAATATTCGTGGAGAGTATAAATTTATGGTATTGTGCCAAATAGAAGCATTCATATTCTTTACCTTCGCTCGATAGTATAAAGAACATTGGTTAATCTATAGATCAGGTCTGGATGTATTGTTAGTAGAATGGGTTAATCTAGGCTCACACTACTAGTTGTCCAATGGTGGCTATGGTCGGCCCTACTAGTGACCCTTTCCTTCTCTATAAACCAAATTACAAGAATTTAGCCTGTCACTCTAAATACTGTTGACCTCATTTTTGATGAGGTCTTCTCTTCTTCTCTTTAGTACTTAGGATCTAGCCTTAGGCTTTTCCTTTGACTATCCTAGAGGATTAGAATTGGGACCCACCACTTAGAAATTCAAACCACTTCTTAACTCCCCGCAAACTCCACAAACATTGTAGACCCCTAATCACCTGAGGGTTGAAATCAAATGTGGAAGTTTAAAGGATGAGTTCCATGAGACTCTTTGGCCTTAGGATCGCCTCAGGTGGCTCGGTGCAGTGAAGGGTTGACTTACACACACACACTACACCTATACACTACACTTTCACACACCTCCTAAAACCACACCCATACCCAATTTGACCTCCTGACTCATGAAGGTGATTCACATGGATGGTCCTTAACCCCTAAGCCCTTGGCTAAGAGGGTTAGGAACAACATAGTGGATGCCTCAAATGAGTCCCTTCATGGCTCATGTGGGCTTGATATGTCTTCATGGCTCAACCAAAATGATTTCATTCCACTTGCATTCACCCAAGCTTCAATTTTCCAAATTTTCAATTTTTGACCTCCGGGACCCTACACCCGCTTAACTCTACCCAAAACCCTTGAAACCACCCAAAATTTGCAAAATCACCTAAATTACTCAAAATTCCTCAAAATCAATCCTAAACATTCCCATATTACTCAAATTAATCATCCGTACCCAAAAATACCAAAATTCCAAAAATACCTCTCAATACCCTCCAAATACCCAAAATGCCCCTCTTAGCCAAAAAATCCAAAAATTCAGAAAATTCCCCGAAAATTCCAGAAAATCCCAAATATTCTCAATTTCATTTTGTTCAACTACACCATGGGCCAATTTTGTCAATTTACCCCACTTTTATCAAAAACCCCAATTTGACCCATTTTAACCCAAAATGAACCCAATGTCAAACCAAACCTACCCAATTGACTCAAATTCTGGTCCAATTCAATTCTAAACTTCAATTCAACATCCCCAACACCAATCTAGACCAAATCCAAGTCCAATTTGATTGACATTTGGATCCAATTTCACTTTTGGCCTTAAAGCCCAATTTGGACCCATGACCCAAACTTAGCCCAAACTCACCCAATTCAACTCCAATTAAACCCAAATCTTTTCTAAACCTTCCTTAACATCCCCATAAACAAAACACTAACATGATTTGCCCAAAGTTTAGACCCAAACCCCACTCAAATTCAACCCAAAGCTAAAAGGCCCAATTTCGACCTAAACCTAAACCTAGCCCAAATAGGCCCAAACCCCAAAATCAAAACCCAACCAAAGCCAAAACCTCTTTGAAACACTCCCATAAACATTTCCCAACATTAATTTTACATCAATTTCAACCCTAGCCCAACATTGGCCCAAGTTAGCCCAATTTGACCTACATTGGCCCACTTACCAAATGAACCCAAATTCAAACCAATTCAATTCCAAATCACACCAAATTGACTCCAAACCATTCATGAAACATCCCTAAACCAATTGTAACATTTATTTGACATGGTCCTTCACAAAATTTTCACCCAAATGCCCATCCTAAAATCAAAAAGCCCACTTCCCTTAAACCTTCCTAAAAGCCCACTTCCTTCAAATTCAAAAGCCCAAATTCATCCAAAGCCCACATGACACTTCCCCTCATCATCCATTTAATCAAAATCACCCCTAAGTTTCAAAATCATCAATTAAACAATTCCAAATCAAGCCCCATACAAATTCCCATCAAAATACCAAAATTTTCTTAAACCCATTTCCAAGAAATTAACTTAACTTTTCCCAAGCCAAAGGTGAGCCATGAAGTCATGCATGAGCCACATGTGAGCCATGAAAGCCTTGGACACTTCACCATACCCAAAATGGCAAGAAGAGGGGACCCTTTAATGATTCTCTTAAGAGTGATTAACCACTCCCATGTCTCTCCTAACTCTCGCTTAAGCTTAATCGTACTTGGATCGTGACTTGACCCCACTAATTAAGCCGATCCAAGTGACTTTCCCTTCACCCAAATCGGCCTTGGAGGGTGAACCTAACCCAAAACCAAGGGTTGACCCATTTAGACCCAAAACTAGCCCTTTCCCATTCCACTTCGATCCAAACCCTTTACACATGTCCATGGCTAATCGATCGCACAAACCTCCAGCCCCCGACCCACCCGGACTCCGAGAGTGACCCATGCTCGCGCGGCCAGCCGCCCGGGTCGCCGGAAAACACCATGGCCGAGACCTCGGGAGGAGCCAAATTTTGGAATTCCACCTCGTCGAGCCGCCTCACTCCAAATGGCCATCGTACTCGTTCTTCTCCTCACCGCAGCAACTGATCCCAACCATTAAACCCCCCGGAGGCCCTCCACCCTCTCCTATTTAAACACCACCCCTTCTCGGCCATGAGAGGTGCTCGAAACAAACCTTAAGGAAACTCCGCCAAAATTGTTCCGCACTACTCCCCACACATGAGAACTTGATCCCCACCGAAATCCCCCGCCATTTCCTCTCTGCGAGCTCAATTTCGCAGTCGAAATCCAAGCCCAAAACCAGGACACTTCTCCACAGCGAGCCAATCCCCAAATCGATTGGTCTACACCTTCACCGAGCCAAGAGAAGAAGTCCACCAGCAAAAGCCCCCTCTCCGTGCCACCCATCCGTTCCGGACTCCAAGCTTTGTGATCGACTGTGGTCACTTTCATAGCTAGACAACTCACTAGTGCCAAGGACTTCATCCGGAGCTTACTCGGACCCAATCGAAGGTGACACAACTCTCGCATCGAAGCTTCACTTCTCCGAGCAAAGGTATGGACTCACTCTTCTTCCCGAGCTTACAGAGATTCTCCATTTAATTTGAGTCAATTTAAATACATGTTTACCGTATGGATGTGTTCGTCTCCTCAAGACGAATCCATAGAAGCATAAGAACACAAAAATCCATCGAGAATCGAGCGAGAAATTAGGGTTAGAAGGTTGACGGTCATGGGTGCACACCCGCCGTAGACGATGACCGGGAGCCGCTCGGATCGAGCTCGTATAGAGCGGACGGCCCGGATCGAGCCGGACAGCCGCAATGGTGCATGAACCGCGGGCCCCCGGAACGCCGAGTCGGATGGCGGCGCCGAATCGGGAGACGACGCGCGGCCTTTCGGAGTCGCCGAGGATGGCGTGGCGCCACGTGGATAAGTAGGAAATTAGGGCTATTTTCTATTTATTTAATTACCGTAACTTGGAAAATTCATAACTTTGTGTAGAAAAATCCTAAAAATAAAATAAAAATACCCTCTCGCTTCGAGTGAATGTAGGAGAATAATGTGGAAAAGAAATCATTTAATTTCATCAAGTATTTTATTTTTAATGATTTATTTACCGTTTGCATTGTTTTAATTCTCCATGCATATAGAAAATTCACCATGGCATGAGACCATAGGGCTTTTGAAGCCTCCGAATTTGGGAACATTCCCTGAATTTTCCAAAGTCGAGAGGCCATCCCTATAAGAAGTTATTGATTTTTCAAATTCATGTTATCGTTTTGAGTATTTTAAATCTAATAATTAGCATGTTGTGAAATAAATTCTAGGAAAATTTGGTGATATTTCTTATGACCAGAGGACCCTAGGAAAAATAGGTTTTGAATTAATTCACTTGGAATAACCCTAATTGGCTTAAACACCCAAAATGGAGTTTTAATTAATTAGAGCTAATCATACATCAAATTGACTTGAAATCAATTCTCCACTGACCTTTAGGATCAGAGGAACCCACTATAAAAGTTTGAAGTCAATCGGACTTCGTTAGCCTCTACTAAATGGGTTGATTAAGCCATTTAGCCAATTTAAACTTTAAAAATTCATAACTTTCAAAATGCTTTTCAAAAATTCACCAAATTGGTTTTGGAGCCTCTCTGATATTAGGGGAATTTAAGAAAATTAAAATTGAAATTTTCTAAAAAAGTTGATTTTTTGTATTATTTTAATATTTTTAATAATTAAAAAAATAATAAAAATCACAAAAATAATAAAATTCACCAAAATGTCACATTTTGAATTTTAATCACTTAGAAACAAATCCCATATTTTTCTTAAGTCTCTATGATGAGATATTAAATTTTAAAGCCCTAGGGTAATTTTAAAATTAAAAAAATGTATTTTCTAGTATTTCCATTAAAATAATTCTAATAAATCAGAGAAAAATTAGAAAATTATAAAAATTGATTCTCTGATTTCCTTGATATCAGAGAGATTTTTGAAAAATATAAAATTCATTTTTCAAACTTTATTTTATTTTTAAATCAATTAATACCCCAAAACTCAAAATAATTATAATAAAAATAATATAATTCAAAAAATCACCAAAATTGGTCCAAGTGGTCCTCTGGTCATTAGGAATGTCCCATAATTTTTTTAAGGACAGAAACTTTTTCTTGGTCATATTATTAAATTTTCCTTGGAAATCCTTATTTTTCACCAAAAATAATTACATAAATAAATTAAATACAGAAAAATCACATTTTCTCCTCTAATGTCCTTATTGACATATGAGTGAAGTCACATACAAATTCCAAATTCATTTGAGCTCAATTTAGTGAGTTATGAAATTATTAAGCTTGAAGGGCAAAATGGTAATTAAAATTTTAACCCTTAATTAAAACTTTAGGCTTAATAAAATGAAAGAGTAAAATATTTGATTCTAATCTGACTTGGATGATTAAAATTTAAATAATTAAAGGGTAGAAACCTATTAAACAATTTAAAAATAATTGAAATGAACTTTAATTAAATAATTGATTAAATTTGGAAGGATAATAAAAAATTTGGAATTATTAAAATAGGGATGTTATTAGGAAGAAATTTGTTCTTTAATTTAAGAATCCCTAAATTAATTATCTCAATAATATTTAAGTACTAATTAAAATGATAATTCAAATTTAAGATTTAAAAACGCTAAAAGACTTAATCATTAAATCGAATTAAATTAAATTATTTAAATCAAACCCTTTTAAAATAAAATATTAAATTAAAATTAAAAATTAAATCAAATTAAAATTAAATTAAATTAAATTAAAACATATTAAATTAAATTAAATTAAAATATATTAAATTAAATTAAATTAAATCAAATTAAATTAAATCAAATTAAATTAAATTAAATTAAATTAAATTAAATTAAATTAAAATATATTAAATTAAATTAAATTAAATCAAATTAAATTAAATCAAATTAAATTAAATTAAATCAAATTAAATTAAATTAAATTAAAATCAAAATTAAATTAAAATTAAATTAAAATTAAATTAAATTGAATTAAAATTAAATTGAATTAATTTAAATTAAAATCATTTAACAACAAACCTAAATGAAATCATTAAAAAATAAATCTAAAACAACTTGAACACTATTCCAAACTTAAATCCATCAACTAAAATTAAATCATAAACCATTTCAACAACCATTCGCCCTCGAAAGCTTTTGTTGTCATAACTCCTAACGGAGCATTAAGTGAAGTGTTACTTCACTTATAGGATATTCAAATGTCCTAGCTCACCGAGCAAGATAACAAACTCGAACTCCCGGACGATTAATTCATTTGTATAATTAAATTCATTTAGACTTAGAACAATCCTAAAAATATCGAAAAGATGTTTAAGATTCGTCTTAAGCACTTCCTCGATATGATAGGATATTTATAAGAACGATCGAACTTAATTGTTCTTCGACGAAGAAAATCGCCCTCAAACCAAAATACAAGAACTTAGACGTCATAGGAAATAACTAGCTATAGGATTAGGAACTTGGTAGAAAACCATAACCCTTCCCTTAGCCTTTACCTAGGAACTTACTTTAAATGCTTAAATATTCTAACCGTGTTTTAAGTGCAACTGGGATGACGGGAAGACCCTCCAGTGTACGCTTTTATTTTATCGCAATTTACTTTATCGCAATTTATTTAATCGCATCGCACTTACTTTTCTTGCATGATAAACAACCGTTGCATGAAAACCCACACCTTTAGGATAGATTCCTAAAACCGAAACCAAAATTAAATTAAAAATCATTACAAGATAAAATTCACCGCCACAACATTTCAAAATATAAGACAACTCAAAATTTAATCACAAACAGAACAACTAAACTACAACTACAACTAAATTAAAACGTCTTGTTGGATGATCTGGAATACCTCGGATGATGTAACCTACGTGTTGCTAATGGGATTTCCCACTGCCTAAATGAAAGTGTGGAACTCATTCAGCTGAGTTTAGCAAATTCATCCGGACTAAGTGAATCCGATAAAAATAACGATGCCGAAGGATGGAACCGCGGGATCTTAACCTAGTGTTGTTATAATCAACTTTAAGATTTGTTTAATCAAAATATTAAAAAACACCCGGATTTTAAGATTTTCTCAAACCGGAACACTTTTCTCATCTCCCCGATTTATGACTTCTAAAACTAAACCCCGCAACAACAAGGAGCTCTGAGCATGGTGGACAAAGACGGCCATCGTCATCAAGAAAACTCGAGTCTACTTCAAGAAAACTTTCTTAGAATTAAACAACCAAGCCTTAGGACTTCTGGAAGTTCGCCTAGTGCAACATAAATCCTCAACTCTTCGTTAGGCATTCGTACGATCATATCATGTAAATTAAGCCCTAACCGGTCTTAGGACTCCGAGGTAGTCGTCCGATACGACATAAACCCTCACATCATCGAGGCTATTCGTATGATTTTGTCATACGAATATAAGTCCTAACTAATTAAAATCGGCAAGATCAAAATACTAAATAAATAATAGTGACTTTCCTAAATCCAAGCCAAATAAATAGGATAGTCCGGAAATTACCGAAGTTCGTTTCGAATCCGTGATTTCTCCTACCTTTCTTCCTTCGGATTCCCAAAATAAAAATGTTCTAAAATTGATCCATTCCCTATCGAAATTCCAAAATTCAATCCTCGAAGAATTAAACTTCAAATTCTCGAGAGCGTAACTACCGATTATTATCGAGAGTTTTCTTAGGTGATTTCCGTCACTTAAGATGTAATTAACTATAGGGCTTGCCCTTATAGTGGAATTTTAAGAACCTGTAGTAATATAAACCATGTTTAATGTTTTCATATTAAACTAGTGGAATTTGCTCGCTTATAAAAATTGGTTCGCTAGTACCAAACGGATGTCACAAACTTCTCTAGTTTATTTAATCGAGCCTCATTATCAAGCAAGTGTGTCTATTCTTCGGGATCGATACACGAGTTTGTAGTGCGACGCTCGTTTATATAAACTATTCGGGATGTGAGATCGGCTTGATTTCATATCTTAAAATTTTCAAATTTAAAATTATTTTCAAAATCAAATACTACTTTTCAAATTATTTATTTAAATTAAATTTAAAATTCGCCGACAATTTATGTAGGCGACCCCCTTTTCAAAATAAAACACATAACCCAAAAATAAGCCGCACAAATACTTATCAATTTTACGCCCATTAAATAATATCTTCCTATTTATTTGCACTTCACCTTGAATAACCCGCGCAAGTCCTTCGACTACCCAAGGATTCATGTGATATCTACTAGTTAAGAATTCATCTCCTTCTAGGTCTCAAAACTCTTCAACAGATTTTAATAATTTAAACAGTAAATTAAGATTTGGTATTAATATCATCACAATGTTTAAAAAATATATATAGTTTTTAATTCTCCAACGAATTTTATATTATCTTATTTATCTTTTCATAATTGAAAGGAGAAAGTAAAGTAACTACTCGTAACACATTGAATTTAAACAACAAAACATGTAAATAAAACTTTGAATCAAAATACAAATACTTATCTCAAGTGTTTCTCCAACTGAACCTCTGAATCCTTCTGACTCCAAAGTAAATAGACTTTAAAAGCACCGACTCTTCAAATACTCTCAATACAAACTCTAAAATAAACTCACTAATTAATAAAAGAAACTATAAATATGGCCCTTAAAATATTTCTCTAATTTCTCTCTCTAAATGGACTATGGGGCTAAGGGACTAGGTTGGGCGTTGGTGGTTTGTGGGTGTTTTTCTCTGAAGGAGTGGCCACCTATTTATAGGCTTCAAGGGTTGCCTTAAGGCACCTCTTCAAAATGTGTCCATGTTCAATGAATCTTCTAGAATGTGTGTCTGGCGCCTAGGCGCCGGACTCTGCGCCCAGTTATTCGCACATCTTCACTTTGGATCGCATCTCTTCGCGATCCTAACCGTTTCCAAGCGTCCAAATACAATGTATCACATGTCCTATAATCCAGGAATAACTGCCAATCTTCTAGATGGTCCAATAACGCTAACACCGTCAAAATAATCGTCCAAAAGTCATCAAAAATCTTACAGAATTCTGTATCGAACTGGCGCTTAGGCGTCGAATTATGGCACCTAGGCGTCGGATTCTGGCTCCTAGGCGCCAGACCAATTATTTTGACAATTTTGCATTTTGGTTCCATTTTTGCTCCTTTTTGCTCGTTTTTCATCCTTTTTTCCTTCTTGAACATTTTTGCATCACCTACATCCAAAACACAAAAATACCTTTCATTAAAGCATAATATCCTTAAAATTTTGATAAAAATCAAGGCATAAAATTAGGTATTTTTTTCATGGATCAGTATACATGGAGTATCAATAGTATACAGAGTGAAATTTGTTGTGTCGATCCCACAGGGAATGAGATGAACCCTTACAGAAAAGGTTCTAGCTTACAGTCGTCAGTCCTAACCTAAAATGATGGTTTAGCGAATATCCTAAAAAATAATCCTAAGTTAACAATGAAGAAGGTGAAGAGTTTTTTAAATACTGAGAAGTTCTCCCTTGGAATGGTTCAATAAGACTTTTGAATGTGAAAGTGATTTAAGAATCGTAATGAAAAAAGAAAGCAAAACTCCTACTTACCCCCCTTCCAGTAGTATGAGGAAGTTTGGCTATAAATTAGATTTTCTTCCATAAATCCAATTACTAACCCAATCATAAAATTCAGCCCATAAGTTTGCATTACCCTAAAAGATATATCTCAATTCCTATAGATTAATGTGATTAACTTAGTCGATTCTATTATAATTTCTTCCGAGGCTCATAATTCTTGGCAGATATTAACAAATCACTTGGCTAAAATGAAATGCAAATAAAGATTAGAAAGTTAATCATCACCAAATAGATTACTCACAAAACCAAATGGAAACTTTCACACATGTTAATCTTACTTCTTCATCTGAAGGGACAATCATAGAACTACTCACTACTCATGCTTGAACACATCAACAAATTAATTTGATTGAAAGAAAAATTTAAATCCTGAAGTTTTAACAATAGAATAATACAAATCCACAAATTAAAACTCCATAAAACTTATCTCTCGTTCTTCACATTTGAGAGAAGATGAAATTACAAGCACAATTCTCACAAATTCTCTCAAACCTCACTTTTCCTCCCTTTCTTTATCTTCTTATGTATTCTTCTTCCAAGTTACCCCCTTTATAATAGTAGAAAAGTTAGAAAAAGCCCTTAAAACTTTGTGTTCATCCTTTTTATACTTCCTCGGCGAACTAAAGCTTTGAGGCGTTGAAAATTGTCAATTTTCACATTATGGCACCAAGGCATCTTGTGGTTAACACCTAAGCACCACTCACTTATGCTTCAATATGGATTGTCTAGCGCCTAGGGATTGCTTAGACAATGCCTACTTTCCAAGCTCTCGGGAATGTCATACTTGATTTGAAGAAGATATATAAAAGGCGGGAGCTAGAGATCTAAGAAACTGCTGCCTGCAAACTCGTGACTCCAAAGTAAAATATTCTCTTACCTTGTCCCAACAAAGAAGAATTTTTAAGTGGCTCAAAGCACTAAAATTTTCAAATGGGTATGCTTTGAATTTGTGTTTTTGTATTAACTTAAGTGCAAAAAAAAAGAATTGGAATGAAAAGCAAAGTTTGTCGTATTTTTCTTCAAAATTTGATATCAACAGTATTTAGTTGTTTGTCGAGTGAAGAACAAAATCTATTGATTAAAATTAATGTGTTCTTTGGGGAAATATGTGCAACTCATTTGAAACTTGATAGCATGCGCTAGTTAGAAGTAAACATTCCTGTAATACTTTACAAGCTCTACAGAATATTCTCACCTATTTTTTCTGACTCGATGGTGCATCTGCTTATACATATACCCCATGAGGCATTAATTGGAGGTGCAGTATCATACCATTGGATGTATTTATTTGAGAGATAATTACTTAGGTACTAGGTAGTTAATCACTCATTTACAAAGAATGTGATCGCTGAAAAATTTATTAAGAAATTCATACCTATTTTTGATGAAATCGCACTTTAAAGAAGGGTATTTTCTTTATTTTGTTGCGAGAATGAATAATTTAGGTGATAAAAGCAAAAATCATAAAAATGAGCGAATTTGGAGCAAAATCATGCAATTTAGGCCGAGTCGCCGACGGCGAGATCGAGCTCGCCGACGGCGAGGTTACAAGATAAAAATTCCGAAGAATTTATAACCTGTCTCGTCGACAATGAGCCCGAGCCCGCCGACGACGAGCTAGAGCGGCTCGAAGATCTTCTAGAGCCTCGCCGACGACGAGGTAGCTCGTCGCCGATGGCGAGGTAGTTCAAATGGCACGGATACATCGAACCCTGACACTTTTCGAGCGGATGCTTACGCACCTCTTGGTCCTTTGCTCACCTCTATATATGAGGCCGAAAATCGGCCTTTTGTGTGCAATCTTTTAGTCTTTTGTCTAGTTTTGTGTGCGATAGTGTGTCTTTAGCGAGTCTTTAGTGAGTTTAGTGAGTAATTAGTGAGTCGTGCTCAGTACTTGAAGGAAGAGTCAAAGGAACTACGAGGAGTCCGTTTGGGGATAAATCGAGATAAGTATTTGTATTTATTGTTTTTAACTTTAAATGAAATCCATGCTTAGTTTAGTTCTCATGCATTCTCGAGTAGTTTATTACTTTTCTCCTCGTTTATGAAATTAAGTGACTTGATGAAATTAAAATAGAGATACTTATATATATTAATAAATTGTGATAATTTTTTACTTAAAACTTAATTTACTTTCAAACCGGCCATTTGATTTGTTAAAATATGTTGATTATCAACTATAGTAAAAATTACATCCGATATTCGGGAATTCAAAAGCCTTGGAAGGAGGGTGCAAATAAATAGGAAATAATATCACTTGGCGTAGAATCGAGCATTTTAGTGCGATGGACTAAAATATTCAATTCGGTCCTATTGCTTTGAGAGTCGAAGTGTAGATGTTAGCCATCGGGCGAGGGGAACGTGAGAGCTGCGAAGTGGCGACGGTATCCTCCTCAACTTTCAACTGCGATCTCGGTAATCAAACATAGTGATTAGTCAATATTCTTTACACTCGACCAAAGGGTAAAGAATAGTGAATGCTCCTATTCGTCACAATACCTTAAAATTATCTATTTAAATTCATCAATCACTTAAATTTCTAAACAAGGGAAATATACTTTTTCCGAATAAGAAAGACTTATTTAGCAATTAGTTTAATTTCCCGCATTTTCAATACATATTAATTTCCTACTTAGTTAAGTTACCTAATTAAAATACTCGATTTATTTTATTGCGCTCAAATTTAGAATTCCAAATTTTCGTATACTATTTTAAAAATTATTATTATTATTTTAAATTAGTTGTTATTTAATTTTCTCTTTCCCTGCGTGATCGATAACCGTGACTCCACTAGAGCCTCGTATTACTTGATATGATACGTATACTTGTGTAGTATCCACAACATAAACAATTACAATTCTATACATATAAATAGCGGGGTCAAGTTTTTGGCGTCGTTGCAATTAAATTAAAAATATCATAATATAAAATTGTGGGTCAGAATGTTGTTAAACTATGCTAACATTTGTTCTTTTGATTTTTGAATAAATTAAAGAGAACTATAAAGAATAAGGTGCGGCCAGAAGAATCGATATATGAGGCATATTTACTGCAAGAGACTACGACATTTTACTTGTAATATTTCAGGCAATAAAATTTCATTTAAGAGTCAATGGTTTTAGTGCCTCACTCAACGCTTTCTATTTTTCAGCAGTTAGGTGAAGCATTAGGTAAGTGCACATCAAACTATCTTAGTGATCAGAAACTTCAAACAGTGACACTTTATGTTCTTCTTAATTGCGACAAGTTCAGCCATTATTGAGTAAAACATTTATTATTATAGCAGTTCACTCTTCAAGTGGAAATGTTATAATGAGATAATTCAATAATATTTCAATGTGAGAACTATTATTCTTGGATTCGTTAAATTTAGTTAAAGACAATATCACTAGAAAGAAGTTTAAGAATACTTTCCCGAATGTTTACAACGCATATGAGTTAAAATTGGCAAATTCTTTACTCGTCTCACATGTGATTTTCATTAACATATGATTTCTTATGTATTAATAGATTCATGATTGGAAAATGGAGTAACAAATCAAGGGCTTGAAAGATCTTGCATGGGGGCATATTGGTGCTGACTTTTTAAATTTATCAAAATTAATGAACTCATATATATATATATATATATATATATATATATATATATATATATATATATATATATATGTTTTTTATTGAGTCACACAATTAAACACAAGTATACGTATCGCCCAAGTAATACAGGGCTCTAGTGGAGTCATGGATATCGATCCCACAGGGAGGCAATTAATTTTATAGTAGTAGCACGTAAATCACTTCTCGAATCACAAAGACAATTGCAAGTAATTACTAATCTTAAAATTGAAACAAACAGTTGTAGTTACTAATTCTACCAAAGTACATTTTATCTTTCTAGCAAGTTTAACTAACACAAGACTAAATTTATAACAAAGTTCGACTTGTAAGAAAGAATCTTCCTCCTCTCCAATAATAATATGATGATTTTTGTGACATAGATCAGTGATGCAAATGTATTGTGCCAAATAGGAGCATTCATATTCTTTACTATTTTCCAAGTGCATAGAAAACATTAGCTAATCCTAAGTCAGTCTCCAGATCTGTGGTTAGGCTGGGAGGATACTGGCTCTTACTCCAGAGCTCCCACTTCCCTTCCCATGAAAGCTAACTCGCTTTGGTTTCCAAACCCTAGGACCAAATTGAGGATTTCAGTCTGTCACTCCGAAATCTCCAATTTTACGCCCATCAAAGTAGATTTCCCGATTTATTTGCACTCAACGTCCATGAACTACGTCACTCATTCATGGAAATTGAATGTGACCTTCACTTTTGTTGTGGAACTCATAATCCTTTCGGAACATATATTTCCCAACAAATTTTAACAATTTAATTGGTCAGATCAAAAAGTAAATAAAGTATGAAGTGAAAAGGCATCACAAATTCTCCATAATGAATCGGCACATCATTTCCATATCACAATATCAACACATCACTTGAAAAGGAGGAGACAAAAAAATCTACTCAAGATTCATGAAGAAAGGATGACAAAACATGGATTTTATATATAAAAGCAACGTCATACAAACAGTGTAAAGAAAAAACAACTTATCTCAAACTCTTCCCCAAGAGAATCTCAAGGAATTAATTTGACTCCTCTTCTTTCTTCACAATAACACATAATTCTCTCTTTAGATAAGTAAGGAAGAAGAAATCTCTCACTTTCCCTCTCCTCCTACACTCCTTAGAAGAGAACACACAAACCCTAGATTTCCTAAACAAAATGAAAAGACACACTCACTATTCACTCCCTCACACTCTAAACTCTCCCCGCTCTAAATCTTGTTCTAAAATAGTTTAAATCCATCCTTAACTGATTTCCCAAGAGTTCTTCAACATCCCTCCAAAATCCGGCCAAATACATTGAATCAAGTTTGAAATCGGGATAGGGCGCGGTTCGGCGCAGGATAGGGCGTCGTCCGGTGCTATTTTCCGCCTTCTGGTCCAAAGTCTCTGTAAATTGGCGCGGTCCGGTGCTGGTGACAGCGCCGTTCAGCGCTAGTTCAATAAAATGCACTTTTGCTCCAAATTTGCTCATTTTCACTTTCTTTTGCTCCAAAGGCCTAAAATCATTGTACTCGCATGAAATCATGAAAAATGTCTTCCTTTAAAGTGCAATATCATCAAAAACAGGTATGAAAAAACTATCATATTTTTAGTGGATCACATATGCACATTGTGAAAATGTAGTAAATTTACGATGTAAGTGACTACAGATTTTATATTAGATCCCGGCCCGCAAGAAAAAAAAGTCTTGTAATTATGGCATTTGTTTTAAAGCAAATAATAAATCGAACGACGAGATAGAACTTTGGGATTCTCGAAGAAGTTGTTAAACTATCTTATCTTGGCTCCATTGGAGGAAGTGTATTTTTATTCAACTGTGATTAGTTTGATCCTATTCCTAATCGAGGAACAAGGATAAACCAGCCATATAATGTCTTAGAAATGAAAGTAAACATAAGGTATGCTAAATTTGATCCTTTTATTCTAGCAAAACAAGTGAGTCAAATTTATGATCTTTGATATCCCTATAGAGCAAGAGATAAAGTTAACTGGGAAGTTATCATTTCTAGAAAACCTAGAGTCACCATTGATACTCAAGTTTACACTTGATCCTCCCCATGAAGAGCTCAATTTAGAGGATGCTAGTATCAAACACAAACAAATTACTCTCGGTGATGAGTATGACTCTAGCGATGCAACTAACAAAGAAATTCTGACTACATTCTCTAGTCACTCATCAGACGATGCCTAGCAAAATGGGTAAGTTACTGTAAATATTTTAAACTTCAATCCCCTTAGTCTGTAGATTGCACTTTATAGTTTCGCCTTCGACTATTTAGCATTCATATGTTTCATTTTCATTTTCATTTTCATTTTCACTAGCTTGTAGTTTCCACTTCACAATTTTGTCATTTAGCTTACTACATAATTTTGTATTTTTAGTTTTACTATTTAGCACTTTACAGTTTTGTTTACCCATTTACTGCATACTGTTGCATTTTTGGTTTACTGAGTACAGTTGTGTTTTTAGTTTGATGCATAGTATTTTCTTCTCTGTACTAATAAATTAAATTTATTTTCTTTGTTATAGATGACGACTGGAGGCAGGGACGGTCTCCCTCCTTGCTCAAGGGGGTGTGGAGCACAACATTAACTCATCGAGAAAGGTGTCAAGAGAGTCGTCCAACCTCTACCTTCACTCCTTCCCTGACCCTACCCCCACCCCCTTCCCTGACCCGACCTCGACCCACATCCCCACCCCCACCACTACCCCCACTCTCACTCCCACCCCACATTGACCTACCCCCATTTCCAGCCCACCCTTACCTATACCCCAACTGTATTGAGGATGAGTTCGAAGGCCCACGCTGCATCTATTGAGTCGAAGTTGACGTGCTGCAGTTACTGCACTGAGTTTGTCGGAAAAAAGTAAGTTTATCTAAGATGTTGATAGTAATCCTTTTATTTTTTTAAAATTGAATAGAAAAATACCTTTTATTTTTTCAAGTTCGACCCCTCAATATAGGTTCACACCATTATGGATATCATTCAAAGCAAGTACAACTCAGACTACTTATCTTGAAAGGAGACACTAGTGAAAATTTGGGATCTTTGATTTCAGGATTTTGCTATGAATATATAAAACAAAATAATTTTAAGTTATGTTTATATATTTATTAATCTAACATAATACATATAATTTTGTTAAGCCGTCGGTTTATAGAACAGTTGTCGTGAAACCGACGGCTTAAATTATCGGTTATATTACCAATGCCTAACGGATGGGAAATTGACGGTTTAACTTCGATATAAACCGACAAATAACAGACGACCCACTTGACGGTTAATATACCAACATACACTGAAGAATCCTTCTGCATAAAAAAATTAACGGTTGTTTTATTTAACTGATAATTTACCAGTCAGTTATTTTCGACGATTAACTCGGTGATAATTAGAAACTGAAAATAATCGATAGCTATTGTATACTTATTGAGTTATCCCAAAGCGACAATCATACTTATCGCAAAACCGCTGGTAAAAACAAGTGGTCGGAATGGTTGTTGGTTTATAAATTATCGACAATCATTTTGCTACGATCCTTAAATAATTGGTAAACTGTTGGAAAAGTTATAACCAACGGCTTATTTAACCGACAGAACACGACAGTCGGATATTGGCTAAATTCATGTAGTGATATGATAAAATTGCTTGCATTGAATGTAAATTCTCTAACAAATTTTGTTGGAATGTTGGCATGAATATTTATCGAGGAGAGCTTAAGAAAAATATAATGAATACGTTACCAACATTTACCATTATCAACTTTGTAATTCTACCCTTCCTAATTTAGGAGAAGAGTAGACCTATATACTCACAATTCACTGTGAATTATTTGAACCAAGTCGAGCCCTTTGATTTTTCACATAAAAATTGAAGTATCTCCTCCTACTTACTTTTCTTTTATTATCCGAATGTTTATCGGAGCCCCCATATAATGCTAAAAAGCTACATACCTTAAAGCGCACATCAATAATAGAAAAATAATATTTAATGATATCAACTAATTTAGTTGAAGGAGATTTTTTAGAATTTATAAATGTTAAATTGAAATAATAATTTTTTATTTCTGCCCTTCTGAATAATCTACTAAAAAATCAAAGCCTTGGTTTATTTACTCCAACTGCATTGATTACGCTAATAAAATCAGAAATAATGAATTAATTGCCAGGGCAGTCCCATGCATTACGCAATCATTTAAGATTCCTGCTTTCCATTAATCTTTCTGATAAGCGTCGCCATCTTTGACAGCTTAATCCCATTATGCTATTTTCGCTGTGTGATTAATTAGCAGTGAATCCAGGAGAAATACCTATGTACAGAGTATGCACGTAATTATACATATCTCCAGTTATTCTGAGATTTTTTAGGAGGTTATGTGGGTGTTATTGAGGTCAATAACTCTCAAACATAAGCGCAGAACCGCAGAACATATTGATAAGTTATTGGGGGTTATTGAGAAGTTATTAGAGTTAACACCCCCAATAACCTCTCAATAATCTTCAATAACTAAGTTATTGAGAGATTATTTGATGGAGTACTTGCGTACTTGTAGGGCTGTCAAAACGGCTCGTTGCTCGCGAACAGCTTGTGTTCATCTCATTAAAAAGCTCGTGTTCGGCTCGTTCGCTAAGTTAACGAGTCGAACACTAGAAAAGATTTGTTCGTTCGTATTCGGCTCGTTTTGACTTGAAATACTACTCGTCAATTACATATATATATATATATATATATATATATATATATATATATATATATATATATATATATATATATATATAAATTAATCAATAGTATTTTTTAAAAAAATTAATTAATTACAAGGCTACAATGATTTATAATCAATTAAAATAATTAATTAATAAAATAGAATAAAAAATATTAAATTATATTCAAATGATACTTTAAAATAAACAAAACTTTTTAAATCTTGCCCCAACACCTTAACATCTTATGGCAACATGATTAGGGTTGTCAAAAAGACTTTTATTAGTGAACAGACTCGTATTTAATCCACTATAGAAATGAAGTCGAACACGAATATACTTTTTAAACTTGAAATATAAACGAGCCGAACACATACTGAACTTGGCTCGCTCATGTTGGGCTTATTTACACCCCTGATATTCTGTATCTAAATATTTCTCCGTAATATATGTGGCAGAGATTAGAAAGCTTAATGGCTTTCTCCTTTTTCCGTAGAGTCATTAAAACCTCCTATTATATTCCCAACAAGCTGATGATGCCATAGAAGCAGCCTAATATGTGGCCCATTCAAGGACATCCATATTTAAGTTCAAAATACGGAGTATTTAATTTGTACAAACAATTCGAGCATCACAGTACGTCAGAGAAAAATAATATTGAATAACTTCATATTTGCAGGGGAGACAAATTTTTTAATATTTGTTATAGCACATGCTAGGCATTAGATTATAAATTAATAGACACCTAAATTTAATATTCTATTTTTAAAAATTATATTGAATTGTGATATATATCACAGATTTGGATAAAAAATTAGTCTTATATAATATGAGGACGTAGATCTGGTGGCAGCCATTGAAGTAAATATGCCCTCTTTGCTTTTCTTAGTATCACTTGTTATTTGTACTAAAGATAAGGTGATTAATAAGAAGTGTAAGAATAAAATGTCATTAATAAAAATGAAGATTTGCATATTGTTGGATTTTGATTTGGATGTCAATTCACACCATCACAAAAAGCGTACTTAAATAAGAAATTATTTGAGCCAAAAGAATATGGGGGAAAGAGAGGAATGAGTTTTTAGAGAATGAGGATTCGTCCCTTGCATTACATTAACTTGCTCTATTTGTAGAGGGGTTGACCTATATGTTACAAATATATAGAGTCCTAAAAGATATTGGCCTATTCTCTTTGTCATCTTCTAGCATGAGATTTATAATTAAAATTATGTTAATAACACTTTCTATTATTAATCATCCTCGGATATTTCATTTCTGATAATGCTCATGTTAGATAGCTCGGTCATGATGCATATTGATTTTTTGTGATGATTGGTTCCTCAGAGTGTTGATCTACAAGGATGAGTTGATCACTTTAGATAGTTGATCTCTTTGGAGAGCTGATCTCCTCCAAGGGTTGACCTTCTAAGAGGGTTTTATTTTTTATCGGGACTTGAAGCCTCAAGTGAGTTAAGCTTTTGGGAGTGTTGATCGCCTATGAGATTTGATCTCCAGGGAGAGTTTATCTTCATGGGGGAGTTGATCTCCACGAGTTGATCTTATGAGCTAGTTGATCTTTTCGATCATACATATAAATTATACATAGCACTTCAAACATATACATTTCCACATCTCACATCTGAATTTTTTATATTTATAAATATAACCCTTAAATCTGTATTAATAATAAATAAACAACAATCCAACAATCCTCTGTTCACGCCTGTCATGCTCTCCCAAACTTCGTTCAACACCATGTTGTCATCCAGCTCAATTACAGAAAAAAAAATTAAACAGAACTAATGATTTGATACCATAAGCTGAAGGAGCTTTCAGTCGAGCCATCATAACTTCTTCCTTCTAGAACTGCCTGCGACTATCACCATCATTCTAATTATCAAGCTTCACAAGTTCCAAGAGCGAAGACTCCAAGCAAAATGGAGAGGTTGACAACAACTCTACCATCCAAAGCGACAAAATCAATCACACCATTGAGATGGGCATCATCAATAGTATATAATGGTTGGTTTAGGGTTTTTGTATTATTAATATGCATATGAGTGTCATATTTGTAAATATAAAATTATGGGTGCAAGTCATAGAAATATATATAAATTTGAAGTGCTATGTACGTGAATCCCGCTAACACTAGTTAAAAAACTAAAGCCTCAGTACCATATATAGCTGCCATCAATGGCTCAAGGGAAGCAATAACCTCTTGTTGAGAAGGCTTACTGGGAAATCAATAAATGCTGCCAGCTGATTCTAATGAGGAGCTTTCACGACTGTGATAATCAGTTTCATAAAATTATTAGCCGACACTTCATCACTATAATATAAGTTTTATGATTAAATTATTCTATAGATATCACTCCATATATATATATATATATATATATATATATATATATATATATATATATATATATATATATATTTGTAAGTATAAAGGAAAAAAGGTGTCAGATAAGGACATCCACAGTACCTGTATACTATCCACATATTTAGGTTCTCTATATGTTTTATTATTTAATAAATACTATATTGCGTGTATCAATTAAATTTTAATAGGATTTTTATAATTATTATGAAGATCTAAAGATTGGATCCCCGCTTATGTACATAGTGCACAATTCTTTTATATTATATGTTGACGTGTCATAATAAAAAAAATTATCATCCGGCATGAATTTTGATGTATTTTTTAAAGTTGTTCAAGATTTAAATATGTTAGGAATTATACTAGGAAATAATTTATTCCTGCAGGAAATTATAAGAAATAAATTATTTCATTACATTAAGAAGATATTTTATTTTCTATTTTATATTTATTTCTTTGGATTAGGAATTATTTATTTTCCTATTTTATGTTATTTCTTATATCTCCTAATAATTAATATGAATTGATTATCGAGATATTGAGAGATATATTTTTCCTTTCATATCATTTCCTTTTTATTATTTTTCCTATTATAGGATTCTTGTAAGGGTTATTTATACTCCCGTTCATATTAATGAAAGTATTAAGTATTCCGCATTATTCTAAAATTCAACATGGTATCAGAGCCAAATTTTTGTCCTAAAGACAGATAATTCTTGGCGAGGACCTCAAGACTCCATTCCCGCCGGCCTTCTTGCGGGAAGGAAGGAATCCCACATTCGTCTTCGTCTGCTTGTCGGAAGCTTTCCTCTGTCCCCTTATTTGAGTTATGCGACATCTTCGCCCGCCTTCGTCTTTTTCATAAGTGGCATCTTCGGCTCCGACGCTTTTAGATCGTTTCATCGTGTCACTCTTCTTCGCGCCCAAAGCTCGCCGCCCCTTCGATCCATGCAGGCCCTTCAGTCCTCGCCGGCCCTTCGGTACTCGCCGGCCCTTCAGTCCTCGCTAGCAATTTGATCCTCTCCGACCCTTCGATCCTCGCCGGCCCTTCGGTCCTCGCCGACAATTCGATCCTCTTTGACCCTTCGATCCCCGCCGACCCTTCAGTCCCCGCCAGCCATTCGATCCCCGCCGGCCATTCGGACCCCGCCTCGCCGGCTCTTCGGCCTTCGCCGACCATTCAATCCTCGCCGGCCATTCAGTCCTCGCCAAATCTGAATCTAGCAAAACTCAAAATTCAGCCAATTCTGAATCCAGCAAAACTCAAAATTCAGCCAAGCATGAATCCAGCAAAGCTCAAAATTCAGTCAAGTCTGAATCCAACAAAGCTCAAAATTCAGCCAAGTCTGAATCGAGCAAAATTCAAAATTCAGCCAAGACTGAAATTAGCAAAACTCAAGATTCAACCAAGCCTGAATCTAACAAAACTCAAGATTCATCCAAGCTTGAATCTATTTTTTCTCTATGCCAAAACATATGACAGACAAACTCAAAATTCAAACAAGCCAGAATTTAGCAAAACTCAAGATTCAGCCAAGCTCGAATCTAACAAGCTTCAAGATTCAACATGCTCGAATCTACTTTCTCTCTATACCAAAAAACATGGCAAACAAAACTCAAAATTCAGCCAAGCATTAATTTAATTAAACTCTTCTCAACTCTCGATACTACTCAGTAAGTTATGAATTATTAACATACATTCAAAATTTGAGAGGGAGTGTTAGAAATTATACTAGGAAATAATTTATTCCTGCAGGAAGTTATAAGGAATAAATTATTTCTTTAGATTAAGAATATATTTTATTTTCTATTTTATATTTATTTCATTGGATTAGGAATTTTTTTTTCTTATTTTATGTTATTTCCTATATCTCCTAATAATTAATATGAATTGATTATTGAAGATATTGAGATATATATTTTTCCTTTCATACCTTTTTTTTTATTATTTTTCCTATTATAGGATTCTTATAAGGGTTATTTATACTCCCGTTCAAATTAATGAAAGTATTAAGTATTCCACATTATTCTAAATTTCAACAAAATACAACTAGAGCTGTCAAAACGGCTCATTGTTCATGAACAGCTCGTGTTCGGCT
The DNA here is from genome assembly GCA_022702705.1 of Papilionanthe hookeriana x Papilionanthe teres. Lineage (NCBI taxonomy): Eukaryota > Viridiplantae > Streptophyta > Magnoliopsida > Asparagales > Orchidaceae > Papilionanthe > Papilionanthe hookeriana x Papilionanthe teres. The sequence goes on from CM040428.1 coordinate 30,639,648, forward strand.
CATTAAGAAACTCGTGTTTGGCTCGTTCGCTAAGTTAACAAGTCTTGACGAGCCAAACATGAACAAAGATTTATTCGTTCTTGTTCCACTCGTTTTGGCTCAAACTACTATTCCTCAATTATATATATATATATATATATATATATATATATATATATATATATATATATATATATATAAGATTTATAATCAATTAAAATTATTAATTAAGTTATTATATTAAAAATATTAAATTAGATTCAAATGATGTTTTAATATAAACTATAATTCTTAAATCTTGCATCAACCCTTAACATCTTATGGTTACGTGATTAGGATTGTCAAAACGACTCTTTGTTCGTGAACAGCTCGTGTTCTGCTCGTTAATCAAACGAGTCGAACACGAATACACTTTTTGGGCTCAAAATATAAACGAGCAGAACATGAGCTGAGCCTTGGCTCGTTTACACCCCTAAATTCAACATCATTTATGGGAGAAATTTTTTATATGGAGCTGAGCCCGTACATAGAATTACATACGGTTTCCAATTAGTTTAACCCATCTAAATAATATTTAATTTATTAATTTTACAATTTTTTTAAGACACAAATACATATTTTGCTTGGGGCTTATTCTAATTAGAGCCCGTTCGCAGCTTTGCTTACGAGCTCCGTATGCAAAAATTTTTCATTCAGGGCCCTAATTTCAATAAGTTTAAAATCAAATTGATTGTTTCGACAAGATGAACATGATGATAACATAATTTATTTGATTTGAATCAACTCAGTCTCATATCAAGCCATTAATGCACTTCTGGAGGTTTTTAATCATCGAGTGAATAGTCAAATAAATTCTAAATTTGGCATCTTTATAATCTCGACAAGAGGAATAAAAAAGTTTAAGTTTGTTTAATTTTGAGGTCATGAAAACCATCAAATAAAAAATATCTTATGATCAAGGAGGGACAATAAGGGTCGTCTATTTAAGTGGTTAGGGAAACCATTTGCCGAAGGATCAATATGTGGGTTGAGTGGTGAGATGGAGTTTCAGAGTTTTTTGATTAAAAATCCAGCGACGACTTCCAGTTTCCTTAGCCGCCGACTACCGTCCGTCGACTGCCCTTGCTCGCCGCTATCAGTGACCCTACTTATAACATCATTTCCTAAATACAGACGTGACATACAACGTCATATTGAACACTTGAATCGCCGACCTACGTCATCACTTAATTATGGCCATTGGTGAACACTTCCTACGACCATTATAGTTAAAATTTGTCTATTGTTACCAACTCCTATGTTTTTCTGTATGTTATATTCCGAAAAATGTTACATCTGGTAGCCCCGTTCTCACAGTGGTAAGAAATGGGAATATCTTTGTACGTACACATTTATAGTGCATTACTTTGAATGGGTTATGCCTAGTAATTTTCCCCTCTTTAGGATTTTCTACCTAAAAAATTTAGGTGTCTCCCGCAACTTCTCTACTTGATACAACAACAACAAATTGTCATTATCCAGCACCAATTTCGAGGCACGACACGAATCTCAGTGCAATCTTTTGAGCAAGAAACGTTCAAATCTTGATAAAAAGTCATACAGAGCTCCGATTTCAGCAAACTTATAATCAAACTGACCAGCTCTATGAGATAAACCTAATGACATAAAACTAGTCCAATCCGAGTCAAATCAAGCTCAGATTAAGTCGTTAACTCATTATTAGCAGATTTCCAGACATATTTGGAAGATTACACAAATGCCGACACTATCAAGCCTATACTCCAATCGAGCATCTCGACAAGACGAATCCAACGAGCCCAAAATCACTCAATTCTGACATCGTTATGGCCATCAAACACCTCTTAAACGTCGTCTAATTAGGGGGAGCCCTCTGAACCGTCCGATCAAACTGGCTGCATTAATTGCACCAAAAACACTATAAATAGACTCTCAACCCTCGCACGAAAGCGGTGGAAGCTAGAGAGAGCTCGAAGCCTCGAGGAGTGCTGCCGCTGAAGACCACCGCCGACCGCCGTCGACCACCGCCGACCGCTGTCGACCACCGCCGACCGCCGTCGACCACCGCCAACTTCCGTCGACCTCTGTCACCATCGACCTCCTTCAACCTCTGTCACCGTCAACCTCCGCCAATCATCGTTAATCACCACCAACCAGACACAGTCAGTTGACATTGTAGTTTGAAATATATAATTATTCTTTCCCTTCAGTGGGACAGGGGATTTTTGTAAACATCAATCAATAGTGGATATTCTCAATTGGGCCAGGCTCCGTGGTTTTTCCCTTTACAGGTTTTCCACGTAAAAAATTCTGGAGTCGTCACCACTTTTTTTTTTCATCTGTGTGTGTGCTGAATTTTCGTACAACGCTAAGACAATAATCCGCTATTCTACCACTGCGAATTTTCTAGCACGCATCACTTTGACTCGTCCGAAAATATGGGGGGAAACTGATACAATAACAACAAATTTTCATTATCCAGCACCAATTTTGAGGCACGCCACGAATCTTAGTGCAATATTTTGAGCAAGAAATGTTCAAATCTTGATAAAAAGTCTCAGAGCTCTGATTTTAGCAAACTTATAATCAAATTGACCAGCTCGATGAGACAAACCTAATGATATAAAAACTAGTTCAATCCGAATCAAATCAAGCTAAGATCAAGTCATTAACTCATTATTAGAAGATTTCCAGACACATTTGGCAGATCAAACAAATGCCGACACTATCAAGCCTATACTCGAATCGAGCTTCTCGACAAAACGAATCCAACAAGCCCAAAATCACTCAATTCTGACATCGTTATGGCCATCAAATACCTCATAAACGCCGTCTGATTGAGAGAAGCCCTCTGGACCGTCCGATCAAACTGGCTGCATTAATTGCACCCAAAACACTATAAATAGACCCCCAACCCTCACATGAAAGGGTGTGGAAACTTAGAGAGAGAGTCTGAAGCCTTGAGAAGAAGCTGCTGTTTAGCACCACCATCGACCGTCGTCGACCATCGCCGACTGCTGTCGACTACTGCCAACTTCCGTAGACCTCCGTCACCGTCGACCTCCTTCAACCTCTGTCACCGTGAACCTTCGCCAATCATCGTCAATCACCACCAACCAGAAATCGTCAGTTGACATTGTAGTCTGAAACATATAATTACTCTTTCCCGTCTGTATGACAGAGGATTTTTGTAAACTTCAATCAATAGTAGATTTTCTCAACTAGGCCAGACCCCACAGTTTTTCCCTTTACCGGTTTTACATGTAAAAACTTCTGGAGTCGTCACCGTTTATTTGTTTTTCTTATGTCCGTGTGTTGAACTTTCATACAACGCTAAGACAATAATCTGTTATTCTACAACCGCGAATTTTCTAACACGCATCACTATTATTTGTATAAATTGAATCTTCATGCAACATTAATAAACCAAAATATTACTCTAGTGCCTTAAATTTTCAAATATACAATAATATCAAACATCTAAAATTTGATATTTACATTCATAATTTTTTTTATCATAAAAAATTTGCACAAAATATTTATTTCATTTTCTTTTTAAATTAATAATAATAAAAATAATAATAATCTGGATGTAATATTAAAATTTTGAGAATTGTATACATAAGCATAAAAAAATATAAGTGTGATGCGTGCTAGAAAATTCGCGTAGAGTAGCGGATTATTGTCTTAGTGTTGTACGAAAATTCAGCACACACACAAATGAAAAATAAACGGTGACGACTCCGGAGTTTTTACGTGGAAAACCCGTAAAGGGAAAAATCACGGGGCCTGGCCCAGTTGCGAGAATTCACTATTGATTGATATTTACAGAAATTCCCTGTCCCACAGACGGGAGAGAGTAATTATATGTTTCATACTACAATGTCAACTGACGGTGTCTGGTTGATGGTGATTAAGAATGATTGGCGGAGGTCGACGGTAACGGAGGTCAAATGAGGTCGGCGGTAGTCGACGGTTATGCTAAGCTGTAGCTTCTCCTCAAGTTCTCAGGATCTCTCTTTAGGCTTCCCCCTTCATGTGAGGGTTTAGGGGTTTATTTATAGTATTTTGGGTGCAATTAATGCAACCATTTTGATCGGACGGTCCAGAAGACTTCCCTTGATCGGACTGCGTTTAAGGGGCATTTGATAGCCTTAATGATGTCAGAATTGAGTGATCTTGGTCTCGTTAGATTTGTCTTGTCGAGACGCTCGATTCGAGTATAGGCTTGCTAGTGTCGGCGTCTGTTTGAACTTCCAAATATGTCCAAAAATCTTTCAAATGTGGTTTAATGACTTGATCTGGGCTTGATTTGAATCAGATTGAACTAGTTTTTATATCATTAGGTTCGTCTCATCGAGTCCGTCAATTTGACTATAATATTGCTAAAATCGGAGCTCTGGATGACTTTTTATTAAGATTTAAATGTTACTCAAAAATATTATTTCGAGATCCATGCAATACCTCGAAAAAATTTGTTGTTGTTGTATCAAGGTGTTGGGTAAGTAAATACTTATGTTTCCCCTTCAATTTAGATTTTGACACTGAATCTTTTTAATAAAAAAATATATAGCACCTTTCGTATACCACGTCAGTGGAGTAGTTAGAATTACTTTGGCAGAGACATATAATTTAATTAATTATTAAAAGAGACGTGAATTGAATGTCTCAAAAGGTTGAATATATATATATATATATATATATATATATATATATATATATATATATAATATACAATATTATCTAAAGAAAAGTATTCAAAATTTAGATGGAACATAAGCTCCCATACTGGGGTGCACCTCATGAGATGACTCGAGTTTGACTCGATATGTAACTTGTGAATTGAGCTTGATGAGCTAACAAACCAAGCTCCAACCAACCCAATTTGATTCGTTAGTTTGGTGATCGGGCTTGTTTAAAGTAAGAAAATTTTTACATGCATAATAAAATATTTTATTGTGATATGAAAATTTTGGATGATATAAATTTAAGAAATTAAAAGTTATGAGTTAGATATGTAATTACATAAAAAAATATGGGGAGGTAAGTATATAAATGCCCCAAAAAATAATAAAAACATATTAAAAAAATAAAAATTCAAGACTTTATTTTTAAATTATTAAAAATAGTTATGAAATAAAATTTTATATTTTATATCAAGTAAATTTTCAATACTTAATTTCTAATTACTCATTATATTTATTATTTATTATAACATTCGTTAGATTTCTTTTTTATAATAAATAAGTCGACTTGAACCTCAATGTATCATAATTAAACTCAATTTTAAGTTTAAACTTAATTAATTAATTAAGCTCAAATTTAAGCTAGAATAGAGGGTGGCTCAGGCTCATCTCACCTCATTTACACACTATTACGTCTCTTTCAGATAAATATTTACGTACGTAAAACACATGCAGCTTTCTGTGCTTGATCTCCTCTCAATAACCCCTCAATAACCTTCGCGAAGGTGATTGGGGGGTTATTACAGAGTTTTTTCGGCTTTATTCAAGTCAATACCTTAAAAACAGAGAAAATGTGAAAGTGTAACTGTGGAGAATATTGACTCTAAATAACTCTAAAATAACTCCGGAATAACGGCCTAATAATCTTTGTGGAGGTTATTGAGGAGTTATTGAAAGGTGATTACACATACAGAGCTGCATGCATTCTCCATACATAAATATTTCTCCGTGAAATCCACCCTGCTGATTAATAAATAGTGAAATTAGAAAATTACAGAAGCCTGCGTTACAGATGAAAATCAGTCCCCCGAAAAAATAGTAGGACCACGCGCCAATGGCAAGCTAATAATTTATAGTTAAGACTCATCAAATGCAGCTGGATCTGATTCAGTACAGTTCAATCAATTGGAAAACTATAAGTAACGGTGCGCTATTAAAATCGACATGACATAAAAGAAATTATGGCATCATTGCAAATTTAGCGTGCAGCAGAAAATTAATGATGATATACTTGGTCGAAATTAATGCTTAGGTACGGTAGTCTGAGCATATTAGTAGAGTTTAGGCCGTTAACTAAGAGATTTTGAGTTAAATTCACTCAGATATCTCTAAAAAAAATAAAATAAAGGAAGATTTACATACATACCACTCAATTCCAATGTATTTACATATCAAACACCTAAGTTTTAATATTTACATGCATGCCACTTTTATTATAAATGTATGAAATGTATTTCACTATTTCAAGTTGAAATGGGAGTATTTTTTATGAAAAGTTGAAGATTTGGGTGGCAGAAATTGATAAATTAAAGTTTAGGTATTAGATATGTAAGTAAAAGTGTAATTAATATGAACAATAGATATAAATTAATTAGAAGTTTTAAAAACAGAAAAAAAAATCTCAGAATTAATTTTTTGGTAATAACGGATCTTAGGAAATGAATTTATTTTTAAAATAATGTACATCAAACTTTGATTTTATATCACTCAATTCCAATATATTCATATTTGTACATTGAAAATGTGAGTGCATGGATCTCGAGGAGATTCAACGGATCACACGGAGAAAGCAGTAAAGGGTCGAGCTATCTAGCATCATTTTGTTCGGTCCAATCATGAGAAGATTGAATAAAACTTTGTTCAAATAAATGAACACCACACACCAAAACTGACAACAACATAACCGATGCAAAGACATTCACAAGATCAATAATTTTTTAGTGGAACTCTCACCCGTCCTTCTATGAAGATTTATCGACCAAAGGAAAATTGCATGTCAGATTATGGTGATTCGTTCCCTGCCTGATGGAATAACCCGAAAGATCTGTCTATCGCCAGAATGACTTTGGGCCGACAGAACAAAGATCATATGACCAAATCAAGCAATTAGGAATAAGAAATTGTATCAGTAACAGTTTTAAATGCGGAACAACACCAACAACAGTTACTATGGTCAAAAGATGTCGGAGTGAGCTATAAATATGTAAAGGTGTAATTGCTCATGAATTCATTGTAGTGCTCCCATTAAGTGAGGGATAAAATGTTCACAGAAAAGACTGATGAATCTTTAATTGGCATCAATTTTTGATGTCACACTCGTAAGATGTCCACTTGAATGACTCGAGGACTATTTAATATTCATTCATAGTGTCTCGTAGCTCAAGACATCCATCTAGACCCCCTAATGCGTGGTTGGGACACAAAACCAGAGTCTACGATGATTCAACCTTGCCTAGGAGAGTTCATTATTGCATGGCGTTAGTTATGATATGAATCATGTATAACGCCCAATCTGGTGTTTAGAGACCATACTCCATACATTCAGAGCCTCCCGTGGTCAAAGGAATTCTTCAAATCTTCTCATGGGCGTTTCTGGGAAGAGTAGGGTTTCGAACACCCTACTCGCGAGGTAATTCGAAGCGCTCACCAGCACCAACATCAATGATATAATGCCCATAAAAATACCTCTCTTTGAGAGTAGGGTTTCGAACACTCTACTCGCGAGGCAATTCGAAGCGCTCACCAGCACCAACATCAATGATATAATGCCCATAAAAATACCTCTCTTTCAGGTCATGGAACTTTATTTAGTCATACACACTCTTCCATACTTTACGGATTGAAAAAATCTTTCGTTGGACTTTTCGAGTGAAAATTGAGGTTTTTAGGAGTAAATCAGTGCCTATGACCTTTACACCTAGAACAGTCCCAGGCTCTCTAAAGCAAGAGCTTGAAAAGTAGGTGCCAACCCCTGGAGCCTAAGCACCTGAAACAACCCAAAATGGCTCAAAATCGAGAGTGTAGAAAGTAGGCGCATAAGAGGTGGTGTCTAGGCGCCAGTTTGTTTATTGGGTCCACTTTTAGCTTGCGAATTTCATCATTTTGAGCCCATAACTCTTTCTTACGCAGTCAAAATTGCAGGAATTCTTGGCTAATGTGAGATTTTACTTTGAGGAGGCAAAAAAACTGGTGATTAATCTTTTTAACCTTTTTAGGAAAAGTTTTTTTTTTAAAAGGGGAGCATTTCTGGAAAGACAGCTGGCTTTTACTTTGGCTTGGACTCCCTAAGACTTCCATTCTCTTCCATAATTCATCTTCTAGTTTTGTGGGAGAGGAAGCTGGAGCTCCTGCTTCTTTATTGGAGCTAGAAGATTTTTTTGGAGGATTAATGGTGATGAACTTGGGAGAAAGGTAAGGAGAAGGTCATGCTCACTACTACCCCTTCTTCTTCTTCTTCTTCTTCTTCCACTTCTCCTTCTTCTTTCTACACCATTTTATTGAGTGAGTGATGAAACTTTTATTGGAGAAGGTCTTGAAAGAGGAAGCCCGTGGAGAAAGTTTCTTGGAGTAGAGCTTGATCTCTCATAACAAAGTAGGAGAGCTTCTTCACTCTAGAATGTCCAATTCATTGTGTTCCTAAGAAAGGAGGAGTGATTGTTGACGTAAAAGAGCGAAATGAAATCATACCGATATGACAAGTCACTGGTTGGCGAATATGTATTGATTATAGAAAATTAAACGCCGCCACCAGAAAAGATCACTTCCCTTTACCTTTTTTAAATCAAATACTAGACAGACTTGTTGAACACAAGTATTATTGCTTTTTGGATGGATATACCGGTTATCACCAAATACCTATTTCTCCTGAGGATCAAGAGAAGACTACATTTACTAGCTCTTGTGGAACTTTTACTTTCAGAAGAATGCCTTTTGGATTATGTAATACGTCTGCAACATTTCAAAGATGTATGATGTCCATATTCAGAAAATTAATAGACGATGAAATAGAAGTATTTATGGATGATTTCTCAGTATTTGGAGATTCATTTGATGCATGCTTATGCAACTTATAAAAAGTTATAGAGGTATGTGAAAGAACAAATTTAGTCCTAAACTGGGAAAAGTGTCAATTCATGGTTGGAGGAGGAATTGTGCTTGGGCATAAAATATATGAATACGGGATGGAAGTAGATCCTGTGAAGATTCAAGTTATAGAAAAATTACCACCTCCAACAACTGTGAGAGGGATAAGAAGCTTTTTGGGACATGTAGGATTCTATAGGCGATATATTAAAGACTTTCCAAAATTACTAAGCATTTATGCCAACTTTTGGAAAAAGATAGGAAGTTTTATTTTAACGATGAATGCTTAAAAGCTTTTGATCTATTAAAGTTTTATTATAATTGCAGATTTCCATTCGAAAGCACTCGTCATCTTTTTCAGCTGAAGGGTATTTCATAGATTTCAAAATATTAAAAGTTACCTCTTGATCATTAACTCTCATAGTAAATTCTCCTTTTTGAACATCGATCATAGCTCTCCCAGTAGCAAGGAATGGTCTTCCCAAAATAATTGGAATTTCTTTATCTTCCTCCATATCTAATACAATAGAGCCCACAGGGAAGAGAAATTTATCCACCTTCACTAATACATCTTCCACTACTCCTTTAGGATAAGTGATAGTACGATCAACCAATTGAAGAGCCACAGATGTAGGTGAAATTTCTCATATTCCCATTCTTTTGAAAGTTGATAAAGGCATAAGATTAATACTAGCTCCCAGATCACATAAAGCTCTTCCAAAAAATTTCTCACCTATAGCACACGGGATAGTGAAACTACCAGGATCTTTAAGTTTTTCAGGAAGATTTCTTTGAATTATAGCACTACACTCTTCACTGAGTGCAACAATCTCATGATCTAGTAACTTCCTCTTTTTTTTGAGTATATCCTTCATAAATTTAACATAATCAAGCATTTGTTCCAAAGCTTCAACAAAAGGAATATTTATTGACAATTTTTTCAAAATGTCTAAGAATTTAACAAAAATTTTTCCTTTATCTTGTTGCTTTAGTCTTTGAGGAAATGGTGGTGGAGGTCTTTCAACAGTAATTTTCATAGGTTTCAGAGGAAAATCAGGATATAAACTTTCATTTTCTCCTTCAGTTTCTTCTTTTTCCTTTTCAACTACAGTTTCTTTTTGAACTCTTGTTTCCAACTCTTTTCCACTTCTCAATTGAATAACCTTAATTTATTTTTTTCCTTGATCTTTAGGATTTACTTCAAAATTGTTAGGTAAAGTTTTAACAGGTCTATTGCTTAGTGCAGTTGCAATTTGCCCCAATTGGTTTTCTATGCTTTTAATAGCAGCTCCTTGACTTTGTAATTGATTACCCATATTCAAACCTAATTCTTCCATAGATAACTTCTTCTACTTTAAATTGTGAATTATTATAAAAACCTGATGGATTAGAAGGTCTATAATTAGAATTACCCTGGTTGTTTATATTTCCTAATGGGTTTACAGGATTGTTCCCCCATTGAAGATTAACAGGATTTGCATTACCTTGGTTATTCCAATTAAAGTTTGGATGATTTTTCCAACCTGGATTATAATAGTTTGAATAAGGGTTATTTTGTCTATTATTTATTAAATTAATAGTTTTATATGAAGATTGAGCATCTACAATTTGTCCTAATGAATTTTCTTCTAACACTGGAGGTGTTTGAGAACAATTCATTCCATATTGATCTATTTTCTTTGAAAGAGCAACAATTTGAGAAACTATCATAGTTAAAGCATTAAAATCATGAATACTGACTACTCTCTTAGGATTTACCCTTTCAGCAGGCTATTGAAAATTATTGGTAGTCATTTCTTCTATTAACGCATAGGCTTCTTCAAAAGGTTTAGACATTAGGGATCGACCAGCAGCAGCATCAATAATAGATCTAAGAGATCCTACTAATCTGTTATAAAATGTTTGAATAAATAACCAATCTGGTAAAGCATGATGTGGACATTTCCTAAGAAGTTCTTTAAATCTTTCCCAAGATTCATATATCGATTCTCCTTCATACTCACTGAAAGATTTCTAAGCTTAACAGTCTTAGATGGTGGAAAATATTTCGATAAGAATTTTTGTAAAAGTTCTCCCCAAATTCTAATAGATCCAGGTGCTAACGAATTTAATCAAGCCTTAGTCGTATCCCTTAGTGAAAAAGGAAAAAGTCTAAGTCTGACAACATCATCAGACACTCGTCGTACTTAAAAGTAAGCACAAAGTTCTAGAAACTTCGCTAGATGTAAATTAGGATCTTCATTTGAAGTTCCACCAAATTGATTGTTTTGTACCATTTGAATAATTGCAGATTTAAGCTCAAATGAATTAGCAGCTACATCAAAATTTTGGATAGTTAAGTGAATTTCATCTAATGTAGGGTTAGCGTAATATCTTAGTGGTCTAGATTGATGTTCATTTTCTATTCTTTGGTTGTTTACGTTGTTTTTCATTGTTTCAAAATTTATAGGTTCTTTTCTAATTCTCCTAACAGTGCGTTCTAATTCCGAATCATAGGGTATAAGATTTTCAGAACCAAATTTACACATACAATCAAAATCAGTACACAGCAAAACAGTTAACTAAATAAGTTGCAATTCTATTAAAAAGTTTTCTAACAGTCCTAAATTGTCCGTTACTCTAATTATGTTATAGTCCTCGGCAATGGCGCCAAACGACTTCCAGGTGCACACTCCACGCGGACACTTAGCGTAATTTTAATTTTTGTAACAAGTATATAATATTTTCTTTAATCACAGAGTTACCTTTAACGCAAGTATACGTATCGCTCAAGTAATATAGGGCTCTAGTGGAGTCCTGGATATCGATCCCACAGGAAATATTTTAGAGGCTACATCATAGGATTATAAAAATCAATTCAGAATCACAACTAAATCGAAATTGGCTATCTGTCACTAATACACAATCAACAATAATATGAAGTTTAAATTAAACTAGTTCTACTAACAGATAACTAATTCTACTAAATTGAAGTTCAAATATATAAGAAAAAATCTTTCTCCTTTGTTAATATAATTAAGTGAATAGATAATTAGAATTAGTTTAAAATGGTATTGTGCCAAATAGGAGCATACATATTCATTACCCTTTGGTTTAGGCATAAAGAACATTGACTAATCCTATGCTTGGTTATTGAATCTGCGGCTAGCCTGGGAGGATACAGGCTCTCACTTCGGAGCTCCCACGTTCCCCTCGCCTGAGGGCTATCATCTACACTTCAGCACCCAAACGATAGGATCGAATTGAGGATTTTAGCCCGTCACTCTAAAATCTCCAATTCTACGCCCGATGAATATTATCACTATTTATTTGCACCCTACTTCCAAGGACTTTGATCTCCCTGAATCTCGGATGTAATCTTTACTATAGTTGTTAAACTCAACATATTTTAACTATTCAATTAGCCAGATTGAAAGTAAATTAAGAATTCAGTAAAAGATTATCACTTCTTTAAATTTTTATGGCACACTAATTCAATTTATCATTTCACAAAAATATCAAACTCGGAGAAAGACAGAAAAACTACTCAGATTTCAAGGAGATTATACAATAAAACTTGGATTTCATATATAAAAGTAAAGTTTTACAAACTAAAGTAAATAAACACAACTTATCTTAAATTCCTCCCCAAGCAAACTCCTTGAAGTTCCTCTGAATCTCTTCCTTTCTTTAGAGTATGCGGAATTCTCCTTTGAAACAGCAATGCAGAAGAGATCTCTCACTTCCCTTCCACTCTTACAATCCTTCGAAGAATTCCTCACCAATATCTCTATCTAAACTCACTATTTAACACTCACTAAATAACAACAATGGACACTAGTGAACTCTCCATTTTACACTAAGTGACTCTTATAAGAACCCAAAAGAACTTGTTAAGAACTCTTAGTGAGTTTTAGAGGACTCAAATAAGACACTTTTTTGGCCTAGAATTGTTCTTTTTAAAGTTGTTGAAGAGTCTCCAATAGTTTTCCAAACATCCCATCAAAAATCGTCCACATTCGACGTATTTTGTGAAACTGTCGATCCCACCGTCGGCGGCCTCGAGCTCCACTGTCGGCGGCCTTCTAGAAACATTGTCTTAAACTGGCCCCACTGTCGGTGGCCTCGACCTCCACCGTCGGCGGTCTCCCTTGAAATATATTCTGAACTCTCAGGAAAATCACGCCGTCGGCGCCATCGACCTCGCCGTCGGCGCCCTAGGTCAAATTTTCATAATTTAGTCCTTTTTTCTCCAAATTCTCTCCTTTTTACATATTTTAGCTTCATTGTCCTTAAATCTTGATACCTGCAGAAAAACACCAAAAATACCCTTCTTTAAAGTGCAATATCATCAAAATCAGTATAAAATAAGCATGAGAATCTTAAAATTTTTTCCTTGGGTCAAAATCCCTCAAACTTAACTATTACTTGTCCTCAAGTAATCTTTAGTACTACATAAAAGTTATGATTCATTGTGGTAAAGTTTTAATTTAGAAATACTACAACTTTGATTTAAATAAATATTATAGCAAGAATTCTTAGAAAGATTTTCAAGTAATTAGATTAATTTTGCATGTATAAGGCTGTCTAGTCATCAAGTCTAAGAGTTCTAGTTTTCTATTCATTTCAAGAATGATTATATGTTGCAATATCAATTCATTTAGAATATTCACAAGATAGGAACTTCATGAGGATACTATTAGTAAAGAAACTAGTCATAAATATAAGTTCAGAAATGTTTTTAGTTTTCCCTTTAGGTTAATCCAAGTGAAGCTAATTTTTGATAAGGCATCTCCTCAAGCTTCTTCTCACTTACTTTTTTTTTCTTTTGGATTGTTTTTCAATCCTATATATTTTTCTTTTCTTTTCAGGGATTGTTTTTTTAATCCTTTTCTTTTTCTTTTTGAAAGTGAGGCTTACTATATATGGATAACCTGTTAATAATTTTGAACTTCACTCTTCTTTTTCTAAAAACTTTAAAACTTTCTTTACCTTATATGTACTTCATAGTTTTTACATCATTGAATCCCAATCTTTTCTTTCTCAACTAAATTCCTAAGATTCTTAATATTTAAAAATATAGTTTTCTTTACTTTAAATAGTTAACTATATTCTTATCCTCTTATACTAAATATCTTAACCTATAAAATTAATTTTTCATTAACAAAAATATTTCTTTGAACTTTCTATAATATTTAGATAAAATCTAAATATAGTTATCTGAATTAATTTTTATCACAAAAATCATATTATATTTTTTTTGAAAATATGTTAATTGAGAACATATAATAGTTAATATCCCCCGGCCCCAAAACTTAAAGTTTTCTATAATAGAAATAATACAGGGTGGAAAGATAAATTCTAAATATATAAAAAAATCATACCTTTGCACTTTAGGCTTTTTTTTCTTTTTTGAAATTTGCAGGTTCTTCTCAAAATTTCTAACTTCAACTAACCTGTAATATTTAAAAACATTTCTACACATATAATAGTTTAGAAAATTTGCTGGGTAATGAAATTTTAAAACAAGTATATAAAACTAAACGTTAAACAACAACTAACTACACTGCACAGGACATATGCATTTCACAACACAGAACAAACAGTTTACTATTTTAGACTATTCAGTTCACAATTACAATTACAATCACAATCCATCATAGACATCCAGAATTGAAAATACAAACTGCAAAACTAAACACATCCCAGAAGCAAAGCATAGTCCACAGGATACAATTAATAAAAATGAAAGTACTATAACAATACTAAAATGAACACAGACATCACATCACATCACTATCAGGCATCAAAATCACATACAATGTCTTCATCACCCTAGTCAGCAGGAGGATTAGGTTGATACTGAGTATAACGGGGGCATTCTAGAAAAATGACATCAGGCTCTCCTCTGTAGTACCTAGCCTGAGCATCATAATATGACATCTCAAAATCAGAGTGCCTCTGAAGATACTCACTATCGTGATTATGTCTTCTCTCTAATCCTTCAATCCTGTGATCAATTCTTTCTCATTTTTCTTCTAACTTCTCAAAAATTTTCTGCTGTAGAGTCATGACATTCATCAAATCATATAAGGTAGGAGAACTAGAGGCAGGAGGGTCATAACTAGTAGAAGGGATGTCTCTACTATTATAAAGTGCATTGCTCCTACTCCCAGATCTTCATTCCTCATGGGATTCATAAGTCTTTATATTTTCTTTACTAATGGGTTTCATCGGATACACCCATTCTTCATCATCTCTTGCTTCAACTCTAGATAATTGATAAAGTGCATAAATTAGGTCAGGATGCCCTAAATATCCACTTGTCTCACTCTTCGTAGTGGTCATAATATTCTTATAAATTATTCTCCCCACATTTATACTTCTGTTGTTCTGAATATAGAAATTCAGAACAGCTCTGTCTCTCGAGACTTCACTATGATGATAGGTGGGTAGCAGAGTCGAACAAATGAAATAATGACATGCCTTAGCAGTGGCATTCATCATGGAAAGTGGAAAGTTAATTCGTTCTCTATTTTTAATTTTCCAAGTGCCTTTCGCATCAGTGAGAAAGTCAATAATATCATTTAAAGGACCCTCCATAGTTCCAAATGTTTCATACTCACTAGAAAAACAGTCGTGAAGCTCATAAAAAGAGAATCCTCTTACTTGGATAGACTCATCCTCAAGTTGAGTCAAATATCATCCTCAATAGCAGCATTATTTGTTGTGTAACATAAGTTATCCATCCTCTCTCTTTGATAACTCGTTTCACCTCTCCTCCGGGATTTTCAAAAACTCGATCTTGTATGCACTTCTTACTTTGAAAGATTGAAGTGTACCTCGATTGTGCTTTCGCGTTTATAAATCGAGTCTCGTTGAATTTGAGTCTTCTCTTTTGTTGTTGAGCCATTGTTTGATCTATCAAAATCACAAAAATTCAAACTAATCTCCAAAATAATAATACAATGGCTTCTAAAGGGGGTTTAAAGCAATCTAAATCAAGTTCCATGAATTCCTTCCAAGTCTTTTCTCCACATTTTCAAATTTTCCAAAATTTCTTAATGTGGAAGAAATTCGTGGTGAAATTAAAAAATTTTTACATAGGAGTGAAGCTCTTACCAAGGGAAGATGAAATCCGGTATTAGAATGTGTTGAAATCGCTCCAAATCTAAGATCTATCAAGCCCTAGGTCGAATTTTTAGGTAAAACGGGGAAGAAGACGATGAATAGTGGCATTTGACCGGTCAAAATCGCGGTTAAAAGGTAATTTTCGGGATCTCGTTGTCGGTGGGGTCGTTCACGCCGTCGACGAGCTCTATTGAATTAAATTCCAATACCATCGGGAAAATCTCACCGTCAGTGGCCTCGAGTTCGCCGTCGGCGAGATTCTCAAATATTGATCATTTTTTCAAATTTTTACGATTTCGTTCAATTTTAAGTCTCGTCGTCATCCGTTCGATCATTTTAATCATATATTTTAAGTGATTAAGTGATGTAATAACACAAATAAACATACACACAACAAAACTTCACAATTATATATTAATTCCAAGTGTTTACAATTCACAATACATAACACACATAAACAAGTATTTTCTCAATCTAAATCCATCTAATCAGCGTCGCAATCCAAAACACAACACTCAAAATGCTGAAAACAAACATTTCAATCATTATCTCAACTATATTGAGATTAAAAAGAAAACTAAGAAAGCAAACACACAAACAAAGTTCAAATCAAACAAAATATAAAGAAACAAATAAAACAATTCTACTACTCTTCTGAATCAGTACTTGTTTCTCCTCTGATATCACCCATTGCTTGAACATGGATGAACAGATTATAAAAAGGTCGGAATGGGAATTCTTTAGTTGAATCTTCATCAATCCATCCCATCTTCTTCATTAAGCGTATCAAACTTGCTTCAAATTGTCCAGTATGATTAAAATGTTCTTTCATCCTTGATCCCCGATAGATATAAGTGCAACGGCGCCAAAAACTTGGTATCATCAGATATAAGTGCGCTGATGATTTAAGCTATGAAAATAATGATTTTATAATATGGGATACTACGCAAGTATACGTATCGTTTATCAAGTAATACAAGACTTTCTGATTGAGCCTGAGATATCGAACCCACAGGGAAAATGTGAAATCTTTAAAGGAATCAGAGAAATTATATTTTTTACTTTCTTTAATTTTTTTTGAAAAGTATGTCTTGATTTTGAAAAGTTTTGAAGGTTGATATGTCTTTTGAAATTTTCTTAATAAAATGCTAAACAAGAAATTAAAATTACAATAACTAATAACACTGGATGTGAAATACTATTAACTAGAATATCTTTTTCTTTCCTTTCATGAAGTAGTAATAATTCTAAAAGTATTGTTGTGGAAGTATTCAAATTTTTGTTGTAACAGATAGAAGCAAATGTGTTATTTACCCTTACTTGGTTCTATAAAGAACATATGTTAATTTGAAATTTATATTATTTTGAACATGGTTAAGCAGGAAGATACCAGTCTCTCACTCTGGAGTTCCCTCGATTCCCACCACCCTGGGGCTAACTTCTCACAACAAAACTCAAAACTTCAAACCAAATTAGGGGGATTTAGCCTGTCACTCTAAAATCCTCTAATTTTACTCCCTTTTATAAAAATATCTTCTAATATTACATTCAATTATATGGACTACAGTTCTCACTCATATAATTTCATGTGATTCTTACTAACTTTTATGAGACAATACCGCATTGGATCTTACATAATCTCAAGAAATTTTACAACTTAACATGACAAATTAAGAAGTAAACAAAGTTTTTAGATCAATCTTCACAACTTCTTCCAACTTTTAAACACTTATACTTTCCACAACAATTCTCTTTAAATTGATTACTTCTCCATTTAAGAAAGAAAAAGATAAAGTAAACTACTCATAATGCATTGAGAAAATATAAAAACACATTGATTTGAAATTAAAAACAACGATAAGAAAAATAATAAACGAAAACAAGTATTAATAAACTAAATAAAAGTAAACACTTATCCGAAAATCCTCTCCACAAGACTCAGCGAAGTTCCTCCGAAACTTCGACTCTTCGCTAAACTACTTCTCGTAGCAAGTCTCCCAACTCCGTCGACTCGAATACGTACTTCGGACTTCAATAAAAACTAATCTAAAAGAAAGAAAAGAAGTGGGAAGAAGAATACTTCACTCCGACCCTTTTCTCCTTTCTACTCTCTACTCCTACTCTAAATAAAAACTTTTAAAATGCAGTGAAAGAACAATGGAAGTACTCTTCAAAATGCAGTGGAAGAGTCTCCTCAAATTGCCTCCCTTAAATCTTTCCTAAGACTCTCTTTAAATAGTAAACCAAAAGGTGCTTTAGTGTCTCTTCAAAATGTGTCCAGATTCGATGTATCTACCAATGAACGCATCCCTTCATTCAAACTTGCCGCCCAATGGAAGTAATGGACGTTACCACCAAGAGTTGCATCCCATCCCCTTTGAAATTGGCGCTAAATCCATTTGAATCTCGATTTTTAACTGTGGCAGTACGAGCGCCAGCTCGACGCGCTTAGCCGCTAGTGCCAAAATTTTGATTTTTCATTTTGTTTGCTCCAAATTTGATTCAATTTTGCTCCTTTCATCATGACCATCGATTTTCATCATACTTGCAAGAAAAATACAAAATACCTTCCATTAAAGTGCAATATCATTAAAAATAGGTATAAAAATGTGCATAAAAATACTATATATTTTAAGTGTATCAAAATCCCCCAAACTTAAAATGTTACTTGTCCTCAAGTGACAGTTAATCTCATAAAACATTTTAGCATGCAAATTATGTAATGAGTTTCTTAAGAAGATAACAAAATTTTTGTTGTAGAAATGGAATAGTCCAATTTAGAAAAAATTTCAGTAATTAAAACCAACTTAAAGTTTAGAAAGTTCTTAAGTAAAAGAAAATGATAAATATAAGTCTCTATCTATTTCAGAAATATTTGTAGATTTTTCAAAATATAAGATTCAAACATTTATTTTCTCACTTAAAAATCTTTATTTGAAAAACAAATTTACTTACTATATTACAACTTTAAGCTTCAGATTTTCTCTGAACTTATATCTTAAACTTTGATATGAAACCAATTTTTGATTAGGCCCTTAAATCATCAAGCTTCTCCTCCCTTTTCATATATATATATATATATATATATATATATATATATATATATATATATATATATATATATATATATATATATATATATATATATATATATATATATATATTTTGGGAAGGAGCTACACTTGGCTCCCTACATGTTGATTAAAAATATGAAGTTACAAAAGTGATCCCACAGTGGATGAGGAACCCACTACAACTCCACACCAAAAAAGAAAAGTGACTAAGTAAAAGAAATAAACAAGTAAGAAATCAGCCACTCCCAAAAAGAGAGACAAATCAAACTCTGTGAGAAAACACCCAAAAGCAAATAAACCAAGTAAACCTAAAAATCTCCTACAAGAACTATAAACGACCCATAGCAAAGTGCGGGAGAGTAACAAATGTCGGGACATTACTCCAAAATTCTGAAACGAGGAGCTTGGAAAGAGTCACTGGATGAGTTGATGAAGTCGGGAGGTAGAGTAGAAGAGACCATTATCTCTTGGGAAGATAAAGCTTTTTAGCAATCCAATTAGCAGTCCGTTACCTTCTCTCGAAAGTAAAGTTAAATTGAACAGTAGTGTCGGAGCAAAGAAGGATCCGATTTTGTAAACCCAAGTGGAATGGTGCCATGGAGGGGGAAGGTCATTCTGAAAATACCGTAGTAATGTAGAAGAGTCACCCTCCACAATGATATATGACCACCGAAAAAGAGTAGCAATGTGAAGAGCCCAAAAAATGCAGCACAATTCAGCCTTCCAATGGATCAACTGCAAGAGTGGGAGCCTGGAAGAAGAGCAAACCTTTCCCAATATGGTCTCCGAAAATACCTCCAATGCCAGCAATCCGATTTTTAAAAGCACCATCAGTATTGACTTTAATAAAAGGAGGGCTAGGAGCTTTCCAAAAGATCTTAATGACTTTCATGAGGCATAGGTCTATTGCGTGACAAGGAAGACCGTAGGATATTTGGAAAGTTTTTAACGAAATCAATTTCGAGATAAAAGTGAGGCAATCGGTAACAACCCTATCGCCTTTATGAAGCACCCCATCATATTTAACCCCATTTCGTGCATCCAAATGAACCAAGCCACAATACAAGGGATCTCCCCAACTTTAGCTTTCTCGCCAGAGTTCCAGGAAGCATTAAATTCTCGCTAATCTAATGTAAGCCGATTAATTTTCAATTTGCTGATCGTACCCGACCAAACCTCTCGAGAGAAAGGGCATTCGAAAAAGAGATGACTCGTAGTTTTTCGGATAAATAGAAGATTTGACATTTATTCTTCAAAGCTTAAATTTCTTTTATCAAGAGTAATTTTCGGATATCGTTATTATGATTTTTAAGTGAAAGATGTATATCCGATTTTATTTTATGGAAGGATGAAATTCAAAATCATTAGTGTCTATCCAGCATATAGTAATCATTGTCTTATAATATATATATATATATATATATATATATATATATATATATGTATGTATATATATATATATATATATATATATATATATATATATATATATATATATATATATATATATATATATATATATATATATATATACATACATATATATATATGTATATACATACATATATATATAGAGATATATATATATCTATATGTATATATATATATATACATATAGATATATATATATATATATGTATATATATATATATATATATATATATATATATATATATATATATATATATATATATATATATATTATAAGACAAGGATTACTATATCCGGATAGACCTTTAATGATTTTGAATTTCATCCTTCCATAAAATAAAGATCGATATACATCTTTCACTTAAAAATCACAATAACGATATTCGAAAATTACTCTTCAATAAAAGAAATTTAAGCTTTGAAGAATAAATGTCAAATCTTCTATTTATCCAAAAATACCAAACTTCTTACTAAAGATAGTTTAACTTTATTTAACACCTCTTCATTAAGAAAATTTTAACTTTAAGTTTTTCATGATTACTATAAATTTTAACTAAATTCTTTTATTCATTTCTATATTCAAAATTTTGTTCCCCTAATATAACTTCATGTACATAATTGTTCTCAATCAAAAATAAGATTTATTTTTAAGTATTCTTGAGAATCAAATAAAATTTTAGGTTTTTGAAAATATTTGTTTTTTAAAATCTCCCTAAAATTTAAATTTTTAATTAAGATAAAACATTTAAGCATAAGAAATGATACATGGGTGAGAAATAAAAAACTGACATATCATGCTTGCAGGAATTTTTAATATCCTATTATGCAAGTATAACAATTTAAATACAGGAGTAAAATGAAATCAAATTTAGTTTCTCAACAAATTTTTCTTTTTTTTATATAATAATAAGAAAAGTAAAAATTTCAGAAGACTTCTACAGTAGTGGAGGTTTTCAAAGAAAATACACACCAACTAAAATAACACACAGGTAACAGATGATAGTGGAATTTGAAGAATTTTAAACATGTAGTTTTTCTAAGTAGAAATTTCTAATAGTGGTTTATAATTTCCTAACAGTTTTTGGAATTAAAGTACACACTACTAAAAACTCTGACATAACATACACATAAAAACATTTACTATTACACACTACCACACAAAGAACATATAAATCAACAATAAAACAACAACAATACCTGAATATGCATAACAGATAAACAATACAACTACAATCTGCATACTATCAAGGTTCACATCACAATACAATCATCAAACAAAATACTAGATAAAGTTCACAGTGACACAACACATCAATACAACAACTAAAACAAACAACATACATCTACTCATCATCATCATCATCATCATCATCTTGCTCGTTCCAATCTCTGGATGACACATAAGGTATATAGAATGGATGAGGTGGCATCTCAACGACTCGATCTCCTCTAATCAGCTTATCCAAATATCGCCGATAATTCTCCTCATATTCATCATGTTTTACAATATATCTCTCAACATTATCTAGCTTACCATCCATATCTCTCACATGCTCTCGAGTAAGGCTCACTTTTTTCAAATTTTTTCTTAATAAACCAGTCTGTGAAGTAGTAGATGACGAAGCACGTGAAGTAGTAGCACGAGAAGCAGAAGCAGCAGAAGTAGAAGCAGTAGAAGCCCTACTAAATCCTCCTCTCCAACCAAACTCTGAATGTACAGTGTAAGCACCAACGTTTACACTGGTAATTGGTCTCAATGGCTAAAATACATCTTCCCAGGTTTCAAATTTCACTCCAGATCTTTCACAAAGTGAATGAATCAAGGAAGGAAATCCCATACCTGCAGTCGTGGTTGATCTAGCATAGTTCAAAACATAATAAAAAATTATGCTTCCAATATCAATAGGCTTCCCATGCTGAATACAATGGTCCAACACCGCTCTCTCTCTCGTTACTTCACTAGTGTGGCTTGAACGTAACAACATAGATGAGATAAAATAATGTCATGCCTTAGAAATGACATTCAATTTAGAAGCAGGAAAGTTCACTCTTCTATCATTTGTAATTTTCCATAACCCTCTTCTATCAGTCAGATATTCCATAATCTCATCTAATTCTCCTTCCGAAGGATGATAGTTAGAATAAAAACAGAACATGTAAGGAAGTAGTCCATAAAAGGTATTGATTGCACCCGAAGAAAATATTACTTCATGCCTCCTAACCATCACCTGATTTTCCTCTGCAGCAGGTAAATTTGCATAAAATTCTCTTACCACAGAAACAACAGCAACAGCGGAGAAGCAACAGTAATTTTGCCACTTTCTTCAATCACCTCTCCTGGCTTACTAAACACTCGCTTAAGAATCAACTTACGTGATTGCAATGCATCGACGTATCGTTCCTCAGCCCTCAAACTAAAAAATTTGTCAGAATCAAACTTCGTCTTTTCTCGTGCACGCTTTGACTTTGGAGCCATCTCTAAAAATTCACGAAATATTCACCATAAATTTCAAAATCAAACTAAACTTGCTAAATTATCTTCCAAAAGATATTTTCACTAAATCCAAGCAATTTATAAAGCTTTTCCTCAAATTTTCACCATGAATAGTGATTTTAAGATTTTCCATAATGTACTCAAAATACATGGTGAAAATAAAAAATTTTTACTTAGGAGTAGTGCTCTTACCTCAAGGAATTCAAATCTAACAATTTTTGTTGAGATCGACTCTTAAATGATTCACAATATGATACCCTAGGCTCCCCTTTCAATGCAAAGCAAAGGTTGAAGATGATGGGCCAGTTGAAAATGGCAATTTCGGGTTTTTAACTTTCGGGAATCAATTTTTGCGAACTGGCGCCTAAGCGCGAACTCTCGGCGCTTAGCCGCGAAATCTGGCGCGTAAGCGCCGGCACTTTGGCGCTTAGCCGCCAATGCCCAAATTTTTATAATTAAGGTATATGCACTAAATCACTTTGTTAATTACCCTTAATTACTCCAAAATATTTAATTCTCCCCACAAATCTTCTAATACTCCAAATCAAAATTTAATAACCATTGATTCCACACAAATTTCATAAAAACACAAACTTATATTAAAACAAATGTAATACTTAATACAATAATAGAATTTTTATCCAAACATAAAGGATAAAATTCTCAAAATACAAGACACTATAATCTTAAACTGATAAGTGTACATCTCTAAGATGTACCCATCACATCATCAGACATATATAAAAACATTAAACACACCAAACATGAACTCACAAGAACACTAACATAACATATAAGACACTAAACAAATAGAAACAAAACACTTTTAATTCCACTCTCCATTAGGCAGAATATAACCATGACCACTATTATTCTCATTTGACCATTCAGGAATATAAATTTGATAGAACGAACGATCATTGTTCATTATTATATCATCTTCTTCAATCCATTTGTTCTTCACAAACATCGCCTTATCTATTTCTTCCACATACCTTGAATGATTGAATTGCATCTTGAGTTACCATCCCATGTGATCCAGATGTAAAGTAATATCATTGATCTTTGCTTCCATTGAAGTCACTCGGGCTTCAATTTTTGCAATCATCTCTGCAATACCTTGAATGCTAGCAGCCAGATATCCATTAAATAACTCCTTAGCACTATCACTAATGAACTTACTTTTATCAGAATCTTGCTTCTTCTTCATCTACTTCTCTTAGGAAGACATGGTGCTCAAAATTCTCTTCTTAGACTTCATAAATGAAAATAGGACTTGGGGCAAGTGTTTTCCTTAAGTTAGGACCTTTTTATAAACTTGGGAGATGCTAGAATATTATCCAACACATTTAGAATCTCCTAAATAACTCCCACAACTTCTCCCCCACGATCTAGGCTCTAAATTCGCATTTTTCACGTTTTTTATAACTGTGACGCCTAAGCGCCAACTAGTCGGCGCTTAGCCGCCAGTGCACAATTTAGCACAGGTTTGCTAAGTGTCTAAATTCTCATTCTGACTTCTCTAAATCATCAATTAAGGTCAAATAAACTCCACTTAAGTTTAAAAAACTCCAAAGTACTACCACTAAAAACATAAAAACAAACCAAACAAAGCAAACAAAACACACAAAACAAACATAAAGCAAACACACAGATAAATATGGGTTGCCTCCCACAAAGCGCTTGTTTTAACGTCTTCGACTTAACATACCCGTAATTCATTCCGAGTGACCCAACATTAAATTTTCATCGTATTTAGATTTATTGATCGAAAAATATGGTTTAAGTCTATGTCCGTTAACTTTAAATATTTTTCCAGTCTTAGGATCTTCGAATATCTACGACTCCATAAGAATAAACTTTTATCACTATGAATGGACCCATCCACCTGGACTTAAGTTTTCCAGAAAATATTCTTAATCTAGCATTATACAACAAAACCTGTTGTCATGGTACAAGATTTTTGGTAAGAATCTTCCGATCATGTCATAACTTCATTTTTTCCTTATAAATCTTAACATTTTTATAAGATTCATTCCTTATTTCTGCAAGCTCATTCAATTGCAATAATCTTTTTTCAGCAGTATCTTTCAAATTATAATTGAACTCTTTAATAGCCCAATAAGCCTTATGCACAAGTTCAAAAGGTAAATGACAAGCTTTTCCAAAAATCAGCCTATATGGGGACATTCCTATAGATGTTCTGTAAGCAGTCCTATAGGCCCACAAAACATAATCCAGTTTAATTGACCAATCCTTTCTATTTGGATTAACAGTTTTTTCCAATATTCTTTTAATTTGATGATTGGATAATTCAATCAAACCACTTGTCTGCGGATGATAAGCTGTAGCAATGCGATGATTAATATAATATTTCTTTGCTAACTTCCCAATAATCGCATTTCTAAAATGACTTCCCCCATCAGTTATGATTATTGTTGGTATTCCAAATCTGCAAAATATATTCTTTTCTAAAAACTTTGCAACACTTTGAGCATCACATCGAGGTAAAGCAATAGCTTCAATCCATTTGGAAATATAGTCTCATCGCTATCAAAATATAAACATTTCCGAAAGATGGTGTAAATGGTCCCATAAAATCTAATCCCCAAACATCAAATATTTCAACTTCCAACATATAATTGAGGGGCACCTCATTTCTTCTAGAAATATTACCAACATGCTAACATCTATCACAATTTTTAATATAAACATTCACATCCTTAAAAATTGTAGGCCAATAAAATCCTGATTGTAATATTTTATATGCAGTTTTATCACTTCCAAAATGTCCCTCATAATCAGAATCATGGCATTTTTTTATAATTTCATAAGTCTCTTCCAAAGGTACACATCTTCGAATTATAAGATCCTTTCATTGTTTATATAAAAATGGGTCATCCCAAAAATAAGTCTTAGCATCAGACAGAAATTTCTTCTTTTCATGATATGTCAAACCATAGGGTATAATATTACTAACATAAAATTATATATGTTTGCATACCACGGAACACTCCATTCTTTAACAAGGAATGCTTTTTCATCGTGAAAATGTTCATTAATTTCTTCAATATCACATAAACATTTTTCAATTTCAAGCCCGGACAAATTATCGCAATTTGATTATCGAACACTTCCTATCTATTATCTCAAAATCAAATTCTTGCAAAAGAAGAATCCATCTTATAAGTCTCGGTTTTGCATCATTTTTCTTCATTAAGTATTTGATAGCAGAATGATCAGTATACACAACACATTTAGTTCCAATTAAATATGATCGAAATTTATCAAAGACAAATACTATAGCTAATAACTCTTTCTCAGTAGTGGTATAATTAATTTGAGCTTCATTAAGAGTTTTACTAGCATAATAAATTACTTTGAAAATTTTATCATATTTCTGACCCAAAACAGCACCAATAGCATAATCACCAGCATCACACATTAATTCAAAAGGTTTTTCCCAATTTGGTGAAATTATTACAAGTGTAGTGATTAATTTTTTTTTTAATGTTTCAAAGGCTTTATGGCAGTCATCATCAAAATTAAAAATTGCATCATTTTCCAGTAAACGGCATAAAGGTTTTGTAATCTTTGAAAAATCTTTGATGTAACGCCTATAGAATCCAAAGATGCCTCGAAAAACTTCTAATTCCCCTTACATTGGTTGGGCAAGGTAAATTAGATATAACTTGAACTTTTGCAGGATCTACCTCCAAACCTTTTTCTGAAATTTGATGTCCCAAAACAATTCCTCCTGCTACCATAAATTGACATTTTTCCCAATTAAGGACTAAATTAGTTTTTTCACAGCGTTTTAGAACTTTAGATAGATGTTCTAAGCATGATTCAAATGAAATTTCAAACAATGAAAAGTCATCCATAAAAACTTCAATCTCTTTTTCAATTAAATCACAAAAAATAGCCATCATACATCTCTGAAATGTCAATTCTCAATAATGACTATAACTGATCTCAAAAGTTGTCTTAGTTATATATGTCTTATTGACTCTCATAAGTTGATATCATATTCATAGATCAATATGGGAAAATACAGTAGCACCTTCTGACTGATCAAATAGATCGATCATTTATTCTTGATAATGGATATATATTCTTGATAGTCACCTCATTTAACTCTCTATAATCAATACATAACTGTATATATTCATCTTTCTTCCTGAAAAACACTACTAAAACACTCCAAGTTGAATTGCTTGGTTTGATAAACCCTTTATCTACCACTTCCTGCAACTGAAATTTTAATTTCTGTATTTCTTTCTTATTCATCCTCTAAGGAGACTTAAAAATTATATATTTACCTAGTTGCACGTCAATGCCAAACTCAACTACCCATTATGGTGGTAGCGCTGACAATTCTTCAAGAAATATATCAGAAAATTCAGCAAGAACTGTGATATATTTAAACGTCTGACATCATTATTCATCACTTCCAATTTGGCTAGAAATATTATTTCAAAATTTCACAAATAATTTCTAATCTTCACAACATTTAGAGAAAAAATATTCATTTTGATCATATAAGATATAGAACTTTTTACATGGAAAATTTATTTTTGTTTATCCTTTTTAGCATTCAATTTTAGCAAAATTCTTTACTGACTTGTCAATTCTCAATAAGACATTGAAAGTCAGAATTTATATTATAATAAACTTTGTCTGCAACTTCTTATCACAAATGTTAACATGTACTTCACATTTTATATTTGCATAATGTCACTTATCGAAGGCATACCAACATATATCACATGAGTAAAGTGCATAATATCAATAAATAAACTAAAAATAAATTCATCATAAATGAAAGAATGAGATGCACGTTAATCGAATATAACAGTGTCAGGTTAATATTAATTTAGAAACACATGTAAGTACTTTAGATTTTTTTTACTTCTTCAAGGATAATTAAAAAACTCTGGTTTTTACTGGTTTATCAGTTCTATGCTCTAAAGTTTCACCGAAGACTTTAGTTAAAGGCTTTCTCAAAAATCGAGTTTTGTTGGACTGTCTGTTTTCCAAAAATTTCACGGACTACCCTTTCCCTTGAAATGCCAGTGATCTAATGTCTCTTTTCGTTTCCTACCAATAGTTCATTTGAAGATGTGTTGGTTATTCACATTTATATCACTTTTTTGAACTCATCAAACACTGCCAAAATTACCTTTTTCAGCACTTCTAACAAACTATACTTTCCGACTAACGCTGCTTCTGCTTACCTTCTAATTTAATTTTCTTGATTCAGAATTATTTTTTCTTGTCAAGCTCTTTTATCTTGCTTGCCAGAGATTTCTATCACTAGTTGAAAAAGTTCAATTCATTTTCAATTCATTTGGCTCTTTGAACTAGCACTGAAAATTCATTAATTTTGAACGGCACCAAAACCAACCTCAACTGATCTCTGAGAATACACAAAAATATGTGGTAATTTTCTTCTTGGGTAGTGATGTAGTAAGGTGCATATATAAAAAGTGAAATAAATTTTGTTTCATACTACATAATTGATTTGGACTTGTGAGTTAGATTGAAGAATTTATCTTGCAATCCTAATCTGACTGGAGGCTGAATAAACCATTCTTTGAATACTTCAATAAAATCATCCCACTAAATCTATGAAAAAGGTGTTATGTAAAATCTCTCTCTATGTTGTGCCTACCACCACCTCTCTGCCTCATCTTCTAACATGACAGTGGACGGTTCCTTTTTTTTAGCAAACAAATCATACCTTTTAAAATCTTTCAATCTATTATATTCAATTTTAGCCAACTGTAGGGTCACTGGCATACTTAAATGCAGGTGATTTTAATGTTTGAAAGATCTTCAATTTTCGATCAACTTCCCCCCTAAGTTCAGATTTGGGCTCTATACTAGTAGAAGATTTTTTAATAGCAGTCATTTAGTCAACCACTTAAAATATCAACTGAACAATGAATCGTAACTTTGTGGCTCTAATTTTCTTATTCACATTTTCCGATTATCATTGTTATTCAAGGTACTTTCAGCTTCTACATCTTGCTCTGCAATTAGCCTATGAGACTAGCCCTTTGTACTATTTGATTCTCTTTTAGGTATATTCATCTGTATTGGCATAATTTATTATTTAAATGTAATTTATCATATAATAATTGTTCATGCATGCATGATACCTTAAGTCATATTGGCTAACCAGCTTAGATTCATCAATGTATAGTTCTATCTAAATCAAATCATGTTTGATCTCATCTTACTTCTTCTAAATCTAATACACTTCGATCATTCTTTTTATTCAATAACGTTACTCTGATAATACTTTTTGTCACACCAACTTGCCCCATCTTGGTAAACTACGAGGTGACAGAGGCGGGAGATTCAGCAAACTACAATTGATGTGTACTCGTTTTAACTAGTAAAATCAGGACCAAGTGGGTGATAAACTAGTCTAACTAAATAACTATAAATATACACGATACATTTCATTTCATAATTCATTCACATTCACAAATACTTAGAAACATGGAAAAATATTTCATATATATATATATATATATATATATATATATATATATATATATACACACACAAAATGTTATATCCAACATAATAAAGTATGTACTCAAAAGTTTGTACAAACTCTCAAAACTATTATACAAAAGCTGTACGAGTTACAGCTGACTACTCGCCCTAGTGCTCCTTGCTCTTTCCTGAAATTCAACAATGTTGAGCGAGATGAAACAAGCCCACTAAAACAATCAACGCTAAAATAAGAATATATAGATGAAAAAATCATTGTGCATTGTCATATGTAACTGATGTACATGTACACATATTTATAAAATATGTAAAGCTATAAACATATAATGTAGAAATTGTTACTATTTTATAAAATATAGAATTATCTATGCATGTGTCATTATAACTATATTCATAAGAGTCATCAATGTAATCATAAAAATATTACTTGTAATTATATAGGATTCAAATATTCTTTCGTCAAGTCATGTCATTTGGTTATCACGCAGCCCGAAGGCTATGCTAGCTACTGTTAAACAAGTTTGTATGCATTTTGAAGCAAATTTGATTCGAGTTTAAGCAAGCTTTAACCCACACAACATTCTCGGACAATAGGTTCAAATATTTAACATATTGATCGAAGCACATGTGGGGCATCAATTACTTATAGTGCATGATTTTTAGTGATTTATATAATCTATTCGCACGAACCTTGAGCTTTGATGTTCTTCAAGATGGTGTGCTTGAATCAATATCAATAACGTCGTTCATAAATCTTAAGGGATGTAGTGTTCTTCATGGTGGTGTCCTTGATTTGACACTAATATCATCGAGGAATGCGTAAGTTACTGCTTCTAAGATTTCATTTTTGGACTCTAAAGTACGCTTTATGTTAGCTATTATGAAAGAGGTGCAGATATAATGGTGAGCGTGCAAGCTTTCATTTTGGGGCTCTAAAGTTTGGTTTTTGTTTGTCATTACAAAAGTGGTGCAGACCTAGTGGAGAACATTCAAGCTCTTGTCTAAAGTGCTCTAGTGAAACTCCTTTTGTCTGCATATGTAATCGGGGTTACGAACCTAGTGGCTATAAAGTGTGCATTGGAAAAGCATTAGTAGCCTTTAAATTAGATTTCAGTTTATATGCTTTATATAGATTCTTTTATAAAATTTTGCCTGTATAAGGGTGCTGAAATTCATCTTTATATGGCTTACTAAATTCAGGCGGACCCCAAGCATCATTTTTTTACTCTATAAATTGAATGAGAGTTTTAGTTTATTTCATCCAACTTCTGAATTCAGTTTTCAGTTTTTGGCAGTTTTCTTAAGTGTGAGGAGGTTAGGTTGGTATTTTAGAGGTAGCTTTTAAATTTTCAAGTTAACTTACGTTTAAGTCTATTTCAATTTTTAAATTTTATTTAATTAACTTTATATTCATTTAAGTCTCATTTAAGTTCTGATTACTTTTATTTTAAATCTTATTTGAATTCTTCCAATCAATCGAAAATTCAGCAGGTGTCATCCCTGTGTGGGGTTTATCTAAGGGGTGCTAAGCCATACCCAATCATCCATAAGACAAATGTGGGCAGTGTTTTCCAACACTTGGGTCCGTTTGGGGCAGCTTATTTGGTGCGTTAGCGTTTTGAAATCACACCTGGCTTGTTTGGGTAAACCATATTTTGACAGCTTATGTGTTTTTAAAACGCTGAAAACAGAGTTTTCACACCGCACAAATCATAAATTTTTTTATCTCCCTCATCTAGAAGATGGGTATGGGCTCTATTTTTCAACATCAAAGTAGTTAATCTTCAATCACACTCATCTAAAATATGTGCAAGTGTCTTCGTATACTTATTTAAAAAGTATCAAGTTCCCCACGAGCAGGAACAACTCGAACGGATACTTATATTTTTCTGTGTTATACCTTTGCAAAGTGAGGCGATTGAAGAACCTACACAGTTTTCAAAGCAGCACATTTTACTTTCCTCTTGTTCTTTATGTGTACATACACATACAACAACTTAGATAATATTTAAGCAAAATCTATCAAGACAGTTAGAGCACCAACTATAAATCCTGCAGCATCTGACTTTCAAATTTTATGTTTGTATTAAGTGACTATTAGCATTAGGTAGTAACAGGCGAAATTGATGAGGACTTTGAACAGGATTTACTTAAATCTTGCCAATACATTAGCATGACAACTAAAAGGATAAAAGCAAGATCTAACTGATTAAATTCTGGCAAGAGAACAAAATATCAACAGACAAACCATTATAATCTTCCCACTTCTAGTTCAACAGAAAAGGTAAAATGTCAAACCTTAATTCTACCGAATTTCCAACTAAAACAAGAACTTTGAAATAAAAAGATTGCTCAACATTAAATCCTATTATTTTACCACTTCATTTTACATGATTGCTGATTGCAGCTGATCAGCAAGGTGATGCGGCGTTCAAGCAGCGGTATAGAGGGTAGAGATAGAGAGATGTGCGGCCCAGAGAAGTGTAGCTAGGCTGCTGCAGCTTCGACGGAGGGAAGGAGACAGGTTTGGTGGGAGTTACGTAAGGGAGACAGGGACTTAGCATGGGATTGTGAAAAAAATTGGCGTAGGTAAAGTGTAGGCAGTGCTGCGTACATCCAGCAGGTTACATGGAGGTTATATAGAGATTATATGAGGGTATTTACATGTTTTATCTTCTATAACCTCTCTGTAACCTGTCTGTAACCTCCTTATTTTTGCAGGTTACAGGTAGGTTACACGAAGGTTATACTTACGTGGCAGTCTCCTATTGAATAACATACACAGTGCTGTGAACGCTTTACGTTGCAAATTTTTTTTCCGGGATTGTAGGTAGGTTGGCTCTCAGGTAAGAGCAGGTTGCACTGCAGGGCGTCATGAGCGGAACAGGCAGAGGTCTATTTATTTTGGGAAAGCCCTCTGCCTCATACGTGCATTCTGCATGCCCTGATGTGCCGAGACGTCCAGAGATATGCGATTGCGGACAAAAATCATAATATTTATTATGAGAAATTTTAAAAAAATCATTACATATGTACACGTTTATGCATGTAAATTCATGATGCGGATGCATTAAAAACATATTGAGACCTAAATCACTACTCAATTTTAGCCTTCATTTTCCTAAAATAACTATTACGAGTAAAACAAAGGTGAGCAACTAGAACTAAGAAGGCTACCCATAATCAACTGTAGTTTTTAATATAAAAAATTAACATGTATTCAAATAAAATAAATAAAAAGTGGTAGAACATCATGTATAGTATCTATCATGGTGCCTGTATAAGAAATTGTAACTATAGGCATATGTTGTGTAAGAGTATAAACTTCATAATATCAGAAGTGCAAGGAAAATAACATGAAATTAAAAATTCATTTCTTTATTTGAATTATTTAATATTTTTCATTCGGCTCTTGTACCTCCACTGTTACTTATATCTAGGGGTGTAAACGAACCGAACACGAAGGAACAGAGCTAGTGTTCGTGTTCGAAATGTTCGAACACATCACTGTTCTTGTTTGGTTTGTTTAACAAACCGAACGAAAAAAAAATTGTTCGTGTTCGTCTCGTTTGCTTATCGAACGAATAATACAAACTTCCTGGCGAACCGAACACGAACTGTTCCCGAACAACAAGCTTTTTTGACAGCCCTAGCTTTGATAGCATACTTCATCAAAATGAAGCAAATTGATCAGGTACTCCGTACACATCAAGTAATCCATACTTCCTCAAAATGAAGCAAACCGAATAAGGCGTTTAAGGTTTTGTTTAGGGTTTTATTTTAATATATAGTACAACATATTAATTATAATATAATAATATTTATATTAATATAATTAATACTATAATATTATTATTTTTATTAATAGTTTATCATATATTATAATTTATAGGAGTTTAATTATTTAAGACATGATAAATTTTTATAATATATAATTATTTTTAAAATATCATAAATTTTGTATATACAATTATTTTAAATTATTTTATATTTCGAAGAATAACGAACCAAACACGAACAAACACATCAATGTTCGTGTTTGGTTCGTTTAACAAACCGAACGAAAAAAATTGTTCGTGTTCGTCTCGTTTGCTTATCGAACAAATCGAACACGAACTTTTTGGAGAACCGAACACGAATTGTTCACGAACAACAAGCTTTTTTGATAGTCCTACTTATACCTTCACTTCCACTTAAACCTCAATTTAGTCATCTTTCTTTTATATCTCTTATAACTCCACTTCCACTTATACCTCTACTTGTTCACATATGTTTAGGTATATCAAACACACAAATGGATAATTACATAAGTGCAAAAGCTCTTATAACTCTACTTGATTGCACATGACTCAATCATCCAACTGCAACCACAACCACTTATAACTCCCTAATTTTTATCATTAATGGCACGTATTTATGAGACAAAAACATATAAATGCTAAAATTATGACATATCAAATATCACAACATGCTAGAGAAAGTGATACGTGTCAGTTGACACAAGTAGTAATATAATTTACGTGAGAAATAAATCTACATATACCAAGAAATAAAATTTACAAAATCACTTATATGAAATGTCTAGAATAATATTTCAAGCATTTCGTGTTCTACAACAAATTTATCTTGTTTGATACATATTCTAAGATATACAAACTATTGTACAACACAAAATACCTAGTAAAAAATTTTTTATTTTTATGTCACTTTGTTCATATTAGTTTAATCTACAACATATAAAAAATGACGATATCAAAAGTTTGTAAATTCTGTAGATCTTAGTTTGTGTGAAATTTTGACAAATAAAACGCTAGAACTCTACAAAAAACAACAAAATTGAAAAATGAGGTAGCTTATTAGTAGCCTAGCTAGAGCCGAACGACTTTTCCAATTGCCCGACGGACGAAATTGGTTCTAAATGAAAATTTTCACTCTCTCTCTAAAATCCGCCACACTCTTTCTCTACGCATCTTTGTTTAAGGGAAATGAAAAAACCGAAAAGCATGAAAATGAGTTCCGCTAATGGTTTTAGATATTTATAATAATTTTTTTATTAAATAAAGGATATAAATGTAATTTTTGAATTGCCATATTTATTAAATATACACTTTATAGAAATTTTCATATATATTGAAATATACAAATCTAGTATTTATGAAAAAATATTCAATAAATTGAAAGACGTGTCTAAACACATTTAGTGCAAACAGTTTGTAAAATAGATACCAAATAACTCCAAAAAAATCACTTGTATAAACATGTATCGAATCCTTAAGGAAGACAAATCTAACAAGAAATCATTTATTTTCTTATTAATGAAACTCATAAAAAGGTAAAATATGCTCAAAGTATAGTCAAGTATGCTCTACAATATGATGAAGACATTTTATAAATCAGGTCTGAAATAAAACTAATAAAAATTAATGAATAAATTAAGCATCAAATTAACTCATAAACTTCATGAAAATCAATAAGCATAAAATAAACATGAAATATTTACCAAATCAAAAAATTATGTCTCAATTGGTGCACTAGTATATTTTAGTAGTAGTTGTTACAATATTTTCCTATAGTAGACTAGGCCAAGCTCGTGAATAACTTAAATAAGTTGGAGCAAGGGACAAAAACTCTTCAGAAATATGAGATACAATTTGCTAGGATCGTTCATTTCATTCATTCGATTAATCAAAACGAAGATCAGAAAATCTACCATCTACTTGTTGGCTTGAGAGAAGACATTTAGCTGTGTTGATAAGCTTTCAAGCGGGTGAATTACAAAGAGCAGGTGGACCAAGTAATTCCTGCCAAGATAGAGATCAACGCACGCAAGCAAAAACATTCTAGGAAGTGGAAGAATTCATATACTAAGGTGAATGGGAGCAACATCAAAATATCCCAACACAAAAGTAAAAAAGAAACCACGATGTGTTCATTGCAGGAAATGACATTTTGGAACTTGTAACTTGGTCATCTACATTTGCATCAACTATTATAGTACCAACTATAAAGCTAAAGATTTTCCTCTCAAAGTTCAAGGTCAACCACAAGTGATATATACCCAAGAAAATAATTATAAGTATCATCACAATAATAAGTGGTATAAGTCAAATGGAGTTCAATTTCAAAAGCATCATGGACAGGGTTAAGTGAAGCAAAATTATTTCAACCTCAATAGTAGCCACAACAAGTAGTGGTGTCTCAACAAGTATCAACCCCATGCTCTTGCATCTCAATACCAACAGCAGAAACAACCTTAGCATCCGTCAGCGATGCATCAACACCCTTCACCAGTCTCAGTGATCTCAAGCTATGGAGCATCCCAAAATTAATGATTCCATCTTAAGCATTTTGTTATGACGCTAGAAGAAGCTCGTGTAGCACCTGAGGTGGTGATAGATATAATCTTTATTTTAAAGTAATTGACAAGGGAAATAAATCATTCATATCAAATAAGTTTACTTCCAGTGCATTGATTTCTTCATTAAAATCACATTTATCAATCACAATGACGTATGGCTCGCCTGTGATAGTTATTCAGTGTGTTTGTGATGGTGACAATATTATGAATAACATGCATATGCCCATTATTCTCATAGCATTCCCACTAGCTGAGTTTGATGTAATATTGGGTATAGACTGGCTATCTATAAATCATGCAATTATAATAATTATAAACTATCAGAAAGTTTGGTGAAAGTCTATATACCATACTTAGTTCTTTTTTGTTTCAATGGTAGTATACAATATATTCTTTGTATAATTTCGACAATTAAAACTTATTAGTTGATCTCCCAGGAGTGTGTTGGTTATCTAGCTCATGTATTAGATTTCGAAAAACTAAGTGTTAGTTCAGATAGTGTTCCACTAGTTCGAGAATTTGTTGATGTATTTTTTGAATATTTTACTAGCTTGCCACCAAATCATAAGATCGAGTTCACCATAGTCCTACTTCTAGGGACCATTCTAATTTCTAAAATACCACATTGGATGAACATTGTGGAACTTCATGAGCTCAAGATTCAATTACAAGAACTTCTAAAGGATTCATACGAACCAAAGTTTCACCTTGGGGAGCACCTGTTTAGTTTATGAAGAAGAAAGATGGAAGCATGTGGTTGTGCATCGACTATAAAGAGTTAAATAAGGTAACTGTAAAGAAAAAGTATCCACAGTTTCATTTTGTTGATTTGTTTAATCAATTTGAGGATCTTCTATGTTTTTCAAGGTCGAATTCTAATTCGGCTATCATTGGTTAAAGATCAAGAGCAATGATGTTTCGAAGACTGCTTTTTGATCTAGTTATGAACACTATGTAATTATAATCATGTCATTTGGCCTGACTAATGCCCCTGTTGGTTTTATGGATTGATAAATAGAGTTTGAAGACCTACTTAGATCAATTCATCACTATCTTTAGTGATGATATTTTTGTTTTACTTCAAGGATGAAGAGGAGCATACCCAACATCTCCGAGCAACACTGAATACTCTTCGAGAGAACAAGCATTATGCCAAATTCTCTTAGTGTTAATTTTAGTTTTGAGAAGTGATATTTTTTGGGATATATTATTAGTGGAATTGAAATTTTTGTGGATCAAGCAAAAAATAATAATGGATTGATCGAGGTTGGGCACTATCACTAAGGTTCTTAGTTTCATTGGATTAACATGATATTATCATAGATTTATTAAAGGTTTCTCTCGTATTGCCACACCATTATTAAGGTTGACTCAAAAGGTCGTTTGTTTGAATGTTTTGATCCTTGTGAGCAGAGTTTCAAAAAACTCAAGAATTACTTGGTGATAGCCCAAATTCTTACCATTCTCTCTGACATAGATGAATTTCAAATTTGTAGTGATGCTTCACATCAAGGGATTGTGATGTGTATTGATAGAATATGGTGGAGTTGTAGCTTATGCCTCTAGACAACTTAAGGTGCATGAGGAATTATCATACCCATGACTTGGAGTTAGTGACAATTATATTTGCGCTAAAGATTTGAAGAGACTACTAGCATTCGTTGTGATATCTTCACTGACCATAAAATCTTGAAGTATATTTTCACTCAAAAGGACTTGAACTTGAGATAAAGATCGTGACTTTAGTTGATGAAGGACTATAATTTGGAGATTTAGTACCACATTGGTAAGATATGTGGTTATAAATATTTTAAGCATAAAATCTTCAACGTATGCAGCTTGGATGTCACTTAAGAGCACGAGTTAGCATGGGAGATGGAGCAACTCGAGCTCGAGATAGTACCAACATGAACTAATCCTAGCATGCATCAACTGTCAATTATGCACACACTTGTAGACCGCATTCACGTAACTTAGATAATGAATGCAGACTTATTACAACTTATAAAGTAAATAAATATTGGATCGAAGCCCGATTTTAGTATTGATTAGGATGACAATTTGAGATTTCAAGATCGGGTATGTGTTCTAGAACATGAAGGATTTCGACAGAAGGTACTTCATGAGGCACATTTAAGGCTATCAAAATGCCTCATTGTTCACAAATCGTTCATGCTCTGCTCGTTAAGAAGCTTGTGTTCGATTAGTTCGTCGAGTTAACGAACGGAATACAAACAATTTTTTTGCGCTCGATATATAAACGAGTCAAATACAAACAAAGATTTGTTCATTTGTGTTCAGCTCAATTGGGTCGAAATATATATTAAAAGATTGATCGACAGTCGGAGACTGCGATTAACCACTATAAATTGAACTGACCGAGGAGCGGACTCCCCTTCCAATCCTGTGTGTTATTCAAATCCTCCTATAAGGGGGGTGGGGGGTGGGATTCGAACCCCTGACCCAAGGGACTTACGCCAAAGGCCGCAACCAATAAGTCAAAGCTCGAGCACGCGCGCGCACACACACAAATAAATGATTAGTGGTATTTCTATAAAAAAATTAATTAACTACAACGCTACAAAGATTTGTAATCAATTAAATATTAATAAAAAAATAGATTATAAATATACTATGTTATTTAAATGATATTTTAATATAAATAAGAAGTTTTAAATCTCACTCCAATCCTTAACAACCTTCGATTACGTGAGTCACAGTCTACTTCTTATTATGCTCATCTAAGATGGACAAAGATGTATCAATATCTTAAGAAGCTATTTTGATGGTTGAGTATGAAAATCATTGTAACTAAGTTTGGTAATCAAGTGTTTGACCTATTAGATGGACTAGGTCGAACATCAGACAACTCCCATTCTTGAGTGGGAAATGGGAGGATATTCCCATGAATTTTGTGGTTGGCTTGCTTTGATCAAAGCAAAAATATATGCGATTTGGGTTTTGGTCGATAGACTAAGCCTCTATGTTATACAACTGTTATTATAGCTTGTGCAACTTTAAACTCTAGCCTTCGTGGTTTACGAATATTATTATAACACCTTGTTGCGACCCATGGGACCAACTACGACCTACACAACTTTAGCACAGACAACTCCCAACTCTAGCCTCTGCAACCTACAAACGTTAATAAAACTCCCTACTATGATCTCTATGAACAATCGACACTCTTGAAATAACCATCTGCAACCCAAACAACAAACTGCTACCCTGACTTTAAACAACAGTCTCCACAACAAGTTGGGGATACAACCACCGACTACAACATTCATGATTGACTATTGCCTCAATAACAACTGATACCAGCCCTTGCAGTCTGCTATCGCCGATAAGTAAAATCAGAGTACAACCATTCTTGATGAACTATTGTTGTACATACATGATGATCAACTTTTTAATTCTATCGTTCCTAATTCAGAAGACGTGTAAACTTATGTACTCACAATTAAGTAGTGTATTATTTCAACCGAGCAAAGTCCTAGAATTTTTTTTTCCTTTCTAAGATTTTTCAAGTAAAAAATTATAATGTCTCTATCCTTTAATCTCATTATCTAAATGTGCTCTCGATTCTTATGTAAGATTAATACAATAAATAATTTATTACTTTACTTCCGTGAATCATTTCTTAGTTATTAGATTTGGTTTTAAACTTAGAATTTATTTAGGTTTAAAAATAAGAACGGCTGTACTTACATTATAAAATTGAAAATTTAAGATTTGTGAAATTATGTATCGATTTTTGAATCGAACTATAAATATAGATTATAAAAATTATGTTGAATTTATGAGCCTAACGGACGCTTCCCGACCATCTTTTCCGGGCGAGAGACGGAAAGAAGGCGAAAAAATGGTGTCGCCGGTGGTAAACACGTATCCTCTCTCTAACTACACTTTCGGAATGAAGGAACCGAAGATGGAGAAGGACACTTCCGTCGCCGACCGTCTAGCTCGTATGAAGGTTAAGTAAGTTTTCACTCCAAACCCTAGCTTGGGGTATTCTGCTTAAACTTGTTCATACTCTCGTGGACGACCGTACCTCATGTTTTCTTTGATTCATCTCCTTGCAAACTACGGTCTCATGGAGTTTCACAGCAGAAGAAAAGGTCCTAGTTTTATCATTATAACTTCTTATATCAACATGGCGTCAACTTATTTAATAGTTCATTGGCCCGTGCGGCTTTGACGCAATACTTTTTCGTGTTTTAGTCTGCTTTTGCATATATTTTCGACTTGAATATTATGAAAAATTTATCTCCACCGAGAACATTATGTGTTTATGAGGGATCTCTTGGTTGCTGAACATTACAGATTTCATGTCCTGGCCATCTCTTTGATCTAGCCTTTTTTAGTTTTTCAGCTTTATTAATTATAATTCTTCTCGTTGTATGATATTGCTTTTTTTTTTTATCGTGGTTCTCTATTGGATAAGTTTGAACTATGAATTTTTGGTCTTTAGTAATATTTATTATAATGCCATAAGAATGGGTGTTCTTGTTCTTTTGGATTTTGCTTGAGCTCTGATATTTGTTTAATTAGCTTATTGTTGTGAGGAATTATTACTCAATGGAGTAGAAACATGCACTCCAGCTTGGCATGTTGCTGGAACTAGATAGGCAGACTAATAATATATGGGAAGAGGAAGCATCTTCTAGTGGTTTTTCCCAACACAACAATACGTTATTTCTCAAGAAAATCCACATTCATGAGAAAGTGCGGCATCTGTCTTTGAAACCCTTTGTCTATTTGAAGCTGGATATCATCAGATGGAGTCTTTTTTCCTTTTTTTCCTACTTTAAAAGTCCACTTTATGATACATTTTTTAAATTGAGAGAAATATATGTATAAAGTTGTATATTTTATCATTAAACCCGTTGAGCATTTTTTGCATTTTTGGAGTTATTAAGTTATTTGTGCAAACTTTTTGGTTTACTTTACTCTAAGCTTTGACTTTGTACCTTTGATTTGACTTGTTTTTTCTTTGATTTAGCTATATGAAAGAAGGTATGCGGCTGAGCGTTGAGGCAATTTTACTGGTAAGTTGCAACACTTATGAACTTGGAACTCTTACAGTTTTCTCGTGGTATGTAATCTGTTCACATTAATCATTCATTACAAGATTTTGAGTAAAACAACTTGTTGAAGTTTTTGAAGCAATGCAAAGTTGTTGCAAACCAAGTTCATTTATTTTCTTCCACTTGCTGAAGTTTTCCTTAGGGTGTAAGTCCTCTTTTCTACTATTAAGTGGTTCATAAACATTGTTTCTCTACGTTGTTGCTTGGTTTCATGTATGGAAATGTTGAAATGCATCAAACATGTTTACATTAGTTGATTTGTTGGTGTTAATGATTGGATGCAGCAACCATCAAACTTGTTATTTAAGAAAAGTCGAGAAAGAAGTAATGGCCATGCTAATTTCCATATGCAAATGTTTTTCATATCCTGGCCAAGTTTTAGGATCTTCCTAGTTTTAACTTTTATGAAAATTTTGAATTGGTGATTGATGGTGCATTAATTTTGTAATGTGGGATTTGCTGTGATTTGATTAGTCCAAGTAGATAATATTGGGATTTGGTTATAGTTATTAATTTTTTTGGTATTGGGCTTTGATTATACCTATTATTACATTGCTACTTTACTTTTTTTAAACTTCACCATCAAAGAATGCTGGACTTTTGATTTTATATATATATATATATATATATATATATATATATATATATATATATATATATATATATATATATGATCCTTTAAGCTTCTATGAAACATGGCTACATCACATAACGAGTCAGTGGTGCTATGAACCAGTGACTCATTCAATATCTAGCAGAACCTGGTTTGATTTGGTGGTGTTGCTTGAGCCAAGATTGGGACTGGCTTTTAGCTTCATAAACCCTTAATTTGATGATGAATAGGCATCCAGTGGTCATATTGAAATGGTTTTGTTCATCTAACATGGAAATGATTAGGATTTAACTTATGTTGGAGGTTTGATCTTTTATCACGGAATGTGATATATAAGCGAACAATAATTTCTATCATGTCCTTAGAATTATAATTGCAAATAGAAAGACATCTTATGACATATAAAAAGG
This sequence comes from Papilionanthe hookeriana x Papilionanthe teres, assembly GCA_022702705.1. Lineage (NCBI taxonomy): Eukaryota > Viridiplantae > Streptophyta > Magnoliopsida > Asparagales > Orchidaceae > Papilionanthe > Papilionanthe hookeriana x Papilionanthe teres. The sequence continues at coordinate 30,681,581 of CM040428.1, forward strand.
AAAGATTAAGCTGATATTTAGTTGGGGTCTGTATCACTGACTTAAGATCGTTATTGTTAGAGGTTTTGGTTTCATAAAGGAAGAGGATTTGTTGCTTACATCGGCATATCGGCCGTTGAAAGTTGGAAGTTGTTGAGACTTCTGAAAATTATGAAGTGTAGTTTTATAAAATAGGGTTTTGATTTAATTTAATATGTATATCGATTTATGAAAATAAAATTTTAAATTTAAAAAATGAAAATGAGAATGGATGAATCACATTTATTTAGCAGTTTGGATGAACGAGCACAATATCGCAATCGATGTATCTATCTCGAGGAATAGACACACTGCTTAATGATACGACTCGATCAAATAAACTACAACATTTATGACATCCGTTATGTTCGACGAACCTTTATGCGATCGACAAGCTTCCCTATTTATTACAAAATAATTTAATAGAGTTTATATTACCTGAGTTCTTAAAACTCCCTATAGGGCGAACCCTATAGTCAATTACCCCTCAAATGACTGAAGTCACATGAGAGAACTCTCGATTTAGATCAGGGGTATTTATCTTCATGAATTCAAAGAGTAGGGTTTTCATAGAAGTGTGGTAGTAGGAGATCCAATAGATGAGTGGCTCGAGATTGGATCAGTTTTTTGTAGGAATCCAAAAAGAAAGAAAAGTAGGGGATGTCGCAAATTTTGAGTAGAACCTCGATGACTTCTCAGACTATCCTATTGTTGGGCTTTAAATTTTGGAAATGAAGTTATTTTGGAGGATGTACGTCGTACTGGACGACGACCTCGGAATCCTAAAGCGAATTAGGTCTTATATTACACAACATAATTGTGCAAAGGCCTAACAGAACAAGTAAGGATTTATGTCGCACTAGGCGGACTACTTCAAAGTCCTATTGCTTGTTATTTAGCATCAAAGAATGGTTCTTCGATATAGACATGAGTTCTGTCATTGCCAAGATGACCGTCGTCGCTCTCGAAGTCGTGCTCCGTACTCCACGTCGTAGTAGTGTTACAGTTTTGATTTAAAGTTTAAAGTGAACATGCAAATTGTTGAATCGGTAATTTATTTCATTTTTTTTAGATGTGTGCTTCACAGTAAACATCGGTGATATGGTATAGTAAAAGGAACAGTAGTGGTAATTTTGTTGTAGAGGAAATTTTGCTTCAAAATATTTATTTTATAATGTAGTACAGTCCACAGGCCAACCACCCTAATCATACTAGGACTACTAACAACTTAAGAAAGATTAGTAGTAATCAGCCTCACCAAGACCAAGCGAATAAGATCGTCGATCCCTAGGCTCGACTCCAGCGGAGGTTTATACTCAAAAACAAGGGGATACTATTCTAATAGCCCATCTTTTTTAAGCACACATAAGCACTGTCATCAACATCCTAACCCCTAACCACTCTACTTAGAGCCTTGCTTGATGGCCTACGTATACACTTATGCCTCGTACATAAGTGCAGAAAGACCCGACCAAGAAGCAAGAAGAAACAAAGGACTGGGGAACAAGGAGTAGGAGAGAGGAGGGAACAATCCGCCTAAAACCCGTCGTAAAGAAGGCGGATCGATCCTCAAAACCGGGTAAAACAGACGATCCCGACATTCGGCGACTCAATCCCGACAGACTCAGCTAGAATCTACCAAAGGTAAGATTCCGACAACCCTCACAAAGTCAAAAAAGACTCCACCTCCTACAGAAAGGCGAACATGCTAGATCCCTAAAAGAGGCAGACTCCCTCTCCTAGAAAGACCGACTATGACTTCCCAGGATGCCCCGAAGGCATAACCCAAGTGACTACACATGACTCAACAAGGGACTCCAAAATACCATACGCCAAAAGAATTCCAAAGAGTGCAACGAAGAAATCCAAGACCAGACAACCCAAAACTACTTAACTTCTAGGCTATCCCTACCTTGGACTAAAACATGTGAACCCAAGGCCGAGTCCCTCATACCCCGAAATAGGGTCCCGAAGAGAGGTTAAAACCGAACCACATCATGACCAAAGCCCGGCCTCCAAAAGGAGGGCAAAACATTCACAAAACCAAGCTACACAGAAAGCCGTGTTAGCAAGTGAAATGACTTGTATATAAGTGTATAACGAGTGTGACAACGTCCTACAATCTTAACATAAACCATCTCAAGGCATTTCAAAGTGCAGTTCAATATAAGCATTCAAACGCCGCTTTCAAACAATTAATAAAGTGAAGAAGCAAAGAAAGATCCCCAAAAGAACAAAGGGAATCCCCACACAATTCCTGGACACCTACACATCCACCAATACCCCTCCAAATATTTCAAAAACAGATTTTAGAAGGGTCAACACCCTTCAAGCATGTAGATGATACAATTAAAAGAGGAACAACAAGTGTAAAGCATGCATGTGGAGCTCACCTCCCCCTCCAATTATCACAAAATCGCGGACCAAGTAAGGAGCCAAGAGTCTCCAACTTCAAGCCTACCACAAGAGCCCCTTAAGGTCCTTTTAAACCAACAAATTTTCATTCAAACAATTACATTTGGAAGTATTAAGTAGCACTCTAAACCCCATGAGAAATAGCAAGTATAAGGCGTCTAAACATGCGCTTCAATATTCCAAACACACAAAAAAAAGTGAGTAAAAAGGAGCATCCAAATCTATGAGGTAGCGCACATAAGACTTAGCCCCTCCAACCATCATGCTCCTTCGCTATCCGTTTTTATTTTAAAATAGGCTTCTCAAATATTTCAGGTTTTAAAGAAAAGCTCTTCAAGTGTTTCAGATTTTGAAGAAAAGCTCTCTAAATATTTCAGATTTTGTAAAATAGAAGCCCAAACATTTCAAATCTTGAAGAATAGAAGCCACAATATTTCAAGCATAGATGTAACATAGATGAAAGAAAAGCAAGGATACTTATAAAGCATGCATATGAGGCTCAAACCCTCCAAACAATCATACTTTCTCCTCTTCCTTCTTTCCATGCTAAAATATCATTGCAAATTTCAAAGGCTAGAAGTAGAGGCATATACAAAACCCCACCATTAGCTAAAGAAGGGAGTTAATCATGGAAATTAAAAAAAAAACACGGGGAAGGGATACAACATATCCTCCAAAGCATGCCAACAAGAGGGACTAAAGCATGCATACATTTTTTAAGTGAACCCCATTAAACATGAAGGAGCATTAGTAAAAAGAAAGTGGATCATGCCATTTACGGTTCTCATCTCACATTCCCACATTAAGGCCTCATGTGTCCAACACCATATACTAAAGAAAATAAGAAAATAAGATGAATAAAAGAAAAATCACCTTCACATGCATACACCTCACAAAGAGGTAAAACCTCAAAATTTTCAAGTAGAGCATGCTTAAAGCTTTCATCAAGCATGCAAACATGAGAGACCACCATTCATCCCATTTCTTTCTTTTTATACATTTTAGAGGGCTATTGAGACTAAAGCAAGCAACAGGACAACTAACCAATAATGATGAATAGCTAAGGGAGAAGGGGAGCTATAAATACCTTGCTTAAAAGCCTCTTTGAGAGGATAACAAGAAGAATAACAACACCCCTAAGCACACCAAGCACACTTGGAGGAGAAATGGCAAGAGAAAAATCCAGGAAAGAAAATGGCAGCACCTCCCCTTACCTTTGATTTTCGGCCAACCCCAACCGTAATCGTAAGAAAGGCTTTTATATCCCAGAAGAGAAGAAGAGACCCTCAAACTTACCTGGACAATGAACCGTGCCAGGGAGACGGGAGAAGGCGAAAAGCGACACACAGAGGCGTGGAGGCGGGGGCGGCAGAAATTGCAGGGGAGGCAGACATCGCAGGGCACGGGGCGGCAGGAATCGCAGGGCATGGGGAGAGGATGGTGGGGACCGGCCGAAGCTTTGCGAAGAGAGGAGAGGGGGTTCGAGCTGGCTAGGGTTGCGCGAACAGGGAGAAGCTCGGGCGAGGGAGCAGTGACCGAAAGGTAGAGGCTCGGGCGAGGGCTTCACGCGTGCGTGAGTTTAGGTATTTAGGGGTTTAAGGATTTAAAATAAAAGAAAATCTTATTTTATTATTTTATTTCATTAAATTGCGTCAAATTTCATGCCGTTTACTCGCGCTCGGGAACATAGCATATTATATGTCCTTCCAAAGTAAATTCAACGTTTTGGACGCACCGACACAATCTGTTTCGCTATCTGAGGTCGTTCGAGCAACCTCGTCAACGGTCGGGCCGAAAGTGCGTCAATTCTGATTATGTCTGAAATTTTGATTTTGATGTCGATTGTCCTGGCATCCTGACTTCAGCTTCGATCCGTTGCAGAGTAATTGAAAGCGACGAGGTCTCAAATCAAGGAATTTGTGCGCGGTGGTGCAAAAACGTGCACAAGGCTGCCCTAAGGTTCGGTGGTCCTATGGGGACTCAATTTGAATTCCTAACGTCAATTCCAACCTGCTATAAGCTAGAGGTACGGAATCTCGTGCGGGACTTCAAAAGAGTAACGAAGTGGCTCCAAATGTTCTAAAACGAGGTGGGTCCTGCTGCTAGGAATCTAAGAACGTCGGGGAAGCTCTTAAGACTAGAACCCTAAATTCTAGGAGGAAAATTAAATCTCGACAAAAGTGAGATCAGCACGACACTGCATTTTTCCTTTCTTTTTGTTCTTAAAATAGACGACTTCTCTTGAATTTGCAAGAGTATAGTTCCAATAGATTTTGAATTGGGGATATCTTTCTTATATCTCTCGATCAAAAAAACAGAGTGAAGAGTCTTTTTATTTTCATGTTTTTTAAAGCTCTACATCAGTTTTTAAAATTGTGCAATTATAGGCGCTAGAGGGCCTTTGTGTGCAACAAGAACAACAAAAAGCTTTTATCCCACTAAGAGGGGTTGGCTACATGAATTCTTTTTCTCCATTGCGTTCTATTAAATGTCATATTTTCATTTAATTCTAATAAATTAAGATCATTTTTTATACAATATGCCCAAGTTTTTTTAGGTCTTCCTTTGCCTTTCTTAACATAAGGCAGATCCAAAACATCTACTCTCCTAACCGGATCATCAGATGGTTGATGTTTAATATGACCAAACTATCTATGATGACTCTCTAATCTTGCCGCCGCTGGAGCTACACCAACCCTATCGCTGATATGTTCTGTCAAGCCACTCATCTAACTAAGCATTCTCATCTTAGCAAGATTTAAATTTATTTTATGTTTCTCTTTAAAGGCTAACATTCTGCGCCATAGAGTGTTTTAGTTGAGATAAGTCACTAGCAATCATTTAATGCCAAATATTATTTTCATAGCGTAGAAAGAGATGTATAACACATCAGTTCATATTTGTAGGATTTATTAGTTTGTTATAGGCAAGATCCGTTAAATAATGTTAAATATTCCTTTTCCTATTTCTTATAAATCTCGGAATGTCTACACCAACCTTATCACTGATATGTTCTGTCAAGCCACTCATCTAACTAAGCATTCTCATCTTAGCAAGATTTAAATTTATTTTATGTTTCTCTTTTAAAGGCTAACATTCTGCGCCATAGAGCGTTTCAGTTGAGATAAGTCACTGGCAATCATTTAATGACAAATATTATTTCCATAGCGTAGAAAGAGATGTATAACACATCAGTTCATATTTGTAGGATTTATTAGTTTGTTATAGGCAAGATATGTGAAATAATGTTAAATATTCCTTTACCTGTTTCTTATAAATCTCGGAATGTGTTTATATGGATTTTGAATTGGTTTACTATGAACTTTGTGAAAATAAGATTCTATTCTTATTCCATTAATTTTTTTTAGATATGACTCATTTCAAACCATGTCACAAAATTGCTAGTACATATATTATTAAAGTTTATTTTACTAAGTAGTTAAGTTTCATAACTAATTAATGTAATTATTATTGTTTGGGATGTAAAATTCACGCTTTATGTATGAAGATCTCTTTGAAATGAAAAGGAAATCTACCTGGCTGAAATTTTATATTGCTTATAACCACAAATTGATAGAAGAATTTAAGTAGGTAATTGATAGAGGAATTGAAGTAGGTAACAGAGGGATTTGATATTTTTATGGCTAAGTTTGCATGCAATGCACTTATCAGTAGATTTACTATTATTTGCCCATTTGAGATTATCACAAGGTTTCAACATAAAAACTTGCTATATGTTGGTAATTCAATTAGGGGTGTAAACAAGCTGAACACGAGCGAGCTGAGATTCTATTCATGTTCTGCTCATTTGAATTAACACCTGTTAAAATTCAGCTTGTGTTCGAATTAGGCTCGTAATGAGTTTGTTCGTGTTTGACTCGATATTATTTGATTTGTTCGTGAGCAGATCAAATTTGTTATTTTGTTTGCTCGATTTTAGCTCAAATTCAATCTAGCCTAGCTCAAAAGCTAAAATTTTCACAAAAGTCATGTGATCTTTCATGTTTTAAACTACTCTAAGGCTGGAAAAAATTTTACTAGGAGACGTGGCACTAAAAAATGTTCCTCTTTTTAAAGTTTTTTGGTCTGGTTCTCTCCCACCTCCACGCGGCTTGCTTTTTTTTTTTTTTGGGCATTTAGCTGCGCACCAACCATTTCCTATGTATTTACGTATTTACATTTCTAACACTTGGACAAAAATAAACGTGAGAGTGCTGGTTGCTCCCCCCTCTTTTTTTTTTTTTTTTTTTTTTCCTTTTTACATTTTGATGCATACCAGCCAATCAATGCATTGTATTATTCTAACACCTAAATTTTACTTTTTTCCATTTATACCACGTAAATCACACACACACACACATATATTAAAATGATATAAATAATTTTAATTTTTTAATTATTTTGAGCAAAAACTAGCCAAACATGAACAATCAAACTTTTATTCTTGTTCGACTCGTTTATAAATTGGGCTCAGAATAATTATTCGTGTTCGACTTGGTTGCTTGACAAACGAATCGAGCATGAGCTATTTAATGAATCAAACACGAGCTATTCGCGGACGAGTTTTTTTGACAATTCAAAGTCCAACAACAAGCCTTTATCCGACTATGTGGCGTTAACTACATGAGTCATTTTTCTTCATTGCATCTTATTGAGTCATATTTTCATTTAATTCTAATATATTATGATCTTTTTTGTAGACAATATGCCCAAGCCTTTTTAGGTCTACCTCTACCTTCCTTCACATAAGTCAGATCTAAAATATATACTCTTCTAACCAGATTATCAAATGATCAACATTTAATATGACCAAACCATAATCTTGTCCGCCACTGGAGTTACACCAACCCTATTACAGATATATTCATCTCGGATTTTGTCTGTAAGTGTCAAGCCACTCATCCACCTAAGCATTCTTATCTATGCAACACTTAACTTTGTTTTGTGCTTCTTTTTAAAGGCCAACATTCTATGCGATAGAACATTACAGTTCTCACCACTATTTTATCATATTTTTCTTTAAGTCTAAGCAGTTCTTTTCTATCACACAATAAGCCTGATGCATTCCTCTATTTCAACCAACCAACTTGAATTCTACTAATAACATCCCCATCTATATCACCATCACTTTGAAAAATAGACCCGAGATATCTAAAATATTCACACATTTTAATGATTTGATTGTCCATAGTTACAACTCTACTACTAGAGCTACTATCAATAAAATTAAATTCCATGTATGTAGTTTTAGATCTACTCATACGAAGACCTTTAGACTCTAATGTTGACCTCCATAATTCAAGTGTTTCTTGAACTCTTTATCCAATCTTAACCTCAAGAAGGATATCATCAATGAAAAACATACACCAAGGTACATTCTTCTGTAAAATATCCAATAAGAGCATCCATAACTAAAGCAAAAAGATATGAGCTTAAAGTCAATCTCTGATGTAATCCAACTGAAGTAGGAAAATACTTGGTCAATCCTTCTGTTCAAACACAAGTAACAACTCTAATATACATATCTTCCTATCAACACCTTTATTCTCTAGAACTCTCCAAAGGACTTCTTGTAAAACCTTATCATAAGCTTTTTTGAAATCAATAAAAATTATATGTAGATCCCTTTCTCTGTGCTTTCTCCTGAAAACCTCTCAGTAAATATATAGTTTTTATAGTAGAGTTGCCCGACATAAATCCAAATGGATTGTGAGAAATCTATGTATAACGTCTTAAACTTTGTTCAATTATCCTCTCCATAATTTTCAAGTATGACACATCAACTTAATTCCTCTATAATTTGCACACTCTTATGTATCCCCTTTATTTTTAAAAATGGAGATCAAAATACTCTTCCTCCACTCCTCATGCATCTTTTAAGTTTTTAAAATAATATTAAAGATTGTAGTAAGCCAAGAAACTCGTAATTTCCTAAATATTTCCACACTTCAATTGAGATATCATCGTGTCCTTCTGATTTTCCACCCATATTTTTCTTTAGTGCTTCCTCAACTTCTTTTTTACTAACTTAACGGTAAAAATAAAATGTTTTATATCTTGGTAATGGATTTGTCTAATCATTCATACAATATGCATGAATTCTAATTAAAAAATGTGAACATGTGGTACGTGGAGTTTACTAATGATAAAATAATGAACTTAAATTTAGAAAAGCTTTTCTTGGGAACTTTTTAGAAATTAGATGCGAGAAGAGCATGACTATTTAAAATCTTGTAGTGCATTGAAATTAAGGCCTACAAACGAAAAAAATATAAATTTAAGGCACTAATCCAATTTTTAAATGTTTAATTTGATCGTATTTCATGAACCTGCCATCAATTTTTTGGATTCTTTTATGCCCACTTCTTTTTGTGAACTTGTATCTAACGCTACAATAATATTATATACAATATGTTTTTGAAGATATTTTAGATGATGAGATTCTGTCCACTATTAATAGTGGATTTGAATAATTTCTTGTGCATTGGCTTGCATATTTATGATTGCTTAATGGTTTACTTTGAGGAAGCACAAAATTCATTTCTTGATTTGATTTATGAATGCCAAATGCTAAATTCACCATTGCTAAGCTTGTCCAAATGAGATAGATTTGATGAGAATAAGAGTGTCCATAGTTATAAATGTTCAGTAGACGCAATGTTTTTTTATTAGTTTGTAGCTGTTTTATTTTTTTTCTTTCCATTTCAGCTATAAAATAAATGATCTTTGTTAATTCCGTTGATGCTTGAATTTTGAGGGATTGATTTGAATTGGAAGTTGAATTGGGTTGATTTTGTGCCAACTATATCTACTTACACAAGCATGAGAAATTTTTGAATGTATAGTTTACGGCATGCAATTATTCAACTTTGATTTAAAGAAAAAAATTGTAGTTTAGTTTTTAATATCGTGTGCAGAAATTAGTGATTCCTTCAAGTAGGGTATATGCGTTATTTAATTCCTAAGGATAAGTATTGAACTATATATTGCACTTATGCAGGACCTGAAATTTCTTATATTTAGTGGAGTATTTCCTTTATTTATTTTCGTTGGTTTTAGTTTGCTAGAGCTTTTATTTTGTTCAAATTTGATACAATATGTAGCTTTATTACGGTATAAAATTTTAAATTGCTTGCTGATTTTACTTGGTTTGTATTTCTCGTTATTTTTCCTCAATTTATTCGGTCATCGCATTATCGTTTGAGTTTACTTGTAATTTCCTTTTTACGCCTGAACGAATTGAATTTTGGCATGTTTAGTGGGTCTTTGTTTATGAATCCTAATTTTCTTTGTGTGGTCAATATACATTGCAATAGTCATATTGCATTAAAAACGTGGATTCTAAACCATCTTGTTTTATGCAGCATTGGAACCAGCTCTAGCAATTTTGAATACTGTTGGTTCTTAAGATAATTTTTTCATCTTAGTTAGGCATAACAGGTGGATTTATATCTATGTTTTGCAGGTTCAGGAGCACAATCATCCTCATATATTGCTGCTGCAAATTGGTAATACTTTCTGCAAACTTCCCGGTGGTCGTTTGAAACCTGGTGAGAATGGTGAGTTTCTGTTATGTAATCCTTAATTACGTCGATCTATATTTGCCTTCTTTTTGTTTGAGAATATTTTAACATTGGGGCATTTATACACATAGCACAGAATTCTTAGGTGGTAGCATATCTCACACACAAACTTTTATATTCACACACATAGTACTCAAATTTTTAATATCACATCAATAATAGTACTATTATCACTTTTTAAAAGTGTAATACTCATTTCATGCATAGGTTTAAAGCCCCAAAGGCTCTGTGTGTAAAGATGAACGTATTTGTGTGAGAATGTAAATACATATGAATTGTGTGCTATGTATGTAAATTTCCCTTTAATATTCTTAACCCATCTGTGATTTGCTTCTTTTATAGAGGTTGAGGGCTTAAAACGAAAGCTATGCAGCAAACTTGCTGTTAACTCACCTGCCTTTCAGCCAAATTGGCAGGTAGTTTTTAGTCCTACTATGTATTTTAACGATTTAAAGTCTGTTTGGGGCAGCTTGTGTGTATCAGGATAAGTGACTTATCCTGAAACGTGGCTCGCGAGTCGACCGCGGGGTCGATCTGCAGCATGCTTTTAGTGTAAAAATTCAAACGAGGCAAGCAGCATTTTTCAAAAACGCCCGAACCAAATAGTTAGGCGGTGTTTTAGAAAACGTAACTGCACTTATAAGCTGCCCCAAACAAGCCCTTAGTGAGTGCATATTAAATGAAGTAGGGATGAGAGTGTGAACTAACATTAAAATTTAATTTTTGGTTGTTGATTAATTTGATGATCAATTCCTGCAGAATTTCAATTGGCATCCGCCATGCAAGGGTTGCATATTTGATTATTTATACCATCTTCCTCAGCTTTATGTGTTTTGTTTGTTCTGACATACTGTAATAGTAAATTTGAAATCCTATAAAAAAATTTAAGGGCTAATGCTACTACCCATTTTTTTGAAGACGGAGTCTATCTTTGATGCTTGGTGTGCATGGAAAGCTTGCTTTTTTTTGGCCCTTCCTTGGATTTATTTCTGATACATTCTCTTTTTTGTGATGCCTAATAGAACATCCTGATGCAGCTTTAGTTAAAAGGTAGTATGTTGGATTCAAGCTTATCTTCAGATCTATTTTTACTTCTTTTATGATCCGTCTGTGTTTAGCAACATGGAAGCTTAAACGAAGGGCTTGTCTGAGATGAATTTTGTTTTTTGTATTTGTTAAGAAAAGTCTGTTTAGTTTGTTTTTTAATTGTTTTTATTTTTTGTTTCTAAAAACAAATTAACATATTTTTTAAAACGCCCAAAGTAACTATTAGGTTTTTTAAGTGTTTTATTAACATTATATCTTAATTAAACTAAGGGCTTGTCTGAGATGAATTTTATTTTTTTCTTTTGTATTTGTTAAAAAAAGTCTGTTTAGTTTGTTTTTTAATTGTTTTTATTTTTTGTTTCTAAAAACAAATTAACATATTTTTTTTAAACGCCTAAAGTAACTATTAGGTGTTTTAAGTGTTTTTATTAACAATCATATCTTAATTAAATATGTCAAACATGTTTATTTCAAATCAAAATATAAACAAAACAAAATGACTACAAAAAATTAAAAATAAAAAACAAGAGTGATCCCAAACAACCCCTAACTTTTCCTTTGGGCCCGCTTAACCATTGCATTAATAGTAAAATAGTTTGTCGAGTATATAACTTCATTGTGGCATTAAACCATTCGAGTACATGACTTCATTGTGGCATTAAACCATTTGACACTTTCTTCAAAATGCAGTGCTTTTTTTCAGCTTTACACCCGTGTTTATTTTAATAAAAGTCTTCGTTTCTTGTAGGTTGGTGAATGTGTTGGTATCTGGTGGAGACCAAACTTTGAAACAGTCATGTATCCTTATTGTCCTCCACACATCACCAAACCCAAGGTGATTAGAACATTCATCGCTTTGTTATTGTTATGTTTTCTTCATAAGCTTTTCCTGAGATTATTATTATTATTATTATTATTTTCAGGAGTGCAAGAAGCTTTTCATTGTTCACTTGTCCGAAAAAGAATATTTTGCCGTTCCAAAAAACTTAAAATTACTTGCTGTTCCATTATTCGAGCTTTATGATAACGTTCAGGTATGAATTCCACTATTCCTTGTTAGCGGGACTGTAATTTTACTTAAAAAAACTTGAGTTTTCTTGAAATGGCTTTACTCTTTATTTAGGAGTTCTTACATAAATTTGAAGTGAAATTTACGTGTCATGCTAGTATTCTATTCTTCATATTTATACTTTTAACCCCTATATTATCTTTTTATGTTGGCACTTGTTTTAATTTTTTTTTCAAAAGTACGAAGTAGTAATATGTTAGACCAACACCTATATTATTTTTCGGCGTGCTGAGCCTGTTAAATAATTTGAAGATTTATTTTAGGTACAATTCTAAGGGGGCATTTTAGTATTTTATTAGTTATTATGTGGTATAAATATGATTTAGGGTATGTTTGGGGTAGTTGCAGATTATTTATAATCTGCTTATAAGCAGATTATCCTGGCAATCTGATAATTTCCAGATTATCATGATAAACTAGCTTGTTGTTTAAGAGAGCTTATTCAGAACAGCTTATTTGCAGCTATTTCTGGATAAATGACTATTTCTACCCCAGTTTAGTAACGTTGTTTGCAACAGAACTGTCTGGACAAAATAATTGATAAAATAGAAGCCTCAAACCATTACAGATCAGTTTAGAAAAATAAGATGGTCTGTTTCAGTCCTCACTTTATTGTAAGTATCAAAAGTAATAAAATACAGAGAAAAACAATTACCACAACAATTAAAAATATTAAAATGTTTATTTAAAAACCCCGACGACGTAGTCCTCAGCTGCATTGCCCTCCTGGGAAACCTGCGTACCTCGATCACTGTCGGCAGTGGAATATGCTGGAATGTCGGCCCAACAAAAGAAACCACACCGCACTGAAACACCTCTACAACAACCGTAAAACTATCTCCCATAGCTGTGAGGCTGACGTGACATAAGAGAGCCTGTAGTATGTAGTAACACAATACAACTCGGGAGGTCCCTGAAATCCTAAAGTTCAGTTTGCTGTAGAGAAAAAAAAAGACAAATCATGAGTCCGATTAGAAAATTAATTTAAGTTTCAGATATCTACAAGAGAAATGAAAACCGTATCGAACAACAAAGCATAAAAAAAAAAATGTGAATGTGCCGTGTCAGACAACTAACTACACCAACTGAAGTGTTTGTCACTACGATGAAACAGTTGACTTTGAAAAAAGTGAGTTCTTGGTTGCTTTTAACCCACAAGGGACAATCGTTCTGGGATGCATGTGCCTATCACCAAGAAAGCCATCCAATAGATCCTCATATACTGAAAAGAGGAGAGGACCTAGGTTGTCTTCTTTAGAATTTCACATGTAAAACCAATAAGATATGATTATCCTGTGTCAGATATGCATATCACCAAAAAAGACCATCCACATAAAAACCCAAAATCTGATGCACCCAAAATAAGAGATATGTCAGTTGCTTTCATTAAGAATTCACATGCAACACTACATAATAACAACGAACCAGCCATCCAAAAGAACTCATAAGGTCATATTTTTTATCATTTATCACTGACTTAACACACCCACAAAAAAAGAGAAAAAAAACAAAACAAACAAAAAAAACAAAACAAACAAAGAAAAACAAATTGCAAACATGCCAGTCTTATATATTCAAAAGTATCAACGAATTAGACGAAATACATAATAAAATCATAAAATTCAAATTCACAATACAACGAAATACATAAAAAAAACATATAGTCCAATAAATAAAATAGAGTGAGTCAATCAGCGGCCATAGACTCCCTCAAAGCAGCCATTTCGGCTACACCATCGCCGTCTTGAGTTTCAAATTCAATCGACTCTATCTCATCCTCAGGTAACATATGTCAAACCATAATTTCTGAAGGTTCTGGAGAGACATGCATTAGATTGTCGTCAGTCATATTGAAGTCCGTATATAATTGATAGGGATGCCGTCGGATGAAGTTGTGAAGTGCCATAATGGCCACCACAATATGCATCTGTTTGGGAAATCGATAGGACGACATATCACGTAGGATGATCAATTTCTTCTTCCAAGCCCCAAATGTTCTTTCAATAACCCTACGTAAGGAGGAGTGACTTTGTTGAACATTTTTGTCTGTCCCGGGCGGTGTCACTTGCTCTCTCAAAGTCAGGAATATGGTATTTGGTGTTCAGATAGGGCTTCAGGTAGCTTATTTACATTGGATTTTCAGTATCAAAGAAATAATATTTTCCTGTTATGAAAGATACTATTAATGACAAATAATGCATATAAGTAATAGGGTTACACATCTAAACAAACCTGGAGGCAAGTGAGGGAAACACTGCGTTCTATTCCTGGTTGCATAGGCAAAAAGACGACTGTCATGTGCACTCCCTTTCGATCCCGCCATCACAAATGTAAATCACATACTGCCATGACATTTTGGGTAGTTCATCTACTCCGATCAATTTACGCGACCTTTTCGCGGCAGGGTAGTCAGGCATCAATGTGCGTACAGTCGATTGCCCTAGTGCAGTTCTGTTTAGCATCGTTAGAAACATTATATTCTGAAGTGAACGTAACTCACTGATAAAACTTACCTTGAAATATGGCTCGTAACGGGGATCATTGGCAATTTGTTTGAGTAGTATGGAACGATAGATCCTCTCACTTAATGATTTGCGACGCTAATCTAACAAGTGCTTATAGACATTTGAAGAATTATCGGCTAATTGTTTTTGAGAAATGCTGAAATCGCTTTATAGCTCCTCTAGCTGATTCGTTATGAGATATAATGTTTAATGTCATAGCTAACCCCTCCCTAGTTGTCTTCTAGGAGAATCTTGGAGGTCGTGGTTAATACATAACTTGTGAAGGAGATTCATAAAAATGAGTGCAGTCACAAAAGATGTTGCTGAACCTTATCAGATGTCCATCAAACATCTCACCCACCCATTTTTTCCCAACAAAGGAGTATGTTATTTGGTTTTCGACCAGTGGTGGAGCGGTAGTACTCCAACAACAATATCACAATAGATGCAGTCCATGTCATTCTTTTACGGCGCTCTTGCTGCCGATCCATCCTAAATAAAAATATTGTTACGATAAAATAAATTGTTGAAAAGTAGTGGCAGTATAATGAAATGATAGAAATATTAAGGACTACAAATACACAATTGAATTACATATACGTCGAAAACTTAATACAAATAAAACTAGTGACATCAACATATACAACAGTCATTCTTCAACCAAAACACGTAAATATTCAATTTGCAGTTCGGGCCGTAGCACCATGAATATTTGTCTGCTAGTCTGGTCCTCAAGTTTTTTTAGCACATTTTGCATAAATCTAAAGCTACAATACATTCTAAGATGGTGTTGTCAGGTGGAATAGCAGGTGACGGAGCTGCAAAAGCATCAATCAGTTTATCTATTGAGCTTTTCACGAAAATTTCCTTATCTTTTCTCCTCCTAGCAAGCCTGGGCCTCTTTGACAGGGAACTGGACTCCGCCATCTCTTTTGGTTATTACCAGGCCCTTATTCGTCATCTAGTATGCCTGTAAACCCAAACACACTTAGGTTGAATGCATGCTTTTCCGTCGTGACAACTCCCTTAAACATTATGTCTAGTTTTTCTTTGAACTTCGGCTCAATTCTGCATTGCTCCTTTAACATTGTATGGGAGGGAAAGGGGGGGGGGTTAGACGGGTTATTAGTTAAACCAGAAAAAATATGATAATAAACGAAATGATAGTATTATTATTACCTCTAATTTCTTAACCCACCATTCATTTGGAGTATTGATTGTTCGCTTAATGGGATCCCAACCCAACCCGATGGATCTACATTTCATCTCCTTCCATATTTTCACTGCTTATTCAATTGATTTTATTTGTTTTTGAATTTTAGTTTATTGTAATCCCTTTCCATCAACTCTTTAAAGCACTTCACAATATTTTGCCAAACGTCCTTGTTAAACTACGTGATTGGCCTTATTTTCGAGCTCAATTTCTTTAATTAAGAGATTGGAAAAAATGTTCATTACTTATCCCACATAGCTGACGGACCACTTTCGTTCGTCTTAGCCATATTGAAACTATAAATGAAGAATTTATAGCTAAAAAAGTAACTTAACATATAACATCTTGTTAAACCATTGTACAATGAGGATGAAATAATTCAAATTAAAAACTAAAAATCAGAGAAGAACGAAAAAAGATAAAAACTGAAAACATCTGCCTCATATATGTCTCGTATATGTCTGATATATGCCTCATGTATGCCTCATATATGGATAACGCCTCAATATACCCCCTCAGTATATGCCTCAGTATATTCCTCAACATATGCATTACGTATGGTTAAAGCCTCAACATATGCCTCACACATCCCTGATATATGGAAAAAGCCTCATATATGCCATTTATATGCCATATATATGCAGAAGTAGTAGAAAGTGTTGTATATGTATAAGAACTATTTACCAAAGCAGGCAAGTATTGAAACACCTAATAAAACATCACATTCAATATGTAAGCACATGCTTTTCATACACACCACTGAGGTAATGTTGCAAGAGTAATCAGTCAATAACTGAGGCAAACATATTAAGCAACAATCGCAAATAAAATGTACAATAAAACTAGTAACAACAGGTCAACGACGGGAAGATAAACACAATTGGTTAGTCATCATAAATCAACATCACCATTGTAAAGCGCACTTATATTTGTTCAGACTAAAGTTCACCAAAGAAACTTGTTTGGAGATAAGCCACGGGATGATAAGCATAAATTGCAAAAGAAGTTATGCCAGACATAGCACCCCAAAACCAATTGCAATCATGGCAAATATAGGTAGAATGATAATTGCAAACGAGACCAAAAAGCAACATGCAGGCAGATGAACCCATGGAGCAACACAGAAAGAGTTTATAATATCAAAGGCAAAGAACGCCTATACATGCAAGGGGATCTATGTACTGGAAAGACCAAGCGTGGGCCACGCACAAGCAAGCCAAGCAGATGAAATAAGAGGAGAAGATTGATTTCCTAATAGGATTGATGCAAGAAAAAGAACACCCGTAAAGCCTTTCAGAATTTGTCTGTTAGTCCAAACTATTTTAACTTGTCATAGGATATTTCTAAAAGCTTATATTGTAGTCCTTTTTACAATGAGAAGTCAACTCTGCCCCAGTCAAGCTTTGATGATCTTATCACTAGAACCTTCCTCAACTGGCCCAACAAAAACACACTCACTCCTTTCTCCTTTTAGAATCAGCTGAAGTGTTCCTCACCCAAAGAAAGCAATTAGCCAATAATTCAAAGTAGATGTAACTTAAAGTAACAACCAATAACTGAAACAAAGCAATCAACCAATAACCCAAAGTATATGTAACTGAAAGTAATCCATTAGTCCATCAACCAAACAAAACAATAATCCATTAGTCCATCCATTAGCTGTTTGTTCACTATTCGAATCATTTAACTAATTCATATCTAAAAAGATATGAACTTCATATCCAGTTTCTTATGAAAATAGTAGTGCTTATGATGGAATTGAAAAATATTAGTTCTTATGATGGAATTATTAAAGAACTTCATATCCAAAAAGTTAGAGAAACGGAAAAGGAAATTGTCATGGCACAACCAAAATCCATTTTTTCGAAAATGTTTTAAATAATGCTAATTGTTTTCGAAAGCAGCAAAATGCAGATTTCTCGAATACCATTTTTTCCTGCAGGTAACCCGGTTGGATGCTAAAGTAGCATTGACTCCTTCATGTCATAATAGTTAATCATATAAATAATTATAAGAGAGATCACAACTTAAATAAAAAAATAAAGGACTTGCTAATGCATGTTGATTACAACTAGAACTACCTCACAGTTAAAACTTTACCATAACACATCAACAAGCAACAAAATCATTAATTTATTTGATTAATTAAAATTGATCTAGAATGGTCTCCCATAAAATGAAGTGTAATTGAGAGTTCTGATAGAAGTTATTTGATGCATTTAACTGCATTCAACCAAACATACACCTACGACACAACACCAAACTGCATTCAACCAAACTGTGAATTCAACCAATCAATCATTTGTCAGCTTTCACTGTTAATATTCATCCCAATACTTCATTATAACTAATACTTCATTTTAACAGTTTATATTCAAGTTAAATAACATTTCTTAGTTAAAACAAAGTCTTTGAAGTTCGAAGTTAGATAATTTTTTTGAAGCATTCTCTCAGTTGCACAGACAGTAGGGTTCAGGAAAATCCAGTAGGAACAGGGTATTCAATAGGAAATAGCTTTTCCACCATGTAATCATGCATGCCATGCAGCGTTTCAAAGAAATTGAGTTCAGAACTTTTGTCCACGAACACAAAACAATAGTTGCTGAAACAAATTTCGCAGAGAAGGAAAAAAAATCCAAGATAACAAACATTGGAGAATACCTCTTAATCCATACATGGAAGAAGACCCGTGCAAAACCACAAGCCATAAGAGCGGTTACCTACGAAATTTATTTCAGTTCACCACCTACAACCACACAAAGTTCTTAGAGGGAACGGTTGCTAATAACCAGGCCACAGACGGAAATGGGAGAGGAGAAAGGTAGATGGGATCAAGGGGTGAGAACAGGGACGGGTATGGGAATTCGATTGCAAAGCTAGGGCAACGATGCGAGCACGAAGGCAGGATCGAGGGGCTCAGGAGTAATAAGCTGCGATGGAACGCGAAACGCGGGGTCAGGGGAGCGGCCGAAAAACCTTCGTGTTATAACATAAATGCGCACGCACACTCCTCGGCCGCCGACACCAACGCAGTAACCAAACGACCGTTCAGTGATTTAAAAATGCCGAACGTCCAAATAAGCTGCGCCAAACGGACCCTTATTAGCTCATCAAATAAATTGCTTGTCACTTGGATGATAGTTTACCAATTGATCATATAAGTAGCCTTACTATATTATTTGTTACTGGAGTGGGTTTTTGGTATAAACAGAATTCGATATCACATATTCAAATATAACAAGAAGCTACCATAATTTATATAAAACCCTTTTTAATATATTTCAAATGCCCAATTTACTGCTTTGCTAGCATTGCAGCCCCCTTGCATTTTGACTCCTAAGGAGTTCGTGTTATTTTGCTTTTCATTGTAATCTTAAATTAGAGGTGCTTTGTGATGTGTGATAGTAAGCATCAATGCAAATAGTTACCTTCAAGTAGTTGTGATGATGCACGACTCAATGAGAATTGGAAGAGAACCAATGAGGGAGAGTAGAGAAAAGGATAAGGAAGTTAGATAAATGATTAAAAAGAAAAAGACCATTAATAGGGATGAGTTGGGAAGTAAAATTTCTCGACAGGGGAGACCTTATGAAAATTTAAATGTCCATTCATCATTTAATAATTTCTATTACAAGGCATTCCTTTTATAGGATCAGAAACATACTGTATATATATATCTGTCGGCCGCTTAAGAGGAGGGCTGGGCTTGAGTATTTAATTTAATATATATATATATATATATGTATTGATTTTTGAAAATAAAGTTTTAAGTTTTAAAATATGAGAATGAGAAGGACGGATCTCATTCGTTAAGTAGTTTGGATGAACGAGCGTAATATCGCGAGTAACGCATTTATTCGAAGAATAGACACACTACTCGAACGATATCGCTCGATCGAATAAGCCACAAAATTCGTGACGTCAGTTACAGTGCAGCGAACGCTTTATGTGGATCGACGAATTCTCTATTTAATATAAAAGAATTAAATAAGGTTTATATTATACGGGGTCTTTAAAACTCACTATATGAAGCGAGCCTCATAGTTAATTACCCATCGAACGACCGAAGTCACTGAGAGAACTCTCGATTTAGATCGCGGGTTTCTATCTTCATGAATTCGAAGGTAGGGTTTTCGACGAAATGAGGTAGTAGGAAATCGAATAGGTGAAAGGCGCAGGAGGAACAGGTTATTTGCGGAGTCGAAAGAAAGAAGGGTAGAGGATGTCGCGAGATCTCGAGGAAGACCTCGATAACGTCCGAGTATCATCTATGGTTGGGGCTTTAAATTTTGGAAAGGGATTTATTTTAATTTCAATCATGCAAATTAATTATAGGAATTACGTTTGCGTAATGTCCGATTATGCAAACTACACCGAAAGATATGAGAGCTTACGTCGTATCGGACGATAACCTCGGAAACCTAGCAGTTAGGGGCTTATATCGCACGACGAGGCGGTGCAAAGCACTAAAAGAAAAGGTGAGGGTTTATGTCGCGGCTGGGCGGACTACTCGAAATCACAAGGCTTGTTATTTAAGCTAAGAAGGGGTTTTGTGATGTCGACACGAGGTTTCTTGAAGAAGATGGCCGTCTCTGCCGCGTGCTCCGAAGCTCCGCGTCGTAGCGGGAATCGCGAGTTTAGGTTTAAAGTCTTAAGTTAAAGTGAGCGTACGAGTTGTTTATTTCGTTTTTATTATCGTTTTATTCATGACGATGAGTGTGTCTGTGATGTGAGTGTATGACGAAGTAAAGAGGAGCGTACTGTATAGTAAACTAAACGATGAGCATCTTATGCTTTAAACGGGAGACGTGCTAAAATAACATGCTTAAGTAGGAGAAAGTACGGGAAAGATAAAACGTGCTAGCAAAGAGTATGTATATCGAAAGTAAACGTACGACTCAGTACGAGAGATAATGTCTAAAAGTAAGCGAAAGTAGACGGACTAGTATCATATGAGCATATGCTGAAAAGTAAAGCGATAAATAAAGTGAAAAGAGCGTATCACGGAGAGTCACGTATGCTTCGCTCATCCATGCGCAACCGTTATTCACTTGTTTATTATCATTTTCGTATTTTTTTATTTACTGCCGTGAGAAGAGTCATTAGCGCGGAAAAAACAAGAGTACAAGTAGTGGGCGAAACACCGGCTCGAACGAGAGTACTTACAGTGACGTACGAAAGTAGAAAGTACGAAAACCGACGAGTAAAACAAAAGAAAAATGACGGGGAGCGACTAAAATCATGAGGGAAAACCGGAAAATCGAGAAAGAAGAAAAAGAACGTCCGTAGGAAACTCAGAAAAGATCGCGAACGAACAACAAAACAAAATCGCGAAAACCGCGAAGAACCATGAAGAAACTCACACGAGATGCGCTAAACTGCACAATGAACCAGTAAGAAAGTTCACATGAGGCATCTGGAAAAGAAAGACCCGTAAACGCAGTGGTGTTTCGGACTCAGAAGCTGTGCTAATATCCAGACTTGAGTGCTTACTCTGGGACAGACTTTCTAGCGAAGGCGATCTAGTCCGACTCGAATGCAATAACCATGGACCTTTATAAATTTTCATACATTTCGTTTTTGGTTTGCATGCGAGTGAAAAGCATCGTAGGTAAGTAAGTACTGTAGTAGTGGAGACGGTTTTATATTTTTGAACATATGTATTTTTTTGTTTTAAAGTATTTTAGTCATGAGGTTGATTATCCAATGTAGGACTGTGACTTCTGAACATCATCAAGGTATTAAGAACCCCAAGACGAGGCGAACGGTTCGTGGTTCTCGCTCTACTCTCTACAGAGTCTACGAGTCGGGCTGTACCGTTACTATGATTCTCGTAATTTTTCTTTTGCGGTCTCGTCGATGTCCTCACCGCACTTACACGTACTTGCGATGACGTCTACATATAACCCAGGGGTTATATGTGCGCACCTACACGTCCACTGTAGCGTGTGTGCTTTGAGCGAAAACAAGGTGAAAACTAGGGACGAGAGGTCGAGGAAAGAAAGAGGAAAGCGGTTCACCTAGCACGAAATTCGTAAAAGAAAGTGAGCCGATTTCCGACGATTGAAAACAAGTAAATTGACTACGAACTCCCGGCCAGTCCTCACAGTCACTAAAAAGGACTGAAGGCACCACGACGCTCCTCGGAGAGGATGGAGGACTAGACCCTACGAACACACTCCTTTTCCCGAACAAAGATCGTAAAATCGAGAAAAACATAAAGAGAAAGAAGCGCTCGGGTCACTAGACTCTGGGACTACTACAGCCCGAGGGTCTTGTCACGAAATTCCAAGACTTCACGATTTTTAAATTCAAAATCCAACTTCCATTTCATGCCACGAGATCGAGACGCAGGCAATCTTGTGAAACAAAGACCCACATATATCAATATCGATTTATCAGGCTGATTGCCTAACCTCAATGCTCACATTTTTTTTTTAATCGAAGCCTCGACATTTAACTTTCAAGCATCGATTGAAGCAAATAAGAGATGCTCTTAAATTCTTCCAAACCAATTTCATAAGTAAATGTAGCAGAGGCAGAAAATAACATCACCGTATCCACCAAGGCTCTCGGCAGGGACAAGCACGACAGCGGGAGGCCTACGACAAAGTCACGACAGGGAGGCAGTAAAGCCCCCGACAGACTCAAACTACCACTATAAAGCTCGACGACCAAGAGCCAACAAAAAGAGAGGAAGGTAGAGTCCCCCATGATTCATCACACCACAAATGAGGTTCACGACGAGGCCCCCAGCACCCATTCATATCACTTCCAACTCACCACAAAACCAAAACCCGAGCCCCCAAGCAAACTCCGAATGCGGTGCAATGAGCCATCTATACTGAATTCGAATTCATCACGAATAAATAAGAATAAATCACTTCAAGTAACCAAGCAATTCGGCCACTTGTACTTAAACAAAGCACTAAAACCAAGGTTGCACCAGGGGAGGCATAGTGAGCAATAGCGAGAATACCAAAAGAAACGAGCCCCCATTTCGAAGTGCGATGGGGCTAGGCTGCTGAGCAACAAAGCACAAAAGCAGAGCCTCTCATGTGCGATGGGGCTAGGCAATAGAAACACAAAACCGAGCAACGAGCAGGGCTTGAAACAGCCTCAAAACCGAGAGAAAAAACAAGGCTCAAAATAGCCCAGAATACAGGGGTTAAAACCGGGAAAACAAAGCCAACAAAAACAGCTCCCAAAGCTCTTTTTAAACGAAATAAAATTTACTTTCAAACAAGATCATAACGAGCCAAGATAAGGCTTGAAATTTCAGCTAAACATGAAGCCTAAATAAGCATTTCCATATATCCAACATATCCCAACATAGAGCTTCGATGTATTTCCAATGCAAGTAAGCACGAGGCTCCTCCCTAAATCAATTCAAGCTTTCCTAACATGCTTTTCCTTTCTTTTTTTTTTTTTTGAATAAAGAAGAAATGAAAGGAACAAAAAGAGTAAGCTCCACATGCATATAGATTAAATAAACCATTTCATGCCCCACATTAGGTTAGAATGAGTAAAGAAGAGAAGGGAGCAACCACATGCCATTTTAACTATGCAACCATGTCCATCTTAAGGAGAGAAACACATATATAGCCTCAAGTATAGAAATCTGAACTAAAGAAATTCATACCTCAGTGTTTGTCCAAGCAAAACACACCAAAAATCCGATGGCAGGGACTGAACGGCGCAAACCGGGCCAAAACCGAGCAGCCAAGTCCCAAGAAATTCAGGGAGCAAAGCCAATAGCACCCCTACCTCACTCAAACTAAGCTCAGGGAGAACCGTGAGTAGCAGAGAAGAAGAAGAGTGAAGAGAGGGAGAGAAAGACAATGGCAGCACCCTAAAACAGCCAACCCTAACAACCAACCCCGGACCACTCCTCAAAATGAGGCTTATATAGCCGGCTCAAGAAGAAGAAGGAACCACACCTACACGGAGCCTCGACAAGAATAAGAAGAGGCGGGAGAAGGTGGCGACAAAAGTCGCTGAAAAGGGGGCGACAGGGAGCGAGAGTGGCGGCAGAGAAAGCCGAAAGCACCTGCCACGGGCAGAGGGCCAGGGGAAGTGGCGAGATCGTAGGGACCATGATCGAAGCCCGCGCGAGAAGAGAAAAAGAAAGGCGACAGGGAGGAAGGCTCGGGACCGAGAGAAGAGAAAAAGAAAGGCGAGAGGCCTCCGGGTGAAAAAATGGGTTTAGGGTTTAAAATGGGGATTTTAAAAGAAAATAAAATTTATTTTAATAAAATAACGGTAAATTTCGCGTCACGAGCCCGTGTTCGAAAACACAGCAAGTTATACGTCCTTTCCTAGCAAATTCGACGTTCCGGACGCAACGACGCAGTCCGTTTCGCGATTCGAGGTCGTTCGGAGAACCTCGTCACCGACCGAGTCGAAAGTACGTCAAGTCGGCCTCGTCGAAGTCCCGACCCGATCTCGATCCGTTGCGGAGACTTCGAAGCACGTCGGCGCTGGCTCGAGGAACTATGTCGCGGTGGTGCGGAAAATGTGCACGGAGGCTATCCTAAGGTCCAGGTGGTCCTATAGGAACTCGATTTGGAGTCCTAACGCCAATTCCAACCTACTGCACTGTGAGCTAGCAGGTCAAGAATTTCGTCCGGATTCCAAAAGAGTGTCGAGCGTTTCAAGCATTCTAAAACGAGGTAGGCCCATTGCTAAGACTCTAAGATCGTCGGGGAAGCTCCTAAAGCTAGAACCCTAAATCCTAGGAGGAAAGCTAGACCTCGACAAGAGCGAGGTCAACAATATCCATTCATCATTTAATAATTTCTATTACAAGGCATTCCTTTTATAGGCTTTGAAACTTACCACACGCGCGCACACACGCACACACCACACACACACACATATATCCATTCATCATTTAATAATATCTTTTTTTTACAAGTTCCGAACCCACTTAGTGGGATAAATGCTTGTTGTTGTTGTTGTCTGTTTTCTTTACAAGTTATTTTAAATTACAAATTTCATGTTTTCTTAATTTTTTAATCGTTTGTTGTATTTGATCATTTTTATTTTTTAGTTGATTTAAGATGATCTAAGATAATTTATAACACGTAATTAGAGAAAGTTAATTGTTTAATAATTATAATGAATTTTTTTAATACTTGAGTTTCAGTATTTATTTTCTAAAGACAACTAATTCTATATTTTTTATATTAATACTGGATATGGCTGAAGGATAAGTGGAACTAATCGATTAATCTTGATTAATTTCCATATTCTAGTTATCATATTGTTTTATATTTTCTAGAAATTCTTTAACAAACTAATTAGCAAAGGGAATGATAGCTTTTCCATTTTGATTTCCTTCAGTCCTTGCTATAAAATATGAATTTGAAAATTATTCTCTTTCATTTTCTTTTAAATTATTTTATACCATCTCTAAAGTCAGAATATTTAGGAGATAAATAATTATGGATTACAATGACACGGGCTATACTTCTTATTTCATAATTTATTTAAAACTAAAATTGATTTTTGAAGAGGAAGGAGAGGAATGATGTCTCATCGAATGTAAAATTTGATGTGCATTTAATTGTACATTAGTTATAGGTTCATTAATTATATCTTCATTTACCCTTCTTCCGAATATTGATGTAGAAGAGGAGAGATTAGAAATTGAAGGTAAATATATTCTAGCTAAAGATATTGATCGCATAGGATTGAATGGAACTTCAATTTCTCCTTCGATATTTTTAAATAATTTGATCTATTTCTTTATTTATAATTGGTTTAGGATTAACTCCTGAAGGTAGCATCTAAGGGACATGAAAAGTCACTTCACTTCATTTGATAATTCTATTTCTCGCTATATTAGAAGCAAGTAAATTAGTTTCTATTAAAGTAGTCTGATCTGTAGATTGAGCTATTTTTTATATTGGAGCATAATGTACACATTATTTTAAAATGAGTTCTATATATTAATGCGATTGTTTCTGAATCTAACAAAAATCATAATCATGCATCTGAACTTATAACTGGCTACTTCATATAAATTTATATCTATTAAAGATAAACTGAATTTTGGATACATATTAAAATAAACTAGACCATGACAAAAACTTGTTTCTAAAATTTTCATTAAAGATTGAGCCCAGTTTAGACATCTTCCATCTCTTAAGCAAAGTAAGATAGAAGTATTTAATCCTCGCTAGTTGAATTAATCTTAAATGAATATATTTGTAATCTTGTAAATAAGTGTTTAAATCTTCTCTAGATGATAACGTTATGACCTTTGTTGTGTTATCGATCTACAAATTTAATAGACTATTTCCTTTAAAATTAAATGTTCCAAACTATTTTTGGAATTATTTATTTATTAAAATTTTATTCATTAAGAGGATATTCAGTAACTTCTCCATTTTTTTTATTTTATAGAAAATGAGGTAAATAAATAGAATTAAAAGTGAATTAGAGGCCATGAGAAAACATAAGGGTCTCATAAGCATAAATGTAAGATAAATTTAAATGAGCACAAACAACACCTTAGTTGGAAATTTATTTAACCTGTGCAGTACGAGGCATCGTTACACCGGACAGTTGAGTTATTATTTTAACCTCCTTCGAATCAATAGCCCCGCGCTATCGGGTTTTCTTGAAATATGCAAACCCAGTATACGTTTTTATAAAAATTTTAATTTTTTAAGATAGCATCCAGGCATACACATCCACACAATATAATGAATTAAGAACAACTGGCAAGCCATCCCAAAATTTTAAATTTTTTTTAAGAAATTTACAAATTCTATCTTATTTTCTACTAAAGTATTTAAAGGGTTAATTAATTTATCATTGCAACAACAAAACCTTAATCCCACTAGCCCAAGTCTTCCTAGGTCTACCTCTGCCTTTCTTAACATAAGTCGAATCTAAACCATCTACTCTGTTAATCGGATCATCAGATGGTCCACGTTTAATTTGGCCAAACCATCTAAGGTGATTCTCTCTAATTGTCTGTCACTGTCATTTCACATTTTGTCTCTAAGTGAAAAGCCACTCATCCACCTAATTATTCTCATCTCGACAACACTTAGTATTATGCTTCTCTTTTAAAGGCAAACATTCAACACCTTAGAGCATTGCAGGTCTTACCACCCTCTTATAAAATTTTCTTTTCAGTCGAAGCGACACTTTTCTATCACACAATAGGCCCAAAGCATTTCTCCACTTCAACCAACCAACTTGAATTCTACTATTAACCTCCCCATCGCTTTGAACATTAGACCCGAGATATCTAAATCGTTCACACCTTTTAATAATTTGCTCACCCAAAGTTACACTTCTGTCACTAGAGCTACAATTACTAAAATCACATTCCATGTATTCAATTTTAGTTCTAATCAAACGAAGGCTTTTGTAGACCTCCATAATTCAAGTTTATCCTGAGCTTTTTCTCTCGTCTTATCCACGAGAAGGATATCATCAGCAAAAAAACATACACCAAGGTACATCCTCTTGTAAATGTCCAGTAAGACCACCCATAAATAAAGCAAAAAGATATGGGCTTAAAGCCAATTCCTGATGTAAACCAATAAAAATATGAAAATATTTGGTCAATCCTCCTTTAGTTCGAACACAAGTAACACCTATAGTATACATATCTTTAATGACTGAATATAAGTCATATCAACACATTTCTTCTCGAGGACTCTTCAAAGGATATCTCTTGGAACTTTATCATAAGCTTTTTCTAAATCAATACAAATCAAATGTAGACCCTCCTTATTATCTCTGTACTTCTCGATCAAACCACTCAATAAATGTATAGCTTCTATAGTAGACCTGCTCGGCAGAAATCCAAATTGATTATGATAAATCTTGGTAATGCGTCTTAACCTATGTTCAATTACCCTCTCCCATAATTTAAATGTATTACACATCAATTTAATTCCTCTATAATTTGCACACTGTCGTGCATCTCTATTATTCTTAAAAATAGGGACTAAAATACTCTTCTTCCACTCCTCAGGCATCTTTCTAGTTTTTAAAATAATATTAAAAATTTTAGTAAGTCTAGAAACTCCCAAATCTCCTAAATATTTCATCACATCAGTTGGGATATTATCAGGTCCTACAGACTTTCTACCCTTAGTTTTCTTTAAAGCCCCATCAACTTCTTTTTTACTATTGTGACGGTAAAATGAAATGGTTTATTATGATTAATGATATTAAGATCACTAAGGTCGATCGTATTTCATAAACTTTATTAAAAACTTTTCAAAATAACTCACCCACCTATATTGAATATCATTTTCTAATAAAAATACATTTTGATTTTTCTCTTTAATATATTTTACTTGAGTTAAATTTTTACTTTTTTTTTTTGTTTGACTAGTTTATATATATATATTTTCATCATCCTTAGTATCTTATATGTTATAAAAACCACTAAAAACAAAATTTTTAGCGTGACAGATTGTTCTTTTAAACTCCTTGCAGACAGTTTTATATCTTTCCCAGTTCTTTAAGCTTTTACATTTAAACCAATTTTTATAACATAACTTCTTATATTTTATCTTTTCTTGCACATTATTATTTCGCCACAAACTATTTTTATTTATAGAAACTTTTTAATTTGATTTTTCAAGTACTTCTTTGCCATTTGTTTAATAGTATTTGTTACTTTTTCCAGATAACATTTATTCTTCAAGAACATCTTGAATTTTACTCATAAAAAAATTTTAATTTATATCTTTTAGATGCCCCATCTAATTCTATGATGATCATAGTATTTTTGACTTTAAATATGGTTATTGAGAAATTCAAATAAAAGAACAAGATCGCTATAAATTGTCTTTACTATTCCTTTGGCCATTATGAATGGAATGTAGTGCCATCTGGACTTAAAAATGCACTCTCTGAATTTTAAAATATTTTGAACATTTTTAATTTTTATTCTGAATTTATTATTGTTTACAGTGAGGTCTTAATTTTCTCCGACACTATTGAACAACACAATAAACATTTGAATATTTTTAAATTAGTTGCTATGAAAAATGAACTTGTTATTTCAACACTTAAAATTAAAATATTTCAAACTAAAATTAGATTCTTAGGACATTATATTTCAAATTCTTTTATAGTTCATATTAATCAAAGTATATAATTTGCTGATAAATTATAGTTCATATTAATCAAAGTATATAATTTGCTGATAAATTTTCTGATATAATTAGTGATAAAAAAACAACTTAAATTTTAGAGCTTTAAATTATATTTTTATATTTGTAAAAAAACTTGATTTACATGCAATACCTCTTTTTAATAAACTTAAGAAAAATCCTCTAACTTGGTCTCGTATAAAAAATTAAAGCAAAAAATTAATGTAAAATCCCCTAGCTTGGTGGAATCTTAAAGCAAAAATTAATATCTTCCTCCAAGAAAGAGCTCGTTAGTTTCTCCACATGACGATAGAACTTGACTCAATCAAAATATTCTACTATTAAATTAAAAATGTTTGTTATAGTCAATCTATTTTTAAATTTTAAGTTGATTTATTAAATACTAAATTCTTACTACGTATAGATTGTAGTAAAAGAAAATCTATTATTTTTAAAAATGTTAAAATTTTGTTTCTATACAAATCTTTGCAACCGGACAATACAACTATCTGTCTTCGACTTTGATATTGAATATATTAAGGGAGATACTAACTCCCTCCTTGATTTTCTTGTGAATTTTTGCAGTGATTCTCAGGGGCGAATCACCCCCAGGGGTCCCCATGAACCCATCTACTTGAGTTGAATTTTTTTCCAGGGTAAGGGAAGAGGCCGTGGTAGCAATCATCCCCACATAAATTTTACTAATATCTTTATGGTGGTCAAAACACTCCCTCTCAGTCTTTTTCCTCTGCTGATTCAAAATCACCATTTAAATCTTATTATGAAATCTTAGAATCCGATTTTGAATCTTCAATACTAAAATTGCTCTCATATTCTAGTTTTTAGTGGTGATGATTATCATCTTACTTCTCCATGAGCAATCCTTGAAAGATATATTGGTTCTAATCATTTCTCTTAGAAATGCTTTT
Source organism: Papilionanthe hookeriana x Papilionanthe teres (assembly GCA_022702705.1). Lineage (NCBI taxonomy): Eukaryota > Viridiplantae > Streptophyta > Magnoliopsida > Asparagales > Orchidaceae > Papilionanthe > Papilionanthe hookeriana x Papilionanthe teres. The sequence goes on from CM040428.1 coordinate 30,711,492, forward strand.
TTTATTGAAACATGTATGGATATTTTTTTTCCTCAAATAAAACAAATTATTCTATATATATATTTTTAGAAAAGCCCAAGGGCTAATATATTAAACCAAAAACTGATTACAAATAGGTTGGATGAAAGGGCCCAAGTTGGCACCCTAACCACCCGACATACAACACACATATGAAATACATGTATACTCTGTTGATTCAAAATCACCATTTAAATCTTATTATGAAATCTTAGAATCCGATTTTGAATCTTCAATACTAAAATTGCTCTCATATTCTAGTTTTTAGTGGTGATGATTATCATCTTACTTCTCCATGAGCAATCCTTGAAAGATATGTTGGTTCTAATCATTTCTCTCAGAAATGCTTTTTTTATTGAAACATGTATGGATATTTTTTTTTCTCAAATAAAACAAATTATTCTATATATATATTTTTAGAAAAGCCCAAGGGCTAATATGTTAAACCAAAAAATGATTAAAAATAGGTTGGATGAAAGGGCCCGAGTTGGCACCCTAACCACCCGACATACAACACACATATGAAATACATGTATACTCAAAAGAAAGTTAAAATATAGATAAATGCTAAGTCAAAAGTCTGCCAACGCTCAAATATTCAGGCAGCTTGAGAATGTATCAATTTAGCTTTGTCTCTGTTTCTGGTTACAGGACGAGAGCCAGCTAACAAATTGTTAAGTTTACTACCATTGCCCGAATCAACCAGTGTATCATCCATTAGGTTTGGTAGTAAGCCTCAATTCTTCTCCTTCCTCCTGAATGTGTAAACCTGTCATTCCTCATCCGAATTCTGGCTCATCTGATTAGTGGATTGGTCTAAAGTTTGCACGGTGTAGATTGTTGAACATTGACAGCTTCCACTTGCTGTACCGGCAGATCTTTTATGGGATCAAGGGAGCACTCTTCTGGTTCTTGGCATGTAAGTGAGCCTTCTTCAATAGCAATGAGCGGCATCGACTCGTTTGGGTGAACATTTGGGAGAACCAAATGGGAGAGAATATGAATCTCAGCTTGGTGGCTTAGAGGTTGGTTGTCATCAGGATTACTGGGAGCAGGTTCAGGCTCTTGGGGAGCACAAGCAGTATTAGCATGTTCCACCTTTTGACTATTGGGTTTAAATTGTGGGTGTAATCTGAAACATTTCTCTTGCGTGTGCCCAGTGATTGCAGTAGTAAGGTTGTTGTTACATAATGATTTGTTGCCAATAACCATTGTGAGAAGTGCGGCCTAAACTTGTTCTACATCTTATAGTGTAATATCCATTTCTATCAAAATTCTTGCAGTAGAAGGCCTTGACAAATTAACTGTAGGTATGTCTAACTGCATTGGTTTTCCAAGGATAGTCCCAATAGTATATAAGACAGGATGATCGAAAAATTGAAGCTTGAGTCCAGGTAATGATAACCAAATAGGCGCAATGGGAGGTTCTTGATTGTGATCAAAGTTAGGGGTTCATTTAAGCATTTTCATATGTTTGCCCTCGATTATGATGAATTTCTTTGAGAATATCCTTGTATAGTCTTCTTCTATGCTCAGCTGTATCATAACATGTTTTTCGTAAAAAAAACCCACCTGCCAAGCCCCAACTAGTTTGAAAGCTTCAATAACCTTTATGATAATCTCCATCTTAGGGTGACCTAATTGGAACTTTCCAATTAGTCTAAATTAGTATTTTTTTTCAAGGGATGAAATTTCAGCTTTAGAAAAAAAGATTACTGGTTTGGCTGCCTTTTTCCCTACTTTTTGGATGAGATTGCAATCTCCATGTCTTGCAAAAGAATCATGGTACATCTGCAAAAATACCAAACTATCTCCGAGGTGGAAAGGGGCGTTGCGTTTGTAAACCATTGTAGCATAGGAGGGTTTGCCCTGGGAAGTGATAGCTACCATGAAGACAGGAACTCAAGGCACCACAAATTGAGTGGAGCAGCGGACAAAAATCTGGCGCAGCTGTCGAGTAGACAACAATCGACGAAGAGCCAGACGAACGAAAGCCTGCAGGGTGAAGCGCTGTAGAAGACACACGAACACAATAAAGCAGAAGAACACAAAGCACCAGAGACAATGCGAGCTCTTCTGCTAGACGAAGAAGATAATAGGAAATCAGTACGATGCGAGAAAATTTCGAAGCACCGCAGACAGACAACGCGGGCTCTTCCGCTAGACAAAGCCAACGACAAAGACGAAACAATTTGAATCAGTACGACGCGAAAAATCGTCGCTAGAGTTCGCCATGAGGCTAAACCCTAGTACAGCGGAGACGACGACGCATCATATATATATATATATATATATAACAAATTATTCTATATATGTGTGTGTGTGTGCGTGCGTACATGCGTTCGTGCCATAACATGATACTAAATTTTTTTTTCTTTTTACATATAGTGTAATTGCAACCAATTGTGAGACAATGATGCATGTATGGCAAGGGGGAATTGCACGATATTGGGGTCGTTTGACGCAGCTTATTCTTAGCTCCGGTGTTTTGAAAACGCATCCAATGCGTTTGGTTGGAGCATTTGACGGGCATATCGCGATATGCGCGATTCATATTGTATTAAACGCCGACCGCGGGTTCCATTCTGTGGCCCAATGTTTCGAGTTAAAACTTATGTACCCGCCATCGTTGTCGCGTGTCTTCGATCCTCTCCTCCGCCCTCATCCTGTAGCTTCATTGTGTGCCTCTCTCTCGTGCCTGATGCGTCTCTCTTGACTGTGTTGCCTTTCTCCTTCTCTTCCCCTCTGCGATCCGTGTTGTGGTGCTTTGTAAGCACTTTTCGTAGTTGCAGTTGCGATCCATAACAATGTTGCCTTTGTTTTAGTGATTTTCGATGGAATGACTTTTCTGCGCGTAGTATCATGTTTACTGTGGAGAACTGCGAAGGAATGATTTTTACCTGTGATTTTTTTGCTGTTTCTGTTTTTCTGTGGGAATGTCGAAGGTATGAAGTTTTTCTATGGAATGGTTTCTTATGTGATTTTTTGACTCTCCCTTTCTCCGTGAGAATTTTGAAGGCATGGAAAATTGGAAGGCATGGCTTATTTCTCTTTTTTTTTTTGCTTTCTCTTTCTCTTTTTCTTTGTGAGAATTGCAAAGGCATGGAAAATTGGAAGGCATGATGAAGTTTTTTTTTGTTTAGCTTTGATTATATTTGAAAATACTCGATGGAATGACCTGTAATTATCGAATTATGCTGTAATTTGGGTGGTCTACCCGTGACTGGGTTGTCTGGTCTGTTGGAGTTTTTATGCTTTCTTTTGGCTGGTCTGTTGGAATTAATGCTTTCTTTTGTGATAGTTGCTAAACTTGTGACACTTGAATTCATGGAAGTTGTAGCTCTTTCTACGTAGGGTGTTGGTACTGGTTTGAATCTCTACTGTAGTGTGGCTCTCTCTATTGTAGGGTGTTTGTGTTGGTGGTTAGGTGCTAGTGATGGTGGTTGGGCTTGGGCGTGTGTCTCTCTCTACTGTTTAGTGTTGGTGGTAGTGGTTGGGTGTTGGTGATGGTGGTTGGACTTGGGTGTATCTCTCTGCTGTAGGATTTTCCCTTGTATCTTTCAAGGAAGATGAGTTCCAGGATTTCAGGGACCTCCGACGTGTGCTCTGCCACTGTGGACTGCAGACTTCCTTACTGATGTCACGTCAGACACAGCTACGAGAGACAATTCTATAGTTGAACGCGGAGCGTCACTGAGAGGTGTGCCTTCTTCCGGTTGGTGGATAGTCTGACCACTGTCGATAGTGATCGGGGTTGGATGGTATCCATAGAGGACACCGTAGCTCGCGACATACGCAATCTCGATATTAAAATTAATATTATCATAATTTTAATTGTCATTTTAATAATTGTTTTAATCAATCTTGATACTCAGGTATTGGTTTTTTGCTTCTATAGTATCAAATATATTGTCAATGCAGTTCTGTTGCAAACAATATTACTTAACAGGGACAATGATCATTTAGTCACAAACAACTACAAATCAATCGTTTTCGACAGTACGTTCTAAACGACCAGACCAAGTTTATCCGGATAAGCGGCTGATTATCAACTTATCAGGATAAGCTGCTTATGAGCAGATTATTCAATAAGCTGCAACTGCCCCCAAACTGACCCATAGAGTGCAGTAGATAGACTAAAGTGATTTTGATTAGAGCAAGCACACTTTTGTATGGAAACCAGCGGGTTTAGGATGTCGGGTCATGAAGGATGAGCAGTTTGATCAAAGCGATTATTGATCAAGTGCAAGTTTTGTTTGCTGGATAAAGAATAAAATGAATGATTTGTAAGGGTTTTTATGTTGAAGCGACGTGAAGCAATCTTGGTGATGGAGGAGGTGGGGAAGGGAGCTGTGTGGGGGGATCTTGATTGGTGTAGAAGGGACAAATGTTATATGATGTTCACTTGTGAGGATGGGTGATTTTGAAGTAGGCGATAAGCTTGCAAGCAGTGTATCCTTCTAGGAGGAAATGACAAATGATATGGCCGATAAGTGTTGGTGCTGGCAAGATTGAACTTGATGACAATAGTGGAATGGGAGTCTGTGACCAAGACGAATGAGATAGAATGGATTTTTGAATATGCAGTAGGAGATTGTGAGTGTTGGAGAGAATGTTGGTGCAGGAGATGACGTGGGGTATTGGAGCTCAAGGATGGTCTGGCACTGATGATGACATGTAAAGTATCCTCAAGGATGGATAGGCTGAGGTTTGCATTGTGCTCAACATGGTTAAAGGCATATTTGAAGATCTTGCAGTCAGAGAGAACTAGGCATGGAAGAAGAGGTGAAGGAAGTTAATTCCACTGATGGCATGATTAATTTTCTCGGTATTGATAATGCTGAAGAATTTTTTTGTAAATACAGGGATATGACCCGTTATAATAGTCAAGAGGGAGCTTCATATTTGAGATACCGAAGAGAAGGGCAAGGGGGCATTGGAAGAGATGGGGCCACAGTGCAGTAAAGGTGGTGGCCTGCTTCCTTCAGGTGAGGAGGGGAAGATAGGAAGCTGATGGAGTGGTTTGTTAGAGAAGGTTGGTGTCCTCTATGTTATGGAATTGTTAAGTTAGAAAAAGGATGAGGGAAGGTGGTGATTTTGATGTATTAAGAAGTTTTAATTTATATGGCATAAAGTTTGTCTTGGGGTTTAGGGAAATATGAATTGAACTGGATTGATGCCAATTTGATGATGGGTCTTTGATAATAATCTCCAATTCTTTGATTTCTCCCTAAGTTTTTTTCATTTGCAAGGCTAGATTAAGGGTCTGTTTAGTTCGGCTGCACTTTTCGATCATGATCGTAATTCGCATTACATGTGAAGCATAGCATGGATAGTTCTGTTACGTCCGTTTAGTTGCAGTAATGTGAATATAGTTGCGTGGCGTTTTTTGTAAAAATGACCATATCGCCCTCGTCTCGTTAAAACTCGTTTGAAATTTATGTTTGTAAGTTTAATGAATACATAAAAATTGAAAAAAATTATGTTTTATTTATTCAAAGGAAAGTACTTGATTTTTATATATCTATATATTTTAAAAGTATGAAAAGATGTGTTTACATATATTTATGGTGGATATTTTGAAGTTTTATTTATTTGTAAACATATATATATTTAAAATCTATTATTTTTGAAGTATATTTTGAAGTTTTATTTATTTGTAAAAATTTTAAAAGTATGAAAATATGTTTTGACATATATTTATAGTGGATATTTTGAAAACATATGTTTATAAATTGATTTTGTAAAATGTTATTTACACAAGTATTAAAAATTTTTGAGTTTTGAATCATCTAATTGCAAAAGATTTGAAACAAAAAACATCAAGTTATCGATTGCATTTCCCAAAAAGTCATAAAGTTCTGCAGATGTACATAGAGTCCTCTCAATCACGTGCTAGTAGCAATATAGTGAAAAAAAACTGTAAGACTATTACAGCAACAATTAACACGATAATAATGTTCACTTTAGTTTTGAGTTGTTGTAGCTCCCGTGTCACACCGTCTTCTGGTGAAGCCGTCCACTCACTAGCATCGAGTCTCGGAGTTCACGAGAATGCGGTAACTGTCAACCATCGGAAGAAACCGCATTGCTCTGGAATGTTTCGAGGACAGCTATAAAACTTTCGGCGAAAGCTGTGCGACTGTTGTGATGTCAAAAGAGATGTCTGGAGGCCACAGTGACATAACACTCGACGAGAGATGGCGAACATGTTGGAGCTCATGTCTTCACGAAATGCTGCGAATATAGAAGCTTAATTACTTTGATTACTAACTGCTCGAAACAAAATGATAATCATCAAACAGAATGAAAAGACGGACATTACTACTTACTGAATCAGGTTAATGTGAAGAATAATGCTCAACGTAATGTAAATCTTCATTTCAAAACAGAAAATAACCCACACATCATCAACATAGTTCTGCTCAATAGAATCACTCTCCAACTAATGAGTTAGTAATCTCCTCTCGAAGGGCTGCCATTTCATTCTCACCCTCCCTATCTTTCGTGTAAATTGAGGCATTGTCGTTCTCCTCCCGTGATAGAGATTGGCCAATGCGGTATTCATAACCTTCGACTGGAACTTCCTCGTCATTGAGCTCGACACGCTCGAAATCAACATCAGCTCGAGTTGGATGCCGCCTAATATAGTTATGTAGGGCAATAGTGGCTAACACTATATACACCTGTTTCGGAAACGGATAAGGTGGCATATCTCGAAGTATGACCCATTTCTTCTTCCAAACTCCAAATGTCCTCTCAATTACTCATCGTCGAGGATGAATGTCTTTTATTAAACATCTCTTTTCTAGTCTTCGTACGATTACCGACTCTCTCGAAATACTGAATATGATACCTTGTGTACGGGATTGGGTTTAAGGTACTCCTTCTGTATTGGGTAGCCAACATCCACCAAATAATACTTTCCTGAAATATTAGGAAACTTAGCTAAGCATATAAAGAAAATATCTATTTTTTATATTACGAAGGAACTTACCATGCGGTGGGTGAGGAAAATTATACACTGGATTTCTCGTTGCAATTTTAAAAACTCTACTATCATGTGTACGTCCTCCCATCCAAACTCAATGTAAATGTAAAACACATGTTGAAATCACAAATCGCCATGATATTTTGAGTTGTTCTCCGTAACGACCGATAAATCTGCAGCTTTCTCGTTATCCGACACTTACAAGCACTGAACGTGTGTTCCATCGATTGCGCCGATGCAACCCTTTAGAAACAACACAAATCATTTCAATATGCAATCCATTAATATGTAGTTGGAGTATAGAGGTGTACCTTGAAATATGACATGTATCGGTCATCCTTGTGAATTTCTACTGGCGTCCTTGCGAAAGTTGAATCGGTTGGTTTTATTATGGTCTATGTTAGACTGACAAGAGAACTCAAACCAACTGAGAAATATCTGCTTATTGTTTCAGACAAGTGTTGGAGGCGTTCCATGACTCCCCGTATTCCCCGTATTGACTCGTTCTGTGATAGTATGTCAAGTGTTATGCCCAATATTTCACGGTCTGTTGTCCTAGAAGACCCGTGAAGTCCATGAGTTGTTAGATCTAATAAAAGATCGCTGAAAACATCATGGGACATGCGGAAGATGTTTCGAAATCTCGTCGGGTGTCTCGAAATCATTTCTCCCATCCCTTTGTACCCGATCCGAGATGATGTGTAACGAGGCTCACGATCGACGTACGTATTATAGTATTGCACCTAGTATATTTATCGTCGCATTTCGCACTTCGGCGTCGGACTTCTCCGGGTCGATGACAATATAAGCCGTACTGCTTAACTAAACCAAGTTAAGGTCTACATGAATTCATAAATGGACTAAAACAAGCACATAAATGAACTATATTTGGAAAAGAAATAACTTAAACATTAGTTCAATCAAATATAACTTGTCCAAACAACTACATGACTGACAGTAGTACTCATAGATGGAATAAATTTAAACAGTTCCAGATAAATCACAAGGTGCGACGGTTATAATAATAGCGTATGTATTCTAGTTGTCGCTCTTTGCTCAGTGCAGTAAAGAAGTCTCGATGGATGGAATCACGGAAGAGGTCGACAACAAAGTAGAAAAGATCACGATCCCCTGTAAAGTCTGGGTCGTCTTTAAGAAGTCTAATGACCTCATGGACGTCAGTTTTTTGAACTCTGTGCGGGGCATCATTAGATGAGTCCACTAGGTATGAGAGTTGCTCCCTCATAGATGCAGAACCACTCTCTCTTTCTTTCGTTCCGGAGGCGCTTCGTACGGGTTGTTGACTGAATTTCAGGTTGCTCGTACATGCGGAATTCTGCTGAATCGTTTGATAATTACACGACCACATTTTCAGGGGTTGTTTAAAAAATTGTTTGGCTAGGGGCGATCTGAATACTTCACTCGTAGCTACCACCCCACCAAACGTTCTTTCGAGCTTGTCCTCCAATTCCGGTTCTATCCCGGCCAATCCGAACTTCTTTGTCACGGAAAAATTTGTAAAAGATAATGAAATGTTATTAGAAAATAAGAAAGAAAGCTAGCTTAACATTACAAAAATTAATTCAATAATATCTCACCGCAAGCCTTTCGTCCACCATGTCTTTTGACGACGATAGTTCGCTTCACCGGATCCCATCCCAAACCAGTCGATCCTTTTTTTAAATCCTTCCAAAGTTTCCACTCTTTCTTGAGTTGGTCCCATTTATTTTTTAACTGGAGCCTCTCATACTCCCTGCCGTGACCTCCCTAAACTTTGTAACAATGTTTTGCCAACCTTTTTTGTTGAAAAAAGAATTTGGCCTATTCCCCTGTTCGACTTTAGTTATGCATAGATCGCAGAATATCATTTTAATATCTGTCTCATAAAGTACAAGAGTAGCAACTTCTTTGTTTTTATTAGCCATACTATTATATGACAAAAATAAATATTCAAAAAGAATTGAATTAACAAATTGCAACAGTGGTGGGAAAATTACAGCATGGAGAGATATAAATTACAATTAACCAAATAATACAGTTAAACACAGAAAGACATAATAATTTACGTGGTTCGGTCAGACTGACCTACATCCACATGAAAGAAATGATATTTCTTTATTGCTGAAATAGAGAACATGTACCTATCTTCCAATTTACATAGCATTTCTAAGTAACAGGAACACCCAACTCCAATTTACTGCAGGTTACACACCAATTACATTAGATGTTACAGCATAGAAGGACATATGATGTTACACCAATACTGCAGCTGTTACCCTAAACTATAAACTCCATATACATAACTTCATATAACATGTGTTTGCTGTTCATATGCTCTTCATGATAGAAAATAAGCAAAGTTTCAAATCTGCTCTAATGAACAAACTATATTTACTCCATAACAATTCCTCAAGTAAAAACTCCATGTATTTGATGTTTGAGACAAATATTCCTTGCACAATAGTTATACATAACTGTTCCAAAGAAATGAATTACATTCAATGGCTTAAGCATAAGCAGTGCACATCCAACCCAATAAATCATACATTGAGCCCTTCGAATTGAAGAATAGCACAAATTGAGGGCTTAAGCATAAGAGTAACAGTAAACAGCCACCACTACCAAGGACAAGCCCGATCCAAATAGTTGCTAAAGGTGAATATAGAGGCCTTTCCATATAGATCACCCAATTCCAATGTATTTGCACACCTAACACCTAAATTTTGTATTTTACGTTTATACAACCACATCTCTCATATCAAATTCAACTTTTAAAAATTGAAATACACCTCTTCATGCATTCGTTAGGTGCTACGCAAGTAAAAATTGAAATTTTGGTGTTAGATATGCAAATATGTAAAAATAGAGTGGTGTGTATGTAAATCATGCACAAACAAACACAAACACTAATATATACATATGCATCGCTTAAATTTGTTCTTTGAACCAGTTCCTATATGCAAATGAAAGCAACGGCTTTTAAACAGATATAAGGCAGTAAACAATGCATTGGCATTCCAATGCATATGCAACTGAAGCAAACCCGAAAGCATACACAAGTATATCATTGGGGTACAACCATATATCCCATCAAAACCATATACAAAGCAAACTAGAGCATTGCAAACACTTCAACAGGTTAATGGCAGCTATTAATTCCCATTTCACAAGCATCACCGCAGTTATTTTTGCTCATATGTTCTTCCCAGTTCTATCCTTATACCAACAGGCAAGATATATAACTTCCTAACCACTCCCATCAACAGGCAAGATATCCTTATAGCAAGCCCTCCAAACCACTCCCAATTCTAGTAACATAAAAAGAAAATCGGGAGCAACTCCTAGTGATGCAGATTTGAGAGAATATTAACATCACCAGACAAAAATTCAATATGTATTTACAGGATTCATCACCAATAATGTCCCAACTCAGTACGAAAAAAAAAAACATTATCTGTGATTTTTTTTCTGATCACAGGTCTATAACCATTCTCGTTCTTAACATTAAACTCATTTAGTTCTTGAAGTGACCTTAATTTCCCAATTCCAGTGACAAGAAAAAAAAAATTGGAGCACTATAAGGATATCTTGCCTATTACAACAATCCAATAAATTAGAAGAACAATTCACACCACTAGGCAACTAATCATTACAGCAAGACCCCCAAACAACATTTTTAAGGGTTATAATAGAGTCTGTTTGGTAGGGCGGGGGCAACTCTAACTAGCATTAAAAAAAACGGAAGCAACTCCAAGTGATGCAGATTACAAAGACTACTAACATCACCAGACAAGAATTCAGTATATCAAGGCCTCCACAACACATTTTTATGAATTATTAACCCTAAGTAATAAAGATTGCTTAGAATCAAGTAATATGTATATGCAGGAATCATCACCATTCTCGTTTTTAACATTAAGCTCAGTAGTTCTTGAACTGAGCTTAATTTCCCAATTTCAGTAAAAAAAAAAAATTGGAGCAACTCCAACTGACGCAGATTAGAAGTATAAAAATAGTGCTCTTAGGGTAAGATCCATCAGAGCATGTAAGGCAACACTTTTCAAAAGAAGTCTTAAATACAAGCCTAAAACGAAACCAGGCAGAGAAGGAGTTTGGTCGAGATCAAAGGTAGTTAGATCGAAGGTAGGTTACTTGATGGAATGATAGTTAGATCGAAGGTAGGTTACTTTGGATTCGAACGTTTCTCGGTCGAGGAAGAAGAAAAACAGTCGGATCGTGAGAAGGTCTAGGGCAGAGAAGGAGTTCTGGGAGCGCAGCAGAGCGAGGGCAACAACAGGAAAAAAAACCCTTAAAGATGACTGTTTTTCGGGGCTGCAGGGTTTATCCCGCGGTCCGCTTTCACGCCACTTCACGGCAATCAGTTGCGAATCCGCTCGCGGGGTTGGCGCTTTACTCAAATTCGCGGTGCGTTAAAGCGCCACACCGCAAATTTGCCTAACCAAACGGGCCCTAAGGGTCTGTTTGGCGCAGCTTCTCAGCTGCAGCTGCGCTGCCCTAGAAAGCAGCTGCGAAGAAGCTGGCTGACTGTTTGGTGCAGCTATGTGAAAACTGCTGCGGGGCAGTTTTTTCTGGAAAAATGACCAAACTGTCTTATTTGTTAAAACTGTTTAAAAATTGTTCTACAAAAAATGACTAAAAAGATTTTGTATATCAATTTTCTTTTAGCTTAAAATAACAGAGATAGAAAATGGAAAGAAATGAAATCAAAGAGCTGTGCCATGAGCCAAAGCTTTGGTTCGAATTTTTTTAGAGCCCTTCAAGGACTGGAACAATATTAGATAATAGAAGAAGAAGAATCTAGATCCAACACTTCGAAATGCCATGAGCCAAAACTTCGAAATCAGTATGCACGAATAGAAGAAGAGGATTCCAGATCCAACAGATAACACAAGAGCATCACAATACCAATGTGACGAGAACTCTTCAAAACATTTTACAGAAAAATACTAGTGTGCCAGCATAAAAAATTCAACAAGAATCATTCTAGAGATCACAAACCTAGAACCGGAACAATCTTAACAAGCAACCGAGAGTATCAGTTTAGATCCGTCAATGGCACGATAAAATCTTCCCAACCCTACGTCAAGCTCCACATCCACCACAGAAAAGGATGAAAGAATAAAAATGACAAAAACGAGTAAGAGTAGAGGAGGAGAAGCCATTAGAGCCGCAAAAAAATGCATGACCTTCAGATTCGCATATACAATTCAAGAGGATGATTCATAATACCTGAGATCGATCGATCGGGATTAGGGAAGAAGAAAGTGCAGTAGATTTGCGAGAGATGCAACGGGGAAGCAGATAGGATAGAGGGATTTCACACGCGGGGCATATGGTAAAAAGTTCGAGGCAAAAGATGGGCCGCGGGATTAATCCCGCGGCCCGCTTTCCATGAAGTTGTGCCGTGCCGCTGCAAACCAAACAGCGGAAAACGGGGCGTTTATGCGGCAAATGACGGCGCCGCAGCGTGACCGCCCTCCCTCCCAAACGCAGCCTAAGCCTCAAGATGTTCTGCGGCACAAGCCTCACAAGTAGAAAATTGCGTGAAGTCAAATTAAAAGTAAAAATGAATGTATTAGCATCACAACCTATAAATAAAATAAAGAAATACCTATTAATATCATTACATACGAAGAAGTGATAAATTGTGCCTATATCAAATAATAAATTATAAATGTACAAAATATCATGTATAAATAGCACAAACTGGCATAGTAAAAGTGCAATGTAGACTTCAAATTATCAAAGTAATATAAGACATTAAATAAAGTTAAGAATATCAAAGTAAAGTAAGATATAAGATAAGTTTAGTATAATAAATTTTCTCACTCCTACTATGCTGTAAAAATGTCAATAAATCTAAATAAGAGTATAATTATTGATCAGAGGCCATTAGTACTCTCATCACTTTAGAGATCTTCATTAGAGTTGTTATAATAATGAATAGTTTTCACCTCCATCTCTTCTTCAGTTGAATCCAAATTTTCTCTTTCTTGTTCCTATTCTTTAATTGCAATCATTTTTCTTTTTTCTAATCAAAAGTCATCAATTAGAAATTGGAATATTAATTAAAATTATGACTACTTTAAACAGTTAATTTTTTATGGATATTAGCAACATTTTTTTCCCTTGTTGCTTTATGTTTGAAGTAGAAGACTTGTTCTTATTTCTATCATGGAAATTAATGCTCATATATTTTCTTTTATCTTAGATGGTGTTATATATTTTTCTTATATCTTAAATAGGACGCAATGGAGAAAAAGGATTCATGTAGCCGACCCCACGTAGTAGGACAAAGTCTTTGTTTTTGTTGTTTTTTGTTAGATGGTGTGATATCTTTTGCCATATTCTACAAATCACTCGTCATCTTGGTATTAGGGTTGTAAATGAACCAGTGCACTTGACGAATAACTCAAACTCGACTTGATTAATACTTGATCAAGTTTGTTTAAACTATTAAATAAATAAGTTTGGACATTTTTTTAAAACATGAAGGTTAAATAAACTAAATTTGAACCTAGTCTAATTTGTTTGTTAATATTTGTTTACAAATTCCTTGTTAAATACTCTGTACTTATATGTTATATTATTTACATAAAATTTGATTAATTAAAAATTATTTAATTATATATTTAATAGTAATATATTATAATTTAATATCAGTACATATAGAAATTTAATGCAATTTTTTTTTAATTTTTGTTTTAATAAACTTATTTTTTAATATTTATTTATGCTATTTGATTGCAACAAAATTTACTTATAATTTATATATTATTTTATTTAATTGGTATAACTAATTTAAAACTTATTCCATTATTTATGTATTAAAAATTTTAAAATTATTTGTTGATAACTTTATTTAAAAAATCAATTATTCATTCGAATTTTTTGCTTATTTGTTAGACTTATATGTAAAATTAAGTGCAAGTCAAAATTTTAATTTTATATGAAAATTAGGAATTTATTTGAATTTTAGTTTATTTAATTTATATAAGCAAGCTAAGTATATGTGAAGTATAAACATAAAAAAAATTAATCAAGCGAAGCGTAAACATATATGTGAAGGCTTTGCTCCAGCTTGAACTAAATCGAACAACTTATGATTGACCAAGCCAAGTCCGATTTTTATCATATTCAACTCGAAAGCTTTATATGAATATCTTCACATAGTAGGGGATACTTGTCATCCTTCAAAATTTTTTTCTTTATATTTCTATTTCTGGTCTTTGGTTTTACATATTGTATATCATTGAATTCATCCTCAAGGCAATTGGATGATTTTTCTTTTTTATGTATACTTGATTAAACGAGTTCTAATTGCACTAACATCTAAATGATGAGCATGTGAGTTCCAATATTTTAATAGCAAAATCTTGTAGCTCTGGAGTGCCATCACCAAATTAGATCCAACAACAACAACAACAACAACAACAACAACAAACCCTTAATCCCATTAAGTGGGGTCGGCTATATGAATCTTTTTTCTCCATTGCGTCCTATTTAGTGTCAAATTTTCATTTAATTCTAATAAATTAAGATCATTTTTTATGCAATAAGCTCAAGTTTTCCTAGGTATACCTCTGCCTTTCTTAACATAAGTTGTATTTAAAACATCTACTCTCCTAATCGGATCATCAGGTGGTCGACGTTTAATATGACCAAACTATCTAAGGCGACTCTCTCTAATTTTATTTGTCACTGGTGCAACACCAACCCTATTATGGATATATTCATTTCGCATTTTGTCTCTAAGTGTAAAGCCACTCATCCACCTAATCATTCTCATCTCGACAACACTTAACTTAACATTATGCTTCTCTTTTAAAGGCCAACATTCAGCACCATAGAGCATTGAGGGTCTCACCACCATCTTATAAAATTTTCTTTTCAGTCTAAACAGTACATTTCTATCACACAATAGGCTGGACACATTCCTCCACTTCAACCAATTAACTTGAATTCTACTATTAACATCCCCATCAAACCTCTCAATAAATGTATAGCTTCCATGGTAGACCTGCGTGGCATAAATCCAAATTGATTATGAGAAACCTTCGTAATACGTCTTAACCTATGTTCAATTACCCTCTCCCATAATTTTAAAGTATGACACATCAATTTAATTCCTCTATAATTTGCACACTCTTGAGCATCTCCTTTATTCTTAAAAATGGGGACCAAAATGCTCTTTCTCCACTCCTCAGGCATCTTTTTAGTTTTTAAAATAATATTAAAAAGTTTAATAAGCCAGGAAACCCCAAATCACCTAAACATTTCCACACTTCAATTGAGATATCATCAGGTCCTACAGACTTCCCCCCCTTGATTTTCTATAAAGCCTCATCAACTTCTTTTTTACTAATGCGACGGTAAAAATGAAAAGTTTTATTATTATTAACGATATTAGGATCACTAAGGTCGATCGTACTTTCAACATCTTCATTAAAAAAGTTATCAAAATAACTCACCTACTTTATGTTGAATATCTTTTTCAAGAAAAATGCTTTTTGATTTTCAATCTTTAATACACTTTACTTCGAGTTAAATCGTATTTTTCTTTCTCTTTGTTTGAATAGTTTATACGTATATTTTTCACCATCCTTAGTATCTAACATGTTATAAAGATCACTAAAAGCGAAATTTTTAGCGCTATAGATTATTCTTTTAGACTTCATAGCGAGTCGTTTTATATTTTTCCAGTTCTTTACGTTTTTACATTTAAACTAATTTTTATAACATAACTTCTTATATTTTTATCTTTTCTGCACATTATTATTCCACTACCAACTATTTTTATTTATAGAATTTTTCCTTTTGATTCTCCAAGTACATCTTTAGCAGCTTGTTTAATAGAATTAGTTAATTTTTTCCACATAGCATTCGCGTCTTCATGGACATCCCAAATATTTAAATCATGAATTTTACTCATAAAAATAATTTTATTTGTATCTTTTAGGTGCCCCTATCTTATTCTACGATGTTGAATCCTAGTATTTTTTATTTTACAACTCTTCATCTTAAAATCTGAACTAATAATCGATGTGTAGATCTTAATTCGCTACTTGGAATGACCTTACAATTCTTACAATCTCGACGATATATTCTTCATCATAGAAAATAATCGATTTGTGTTTTATTAGATCCAATTCTTATAAGTAATAAGATCGCTACATCTTTTTTCTTGAATAAAGTATTGGTAATAATCATATCATACGCTAAAGCAAAATCTAAAATGGTTCTACCTTCGTCATTAATCGCTCCATAACCATATACACCATGAATATTTCTGAAATCTTCTACCACTCTACCGATATGTCCATTTAAATCTCATTCAATAAAAATTTTTTCTTCAAGAGATATCAAGTGTATTAAGTCTTCTAAATCATTCCAAAATTTATCTTTAGAGCCTATATCTAAACCAACTTGAGGAGCATAAGCACTTATAATATTAAAAATTTTAATATCAATCATAATCTTAAGTCGTTATAATTCTATCTCCAACTCTATTAATTTTAACAACATTATCTTTCAAACTCTTATCTATAATTACACGTACAGCATTTCTAAGATCTACTCTTACTAGAATACTGTAGTTTAAAACCTAAGTTATCAATCTCCTTAGCTTTTTCTCCAACCCATTTAGTTCTTGAATACATAAGATATTTATCTTTCTATGGATCATAATATCAACCAATTCCATTAATTTACTATTGAGAATACCTATATTCCAAGATCCTATCATAATAGTAGATTATCGTGACTAACTTCTTTACCCGCATCCGTCCGTAATGTGGAACCCTCACTTACTTGACACTACATCCAGGCGCTCGTGTAAGCGCCTAGCACACTTTCCATCGTATTCAGTCATACAGTACGTCAGCTTACGAGGACGCCTAAGCACTTACACAATGATCAAAATGATTCATGTCATGATTTTTTTTTGACAAGTTTTACGCTGGCTGTCCACTACCTAACGCAACCCTGCACTTTTCACATCCGCGCTTGGGACCGGCAACGGTAGTGTTTAGATTATTATTTATTTTAGAAGTTAAAATTTAGAAATTTAAAAATTATAGAATTATTTTTTATTTTAATGAACATATTAAATATTAAAAATTACTTGGATATTATTTTGCAATAATATTTTTAGCTTACTGTAGTTAAACCTCCCTTTTTCCTAAATGAAACAAGTTGCATATCAGTAGTTTCCCTCTCAGTTAGATTATTAATCAATCTATCCATACAATAATATAATCCTAGCTTAATCTTAATACTGGTACACTTATTTTCTGCCTATGATACTTGAGGGTTGAAGAAATATCCAATAACATACAATTAATGGTGGGGCTAAGCTCCCATTTTTCATGAAGGATATCGCAAATATTCCCATAATTAACATCTTCTGTTGAGTTATGAGCTACTAATTTGTTGGTCTCATTCATTGTATTATAGATAGAACCCATAACTGACTTCTTTTCTGCATCCACTATTCTAATAATTTTAATCAAAGACCTTTCGAACGTTATTGCATGTGTGATATTGATAAAAAAATTTTCACTTAAAATAAATTTTTGATTTGTTTTACCTTAGCTTTTTTGCCCATGCACGATTATGTTATTGAGTGGAAGTGAACATAATATTAAATAGTTGCTTGGCTTCCACCGTGCTTTATATTGTAATAACAAATTTTGTTGTAGCGTGTGTAGGACTTCTTCTTAGAAAATTTTCTCATAAAGTTTCTATCAAATAGTGGTTGTAAATGAATTTATTATTGCATTCGTTAGGGAAATTTTTTGCTGGTCAGAAGATCAGGTTTCTTTAAAATCACGTCTATACAGTGTTCGGTCTGATTCTATATAGTACTGTGTCAAGCCGCTAACCGAACATAATTGTTCAGTCTGATTCCATATATTTTTTAATCTTTTTGTTTTTCTCTATGTTATTCAACTCATCCTTTAACACCCATGTCGTCAAATCATACGTGGATAGGGGAACCACCCATAAAGTAGATCATATTAAAATAATAAGGGGATGTTACCATATTGACTTGAATGACATTGTTTTAAAAAAATTTGAATATCAATGCAGACACATTTGTGTGCGTCTCTGACATACTATAGAGGTTTCCTCTGAGCCGTAGCTGCCCCCTCTTTATAACTATTTTCATTCACCACATTTACCATATAATGATCCATGGGATCTCTTGCACATCTATCAAATATTTGTGGTTAAGATGATGAGCCTCTGTCACTGCGTTCACTCCAATAATAAAAGCTAACAAGAATTCTATTATCAAATTGTCACTGTGCAAGATTGATGTCGACAACTTAGTCATATGACTTAATCTTCACTATTTCTAACACTAGAGCATATGGTGCTACATCCTGTGTGAGTCGGAAACGTGTTCGTTCTTATTACTCCCTTATAACTTCATTCTTGTAATAGTCGCATTTTGAATAAATACTGTCTTGTCATTGCTCCAACATCAACTTGCATGTCTTCACGTCGAATCCTTCCTATGACAGGTTGTAGAAATTTCTCACAAAATCCTATATGGAATGTTTTTACGTGAAGTTTAGACAAATTTTACTAATTACAAATAATCTAAAGAAATTTAAAAAATTTGGATTTAAATATTTTTACCGGATAGAAAAATAGGTGGAGAAAGCAGTGACCCTCGTAGAAGAAGAAAACCTGGTGAGAAGGGATGGCGGCTGAAGTAGTAGGCTGTAGCAATGACTGCTAATTATGTCTGGTGTATGCGTGAGAGGAAACATCGTGCATTAGAGGTAGATTTGGTAAATCAAGATGTGACAAAAACCTGCGACAGTGACAGTGAGGAGAGTAACTGGTGGCAGTGGTATTAGGAAGACCGGTTGTTATATTGTGTGTGCTTAGGCCGAGTTTGGGTACCCAAAAAAAAAATACAAGGAAGAAAAATGGAAAAAAAATATCAACTTAAAAGAGGCAGGCGGCTCAATATATCTAAAGTGCAACTCCGCCAAATTTAAATTTGAGGCATACGCTTCACGGTGGTCGCTTTAGGCATGGGCCTTAGCACATCATTGTTGGAAATTGCACTGGTGCACGGCACATCTGTTGCACTTTATTCTTGTTCTTTAATTCCTGAAGGTAAACTTCTAATTTAGTTGGATTTTCAGTTTAAGGAGTTTCAGAGAGTATTTCTTCAGGTTTTGGGGTCCTGGACCTGATGTGCCCAGGAGAGAAAGTTACCGTTTAGTTTGGGTCATTGATTGTTACCATAAGGTGTGAGAATTCCATATAAGGAATGAGAGGATTCGGTTGCTTCTAAAAGTGTGGTGAGCTGCAAAAACCAGTTTATAGGGTGAGGGTAGAATCTTTTAATTTGTTCCCACCAATTATAATCTTACTGACAACAACAACAACAACAAAGCCTTAATCCCACCAAGTAAGTGGGGTCGGCTATATGAATCCTTTTTCTCCATTGCATCCTATTTAGTGTCAAATTTTCGTTTAATTCTAATAAATTAAGATCATTTTTTATGCAATAAGCCCAAGTTTTCCTAGGTCTACCTCTGCCTTTCTTAACATAAGTTGTATCTAAAACATTTACTCTCCTAATCGGATCATCTGACAAGCCATAAAATTTCATATTTGTATAAACAGGGTTATGATGTAAAATCAAATTAAATTAAACCAAAATTTGATAACTCATAATAATTTTATCATCTAATTTAAAATGAAGACATAATTTTAAAAAAATCCTTAAAAATCATAAATAATCTATAATTGTTGTCTTGTGTTGTATAAATTTTCATGTTATCATAAAAGTCCACGTTTTCTCAAAACATTTTGTAATGCTCCTCACAACCATATGAATGCAGAGGTACGGGCCGGTGATCTCCACAATCCCACAGCAGTTATCGAGGTTCCACTTCAACATGGTTCGTCAATGAAGCCGGCGAGCCAAGTCTCATAATCATTTGTTACTGCTCAAGAGAGATTGGCAGTGTATTTCATCATAGCGAGCTAGCCTTTTAGAAAATATGTGGCTTCCTCTGCAAATCTATTTAAGGCTTGGAAGCTGTTAGGAGTTCAGCATGTTAAGGATCTTAATAATTCTACTTGTAATATTTGCTTGCTGAAGGTCTCTGTGTATCTTCAAAGGTTCTGAAAACCGGATCTAGCCGGTTTGAATGATACGACCGTGACCTAGTCGTATGACCGGTCCTATCAAGCTAAAAGGATCGCTCTAACATTGAACCAGTGAAAACCAGCTCAAACTGGTGGTTCCATTGGTTAATTGTTGACGGTTCTTGGTTTTGTGTGAGTTCAATTTTTGCGCTTTTAATCGTAATTGATTAATGATCTAATAATTGCAAATGAACAGAGTTTATAGTCCTTAAAATATAATGTTTTAATTTTAAAATTTTTAAAAATTCATATTCTGTGATATAATTTTTTTAGCCTAAAATGCTTATTTTAAGAAGAGCGAAAAGGAAATCTGTTAGTGTATTCTAAAGCTAAATTTATTAACAGCGATGCGTAAATATTTTTTATATTCATTTTTATATATTTTTAAAATATTTAAGTATTTTATTATTTTATAATACATTATGCGTTAATTTTTATTTTATTTCATTTATTTGCAAGAGCGCAACATATAATTTCATCTTATTTAAATATAATAAAATGTTGCATTGTAGATTTTTCTTAAATTTCTGATTAAAATATTCATTAGGATGATTTCTTTTGTTGGACATCAACATGGGCGCTTTAAAGGTATCGTTAGAGATTTTGGGTGGGGCTGTAATTTTTATTGTTTTCTGCGTTTTCTTATTTTGCCTTCTAAAAAGTTGATGTCTAGCATTTTTAAAATGATGTTATATATATATATATATATATATATATATATATATATATATATATATATATATATATATATATATATATATACACACACACACCCACAGCCTGTTAATCTTCCTAGAGTTTCAATCACAAAAATAAGACCCAAAATCAAATGTTGTGTTTGGGCTAATAATTATTGTAGTTATTTTAAAAAAATACTCAAACTAATTAAAATTAATTTGAATATTTTTTCAAAATAACTTGATTCATTTTAAAATTTAAAATTTAAAAATATAAGTAATTTTTAAATAAATTAAATAAATATATATTTACAAATAAAATATAAAAAAATATATGTAGTAAATCTATGCGTACGGCTGTAAACGAACTAAGTCTAGTCAAGTAAGATTGTGTTTAAGTTTGAGCTTGTTTACAAAATTTGAGCTCAAGTGGAGTTGTAAATGAACCAATGCACTCGATGACTAACTTGAACTCATTTCGATTATGACTCGTTCATGTTCGTTCAAATTAGTAAATAAATAAGCTTGAATAATTTTTAAAAGCTCAAGGATTTCACGTGCGATGAAAAAATAAGATTTTATTTGCAGTTATAAGATTGTGAAGAAAATAATGAAAGAGTTGAGAGCATCACTTGAAGGTTAAGCATAATGATAGATTTATGGAAGTCGGGAAAAAAAATTCAATGTATAGTTATCACTGTACATTTTGTTGGTGAGGAGTGTAAGTTATAGAATAGAGTCTTATATTTTGTTTATGTTAATCCACCATAAAGAGCTCATGACATTTGTGCTTTATTTATAAGTGCTTAAAAGATTGGGGAATTGAAAGAAAAGTCTTTAATGTGACTGCATACAATGCTTCATAGAATGACAAAGTAGTGAGACTTTTATGATATATCATCTACTTTCAAAAAAGATTCCTTTTAATGGACAATTATTTCATGTGAAGTGTTGTGCACACATATTAAATCTTATAATGCAAGATGAACTTTCTATGATAAGCAATATTATCAAAATGTGAGAGAGAGTGTGAAATTTATTTCATCTTCAAGTGCAAGATTACATATATTTAATGACATTTCAAAGCAACTACAACTTCTGAACAAGAGGTTAATACTTGATGGTTGCACTAGATGAAATACAATGTAGGATATGTTATTTATGTGCATTAGAGTTTAGAGAAGTGTTTCCTCGCTATCAAGATAGAAAACCATTTTATACAAACTGCCCAAGCAAAGAAGATTGGAATAAAGCGGAAGAAGTTTGCTCTTTTGTGGGTTTATTTGATATAATTACTAATATCATTTCAGTTAACATGCATATGTTTCTTTTAGTTTTAAATTTTATTTGTAGGAATTGAGTATTCGAGTTCAAATTTTTTTCTTTCTGATCTTTGGTGAATCAAAGATGTGTTAGATGAAATTTTTGTTAATCGGGTTGACTATATGTGGTTGATGACCTTGAACATAAAAGCCAAGTTTGACAAAAAAAATTAGGGAGAATGTAATTTGCTGATTTCATTTGTCACTGTATATTATCAAATAAATAAAATAAAGTTGAATAAATTTGCATTGTCTAAGATTTATCCTCCCATAGAAGCGCAGAGCATGTTTCAACTATTCGTGAGTTACTACAAGAGTTGTATGATAACTATGTAAATTCTTGTGCATCAAACATTACAAAAAAAAAACAGTTAACTCTAATGAGGAGATTGTTAATCATTTTGGATGAGGTAATCATTTTACTTTAAGAGGAAAGCCTTTTGAGATCAGAAGAGAAATTTTTAAAAATTTTCTTAGGAGTGATATCATTGAGAATGTAAAGTTTGAATTTGATATCTATTTAGAAGAAAGTATTTAAATTCCTAACAAGAACAATGACCATGATCAGTTTCACGCTTTAGAGTGCTGAATGCTAAAAAGTCAAAGTTTCGTATATCATCTATAATGTTGTGAAATACATTCAATACATATTACTACTGTTGCATCAAAATCAATTTTCAATGCTAGGAAATAAGTTATAAATTCATATTGCTCGTCATAGGGTACAAGTACTGCTCAAGCTCTTATGTATGGAAGTGACAGGTTTTGAAATCATTATGGACTTAAAAAGAAATCAATGGTATTGTTCTTGATCATTAAATTTTACAAATTTATATTGCATTTAACTTTATATTGCATCATATGCATTTTACTTCTAATTATATGACAAAGAAGATGTCAAAGTTATTGATCTTTCTTAAGGAGTATTAAACAATGATGATGTAGTTTTTGCAAGTAATGATAGATTGCAAGACTAATTTGTGCAAGCATTCAATATGAAGTTCTTCATTTCTATTATCAGCTTGGATGTATTTTTTAGGGATGATAAGTTATTTTTTTGAGATTATTTCTCATTTTTGTTGTTGTTGGTAACACATAAATGATTGTCAATATGATGACAATGATTATCGATTTTTAGAAAGAACTACTACCACATTCTTTATTCATCATAAATGATAATCTCTGTATTCAATGTGAATGAATGTTATCAACATTAATGATCATATAGTTTGAGAAATTTTATTGTATTTCTTCTCTTTCTGTTTCTTTATGAAATTGATGCATCTTATTACTCATTGATTTTCTTAGTTGAAGTAAATGATAGAGCTTTTAACGGGATAATAATGATGCAATGATTTTTTGGATTTGATGTATGACTGCTTTACACAAAATGCTTCTTATCTTGGTAAGCATTCATAATCTTCTTCTTTTTTTTTTATTTTTATTTTTTACAAATTTTTTAAGTCGTAATTGATTAGTAAAATAAAAAGTGAAGGGTGCATGATTTAGAATGAGATATTTATAGTCAAAGAAAGTATCGTAAGAGATTTTATTGTAGAGTTTTTATTGTCTTGAATGTATTGAGTTCATACTGCAATTATCAACAACATTAATGTGGATTATCTTATTTTTATTCTTTTACTGATAATATGATGAATTAGATGATCAACCTACAACTATTAAGACAGTTTAGTACTTCCACTTACAAAATCTAAACTAGTTTAGTTCTATTATTTATCATGATGTAGCTAATTAATGAAGTTAAAAAATTTTAGAGTTTATAATTGATAAATTAGTAGCTGCGATCAAAATTGCAAAATTGTTTATTAAATTTTTAGATGAAAATCTAGATACTCATTTGAATTCTTAACCGGTTTAAATACTCATTCACTTTTTATTATTATCTTTTTTTGAATACTCATTCACATCTTATAAACAGATCAAGTTTAAATATTGAAAAATTTAAACAAATCAAGCTCGAACAATTCATGAAAGCTTGACACAAAATGAACAATTTATAACTATACCAAGCCAAGTTTCGACTATGATATACTCAGCTTGACTCAGTTTGATTACAACCCTAAGCTAGGGTCGAGCTCTAGCTCAAATCAAGTTTTTGGGGTTGTGTTCAAGCTTGAGCTTGTTTATAAAATTCGAGCTTGAGTTGAGAGCTCAAGCTCTTGTCAAGTTTTGTGTTTATGCTCAAGCTTAATTCTTGTTCGAGTTTGGTTCTTGCTTATTCAAATAATAATAATTGTGTCGTTATTGAGCTGATTATTTGTAAATTATCGAGTTACTTAATTTTTATTCAAGCAACATTTATTGAGTAAATTAAAATTAGTGTTATCATATTATTTATTTTCTAACTAATTAAGACTTGTTGAACAAAATAATCATTATGGTTGATCTATTTATTTTCTAATCAAACTAGTTCAATAGAGCTTATAAATAAGTTATTTTTTGAACTTACAAAAATAAATGAGCTTTTAAATGAATGAGGTATTAATTGAACAACCAAAATAAGCATACAAATGCATAAAATAAATGAACAACTAAACCAATAAATTTTTATCTTGTTTTATCTACTACAAATTAAAATTTAATTTAATTTAATACTATAAACAAATTTATTTACAAACATTAAATCAAACTATTAATCAAACTTCTTAACGGGCTTGTTTGCAAGCTTTAAATGATATTATTCAGAACGATAAACGAATCAATCAATCAGGTGTTCAAGTTTGTCCGTTTAACTATCGAGTATTTAAGAAAAAAGTGCGAACATAAAAGAGCTCTTATACGAACCGAGTTATAAATAACTTATCGAACACTCTATTTATTTGCAGCCCTACCTAAGTGATCTTCAAGTTCATTATTATTATTTTCACTTCAAATTTTGTAATACCAATGGCCCTTTCACCTGAATTCCCAATTTCCAGTAGCGCCCACAGCTTCCCAAATCATGGGTGTCGGTTCAGTTGTTTTCTTTCTTATTTTTATTTTTATTTATTTATTTTTTTGGGAACCCTGTTGCATTTTACAATCTTGCGAATATATTTTATATTTGTAGTATATTGAAAGCCTTATTATATCGAAAAAATTATTCCGTCCGTCGTCTGAACGCGAGCTGCGTTCGGACGACGGCTGTGATATGGCCGAGGTTGGCTGTGATACAGCCGACGGCTGTGATCTCCGATCTCGACTGTATCACAGCCATCGTCCGGACGCAGCCCTGCATCCGGATGACAGACGAAATAATTTTTCCATCTTACCACCCCTATTGCCAGCTAAATAAAAGTTTTTCACATTTAGCTCCTAAACTTTCATATTTATGTGCATAGCATTTAAAACTTTAATATTACATTAAAATATTACTATTGCTTGCTTTAAAAAATGAGTTACATCTTGTCATGCAATTTTATGAAACTAAAATATTATAATATAAATAAGAAAGTTTAGGAATTAGATATATAAATAAAATACTATTGTATTGTATACATGCATGTCAATTTACATATATAATAAAATTATGGGACATTTACATAGTCCCACCCAATTCCTATGTATTTATGTGGCATACACCTAAACTTCTATGATTCATATTTATACCACTCAAAATATTCATATCACATAAAAATTTGTTATTTTAATTTTTAAAAAGTACAATGCACCTTTTGATATGTAGATAAAGTGAAACCTAAAAATTGAAGTTTTAGTGTTGGATATGTATTTAGGATTTAGGGTTTAAGGTTTAGGGTTTAGGATTCATATTATAGCTACTTCAACTTGAATGTCTACTTTCATTGAAATTTTCGAGTCCAAAAAAAATTAAAAATTTTGCAGAAAGTTATACACATAAATGAAGTTCTTATGTGTTTAAATACCTAATTTCTAAATACTAATGTTTCATTTTATAACTCTCTAGTGTCAAAATCAAAATACATATCAAATAATACATATCAAATATTTATATCACTGTAGATTTATATAGGATTTTGAGATTTGGTTTCAATAATAATAAATATAAAATTTGTACAAACTTAGAAAAAAAATATATTTTTTATTTAAAACTGCATAAATTGTCTCATGATCATGTGGAGGCATATAAAGACACCACACAATGATGAAATTTTGGAAGATTTACATGCATACACTCAATGCTTTGTTTTTGCATATTTAACAAAAACCGTCTTATTTATGCTTAAAAAAATGTATTGAACTTATTATTTTACGATAACATTTGCTTCTCTATTGTGATTTCCAAACCACAATGAAATCACTTTAGGGTGTTTGGCTTCCTATAAGATTTAGGTTAAATAGGACTTAGTAAATCCGATAAATTCAGCTTTATCTAATCCAAATGCTCTAAATCCCAAATAATATTGTTTAGTTCAATTTAAGATTAAATCCATTAAATTTATTTATGGTGTTTGATGTAAATCCACTCATGTGACCTTCTTTCTAAGTTAAATTTATTAAATCCACATCATAATTGTAAGAAAAATTGGATTTAGTGTAGTACGGAATTAAATTGTCTTTTTTTTTTGTTTGGCTGGATTTACGTTAAATAGTACGTAAATCCTGCTCAAATTCGGCTACCAAAGAACCCCTTAATGAAATGACAAACCTAATTGGATTAGCATATAGTTTAAAATTGATGCGAAGAATATAATGAGTTGAGCGAGTTTAAGAAGAATTTCTCAAATATATATAGTGGTATTTTTTTCATCAATTTCATTTTCACTTACATTGAAATTTTCTAAATTCTTAGCCAAGGTGGATAAAAATAATTCTTCATTGTTTAAGAAAATCTTAAAAGAGAGATTTTCCCATAAATTTATATGGCTAAATAAAAAAAAAATAATGGAAGATATACATACATACCACATAATTCTTATTTAGTTAAATATCTTATTATGAAAAGTATTAAATTTAATTGTTGTAAAGTAGGAAGTGTGTATATCAGTAAAATTGATATTATGTAACCTAATTTGATGAGATCTAATTATATGATCTTTTCTATATTATGAAACTTAATTAGAAGAGATCTAATTATATGAAGTTTTCTATATTTGAAATATTTATAATTTATAAGCCTTAATCACCTCTTATTTATAGAAGAAATTATGAAGGATTTGGAGTGCATGCTGAGTTGCAATCCTAATTCGACCGATTTTCTTTTTCTTCCAGAGATGATGGTGGTGAAATAACCCCTCTCCTTGGACTTATGCAAATTTATACTGAACCACTAAACCACACTATGTTTAGTTGTTTGTTTCTTGTGTGATTTTTTTCCAAGTAATTTTGCACAATAATTAGTATCAGAGCCGGATCAGTGATTTTGGCAAAGGGCTTATGTGGTTCCTTGAAATCGCGAACACGAGACAAAGAAATTGGAGCAAGTTGGGCTACGAGATATGTTGGAGCCATAAAAAGTATCATATCATCATATACTTTAATATTCACCATGATAGTGGACAAGATGTCAATTCATTAGGTTTTCATGCATCCTGTTAAGATTGATGTGACAGTTTGACAAGAAAGGGAACTTTAACATATGTCGATGTGAGATGATGGATGTGTTTTTCTCTTTGAATCTGGAGGAAGTTCTTGATAACAATAAACATCCTGAAAATATCAAAAATAGATTAGTTGAAGAAAAATTGAAATGTTTGTGGGTTGATCCAAAATACTTATCTCATGAGAAATATGAAGTGATGATGGAGACTTCTGTAGAAAAATTGTGGAGGACGTTGTAGAACAATATCTCATGAAGAGCGTAGATAATCGTCTTCATGAAGCGTCGAATATATAGGTTTCATATGAGATGTGAACTTACTATTCATGAGTACTTGAATGATTTTATAGAGTTTTTGACAAATCTGTTAAATATGGATGATGAGGTTAGAGATGAAGACAAAACACGTCTTTATTGAATTTGTTCTCTGATGAGTATTTCTCGATGAATATTATTCATGAAAAGTGATATTGAATTATGATGATGTGAAAATAACATTGTTGAACCATGAGTTCAACCAAACAGACAGGTAGTCCACAAATAATGGAGTCGGTTTATGAACTTACACTTTAACATGATAGATTTGAAAAGAAGAAGAATTGGGTGAAAAAGGGTGGCATCAATGATACATCTTGAATGCAGAACGAGTCTCTTAGGCTCAGTCTTTGAAAATTTACTGTGCTTTCTGTTTAAAAACTGATCATCGAAAGAAAGATTTTTCTGATGTTGAAGGAGAAGGGAAAAAGAGCTTCTTTGAGGTGAAAGCTAAACTTATTATGGACAGGAGTGATGGGGTAGATTTAGATGTATTGTTATTTACATTTTCTCATGATTTGTATACAGATGATTCATACTGAATTCTGGACAAAAGTGCTACATGTCATATTTATTCCCATCGAGAGTGGATATGTACGTACAATAAGCTGGATAGGTGTGTAGTGACTATGAGCAACAATCAAGCTTATCACACCATTATTATTGCTAGTTTCTTTATTAGAATGTATGATGACACTATGAGGGAGTTGATTGATGTTAGATATAATTCATGTATCATAAAAAATTTATTATCAGTTAGAGCTTATGAGCCAAGGACAACAAGATAGTTGTTGAAGCAAGAGTTCTAAGAATATGTCATAGAGCACTGCTTTTTATGGATGGAGTCCATCATCACAAACTTTACTATCTGCAGAGTAGTATAGTGACTGGAACAACTACTGTTGTTTATGATTCTTCTAATGACACTACATTGTGCTATATATGGCTTGCTCATGTTGGAGAAGCTTTATTCCAAACTTTAGTGAAACAATACTTGATCAAAGGAGTGAGCACCTAAAAGTCTAATCTTTATGAACATTGTGTATTTGTCAAGAAGGTATCAACGTCCATAATACGAAGGGCATTTTAGATTATTTTCATATAGATGTTTATGACCTTATAAAGATGCCATCATTAAGTAGGAAGAGATATTTTGTCTCTCTTATTGATGATTACTTCAGATATGTTTAGATGTACACCATGAAATGCAAGAGAAAGATACTAGAGATTTTTATAATTTGGAAGAAGTGAATTGAGACTCAAATTGGTAAAAACATCCAGTGTATCAAATTAGATAATAAGGTGAATATACATCAGATGTGTTCTTGCAAGAAAAATTGAGAGCTGGGATAGCGTACCAATTTATTGTTCGAGAGACACTATAGTAAAATGGGATCACAAAGAAAATGAATCAGAATTTAGTGGAGAAAGTTTTGTGTATGTTCTCTAATACTGGTTTGGATAGAGTCAATTAAGACTAGCTTATCGCTTAGTGAATTGTCAGCATTCTGCAACTATTGGAAAGAAGAACCCAAAAGAGTTGTGGTCGAGACATCCTACTAATACATGAGAGTGTTTGAGTGTCCAACTTACTACCACATGTAAAATAATTAACTAGAACCACAAGAAAAGCAGACGATCTTCACTGACTTCAGGTGTAAAGTTAAGGGTTTCAATTTTTATAATTAGACAAAGAATAGGATTGTCATTAGCATAAATGTTATATTTGACGAGACAAGCTTATTGAAGCCTCATGACTTGAAATAAGCAGAGTTATTGAGGCCACAAATATGCAACATAAATTGGAGTTTGATGTAACTCCTTTTCCTCTATAGAATTAATCCACTCATACTAAGGTACTTAATTCAGTTACTACTCAGGAGGTACTTATTAATAGTACCCAAGAGGAGGTAGAAAAAGATGTTGAGGATGAGGTCCTTTCTAAAGAATCTATTGCTAGGAGTAGGATCGGGTTCCAAAATTTCCTAAAACCAACTTGGTTGTGGGATCACATTACATTTGTAATTTCAATAAAAGAGACTTAGTTTCTTTGTAACCACAAAAAAATGGTGGAGAGAGAAGATGATGATTTTTGGAGAGAGGCAATGGATGAGAAGATAGGGTCTCTTTCGAAGAATGCTAACTAAAGGCTAGTGAAGCTTACTTCGAGAAGAAAAGCCATTGGGTCAAAATGGGTGTATGCGAAGAAGAAATAATCTCATGAAGCTGATACATAGTACAATGCTAGGTCAGTGGCAAAATGATTTACACAATGAGAAGGGATTGATAATAATGAGGTGCTCTTCCCATTGGACATCTTTCGACCCATGTTCTCTTAGCACTTATAGAACAATACGATATGATTTAGAGCAGTTTGATGTGAAATCTACATTTGTATAGAAGTAAGTAAGAAGAGATCTATATGTTGTAGCCACCTTGATATGAAATCTCAAAAGTCTTTATTTGTAGATTGTATAATTCTTTCTATGGGTTGAAGAAGTCACTACGGTTGTGGTATAATTATTTTTATCAGTTAATAATGGGATATGAGTACAAGAGGAGCCAATGTAATCATTATATATCATTTAAAAGGTTAGCTAATGGCGAGTTCATTTACTTTCTTTTATTTGATAATGCATGTTGATTGTGTATGTCGATTAGATTGAGTTTACTAAGATGAAAAATTAATTGTTAAAACATTTTGAGATGATGTATTTTGGCGAAACTCACATAATCCTCTGAACGAGAATTCTCATGGACAAGACACCTGGAAAGGTTTGGCTCTTACAAGGAAAATATGTTAGGAAGGCGCTGAAGAAGTTTGGGGTTGATGGCTCGAACAAGGCTGCGGGTCTACCCATTGCATCTCACACTTAGTCGAGTTTAAATCGACATCTTAAAAATGACCAGGAGAGGAACAATATGAGATCTTTTCCTTATGCTATCGTAGTAGATAATCTAATGTATGTCTTTGTTTGTATTAGACTAGATATTGCACAAGTGGTTGGTGTAGTGAACAGGCTTATGCATTATCCAAGTAGGAGTCATTGATATGATATAATGGGTATTCTGAGGTATCTTAAGGGTACAATTGATGTCATCTTACTAATTGAAAGAATCATTTATTCTTATTTGTATGCAGGCTACACTAATTTTCATTATGCATGTGATATGAATCAGATCTACGACTAACTATTTATTTACTTCAACAGGAGATCCTGTCAATTGGAGATCAGTTCTTCAGTTTACTGTTGTTTTATATACTACGGAGGTTGAGTACAATTTAGTCATTGAGGCGATGAAGGAAGAAATATCAATGCAAGTTTTATTCGATGACTTGGGAGTTAATCTAGAGTTTCTGATGGTGTTCTGTGATAGTTAGAGTGTGGTATTCTTTCTCACAAGTTTAGTTCATCATGCCCGTACAAATCACATTGATATGAGGTACAGCCTTGTTTGGGACTTAATTGATGATGCTAAGGTTGAAGAAGATATATATATGAAGCTGAATTTAATAAACATGCTCACAAAGGTATTACTAGTTCATAACTTCACATACTATCAAAGTTTGGTGAACAATCGAGCTTATGATTGATTGCCTATTTGGGTATTGTAAAGAACAACACGAGTCTTTATACCTTCTAGAGAGGGGGATGTGTAGGCAAACATTTTGATGCAATTGTTGTGGTATTGAAGCTCATTTTGGTCATCTCCACTTATTTGGAAGTGAGATATGGAGTGGAGATAGTCATGAAAAGTATTAATAGTTGTAAATTATGAAGTGTGTATATTAGGAAGATTAATATTATGTAGCCTAATTTAAAGAGATCAAATTATATGATATTTTCTATATTATGAAACCTTATTAGAGGAGTTCTAATTACATAATCTTTCTTATATTTGAAAATTACTGACTTGTAACTATAAATCTCTCTTAATTATAGGAGGGATGATGGAGATTTTGGAGTGTGTGTTGAGTTGTAACCCCAATTAGATCAAATTTTTTTTTCTTCCCATCTGTTAATACTAGAATAATCTCTCTCTATAGACGCAGACAGATTTGTGTCGAACCACGTAAATCACACTATATTTGGTTGTGTTTGTTGTGTGAATTTGTTTTTTGCATTGTTTTTCCCAACATATATAACACCAAAACCTTAATTTTAATATTTTTGCAACTTTAACTATGCATTAATAAGCGTATTTCACTTTTTCAAACTTAGTAATTGTAATACTTTTTATATGATGTATGGTTAAAATATGGTCATATTAGGCTTATGAGGCGTCAAAATGAACATTGAGTTTCTTAGCCTTATTCATTAAACCATGATCATTGATTTGTTGAGCATGAGTTGCGGAGTACGAGCTACAGAGTATAGATCATCGCATGAATGCTTCCCTTAGAGAAAAATTTGCGTCCGGTGTCCGGACGCAGAGCTGCGTCCGGACAACGGGGATACCCCCCATGTAACTCCTCTGTAAGTTGGGTGTACATGGGGGGTCCTCTCACAGACACCGGACGCAGCTCTGCGTCCGGTGTCCGGACGCAAATTTTTTTCCTTCCCTTAATGGATAAATTAAATCTGAGGAGTTTGTTCGCTGACGCATCCTAGAATCGCTCTATGATGTCAGGTCAATTCTAACAGAAATGATCCAACTCACTTCAAGGTCAGCTAATTGGTCTTGAAGTGAACCCTCACAAGAGCCGAAAAAGGCTGATATGGATGTGACCGGATGAGTGTGCGTGGAATAGAATGTGAAATATGATTTTGTTTGCGAATAACATGTGAGAGATTCCTATAAATTATATAGAATAAACTCCTTAATAAAAGAGGACATACATTTGGATCCCAAAGAAATGGTGTAACACAATTTCCATGGATAGGCACAACAATCACCACTCTTCAATCGATTCTTTCATTTTTTCCTTAGCTCTTCCTTGAGAGAATATTCTGCCCTAACACTGCACGTCCAGATGGTTAATTATCGGCCGCTATGTCGCCGTACATCTCATCGACGGGCAACATGATGGTCAGTGGCTGGCCATCCGCCATTGCCGACGTCCGGATAAAATATTTTTTTCTTGCCTGGAGGAGTGATTGCACTAATAAATTAGGATTCACCGTGATGGGAAAAAATTAGAGTCCTATAAATATAAGAATAAAATTTAGGTAATAAATATATAAAGAAAAAATGCTGATCTCTTTCTTTCTTTTTTTTTTTTTTTTTTTTGGGGAGAGAAACACTATTTGCATTTTTGTATAATAACCACACATACTATATATATATCTATATATATATATATATATATATATATATATATATATATATATATATATATATATATATATATATATTTGGGGAGAGAAACTTAATGCGTCGATCTGTATGGTACAATTAGCCCACCTCTAAAACCTAAAAATAAACTACGAAAAACTAATCGTAAAACCATGTCTCATTGATCACTAAACCCGCACGCAAATTCAGAACAAATCAGCTTGCCGCACGCCCCCTGGCTTACATCAAAAAACCGGAAGAAATGCCCACCGGATTCCTGCTAACCGGTACCTTCCTCACCCTTTATATATCTCTCAAACACCCGAATTAAAACTTAATCAAGAAAGAAAACAGAACGAGTGCAAGCAATGGAGGTTTACATCTCTGAGGAATACATGATGGCTCGCCGGAGAGAGCGTAATGAGGCGAGGAAGCAAGTCAGGAAGGTTACGAGGACTCTCGCCGGAGTAAAGGATGGCTTGCCGGCGGCCATGGAGGTCCAAGAGAAGAGGAGGGGTTCGCCGGGTTCGCCGGGTTCGCCGCTGGTGAAAGGTGGTTGTTTTGATGGGAATGGCTGTGGAGATGAAGTTTTCCTTAATTGTTTTTGAATGTTACCATGTTCAGTCCAATTTTAAAAAAGGGCGACCTTTGGTAATTCAAGAGTGTAACTTTATTAAATTGGTTAAGTTAATCAGTTTTTCCTTAGTGAAATTTTGACATAATAATTTTGGGCCTTCTTTTTTTTTTCTTCTCTTTTTTAATTTAAAGGAGTGTTTGGTAGTATGAATTGACAATCAAACATAAAAACTCTGAAATTTAATTCCCACACTCCATTAAATCAAATATTCTCTCATTTTATTTCTGTTTTTGACCTAAATCCAAATTTAATAAACGCAATTCGTAGGCAGATTTATGAGATTTATTTCGTCAAGGCTTGGGAGCACTCTTCCGACCATATGAATTTGATAAATCTAGATTTATCGGATTTACTAAATCATATTTAAAATTAATTCACCATGCAGCCAAACACCACCAACTTTATTGGAGGCTATGACAATAAAATTCTTAATATCAGACTTTAGCCACCCGTTAGTTTTTGGAGAAAATATTAGGTATGATTATTGCAGATAACCATTGAGATTCGAGTATGTCACTCCTCACAAATTTATATAGTGACAAGCTCGAATCTCAAAGGTTGTCAATAAATAGGACAACCGCACCTAATATTTTTTCTAATTTTTGATTGCACCGCTCCACTCCAAAAATGTTGGCTCTATCATTATTTAGGACCTGCCTAAAAAATGAGATATAGTTCATTATGAATTTAAGTCATGATACTTACAAAATATATAAATCCCTAATCGCTAAAAAATAAATCGAATAGCTTGGATCAATTTTATGATAACTAGAATTTTTTCTTATAAAATTTTGTGGAATTAATCAGAATGTCATCATAAAAAAGAGGAAAGCATTCAATGTATATTTTCATAATTCAGGATATGATTTTCCAGACTCTAAGTGGTTTCTTACTCATTATTTTTCTTTAGTTCTATATAAATTAATTGAATATTCAAGTTCTCGCAAACTATTTTGCTGACAACATGAAAGGATTTCTTTCCATTCATCTAAATGTGATTTCATTTATGCACGAATAATACTTGGCTGAGGGTAGATTTGTAACACTGATATAATTGTTTTTGCTGATATAGATGGGGATGTTAAAAGTAGAATTCAAGTTGGTTGGTTGAAGTGGAGGAATGCGTTGGGCCTATTGTGTGATAAAAAAGTACCGCTTAAGAAAAATTTTATAAGATGGTGGTGAGACCTGCACTGCTCTATGGTGCTGAATGTTGGCCTCTAAAAGAGAAGCATAATACTAAGTTAAGTGTTGCCGAGATGAGAATGATTAGGTGGATGAGTGGCTTTACACTTAGAGACAAAATGTGAAATGAATATATCTGTGATAGGGTTGGTGTAGCTCCAGTGACAGAAAAAATTAGAGAAAGTCGCCTTAGATGGTTTGGTCACCTTAAACGTCAACCATCTGATGATCCGATTAGGAGAGTAGATGTTTTATATTCGAATTATATTAAGATAGACAGAGGTAGACTTAGGAAGACTTGGGCTAATTGCATGAAAAATGATCTTAATTTATTAGAATTAAATGAAAATATAACACAAAATAGAACGCAAAGTAGAAAAAAGATTCATGTAGCTAACCCCACTTAGTGGATAAAGACTTTGTTGTTGTTGTTGTTGCTGCTGCAGCATTGACTGTCACTCTGGGATTTCTTGTTTACAGAGCAGAAACCTAACATTCAAATGCTGAAGAAGAAGAAATGGAAAATGGCATTCCAATCATTCATTAAGAACTCATGCAGTTGCCTTAAATACAAATCAGAGAATCAAATATCATTTCAGCACCTTACAATGCTGTTAAAAAACAGAACGTGGGAATAAAACTTCGTTTAACACCTCCTCGCAAGCTGATGATTCAGAAGGATTTCTTAGCATATCAGGAACACAAGCGAGAGATAAAAAGCACTTTAGTGAAAATATAAGCAATACATGTCATACAATTCTAATATATTTACATATCTAATACATTAACTTTGATATTTACATGTATATCATTCAAATCTTTAACATCACAAAAAAAATTCCCCTATTACAAACCTTCTAAAAGTGAAATACGTGCACGTTTAGATGGATATGTTTATCATAACTGGTCAGTACCGAAAAGTCCGTAACAACAGAGTGATTATTGAGAGTGTTAGCATTGTGCGAAAACCCAACACACACTCAGATAATTAAATAGAAGTAAGCAGGAGGAGATACTTCAATTTTATATGGAAAATCATGAAAAGGAAAAAAAACCACGGGACTTAGCCCAGTTGAAATTATCTATTATTAATGATGAGTACACATGTCAACTCTTCTCTTGACTTCTAAAAGATAGAGTTACAAAGTCGAACATTATAAATGTACAACAATAGTTCACCAATAATAAATGTAGTTTGGCTGTAATGAAGATAAATCTCAGTGATTGCGGACTGCAAGTGCCGTAGTCGATTGTTATCGAGATAGTAGTTCGCCATGAATGTTGTAGTTGATGACTGTAGCGCTAGCTTATCGTATATGCGGACTTGAAAGTTATGGTAGTAGTTGGTCGTATATGTCGCAATTTTTTTGCTTCAGAAGCTTCGGTTGACCATAGAGGACATAGTAGGAAGCTACAGAAGCTGTAAGCAACATATGTTGTAGTGGTGAGTTATGATGATATCCATAGGACGCTGATGCTTGAGTCGGGAGCTGCATGAGCTGTAGACCACTTAGGCCATAGTTGGTCACGTTGGTTGTAATAGTGAGCAATGATGACGTCCATAGGTTGTAGGAGTTGGAGTCAAGATGCAAGAACTGGGATCAGATAGATCATAGTTGGTCATGTATGCAGTAGTGGTGAGTTGTGATAACGTTCGTAGGTCGCAAAGGCCAGATCCGAGAGTTGCATAAGCTCAGAGACATGTATACCACAGTGGTGAGGTTTGATTACATCCATAGGTCACAGAGGCTAGAGTTAGGATTTGCACAAGCAGTGGACCATGTAGACTGTAGTTAGTTACATAGGCCATAGTTGTGAGCTGTGATGACGTCCATAGTCCGCTAAGGTCAGAGTCGATAGTTGCACGAGGTGCGGACTACGTAGGCCAAAATGGTGAGCTATGATGAAGTCGGTAAGTTGTAGGGTTCAGAGTCAGAAGCTACACGAGCTGTGAGTCACGTAGGCCGTTATTTGTCAGGTAGGGTATAGTAGTGAGCTATCATGATTTTCATAGGTTGTAAAGGCTGGAGTCAAGAGCTACAAGGAGGGAGCTTTAGGACTCGAGAGAAAATAACTAATTTTGGGGTATTGTTACATCGTCTTCGAGAGACTTCATCGCATCATCTGAGGGGTGCGTTGTTACACCGTCCCTGGTTGTCACCGTCTATCATAGCCACATGTCACTGCTACCACATGCAGGTTTTTATAATTTCGGACGAGCAAGCAAAATTGCTCAAAAATTTGGTGGGAAACTGAAAAACCATCAATTAAATTTTCATTTGGCAGGAATCTCGAGATATGTCATTAATTTTGAGTCATTTCTAAGCTAGAAATATTCAAACCAAAATAAAAAATCATCAAGAACTCTAATTTTAGCAAGCTTATAATCAAATTGACCGATTTGATGAAACAAACACATGACAAAAAAATTGGTCCAATTCGAGTAAAATCAAGCTCAAATCAAGTCATTAAATCACTTTTGAAAAATTTGGGTGGCAAATTGGAAGATAAAATGGATTCAAAATCTGATGAGATTATAGTTAAATCGAGCCTATCGATAAGACAAATCTAACGAGCCAAAGATCACTCAATTCTAACATCATTAAGGCATTAAAATGTCTACAAAATCTCATATATTCAAGGGAATTACATTAGGCCTCTGAATTCTTGAATTATTTACGGAGGATGCCACTCCTAAAATCTAAAAATGGAGTCCTACTCCCTTTATTAAGGGGAAAAGATCAGGACTTACGAAGAAATGTGGATATTGAGAGCTTGATTGGGAAGAGGATGAGGAGAATCTAAGTGCTAGTCTGAATTTAAGCACCCGATGAACACTTCTTTCCTCTGTAGGTGCTGATTGCTATCGATCATTGCTAGTCGACTGATGTCGTACACCATCGACCGCTTACTGCTTGTTGCAAAGAATCTCGCGGAGTACGACATATGTTATAAAGTAATGAAGCACCATGTAGAGTAACAACCAATGTCATAGAGTAATGAAACGCCATACACAAAGTGCATCATCCCAAACCAGTGCAATGACTCACCCAAAATATGGTGTAAAGACACATCTTTACAAATGATTCAACGATGCACCTCAAATACAATGTACCAACGCACCCTAATACGGGCAATGAAACACCTCGAAGACGGTGTAACAATGTACCCCATATATTGTGTAATGACATACTCCCACTATATAACAATGAATAACGTCTTAGCAAGGATCTGACAATACTTCCCTGCAAAAACTGCTCATAGCCTTCGTACTCATAATAACATAAATTTCATAAGACTCTTAAAGTTATCTCCTCAAAGCTCTCTATCATGAACCATATGACTAACTACAACCAACATGACTAACAGCTCATGCAACTCCCAACTCCGATCTCTATGACCTACAAATTTTATTTCAGCTCACTACTACGACATACATACATACATGACCAAATACAACTTACATGATCCACAACTTATGCAACTCCCAACTCTATTTTTATGGCCTACAGACATTATTGCAACTCACTATTATGGCCTATGTGACCAAATATGACTTGTATTGCTCACTGCTCATACATCTCCCAACTCCGACATTTGTGACATATAGAAGTTATTGCTGCACACTACTACATCATACGTGACCAATTATGGCTTACATGACCAACTATGACCTAGTGTTCTATATCTCATGCAACTCCAAAATTTGGCATCTATGGCCTTTAAACATTTTTAATGCTCGCCAATACGACCTACATTACCAACAATGATCTACGTTGTCCACAGCTCATGCAACTCCTAACTTTGGTCTCTATATCCCGCTGACGTTATTGCAACTCTTAAGTATGGCCTATGCGACCAAGTATGATCTGTGTGATTCACAACTCATGCAACTCCCAACTCTGGCCTTTGTGTCCTACGTATGTTATTGCAGCTCATCATTTTGAACTGCACTCACAACTCCTGCAAATTTCTACTACAGCCTCTCTGAGCAACCGACACTCATGAAATAACCTTCTACAACCTAAATAGTTCAACGACTTTTAACTACAACTTCTACGACAAGCTGGAGCAACAACCACCATCTCCAACATTCATGACAGGTTATTGCCTTAATATTAATCGAGTACAGCCTTTGCGACCCGTTATAACTGTTATTGTTGAATTATTATTAAATTATTGTTGTACATCAACATTATAATATTATATTTTCTAATTCAAGAGAAGAGTGAGCATATGTACTTACAATTACAAAGTTGATTATTTCAACTAGGCTAGGCTCCGTGATTTTTTCTCTTTTCTGAAATTTTCATATAAAAATTTGAGGTGTCTCCTCTTGTCGGCCTCTTTTTTATTTGTGTGTAGTATCACAAATCTAACGGCATGCAACAATATGTATATGTTTATTGTGTGTGTGTATATATATATATATATATATATA
This sequence comes from Papilionanthe hookeriana x Papilionanthe teres, assembly GCA_022702705.1. Taxonomy (NCBI): domain Eukaryota; kingdom Viridiplantae; phylum Streptophyta; class Magnoliopsida; order Asparagales; family Orchidaceae; genus Papilionanthe; species Papilionanthe hookeriana x Papilionanthe teres. Next base: position 30,751,073 of record CM040428.1, read on the forward strand.
TATATATATATATATATATATATATATATATATATATATATATATATATATATATATATATAAACATATACATATTGTTGCATGCCGGTAGATATACACACACATTGTGTGTGTGTGTGTGTGTGTGTGTATAATTTTTTTTAATAAAACAATTGGTTGACTTGTGGAAACACAAACAAATCTCTTTGAGTTTCGCAAATATTGCTGGTGGCGCGAGCTTGGACCGCATGAGCCAAACCATTCGAGTACCACATCCATATAGCTGAAGGCTAGCCTAGAGAAGATTTGAATCCCAGACCAGAGGGGACTTACACCGTCGAAGCGGATGCTCTACCAACCGACCTAAATACGCAGATATATGAGCCGCATCCTCTGTCTGTTGGTAGAGCATCTGGTCGTCAATGTAAGTCCCCTTAGGTTGGGGGGTTTGAATCCCCACCAGGCGAGTTGTCCGCTACATAGACGTGGTAATCGAATTTATTGGCTCACGGGGTCCAATCCCAAATCTAACAGGATTGCGAGCCCAAATAGTTGGTTGGCAGTTCTGCCCATCAACCAATCTTAAATATATATATAAAATAATAAAAATTAAAAAATTAAAAAAAATAAAAAATATAATATATATTTTACTGGCTGTAGTCGTGGCATGCTTTCTTTAAATTATTTAGGTTTTACATTGTACAAAGGTAGATATCATGCTAAGGATTTTCTTAGGTTGTATGATAAGATTAAGAATAGAACTTTGTCGTGGGAGAACCGTTTTCTCTCATTTGGGGGCAGGATTACTATTCTTAAATCTATTCTTACTTCCCTGCCTCTTTATTCTCTTCAGTTTATGAAAATGCATGGGTTTATTACTAAGAAGATTGAGTCTCTTTTTAATAAATTCCTTTGGGAAGGTTCTTATAGTTCGAAAATTCATTGGAAGAGTTGGGCTATGCTTTGTAAGCCACCTGAGTCCAGGGGTTTAGGCTTTAGAAGCTTAACTGACTCTATTACTATTTATTTCATGAAACTTTGGTACCGTTTCCGTAAGAATGATTCTCTCTGGGCCTCCTTTATGCATTCTAAGTATTGTGCTAATGATCATCCCTTTACTATTTCACCTAAGGCTACTAATTCTTTTATTTGGAAAGATATGTTGATTGTTTCTCATAATACTGAGCTTTTTTTAACTTGGGATCTTGGCAAAGGTAATATATCCTTTTGGTACGATGATTGGATGGGAAGTGGTGCTTTGGCTAATAGTTTTGGAGGTCCGGAGCATGTTAATCTGAAGGTGAATGATTTTTGGGTCCATAATAGTTGGATTCTGAATAAACTTTTGTGGTATGTTCCTTATAATGTGGCTAGTTTTATCTCTAGCATTCCCATTAATATCAACAGAGAGGATAGGGTGACTCTCAAAGGTAAATAAGGTATTTCTAATGCTAAAATCTTTGCTGATTCTTTTATTTATACAGCTGGTTTTGATCTTAAATGGTTATGGAACAAATGACAAGCCCCCTATTTCTTTCTTTACGTGGCGTGTTCTGCATAATGTGCTTCCTGTTGATGACATTCTTAAACTTAAGGGCTTACATCTCCCTTCTTGTTGTTCTCTTTGTATGCATGATTGTGAGTCCATTAATCATATTTTTCAACAATGTTCTTTTGTTCGCGAGGTTTGGCTTTATTGTTGTAGCATTCTTAGGATTTCTACTGATTATTTTCTGCATGCTACTATTATGGATCTGTTTAACAATTGGAAGAAGTTTGGACACCTTTTGTTTAATTCCATTCCTGCTATCATTACTTGGTTCATTTGGGTTGCTAGAAATGATGTTCGGTTCTATGGTAAGAGACCTAATGTTGTTTCTACTGTTAAATTAATCTTTGGATATCTTTTCAAAGGTATGGTTACTCCATAACTTGGGATTCCCTAATACTAGTAATGGGAATGTTTCTGAGACTATTCGTTGGATTAAACCTCCTGCTCCCTTTATCAAAATTAATGTCGATGGTTGTTGGGATGACAGGTTTGCTAGTGTTGGGGGTGTTTGCCGTGATTTTGCGAGATCCATTCTTTACTGGTTTGCTTCTCCTTCTGTTCCTATCTCACCCCTTGTGGCTGAAGCGGATGCTTTGGTTTTTGGTTTGCAGCTGGCTATTCGAAAAGGTTGGAAGTTCATTATTTTGGAAACTGATTCTTTTATTTTGTGGATGTATTGTTTATTGCAGGAACGATATCACTGGAGTGTAAATCTTCAGATGAAGAGAATCTTGGATTTATCTAGGAATTTGGTGGTCAAGTGAAGCCACACTCTACGTGAAGGTAATCAAGTTGCTAATTGGATTGCTAAGATGAGACTTTATTTTCGTACTGCTTGAGTTTTTTCTTTTATTTGGGTCCATTTATTTCATATTGCTTGTTGGGATATTTAGTTTTGTTGTGTTTGTCGTTGTGTCGTGGTGCGTGAGTTGTTTTTTCTGGAAAGAGATCCTTAGATTCTCTCTTTTTTGTGTGCGTTATACGGGTGTACTAGATAGGACCTCTTTCCCGGTGTTGTAATTTTATTTTTCGATGAAATGCATAAGGAGACTATATCTCTTTCAATTAAAAAAAAATATATATAATTTTCTCAAAAGAGTCTTAATTATATTTTTCGTAGAGTTAATAGCTCCACCTCTATGGTATAATTAGCCTAACGAGAAAACCTAAAAATAAATTAAGAAAACAAAGAAATTAGTAAATATTAAACCGCGTCTCATTAAACATTAAACCCGTCCGCAAATTCCGAACAAATCAGCATGCTGCCCGCCCCCGGGCTTGAAGAATAGCCCACCAGATTTCTCCTAACGCGCCACTTACCACAGCCATTATATATTTCTCAAACGGCCAAAAACTCCAGCAAGAAAAAAAAAAAAAAAAAAAAAACAGATTGAGAGCAAGCAATGGAGATTTACATCTGTGAGGAATACATGATGGCTCGCCAGAGAGCGCGTAGTAAGGCGAGGAAGGAAGTCATGGCGACGAAGACTCTCGCCAGCGTCAAGGATGGCTCGCCTGCGGCCATGGAGGCCGAAGAGAAGAGGAAGAGTTTGCCACCGGTGAAAGATGGTTGTTTTGATGGGAATGGCCGTAGAGATGAGGTTTTCCTCAATTGTTTTTGAATGTTATAAATTTCAGTCCAATTTTAAGAAAGGGCGACCATTTATGATTCAAGACTGTAACTTTATTAAATAGGCTAACTCCTATCATTTTTTTCTTAATGAGATTTTCACATAATAATTTTAAGTTTTATATTCTTTTTTTTTCAACCTAATTATGATTTAACAATTGGAGGTAGGGTTGTACGAACGAGTCTGGACTCGGTTCGTGTTGGCTCGTTAAAAAATATCAATGTTGTTTATAATATTGGTATGGTATGTGCAGACAACCATTGAGATTTGAGCATGTCGCTCCTTGTAGATTTACACAATGACACACTCGAATCTCGGTAAATATCCAGACAACCACACCTACTATTTTCTATTTTTTTATGGCACCGCTCCACTCTAAAAACATTGACTCTACCATTATTTACGTGTCATTTGCCTAAAAATTGAGATCTCACTCACTATGAATTTAAATCATGGTAATTACAACATATACAAATCCTTCTTCCGTTCGTCCAAAAAACAATTTTTAAATTGATAGAATGTTCAAGTTGTCGCCAACCTTTTTGCCAACAACATGAAAAAATTCCTCTCCATTCATCTAAGTGTGATTTCATTTATGGAAAAATAATGTTCGGCTGAGGGTAGATTTGTAGCAGTGATATAATGGCCTTCGCTGTGAACTGAGTGCTCAAATTATAATTTTCGGAAACAGACTCCATGCAAATAGACTCTTGATGAGATCATTTTGACATTTAGCATGTCACACTGGAATTTCTTGCGTACAAAGCAGAAACCGAACAGTGAAATGCTAAGAAGAAGAAATAGAAAATGACCTTCAATTCATTCATTAACAATGCACAAAGATTTCTTAATAAATGCAAATCAGATAATGAGAAGATAAAAAAATATTACAGCAACATAGTAAGTTTTATGTATATGGCTGAGATGCATAATGCTGTTATAAATTTATCCTTAAAAGAAATTGGTTCTGCCATGGTTGGCGGAGAGAAAAAAACACTCATACAAAAGCACATTTTAAGGACAAACCATTTAGTCGATTAAACAATTTTCTTAGCATGGGGCCTTTGATCAAATTTTTACTAAGGTCACATTGGTGAAATTGTTTATTCTAAAATTTTCTCTATTTTAACTTAGTGTGCTTATCAAAAGAGTAAATCATTTGTTCCTTTCCTTTTTCTATTTTTAGAATTGTTCCATTGTTTGACATTTGTTTTGTATAGGTTAGTATCACAATAATGTTGTTTCCAATTTTTTATAAAATAATAATTTGTTTCTAAATCATCGCATGTAATAATGCTCATCAACCAGTCCAAAGTTCAATAATTAATTTATTTAAGACAAACTGATATCACCTTAAATTACAAGTTTCCCAAAATTGGATTTTTAATAAAATGGGCACGGATGCACCCAGGGTACAACACGGGTGCGCCCAAGGTAAAACACGGGTGCCAGTATAACACTGATGCCTTGGCTGCACTCTGTAGTGGCCGTGGGTATGTCACTTGCTCTGTCTCGCGATGGGAGTGCACTCAAGACAAGCGCGGGGGGCGCCACATTCTATGTTTTGGGCGCGGGTGCGCTCCAAGAGGGTGTAGGTGCGCTACTAATAGGTCCTCACTACAACCTTTCTGGTCCTCTATAACACACATAACACACAGAGCTAACAAACAACAATACATGAGCAACACGCAAAACGAAAAAACACACAAAACAAAATCAAGCTTGAATAAAATCCTAAGATAACATTCAGGTTGCCTTCCAAATAGCTCTTAGTTTAACGTTTTCAATTAGATAGTGCTAGATCCATTATTTAGGATGACCCCAACAATAAGACCTCCTTAGGACTCATCATATCCCTCATAAGTACAACTTTATTCTTTGGCAATTTAGCTTGAAAATTTTGGTTATTTTTCGACCTGAATGTCGCCAGCTCCAAATAGATACACCTTAATTATAATGTCAGATCAATCCCATTAGAAAAGATCCAACTCACTTCAAGGTCAAATAATTTTTATTGAAGTGAACTCTCACAAGAACCAAAATGGCTGATATTGATGTGACCCTACGAGTGTGCGAGGAATAGAATGTGAAATATGCTTCTGTTAGAGGATAACATGTTAGAGAATCCTATAGATCTGTATGTAATCTTCATGTGAGTATATTATTTAGAAAAAACTCATTTATATAATCAGAAAAGATTTGTAATAGAGGACATACATTTGGATCCCAAAGAAATGATATAACGCAATTTCGTAACGCAATTTCTTGGGATAGGCACAACAATCACCACTCTTCAACCGATTCATTCCTTCTTCCCTAGCTCTTCCTTGGGATAAAATATTCAGTTCGGACAACACACATCCGGATGGCCAACCACTGGCGGCCACGTCGCTATACACTTCATCGACATGCGACGTGGAGGTCGGTGGTTGGCCCTTCAGACGTTGGACACAATACTTTTTCCTTCTCTGGAGGCGTGATTCCACTAACAAATTAGGATTCACCATGATATAAAAAATTTGAGTGCTATAAATATAAAAATCAATTTTAGGTAATAAATATATAAATACATAAATATTATATATGTATGTAATTCCCCTTTAAAAAAATTGACTGTCACATTGGTACATAGACTTGAGAAATGATTTTTTTAAGAAAATCCTGATCATTTTTCAGTTTTTTTATTTGGGGAGAGAAACACTATTTGCATTTTTGAATAATAACCACACATACTATATATATATATATATATATATATATATAGAAGAAAATAGTAAGCGTAAAATCATGTCTCATTGATCACTAAACCCGCAGGCAAATTCAGAACAAATCAGCTTGCCGCCCGCCCCCTGGCATACATCAAAAGACTCGAAGAATTGCCCACCGGATTCCTGCTAACCGGTACCTTCCTCAGCCTTTATATATCTCTCAAACACCAAAAATAAAACTTAATCAAGAAAGAAAACAGATCGAGCGCAAGCAATGGAGATTTATATCTCTGAGGAATACATGATGGTTCGCCGGAGAGAGCGTAATGAGGCGAGGAAGCAAGTCAGGAAGGTTACGAGAACTCTCGCCGGAGTAAAGGATAGCTTGTCGGCGGCCATGGAGGTCGAAGAGAAGAGGAGGTGTTCGCCGGGTTCGCCGGGTTCGCCGCTGGTGAAAGGTGGTTGTTTTGATGGGAATGGCTGTGGAGATGAAGTTTTCCTTATTTGTTTTTTAATGTTGTGATGTTCAGTCCAATTTTAAGAAAGGGCGAACTTTGGTAATTCAAGCGTGTAACTTTACAAAATATATAAATCCCTAATCGCTAAAAAATAAATCGAATAGCTCGGATCAATTTTATGATAACTAGAATTTTTTCTTATAAAATTTGGTGGAATTAATCAGAATATCATCATGAAAAAGAGGAAACCATTCAATGTATATTTTCATAATTCAGGATATGATTTTCCAGACTCTTTTTTTTTTTTTTGTTAGAAGGAGACTATTGCTCCCTACGCGTTCCATAAAAGAAAAAAATTACAACCCGGGAAAGAGTTCCTACCTAAACACAACCCATACAACTCACACAAAAAAAAAAAAAAAAAGGAATCAAGGACCTCTTTCCGAAAAAATAAAAATACAAATCACATTCACACACTACGACACAAAGACAGAGAACAAACATAACTAAACACAATCAGAATATAAAGTACTAATTAAATCATAAGGAACGTAAGGAGAAATGATAGGAGAGTTAAGTCGTAAACCAAGTTTGGCAATCCAGGTGAGCGAACTTTGTTTCCATCCCGATTAACATGCATCCAGCGAATAGTAAAGTGAGCAGCCAACCAAAAAATGCGCTTCATAAGTACATTAAGCGTCCAATGATGAGGAATCTGCAAAGTACAATACTTCCATAATAGCAAAGAGTCAGTTTCAATTTCAATATATTTCCAACCTCGATTAAGAACAGTATACAAACCAAAAACCATAGCCTCGGCTTCAGCAACCAACGGAGAAGAGGAATGGGAGTTCGAAGCAAACCAATAAATGGGAAGTCCCAAGGCATCACGAAAAATGCCCCCAACACTAGCACGTGTAGTCATCCAGCAACCATCACAATTGAGTTTGATAAAGGGGATAGTAGAGCTTAGTCCATTTCACGGAATTATTAACGGTGAAATTGCACGTAGGAGTAATAATAGGAATATTAAAGGCTTTCAATAAACCAGAAAGTTTATGGCAAGCCAATTTAGAGCACTCGAATCCAATTCGAGCACTTAATCAAATAACACATAATAAGACTAAAAGTACAATGAACAGTGACATTTTTACCATTGTGTTTACTATCATTTACGGTGATCCAAAGAAACCATAAAACTACAGCAGGAACATTGAAGAAAAACGGCTTACCTAAATTATGCCAATACTTGAAAAATATCATCAAGAGAATAGAAACCATTAGCGGGAAAAGGAACCTTTAGCTTAATAAAAATCTGCTTCCAAATCAAAGTAGTAAAAGAACAATTAATGAAAATATGCTCCATGGTTTCCTCATGAAGATGACGAGAGATAGCAACGAGAAGTGAGACGTAAACCTTTAAGTTTCATAATATCATCGGTAGGAATGATTTTATGAAAAACCCTCCGAGATAAAAAAAGAGATCGAAGGCTTAATCCATTTATTCCAATTCCAGCTAAGATCCATCCCGGAGACCGATGAAGAGTATCGGCAAAAGTTTTAGAAATGGAATCACCCAACTTACCTTTAGGGACAGGAACATCCTTCTTATCATTGAAAAGAGGAATAGTAGTAATGTAAGTAGCATCAATGATATTAAGAGAAGAGGAAAGAGTATCCATACACCAAACATTATCATGCCAAAAGTCCTTGACTTTAACATCAATATCATAAGGTCCCCCATACCAATTTGCAAGAGGACCAAAACCAGTCCAGTCATCAAACCAAAAGGAGCAATCACCCTTACCAATATCCCAATTGAGTAAAGCATCGATCGCTTAGCAACATTAAGCATGGCTTTCCATATAAAAGAAGCCTTATTATTAACGACCTTTAAAGGGTGAAGTTGGCCACAATATTTATCCTTAAGATAAGCGGCCCAAAGAGAGTTGGCTTTACGAAAACGATACCAAAGCTTCATATAATTAATCTTAATAGTGTCACTAAGACTTCTAAAACCAAGACCACCTTTATCGGTAGGCTTACACAACTTATTCCAGCTCTTCCAATGATAAGAGGAATGTCCTCTTGCCATCCCAAAGAAACTTATTAAAAAGTCTTTCCAATTTACGAATAATGCCGAAAGGCATATTCATAACTTGAAGAGAGTAAAGGGAAGAGAAGTGAGAATGCTTTTAAGAAGAGTAACTCTACCACCAAAAGAAAGAAAAGAATTTTCCCAAGTAAAAATCTTATTTCTAATTTTCTCGAATAAAGTATTGAAAAGAACAGATTTATTTCTGCCCTTAGTAAGTTGAAAACCCGAATAAGAAAGAGGAAGAGAAGCATGCTTACAACCGAGTATAACTACTAAGCCAATCCCTCTTAGCAACATTAATCTTTTTATCACAATAAAAGGAGCATTTAGAAATATTGAAATAAAGACCGGACATATTACGAAAAGCAGCAAGCTCACTCAAACTTTCTTAACGAACGTTTATTAGCATTAGTGAAAATAATCAAGTCATCGACAAAACATAAATGAGAGATGCTAAAATGACCTTTATGTTTATAATTTAAAGAAGGTAACCTTTGATATAAATAATTCAATCTTCTAGAAAGGTAATCGAATGCAAGTATGAATAAATAGGGAGAGATAGGATCTCCTTGCTTGATGCCCCTATAAGCTTGAAAGAAACCATAAGCGTTGCCATTAATAAGAATAGAATAATAGTTATTCTTAAGAATTATGGAGATAAGGGAACAAACATTATCATTAAAGCCAATAGCATGAAGCACATCAATAATGAAATCCCAACAAATCGTATCAAAAGCCTTCTTAATGTCCATCTTGAAAAAAACATTACCATCTCTATGCCGATCATCAATATCCAAGATTAATTCTTGAACAAGTAAAGCATGATCACATATATTCCTATCTTTCAAGAAAGCGAGTTTGATTAATGCTAATAATAGAATCAAGAAGAGGTTGCATTCTTTTCACAAGAATTTTAGAAATGAGCTTAGAAATCACAGGTGTTAAGACTTATAGGTCTAAAATCACTCCAACGAACAGGATTCTTGATTTTAGGAATCAAAACAATATTAGAACTTTTAAAATACTTAGGTAAATCCTTACCAGTGAAGAAATCCTGAATAACCTTAGTAACATCATTATGGATGATATCCCATCCATTTTTATAAAAATCCACAGTGAACTCATCGGGACCAGCGACGACGACCCTCTTCCATAGTATCCAACACGACCTTAATCTGCGGGACTAGGAATAGCGGTAAGCAAATTGTTATTGAAAACTTTAATATCCTTATAAAGGTTTCTATCAACGATACCTAAGTAGAGCTGAGTAAAACTAAACATATTAGTAAAATAATCAACACCATCACGAATGATATCATGAAGATTAGTGAGAAGAACATCATCCTTATTATAAATAGAATGAATAGTAGTGAAGTTCCTACGAGCATTAATACAAACGATATAATACTTAGTATTCCTATCACCATTAATGAAATTAAGTCTAGCAGCTTTACGAGCGAGGAGGCATTCCTCCTTTGCAATAGCATCGATTAAAAGATTCGAGCACGAAGAATGACATTCATATCGATGGTATCATTAGCATAAGCCTTTTCGAGTTCTTGAAGATTAGCTTCAGTGATTCAACATTCCTGTGTAAATTACCAAAAGTGTGCCAATTCCAATGCTTAAGGTTTTTAGCCAAACCTTTTTGTAACATCCGGAGACGATAACCAGCAGAACCATGCAAAGTAGTATGCCAGGTTATCTTTCAAAAACTTATTATAATCATTGTGCATAGTCCAAGCTTTTAAAAAGCTAAAATGATATTTATGGCTAGAAGAAGAATGTATAACATTAAGTAGAATAGGAGCATGGTCGGAGGCATCTATAGGAAGATGGAGAACACTGGTAATGGCTGAAGGAACTCGACCAAAGAGAATTAGCAACAAAACGATCAAGTCTCTCAAAAGTACGTCTTCTATACCGGGTGAAAGGGTTACCTTTATAGCCCATATCATGAAGACCAGCCATTAAAAAAGCATTGTTAAAACGATCGATTAAGTTAAGATTAGGAGCAATACCACCTTTTTTCTCGGCGGGAGACGAGATCATATTAAAATCTCCACCCATTAGCCAAAGTTCATTCTCGGTATTGAGACTTGGAAAAAAGATTCCAAAGCTCTAATTTATCCTGTTTTAAACAACTAGCATAAACTAAAGTAAAAAGAAAAGAAACATTAGCATAATGAATTCTAATATGTAAAAATTGATTGTGATTAATAAGAATCTCGACATCTAAGTAATTACTGCCAAAAGAACCAAATTTTATTGTTGCTATTAGTGAAAGATTTATAAGAGTTAAATCTCTTCGAATAGAAGTCATTATTCACATCAGCAACTAAAGGCTCTAAAATACCAAAGAAGAAAAATTTATAAGTACGAATTAAATTCATTAAACGATTAGAGGCATTGTTTTTAGCAATACCCCTAATATTCCACACCATAGAGTTAATCTTCATGATCTTGAGTAATCTTTCCCACCTCTTGTAACCCAGCGACTTGATCTTTCAAGTGAGAAGATCTAGTAACATGATAAATAAAATCAGCCTCTCTCGTTACATTTAATCTTCCTTTTTCTAGAAGATTTTTGAACAATCCAATCCTCCTTATCATCACAAGTGGGAGAATTGCTAATATCAACATTCCTTAAAATATCAAGAGCTAAAGAATTATCGATAGCTTGAGAAGACGAGCCAATTGCTTATCCACGAGTAATGGAATGATCTTGAGCTAAAGAATTCTTCTCCGGAATATCAGAATTAATAATTTGTTTAGAAAGATTAACTTTAATAGATGTAGAAATAGCATTAGAAATGACATTTTTCTCAGTTATGAAAGGTTGAGAGGTAGAAAGAGAAGGATTATTTAAAAGATTCAAATTAGAGGAGATCATACCAGTCGAGACCTTATCAGATAAGGGATTCATCACAACAAGAGCCAAATCAGAGTCCAAATTCGATGGTCCACCCTTTTCTTGATGGGGTAAAACGGAATCCAGTTTAGGCCTGTTTCTTGAGACAAGTCGGAATCCTTTTTAGATCGCGGTTTGTTCTTTCTCGATTCCGGATGAGCATGAAAACAATTAGAAAATAAGTGACCAAAAATTTTACTAATGACTGCAATAGTGAGGGACAAATTCCAGTTCAACCTTCGCCAATAACCATCATGATTATTACCCGAGCCATATAGAATCATGAAAACTAGCGATGACATCTCGTTCGACCGGGATACGGGCCACGAGAAGGTCTAGATAAAGAACCGGTAGCCGCATCGAGTTTCGAGGCTTTCCATAAACGGAAGCAATAGAATAAAGAACCTTATAGTTATAATATTGTAATTTGAGACAGGAAAACGAATCCAAATCGGAACTACGGGAGGTTCCTCCGCCGGGTTGAAATCGAGGAGTCCACTTAAGCAATTTCATATAACATTTCTCGATGGTCGAACTTTCTTAGAAAAAGGGAGGTATAATCTTCTTCCAGTCGAAGCTTAATCATCATATTCCTACTTATCAATGAGTCCTATTTTACAATCACCCTTCAAATGCGAGATCGAGAAAAGTACTTACGAAGAACTTCCATACGAGGATGAGCATAAGAGAACTTGCCAACAAGAGTGTATTTCAAAGGTTCGACAAGAGTGAGTGACTCTTCCTCGGAAAATATAAAAGCGGGTTTACCATTTTTCGAGTAGCCTTCTTGAGCAAGCTATCCGTATCGGCAAGTAAATCCTGGAAAGAGGAGGGAAAAAGAACTTCCCCCTCAGCAAAAGACTTACCTGACGCCACATCGCAGTAAGAAGGAACATTCACCACCATCGTAGCTAAGGATTAAGTAAATCCAGAGATAACGTGAAGAAGACGAGAAAAGAAAAGGCCGAAAGCGCTCCTAGGGCAAGAAACGCTCCAAGAAAGGCATCGCGTCCTCCCGCGGAGTAAATCTTCGTCGTGGAATAGTTCTTCCAAGGGCGGCCCAAAAACGTGGGGCGGGTGAGGGCATCGTAAGGGCGGATGGCGGAACCCTGGATCAAAAAACCGGTGTTCTCGTTGGGGTCCTTCTTCCCTTGGGCGGTGATGGTGTTGGACCGGTTGGGGAGGGGTTGGCGGGGGAGGATGGTGCGGTTACGGGAAGACGGCGGAGGAGTCGCCGAAGATGAAGTCGACGGTGCCGGTGATTTGGCGGTCGCGGTAGAACCTGTCGGTTGGAGTGGGAGTAGAGGGTGTCTTGGAAGGCGTTGAAGGAGCAGCGGTAGAAGATGGAGTGGTCGGAGCCGGAGCGGAGGGCGACGGCCTGGTGTTTTTCAGCACCGGCGGTGTTCTTGAATCCCACGTCTTTCGCGATGAAGTTTCGCCCGGTTTAATCCACCCGAACCTGTAACTAAGTGGTTTCGCGATGATTTTCCAGACTCTAAGTGGTTTCTTACTCATTATTTTTCGTTAATTCTATATAAATTAATTGAATTTTCAAGTTCTCCTAAACTATTTTGCTGACAACATGAAAGGATTCTTTTCCATTCATCGAAATGTGATTTCATTTATGCACAAATAATATTTGGATGATGGTAGATTTGTAACACTGATATAATTGTTTTTGCTGATATAGATGGGGATGTTAATAGTAGAATTCAAGTTGGTTGGTTGAAGTGGAGGAATGTGTCGGGCCTATTGTGTGATAAAAAAGTACCGCTTAAGAAAAAATTTATAAGATGGTGGTGAGACCTGCACTGTTCTATGGTGCTGAATGTTGGCCTCTAAAAGAGAAGCATAATGCTAAGTTAAGTGTTGCTGAGATGAGAATGATTAGGTGGATGAGTGGCTTTACACTTAGAGACAAAATGCAAAATGAATATATCTATGATAGGGTTGGTGTAGCTCCTATGACACACAAAATTAGAGAAACTCGCCTTAGATAGTTTGGTCACCTTAAACGTCGACTATCTGATGATCCGATCAGAAGAGTAGATGTTCTAGATTCGAATTATATTAAAATAGGCAGAGGTAGACTTAGGAAGACTTGGGCTAATTGCATAAAAAATGATCTTAATTTATAAGAATTAAATGAAAATATGACACTAAATAGGACGCAAAGTAGAAAAAAGATTTATGTAGCTGACCCCACTTAGTGGATAAAGACTTTGTTGTTGTTGTTGTTGTTTCTGCTGCAGCATTGACTGTCACTCTGGGATTTCTTGTTTACAAAGCAGAAACCTAACATTCAAATGCTGAAGAAGAAGAAATGAAAAATGGCATTCCAATCATTCATTAAGAACTCATGCAGTTGCCTTAAATACAAATCAAAGAATCAAATATCATTTCAGCACCTTACAATGCTGTTAAAAAACAGAACGTGGGAATAAAACTTCGTTTAGCACCTCCTCGCAAGCTGATGATTCAGAAGGATTTCTTAGCATATCAGGAACACAAGCGAGAGATAAAAAGCACTTTAGTGAAAATATAAGCAATACATGTCATACAATTCTAATATATTTACATATCTCATACGTGAACTTTGATATTTACATGTATATCATTCAAATCTTTAACATCACATAAAAAATTCCCCTATTACTAACCATCTAAAAGTGAAATGCGTGCACGTTTAGATGGATATGTTTATCATAACTAGTCAGTACCGAAAAGTCTGTAACAATAGAGTGATTATTTCGAGTGTTAGCATTGTACAAAAACCCAACACACACTCAAATAGTTAAATAGAAGTAAGCAGGAGGAGATACTTCAATTTTATATGGAAAATCATGAAAAGGAAAAAAAACCATGGGACTTAGCCCAGTTGAAATTATCTATTATTAATGATGAATACACATGTCAACTCTTCTCTTGACTTCTAAAAGATAGAGTTACAAAGTCGAACATTATAAATGTACAACAATAGTTCACCAATAATAACTGTAGTTTGGCTGTAATGAATATAAATCTCAGTGATTGTGGACTGCAAGTGCCGTAGTCGATTGTTATCGAGATAGTAGTTCGCCATGAATGTTGTAGTTGATGACTGTAGCGCTAGCTTATCGTATATGCAGACTTAAAAGTTATGGTAGTAGTTGGTCGTATATGTCGCAAATTTTTTGCTTCAGAAGCTTCGGTTGACCATAGAGGACATAGTAGGAAGCTACAGAAGCTGTAAGCAACATATGTTGTAGTGGTGAGTTATGATGATATCCATAGGCCGCTGATGCTTGAGTCGGGAGCTGCACGAGCTGTAGACCACTTAGGCCATAGTTGGTTACGTAGGTTGTAATAGTGAGCAATGATGACATCCATAAGTCGTAGGAGTTGGAGTCAAGATGCAAGAGCTAGGACCAGATAGATCATAGTTGGTCATGTTTGCAGTAGTGGTGAGTTGTGATAACGTTTGTAGGTCGCAAAAGCCAGATTCGAGAGTTGCATAAGCTCTTAGACATGTATACCACAGTGGTGAGGTTTGATTACATCCATAGGTCACAGAAGCTAGAGTTAGGATTTGCACAAGCAGTGGACCATGTAGACTGTAGTAAGTTACGTAGGCCATAGTTGTGAGCTGTGATGACGTCCATAGTCCGCTAAGGCCGGAGTCGAGAGTTGCACGAGGTGCGGACTACGTAGGCCAAAATGGTGAGCTGTGATGACGTCGGTAAGTTGTAGTGTTTAGAGTCAGAAGCTACACGAGCTGTGAGTCACGTAGGTCGTTATTTGTCAGGTATGGCATAGTAGTGAGCTGTCATGATTTTCATAGGTTGTAAAGGCTGGAGTCAAGAGCTACAAGGAGGGAGCTTTAGGACTTCAGAGAAAATAACTAATTTTGGGGTATTGTTACATCGTCTTCAAGAGACTTCATCGCATCGTCTGTGGGGTGCGTTGTTACATCGTCCCTGGTTGTCACCGTCTATCGTAGCCACATGTCACTGCTACCACATGCAGGTTTTTATAATTTCAGACGAGCAAGCAAAATTGCTCAAAAATTTGGTGGCCAACTGAAAAACCATCAATTAAATTTTCATTTGGCAGGAATCTCGAGACATGTCATTAATTTTGAGTCATTTCTAAGATAGAAACATTCAAACCAAAATGAAAAATCATCAAGAACTCTAAATTTAGCAAGCTTATAATCGAACTGACCGATTTGATGAAACAAATACATGACAAAAAAAATTGGTCCAATTCAAGTAAAATCAAGCTCAAATCAAGTCATTAAATCACTTTTGAAAAATTTGGGTGGCAAATTGGAAGATAAAATGGATTCTAAATCTAACGAGATTATAGTCAAATCGAGCCTATCGATGAGACAAATCTAACGAGCCAAAGATCACTTAATTCTAACATCATTAAGATATTAAAATGTCTACAAAATCTCATATAATCAAGGGAATTACTCTAGGCCTCTGAATTCTTGAATTATTTACGGAGGATGCCACTCCTAAAATCTAAAAATGGAGTCCTACTCCCTTTATTTAGGGGAAAAGATCAGGACTTAGGAAGAAATGTGGATATTAAGAGCTCGATTGGGAAGAGGATGAGGAGAATCTAAGAGCTAGTCTGAATTTAAGCACCCGATGAACACTTCTTTCCTTTGTAGGTGCTGATTGTTATCGATCATTGCTAGTCGACTGATGTCGTACACCATCGACCGCTTACTGCTTGTTGCAAAAAATCTCGCGGAGTACGACGTATGTTATAAAGTAATGAAGCATCATGTAGAGTAACAACCAATGTAATAGAGTAATGAAACGACATACACAAAGTTCATCATCCCAAACCAGTGCAATGACTCACCCTAAATATGGTGTAAAGACACATCTTTACAAATGGTGCAACGATGCACCTCAAATACAATGTACCAACGCACCCTAATACGGGCAATGAAACACCTCGAAGACAGTATAACAATGTACCCCATATATTGTGTAATGACATACTCCCACTATATAACAATGAATAACGTCTTAGCGAGGATCCGACAATACTTCCTGCAAAACTGCTCATAGCCTTCGTACTCATAATAACATAAATTTCTTAAGACTCTTAAAGTTATCTCCTCAAAGCTCTCTATCATGACCTATATGACTAACTACAACCAACATGACTAACAGCTCATGCAACTCCCAACTCCGATCTCTATGACCTACAAATGTTATTTCGGCTCACTACTACGACATACATACATACGTAACCAAATACAACTTACATGATCCACAACTTATGCAACTCCCAACTCCTGTTTTATGGCCTACAGACATTATTGCAACTCACCACTATGGCCTATGTGATCAAATATGACTTGTATTGCTCATTGCTCATACATCTCCTAACTCCGACATTTGTGACATATAGAAGTTATTGTTGCACACTACTACATCATACGTGACCAATTATGGCTTACATGACCAACTATGACCTAGTGTTATATATCTCATGCAACTCCAAAATTTGGCATCTATGGCCTTTAAACATTTTTAATGCTCGCCACTATGACCTACATTACCAACAATGATCTATATTGTCCATAGCTCATGCAACTCCTAACTTTGGTCTCTATATCCCGCTGACGTTATTGCAACTCTTAAGTATGGCCTATGCTACCAAGTATGATCTGTGTGATTCACAACTCATGCAATTCCCAACTCTGGCCTCTGTGTCCTACGGATGTTATTGCAGCTCATCATTTTGAAATGCGCTCACAGCTCTTGCAAATTTCTACTACAGCCTCTCTGACCAATTGACACTCATGAAATAACCTTCTACAGCCTAAATGTTCAACAACTTTTAACTATGACATCTACGACAAGCTGGAGCAACAACCACCATCTCCAATATTCATGACAGGTTATTGCCTTAATATTAATTGAGTACAGCCTTTGCGACCCGTTATAACTGTTATTGTTGAATTATTATTAAATTATTGTTGTAAATCAACATTATAATATTATATTTTCTAATTCAAGAGGAGAGTGAGCATATGTACTTACAATTAAAAAGTTGATTATTTCAACTAGGCTAGGCTCCGTGATTTTTTCTCTTTTCTGAAATTTTCATATAAAAATTTGAGGTGTCTGCTCTTTTCGGCCTCTTTTTTATTTGTGTGTAGTATCACAAATCTAACGGCATGCAACAATATGTATATGTGTGTGTGTCGATATATATATATATATATATATATATATATATATATATATATATATATATATATATATATATATATATATATATATATATATATAATTTTTTTTAATAAAACAATTGGTTGACTTGTGAAAACACCAACAAATCCCTTTGAGCTTCGCAAACATTGCTGGTGGCGCGAGCTTGGACCGCATGAGCCAAACCATTCGAGTACCACATCCATATAGCTGAAAGCTAGCCTAGAGAAGATTTGAATCCCAAACCAGAGGGAACTTACACCGTCGAAGCGGATGCTCTACCAACCGACCTAAATACGCAGATATATGAGCCGCATCCTCTGTCTATTGGTAGAGCATATGGTCGTCAATGTAAGTCCCCTTAGGTCGGGGGGTTTGAATCCCCACCAGGCGAGTTGTCCGCTACATAAACGTGGTAATCGAATTTATTGGCTCACGAGGTCCTATCCCAAGCTCTAACGAGGATTGCGAGCTCAAATAGTTGGTTGGCGAGTTCCGCCCATCAACCAATCTTAAATATATATATAAAATAATAAAAACTAAAAAATTTAAAAAAATAAAAAATATAATATATATTTTACTGGCTGTAGCCGTGGCATGCTTTCTTTAAATTATTTAGGTTTTACCTTGTACAAAGGTAGATATCATGTTAAGGATTTTCTTAGGTTGTATGATAAGATTAAGAATAGAATTTTATCATGGGAAAATCGTTTTCTCTCGTTTGGGGGCAGGATTACTATTTTTAAATCTATTCTTACTTCCCTGTCTCTTTATTCTCTTCAGTTTATGAAAATGCATGGGTTTATTACTAAGAAGATTGAGTCTCTTTTTAATAAATTCCTTTGGGTAGGTTCTTATGGTTCGAAAATTCATTGGAAGAGTTGGGCTAAGCTTTGTAAGCCACCTGAGTCTGGGGGTTTAGGCTTTAGAAGCTTAACTGACTCTATTACTATTAATTTCATGAAACTTTGGTACCGTTTCCGTAAGAATGATTCTCTCTGGGCCTCTTTTATGCATTCTAAGTATTGTGCTAATGATCATCCCTTTACTATTTCACCTAAGACTACTAATTCTTTTATTTGGAAAGATATGTTGGTTGTTTCTCATAATACTGAGCTTTTTTAACTTGGGATCTGGGCAAAGGTAATATATCCTTTTGGTACGATGATTGGATGGGAAGTGGTGTTTTGGCTAATAGTTTTGGAGGCCCGAAGCATGTTAATCTGAAGGTGAATGATTTTTGGGTCCATAATAGTTGGATTCTGAATAAACTTTTGTGGTATGTTCCTTATAATGTGGCTAGTTTTATCTCTAGCATTCCCCTTAATATCAACAGAGAGGATAGGGCGACTCTCAAAGGTAAACAAGGTATTTATGATGCTAAAATCTTTGCTGATTCTTTTGTTTATACAGCTGGTTTTGATCTTAAATGGTTATGGAACAAATGACTTAAGCCCTCTATTTCTTTCTTTACGTAGCGTGTTCTGCATAATGTGCTTCCTGTTGATGACATTCTTAAACTTAAGGGCTTACATCTCCCTTCTTGTTGTTCTCTTTGTATGCATGATTGTGAGTCCATTAATCATATTTTTCTACACTGTTCTTTTGTTCGCGAGGTTTGGCTTCGTTGTTGTAGCATTCTTAGGATTTCTACTGATTATTTTCGGCATGCTACTATTATGGATCTGTTTAACAATTGGAAGAAGTTTGGACACCTTTTCTTTAATTCCATTTCTGCTATCATTACTTGGTTCATTTGGGTTGCTAGAAATGATGTTCGATTCTATGGTAAAAGACCTAATGTTGTTTCTACTGTTAAATTAATCTTTGTATATTTTTTCAAAGGTTTGGTTTTTTTAACTTCTAGGGGGGAGGCTTAACAGGAGGGTGCACAAGTTACTCCATAACTTGGGATTCCCTAATACTAGTAATAGGAATGTTTCTGAGACTATTCGTTGGATTAAACCTCCTGCTCCTTTTATCAAAATTAATGTCGATGGTTGTTGGGATGGTAGGTTTGCTAGTGTTGGGGGTGTTTGCCGTGATTTTGCATGATCCATTCTTTACTGGTTTGCTTCTCCTTATGTTCCTATCTCGCCCCTTGTGGCTGAAGCAGATGCTTTGGTTTTTGGTTTGCAGCTGGCTGTTCGAAAAGGTTGGAAGTTCATTATTTTGGAAACTGATTCTTTTATTTTGTGGATGTATTGTTTATTGCAGGAACAATATCACTGGAGTGTAAATCTTCAGATGAAGAGAATCTTGGATTTATCTAGGAATTTGGTGGTCAAGTGGAGTCACACTCGACGTGAAGGTAATCAAGTTGCTCATTGGATTGCTAAGACGAGACTTTATTTTTGTACTGCTTGGGTTTCTTCTTTTATTTCGGTCCATTTATTTGATATTGCTTGTTGGGATATTTAGTTTTGTTGTGTTTGTCGTTGTGTCGTGATGCGTGAGTTGTTTTTTCTGTTTTTTCTGGAAAGAGATCCTTAGATTCTCTCTTTTTTGCGTGCGTTGTACGGGTGTGCTAGATAGGACCTCTTTTCCGGTGTTGTAATTTTATTTTTCGATGAAATGCGTAAGAAGACTATGTCTCTTTCAATTAAAAAAAAAATATATATATATATATATAATTTTCTCAAAAGTCTTAATTATATTTTTCGTAGAGTTAATAGCTCCATCTCTATGGTATAATTAGCCTAACGAGAAAACCTAAAAATAAATTAAGAAAACAAAGAAATTAGTAAATATTAAACCGCGTCTCATTAAACATTAAACCCGTCCGCAAATTCCGAACAAATCAGCATGCTGCCCGCCCCCGGGCTTGAAGAATAGCCCACCAGATTTCTCCTCACGCGCCACTTACCACAGCCTTTATATATTTCTCAAACGGCCAAAAACTCCAGCAAGAAAAAAAAAAAAAAAAAAAAAAAACAGATTGAGAGCAAGCAATGGAGATTTACATCTGTGAGGAATACATGATGGCTCGCCAGAGAGCGCGTAGTAAGGCGAGGAAGGAAGTCATGGCGACGAAGACTCTCGCCAGCGTCAAGGATGGCTCGCCTGCGGCCATGGAGGCCGAAGAGAAGAGGAAGAGTTTGCCACCGGTGAAAGATGGCTGTTTTGATGGGAATGGCCGTAGAGATGAGGTTTTCCTCAATTGTTTTTGAATGTTATAAATTTCAGTCCAATTTTAAGAAAGGGCGACCATTTATGATTCAAGACTGTAACTTTATTAAATAGGCTAACTCCTATCATTTTTTTCTTAATGAGATTTTCACATAATAATTTTAAGTTTTATATTCTTTTTTTTTCAATCTAATTATGATTTAACAATTGGAGGTAGGGTTGTACGAACGAGTCTGGACTCGGTTCGTGTTGGCTCGTTAAAAAATATCAATGTTGTTTGTAATATTGGTATGGTATGTGCAGACAACCATTGAGATTTGAGCATGTCGCTCCTTGTAGATTTACACAATGACACACTCGAATCTCGGTAAATATCTAGACAACCACACCTACTATTTTCTATTTTTTTATGGCACCGCTCCACTCTAAAAACATTGACTCTACCATTATTTATGTGCCATTTGCCTAAAAATTGAGATCTGGCTCACTATGAATTTAAATTATGGTAATTACAACATATACAAATCCTTCTTCCGTTCGTCCAAAAAACAATTTTTAAATTGATAGAATGTTCAAGTTGTCGCAAACCTTTTTGCCAACAACATGAAAAAATTCCTCTCCATTCATCTAAGTGTGATTTCATTTATGGAAAAATAATGTTTGGCTGAGGGTAGATTTGTAGCAGTGATATAATGGCCTTCGCTGTGAACTGAGTGCTCAAATTATAATTTTCGAAAACAGACTCCATGCAAATAGACTCTTGATGAGATCATTTTGACATTTAGCATGTCACACTGGAATTTCTTGCGTACAAAGCAGAAACCGAACAGTGAAATGCTAAGAAGAAGAAATAGAAAATGACCTTCAATTCATTCATTAACAAAGATTTCTTAATAAATGCAAATCAGATAATGAGAAGATAAAAAATTATTACAGCAACATAGTAAGTTTAATGTATATGGCTGAGATGCATAATGCTGTTATAAATTTATCCTTAAAAGAAATTGGTTCTGCCATGGTTGGCGGAGAGAAAAAAACACTCATACAAAAGCACATTTTAAGGACAAACCATTTAGTCGATTAAACAATTTTCTTAGCATGGGGCCTTTGATCAAATTTTTACTAAGGTCACATTGGTGAAATTGTTTATTCTAAAATTTTCTATATATTAACTTGGTGTGCTTATCAAAAGAGTAAATCATTTGTTCCTTTCCTTTTTCTATATTTAGAATTGTTGCATTCTTTGACATTTTTTTTTGTATATGTTAGTCTCACAATAATGTTGTTTCCAATTTTTTATAAAATAATAATTTGTTTCTAAATCATCGCATGTAATAATGCTCATCAACCAGTCCAAAGTTCAATAATTAATTTATTTAAGACAAACTGACATCACCTTAAATTACAAGTTTCTCAAAATTGGATTTTTAATAAAGTGGGCACGGGTGCGCCTAGGGTATAACACGGGTGTGCCCAGGGTAAAACACAGGTGCCAAGTGCCATGGCTGCACTCTCCAGTGGGCGTGGGTATGCCACTTGCTCTGTCTCGCGATGCGGGTGCACTCAAGACAAGCGCGGGGGCGCCACATTCTATGTTTTGGGCACGGGTGCACTCCAAGAGGGTGTGGGTGCGCTACTACTAGGTCCTCCCAACAACCTTCCTGGTCCTCTATAATACACATAACACAAAAATCTAACAAACAACAAGACATGGGCAACACACAAACGAAAAAATACAAAAGAAAAAAAAAAATCAAGCTTGAATAAAATCCTAAGATAACTTTCAGGTTGCCTTCAAAATAGCGCTTGATTTAACGTTCTCAATTAGATAATGCTTGATCCGTTATTTAGAATGACCCCAACAATAAGACCTTCTTAGGACTCATCCTATCCCCTCATAAGTACAACTTTAATATTTGGTAATTTAGCTTGAAAATTTTGGTTATTTTTCAATCCTGAATGTCGCCAACTCCAAATAGATACACTTTAATTATAGTGAAAGGATCAGACCACCTAAAATTTAATTTTCTTGAAAAGAATTTCAATTGGGAATTGTAAACTAACATCTCTTATCTAGACTCAATCTTTCCTAACAAGGTCTTTTTTTTCATCTTTCCTTGTAAAATTTGGCACTCTCACAGACTTCCTCTCGAATTTTTTCTTACTCCTTCAATTGTAGTAATCAATTTTCTACTCAATACTTTATATTATAATTGAATTCTTTGATTGCTAAAATTGCTTTTTGCTCCAGCTTTATAGGCAAATGATATGCTTTTCCAAAAAAATTAGCCTGTACAAATACATTCCTATGAGTTTCTCCTAGGCAGTCTTATAGACCCACAAAGCATTATCTAATCTCAGTGACCAATCTATTCGACTGAGATCAACTATCTTTTCTAAAACTCTCTATATCTTCTTATTTCATACATGAACTAAGTTACTAGTATGAGGATGATATGCAGTGAAAATATTATGTTTAATTTCATACTTGGATACTGATGTATATAACTTTTTGTTTTGAATGTGGGTCCCTCCATCACTAATAAGCTCCTTAGAAGTTTTAAATCTATTGAAAATATTTTTTATATATTCATGTACATCATTAAATATCATATGTCAGTAGAATCTAGATTATAAAATCTTAGCAACCGTTCTAAACCCTTTGAATGCTTTCTAAATTCTTAATCATGGCACTTCTTCATTATATAATGGATCACTTTCAAAGGGACACATCTTATAATAATCTAGTCTTTAAACTTCCTAAACAAGCAAGTGCATCCCAATAGTAGAATATGGCGTTGAAAATGAATTTCACTTTTTGATGGTATGTCATATCATAAGGTATAATTTTACTGACAATGAAATTCAATATGTTGATGTACTATGAAATGTTCTCTTCGAAGATAGGAAGGAGTTTTTCATCAGAAATATTATCATTATTTTAGTGAGAAACTCATCAAAGCTCTCTCGCTCAAGCCTAGACAACTTAATTTTCGATACCCTTCCACTTCATAATCTCAACATTAAATTACTATAATAAGAGGACCCATCATATCAAACAGAGTTTGGTATCCTTCTTCGTTATATAGTATTTGATCTTAATGTGGTTAGTGAAAACAATCCTTTTGGTATAATTAGGCAGTACCTAAATCTATTAAAGGTATATATTATAGCCAAGAGTTCCTTTCCAATAGTGTTGTAATTCACTTGAGCCTCATTTTAGTTCACCATTCTCGTACCAATCACATTGATATGAGGTACTGCATTATTTTGGACTTGATTGATGATGCTAATGTTATGTTGAAGAAGATATATATGAATGTGAATTTAACAGATATGCTCACAAAGGAATTACTAGTCCATAACTTCACATACTATCAAAGTTTGTTGAACTGTGGAGCTTATGATTAATTGCTTATTTGGGCATTCTAAGGAACAATGCGAGGCTTTATCCCTTCAAGAGAGGGGGTTGCATAGGTAACCATTTTTGTGCACTTGTTGTGGTGTTGAAGCTCATTTTGGTCATCTCACATTTATTTAGAAGTGAGAGATGGAGTGGAGATAGTTATGAAAAGTATTAAATTTAATGGTAGTAAATTATGAAGTGTGTATATTAGGAAGAATAATATTATGTAACCTAATTTGAATACATCTAATTATTTGATCTTTTCTATATTATGAAACCTAATTAGAAGAGATCTAATTACATAATATTTCATATATTTGAAAATTCTTTATTTTGTATGCCATAAATATCTCTTAGTTATAGGAGGGATGATGGAGATTTTGGAGTGTGTGTTGAGTTGTAACCCCAATTAGATCAATTTTTTCTTCTCCCCACCTTTTGATAGTAGAATAATCTCTTTCCGTAGAAGTAAACATATTTGTGCCAAACCACGTAAATCACACTATATTTGGTTATGTGTTTATTGTGTGAATTTGTTGTATGTTGTTTGCACGACATATCTAACACCAAAACCTTAATTTTAATAATTTTTGTCACTTTAACTATGCATTAATTGACGTCTTTCACTTTTTAAAAGCTAAAAATAGTAGTACTTTTGATACAATATGTATGGTCAAAATATGGTCATACTAGGTTTATGAAGCGTCAAAATGAACATTGAGCTTTTGAACCTTATTCATCAAACCAAGGTCATTGAGTTGTCAAGCACGAGCTACGGAGTTCGAGCTACTGAGTATAGATTATCAGATGAATGCTTCCCTCAGTGGGTAAATTAATTCTGAGGAGCTTGTTCAATGATGCGTCATAGAATTACTCTATCATGTCAGATCAATCCCAGTATAAAAGATCCAACTCTCTTCAAGGTCAATTTTTATTGAAGTGAACTCTCACAAGAACCAAAATGGCTGATATTGATGTGACCCTACGAGTGTGGGAGGAATAGAACGTGAAATATGGTTCTGTTAGAGGATAGCATGTCAGAGAACCCTATAGATCTGTATGTAATCATCATGTGAGTATATTATATAGAAAAAAACTCATTTATATAATGGGAAAAGATTTATAATAGATGACATACAATCACCACTCTTCAACCGATTCATTCCTTCTTCCCTAGTTCTTCCTTGGGAGTAAATATTTCGTTCGGACAACGCACATCCTGACGACCAACCACCGGCTGCCACGTCGCGATACACCTCATCGCAGGCGACATGAAGGTCGGTGGTTGGCCCTTCGGACGTCGGACACAATACTTTTTCATTCCCTGGAGGCGTGATTCCACTAACAAATTAGGATTCACCATGATATAAAAAATTTGAGTGCTATAAATATAAAAATCAAATTTAGGTAATAAATATATAAATACATAAATATTATATACATGTATGTAATTCCCCTTTAAAAAAATTGACTCACATTGGTACATAGACTTGAGAAATAATTTTTTTAAGAAAGTCCTCATCATTTTTCAAATTTTTTTTAAGGAGAGAAACACTATTTGCATTTTTGAATAATATCTATCTATCTATCTATATATACTATATATATATATATATATATATATATATATATATATATATATATATTTGGGGAGAGAAACTTAATGCGAAGAAAATAGTAAGAGTAAAACCATGTCTCATCGATCACTAAACCCGTACGCAAATTCAGAACAAATCAGCTTGCCGCCCGCTCCCTGGCTTACATAAAAATACTGGAAGAATTGCCCACCGGATTCCTGCAAACCGGTACCTTCCTCAGCCTTTATATATCTCTCAAACACCCAAATTAAAACTTAATCAAGAAAGAAAACAGATCGAGCGCAAGCAATGGAGATTTAAATCTCTGAGGAATACATGATGGCTCGCCGGAGAGAGCGTAATGAGGCGAGGAAGCAAGTCAGGAAGGTTACGAGGACTCTCAACGGAGTAAAGGATGGCTTGCCGGCGGCCATGGAGGTCGAAGAGAGGAGGAGGTGTTCACCGCCGGTGAAAGGTGGTCGTTTTGACGGGAATGGCTGTGGGGATGAAGTTTTCCTTAATTGTTTTTGAATGTTATGATAATCAGTCCAATTTTAAGAAAGGGCGACCTTTGGTAGTTCAAGAGTGTAACTTTATTAAATTGGTTATGTCAATCACCATTTTCTTAGTGAAATTTTGGCATAATAATCTTGTGGCTTCTATTTTGTTTTTTTAATCTATTCCTTTCCATTCATATAAATGTGATTTCATTTATGCAAGAGTAATATTTGGCCGAGGGTAGATTTGTAAAACTGATATAATTGCCTTTGCTGTGAATTGAGTGTCTCATATCATAATTTTTTAGAAAGTCTTTGGCTGTCACGCTGGGATTTGTTGTTTACAGAGCAGAAACCTAACAGTGAAATGCTGATAAAGAAGAAATAGAAAATGGCATTCCAATCATTCATTAAGAATTCATGCAGCCGTCTTCGATACAGATCAGAGAATCAAATATCATTACAGCGCTAAGTTCTATGTATATGGCTAAGATGAATAATGCTGTTAGAAAACAGAACAAGGGAATATAACTCCGTTTAACACCTCCTCGCAAGCCGTTGATTCAGAAGGATTTCTTAGGACATCACGAATCAAACGGGAGATAAAAAGCACTTTATTGAAAATATAAGCAATACATGTCAGACAATTCTAATATATTTACAGATCTAATACTTAATCTTTGATATTTACATGTATATCATTCAAATCTTCAACATCACATAAAAAATTCCACTATTACTAACCTCCTAAAAGTGAAATACATGCAAATTTCCATGCATATGTTTATCATAACTGGTCCGTGCTAAAAGGTCCGTGACAGCAGGATAATTATTTAGCGTCTTAGCGTTGTACGAAAACCCAACACACACTCAGGTAATTAAATAGAAGTAAGCAGGAAGGAATACCTCAATTTCACATGAATAATTCTTAAAACGGAAAAAAACCAAGGGGCCTAGCACAGTTGAAATTATCTACTATGAATGATGAGTACACATGTCAACTTTTCTCTTGAATTATAAAAGATGGAGTTACAGTTGAACAGTATAAATGTACAATAGTAGTTCATCTATAATACCGTAGTTTGGTTGTAATGAATATAACTCTCAGTGATTGCGGGTTGCAAGGGTTGTAATCGATTGTTTTTGAGGCAGTAGTCTACCGTGAATGTTGTAGATGATGACTGTAGCACTAGCTTATCATATTGGTCATACTTGAAATTCATCGTATTAGTTGACCGTATAGGTCAGAAATGGTTGCTTCAAAAGCGTCGGTTGACCATAGAGGACATAGCAGGAAGTTGCAGAAGCTTTAAGCAACATATGCCATAGTGGTGAGTTATGATGATGTCCATAGGCCGCAGAGGCTTGAGTCCGAAGCTGCACGAGCTGTGGACCAAGTAGGCCATAGTTGGACATGCAGGTTCTAACAATGAGCAATGACGAAGACAATAGGTCATAGGGAGTCAAGATGCAGGAACTGAGACTAGATAGGTCGTAGTTGGACATGTATGTGTAGTGGTGAGTTGTGATGACGTTCGTAGGCCGCTGAGCCTAGATTCAAGAGCAGCATAAGCTGTAAGACACATAGACCGCAAACGTGAGGTGTGATGACATCCATAGGTCACAGAGGATAAAGTTAGGAACTGCACAAGTTGTAGACCATGTAGACCGTAGTTCGTCACGTTGGTAAACTATGATGACGTCCAAAGGCCGTTGAAACCAAATTTGAGAGTTGCAGCAAGTACGGACTACGTAGGCCATAATGGTGAGCTATGATGATGTCGGTAAGCCGTAGGCTTCAGAATCAGGAGCTGCATGAGTTGTGAGCTACGTAGGCCGTAGTTTGTCAAGTAGAGCATAGTGGTGAGCTAAGATGATTTTCATAGGTTGCAAAGGCTGGAGTCAAGAGCTGCAAGGTGGGAGCTTTAGGACTCTAGAGAAAATTACCATCCTCAGGCTGCATTGTTACATCATTTTCGAGAGACGTCATTGTGCTATCTGTAGGGTGCATTGTTACACCGTCCCTGGTTGTCACCGTCTATCATAGCCACATGCATTGCTACCACATGTTGCAGCCAACGAAAAGAAATAAACAAAATTTTTTATAAGTTTAGGACGAGCAAGCAAAATTGCTCAAAAATTTGAGGGCAACTGAAAAGCCATCAATCACTTTTTCATTTTGCAGGACTCTCGAGACATGTCATGAATTTTGAATCATTTTCTAAGCAATAAACCTTTAAACCGAAAAAAAAAATTATCAAAAACTTTAAAATCAACTGACCGATTTGACGAAACAAACACATGACAACAAAATTGGTTTAATTAGAGTCAAATCAAGCTAAAATCAAGTCATTAAATAATTTTTGAAAATTTTGGGTGGCCAATTAGAAGATAAAATGGATTCCAAATCTGACGAGAATATAGTTGAATTGAGCTAATCGATGAGACAAATCTAAAGAGCCAAAGATCACTCAATTCTAACATCATTAAGACATTAAAATGTTCACAAAATGTCATCTAATCAAGAGAATCACTCTAGGCCTCTGAATTCTTGAATTATTTATGAAGGATGTCACTTCTAAAATCTATAAATGGAGTCATAAATCCTTTATTAAGGGGAAAAGATCAGTACTTAAAGATAAAGGAGGAGATTGAGAGCTCGAATGGGAAGAGAATGAGGAGAAACTAAGTGCAAGTTTGAATTTAAACACCAGATGAACACCTCTTTTCTCTGTAGCTGTCGATTGTTATTGAACACCACCAGCCGGCCGACGTCGTACACCATCGACCGTTAACTGCTTGTTGAAAAGAATCTCACTGCGGAGTACAACATATTTTACAAAGTAATAAAGCATCATGTAGAGTAACAATCAATCTCATAGAGTAACGAAACACCATACACATAGTGCATCATCCCAAACACAGTGCAATGACTCACCCTAAATATGTTGTAAAGACATACCTTTACAAATGGAGTAACGATGCACCCCAAAGACAATGTAACAATGCACCCTAAGACGGGCAATGACACGCCTCGAAGACGGTGTAACAATGCGACCCACATATTGTGTAATGACATACTCCCACTATATAATAATGAATAATGTTTTATCAAGGATCTAACAATAACTCCCTGTAAATACTGCTTATACCCTTCGTACTCAGAATAACATAAATTTCTCCAGACTCCTGAAGTTATCTCCTCCAAGCTCTCTATCATGACATTTATGAGTGAATATGAACAACATGACTCGCTGCTCATACAACTCCAAACTCTGATATCTATGACCTACAAACGTTATTGCGGCTCACTACTACGACATCCATGACTAAATACAACTTACATGATCCACAACTCATGCAACTCTTAACTCTGATCTTTATGGCCAACAGAAATTATTGCAACTCACCAGTACGGCCTATGTGACCAAATATGACTTATATTGCTCACAGCTCATGCACCTCCCAACTCTAACATTTATGACTTACAAATGTTATTGATGCACACTACTACAACATACGTGGCCAACTATGACTTACTTGACCAAGTACGGCCTAATGGTCAATAACTCATGCAACTCCCAAATTTAGCATCTTTGGCCTATAAACGTTTTTAATGCTCAACACTACGACTTAAATTACCAACTATGATCTACGTGCTTCACAACTCATGCATCTCCCAATTATGGTATTTGTGACCCACTAAAGTTATTGAACTCTTAACTATGGACTAAGCGACCAAGTATAACCTGTGTGATCTACAGCTCATGCAACTCCCAACTCTTGCCTCTGTGCTCTACGCAAGTTATCATAGCTCATCACTTCAACCTACGCTCACAACTCCTACAACTTTCTACGAGGGTCTATGTGACCAACCGACACTCATGAAATAACCTTCTACAACCTACATGAACAACCACTTCAACGACTTTTAACTACGACCTCTACGACGAGCTTGCGCAACAACAACCATCTACAATTCATGACAGTAATAGCAATCGAGTACAACCTTTGTAACCTGTTACAACTATTATTGTTGACTTATTGTTGTACATCAACATTATAATGCTATATTTTCTAATTTAAGAGGAGAGTAGACATATGTAATTACAACTATATAGTTGATTATTTCAACTAGGTTAGGCTCCGTGATATTTTCTCTTTCCAGAAATTTTCATATAAAAAACTGAAGTGTCTCTTTCTGTCGGCCTCTATTTTATTTGTGTAGCATCACAAATCTAACATCATGCAACAATATGTATATGTGTATGTGTCTATTTTTTTTTTGAAAAGCCCAATGGCTGATTATATTGAATTAGAAAAGAAACATAAAGGTTGTATGAGAGGGCCCAGCAGAGGCACCTACCCATACGATACAACATACAATAATACCCCAAAATAAAAAAGATACAGATGAACTCAAAAAAATTAAAACATGCAGAAAACAAGTAGCTAGGGACGAGCCAGTTTGGTCTTGCCTCTTCCTTTAGTTTTAGGAGTGGAGCCAGTTAACAAACTTTGAAGTGTCGTGTCATTGCCAAGAGTAACCAAAGTATCATCCATTAAGTTTCCAAGCTGGAGTGTGCCCCCAGCCTTCTTCTTCCGCCGAGAAGTGTAAACCTGCCATTCTTCATCTGAAGACTAGCCCAAGTGATCCTCGGTCTGATTAGATAGCGGAATAGCAGTAGAAAAAAATTCCAGCCGTTGCACAACTATAGGGTCTAGTTTATATGAAGTGTGAATAGTCACCTCTGCACCTGATGCTTCCTGAAGAGAAGCTGCTGGGCTATCCTGATTTTTCGGAACAAACATTATCCCTAGTAGTATGGTTAGGGGAAGGATCCACAGGGGAAATTACATCAGACACCAACTTCTGTCTTGTGGTGATTCTCTCCTCAGGTGGAGCCGATGTGTCCAGAGCAGTGGGGTTAGACACATCCTTATTCTTTTGAGCTTTAGGTTTCAAATTAGGGTGGAGCTCGTGACATTTGTCAATGACATGCCCAAACATCTTACAGCAGGTACAATAAATAGGTCTATTTTCCATGACAATTTTTTGCCAATATCCATTATGTGCTATGCCTAACCAGACTTTTGTAATATCAGGTAAAGTAATATCCCTTTCCACAAGTATTCTAGCGACTGAAGGTCTGGTTAGATTGAAGGTAGGCATATCTAGCTTCATAGGTTTCCCAAGTATAGCCCCAACAGAGAAGAGAATCTGATGATTAAATAGATGCAGTTTGAGACCAGGTAAACTAAACCATACCGATACGGTTGGAGATTCATGGTAGGGGTCAAAATCTGGAGACCACTTAAGCAACTTTATTGACTTCCCTGCAATGTTAAAATATATTTTAGAGAAAATTCGACCGTAGTCATCACCCATGGTTAAATGTATCAACACATGCCTCCCCTCAAGAAGTTCCACTTTCCACTTTCCTTCTAGCTTGAGATCTTCAAAACTCTTTCTGATAACTTCCATTGGGGCTTGCCCTCACTGAAATTTTCCGATAAAATAGGACTTAGATTTCTCTGCCAAGGTTGACATTTCTGAATCAGAGAAAAAGAGAGCTAGTTTGTCACTCTTCCTACTCGCCTTCTTGATGAGACTACAGTCCCCCTAACCTTCAAGTGATTATTGATAAACTTGAGCGAGAACCTGATCTAATCCAAGAGAGCCAACCATATCAACATAAGGAGCCTTCCCTGGGTTTAAATTTGAAACAGTCGGTGGTTGAGGAAGAATAGATGCCATCGAACAAGCTACTGGAAGGAGTCGGCACAGGAAACCGAAACCAGCAGGCGAGCTCGTGAGGGCGGTTGAACGAGTCTGCACAGAGAGCGTCGAAACGGAGCAATAGAGGAGCTTCAAAAGGATGAGCTTCGAAACGACGAAGGACGCTCGATCAGACGAAGCCGATTACGCGGCGGGCACTTCTGCAGCGAACGACGAGGTCGGGCATACGTCAGAAAATGATGCACGACAACGATGAAGACTAACGAGGGCGACGACGACAGAGGTTGAGCACGATCGACAATATTCGAATAGCAGATGCCAAGATTCGCCATGGCGAACCCTAGTGATATCCTTTTAGTTTCTTTGACTACTAGTTATATGTGTGTGTGTGCGCGCGCGTAATCTTCACAAGAGTCTTTATTATAGTTTTCGAAGAATTAATAGCTCCATCTCTATGGTATAATTAGACCAACGCGAAAGCCTAAAAATAAATTAAAAGAAACGAAGAAATTAGTAATATTAAACCTTGTCTCATTAATCATTAAACCGTCCGCAAATTCAGAACAAATCAGGCTGCCGCGCCCCGGGCTTGAAGAATAGCCCACCAGATTTCTCCTAACCCGCCGCTTACCACAGCCTTTATATATTTCTCAAACGGCCAAATTAAAATTAATTAAAAAAAAAAAAAGATTGAGAGCAAACAATGGAGATTTACATCTGCGAGGAATACATGAGGGCTCGCCGGAGAGCGCGTAATAATGCGAGGAAGCAAGTCGTGGCGACGAAGACTCTCGCCGGCGTCAAGGATGGCTCGCCCGCGGCCATGGAGGCTGAAGAGAAGAGGAAGAGTTTGCCACCGGTGAAAGATGGTTGTTTTGATGGGAATGGCTGTAGAGATGAGGTTTTCCTCAATTGTTTTTGAATGTTATGAATTTCAGTCCAATTTTAAGAAAGGGCGACCATTTATGATTCAAGACTGTAACTTTATTAAATAGGCTAACTCTTATTATTTTTTTCTTAATGAAAATTTCACATAATAATTTTATGTTTTCTATTCATTTTTTTTTCAATCTAAATTATGATTTAACAATTCGTTGGAGGTAGGGGTGTAAATGAGCCGAATACGAACAAGTCTGGACTGAGCTCGTGCTCAGCTCTTTAAAAAATATCAATGTTATTTGAAATATTGGTATAGTATGTGCAGACAACCAATGAGATTTGAGCACATCGCTCCTCGTAAATTCACACAATGACACACTCGAATCTCGGTAAAATATCCGCACATACATACAACCACACCTACTATTTTTTCTAATTTTTTATGGCACCGCTCCACTCTAAAAACATTTGCTCTACCATTATTTATGTGTCATCTGCCTAAAAATTGAGATCTCACTCACTACGAATTTAAATCATGGTAATTACATGATATAAGCAATTTTTAAATTAATAGAATGTTCAAGTTCTCGCAAACTCTTTTGCCAACAACATGAAAAAATTCCTCTCCATTCATCTAAGTGTGATTTCATTTATGGAAAAATAATGTTTGGCTGAGGGTAGATTTGTAGCAGTGATATAATGGCCTTTGCTGTGAACTGAATGCTCAAATTATAATTTCGGAAACAGACTCCATGCAAATAGAAGCTCCAGGCAAATAGAAGAACAAGTTTGTTAAAAAATAGTCTCTATTCATTCCATTTCGAGAATTTTATCCATCGATTATCTCTCATTTTTTACTGAAATTTTGGTTTGTTGAATAAGACTTGATGATCATTTTGACATTTATCATGTCACGCTGGGATTTCTTGTGTACAGAGCAGAAACCTAACAGTGGAATGCTGAGGAAGAAGAAATAGAAAATGGCCTTCAATTCATTCATTAACAATGCATGCGGCTTTCTTAATAAAAGCAAATCAGAGAACGAGAGAATTAAATATCATTAGGGCTGTCAAAACGGCTCGTTGTTCGCGAGCACCTCGTGTTCGGCTTGTTAAGAAGCTCGTGTTCGGCTCGTTTGTTAAGTTAACGAGCCAAACACAAATAAAGATTTGTTCGTTCGTGTTTGGCTCGTTTTGGCTCAAAATTTACTCTTCAACTATATATATATATATATATATATATATATTTCAAAGGAGTAGTATTTTTAAAAAATTTAATTGACTACAAGACTACAATGATTTATAATCAATTAAAAGTATTAATTAAGAAAATAAAATAAAAATTGTTAAATTAGATTCAAACAATGTTTTAATATAAACAATAATTTTGAAATATTGCCCCAATCCTCAACATCTTATGGGTATGTGATTAGGATTGTCTAAACAACTCTTTGTTCGTGAACGGCTCGTGTTCGGCTCGCTAAGAAAATGAGCCGAACACGAACACATTTTTTGAGCTCGAAATATAAACGAGCCGAACACGAGCTAAGCTGGCTCGCTCCTGTTCGGCTCGTTTACACCCCTAAATATCATTACAGCAGCATAGTAAGTCTTATGTATGTGGATGAGATGCATAATGCTGTTATAAATTTATCCTAAAAAGAAATTGGTTTTGTTGTGGTTGGCGGGAGAAATATTTACGTACGAAGTACGCACGCAATTCTGCGTGCATACGGAGGTTATTCAGAAGGTATTGGTTGTTATGAGGATTAATACCCCCAATAACCTCACAAACCCCCCAAATAACACCAAAAAATGTGAAAGCAGAACCGCAAAAGTTATTGTTAGGTTATTTGGAGGTTATTGGGAGGTATTGGAGTTAATACCCAATAACGTCTCAATAACCCCCCAATAACGGGTTATTGGGAGGATATTCCAGGGAGTAAGCACGTAAAACTATTTGTGGACTCCGTCCATAAATATTTCTTGGTTGGTGGAGAGAAAAGAAGCTCTCCTACAAAAGCACATTTTAAGGACAAACCATTTAGTCGATAAAAAATTTTCTTAGCATGGGGCCTTTTATCAAATTTTCACTAAGGTGAGTTTGGTGAAATTGTATTTTTTCTAAAATTTTCTCTAATTTTAACCTAATGTGCTTATCAAAAGAGTCAATCATTTGTTCCTTTTCTTTTTCTATATTTAGAATTGTTGCATTCTTTGACATTTGTTTTGTATATGTTAGCATCACAATAATGTTGTTTACAATTATATACAAAATAATAATTTATTTCTAAATCATCTAAGGAAATAATGCTCATTAACCAGTCCAAAGTTCAATAATTAATTTATTTAAGACAAACTAACATCACCTTAAATTACAAGTTTCCCAAAATTGGATTTTTAATAAATTGGGCACGGGTTTGTCCATGGTATAACACTTGTGCGCTAGAGGGCGAGGACCACGTGCGTGTGCACTTGGTTCTGGAGCGGGTGTGCCAAGATTTGTGCATGTTGCGGCACGATTGTACTGGTGTGGGTATGCCACTTGTTTTGTCTGCACATTCTACGTTTGGGTCACGGGTGCGCTCCAAGAGGGTGCAGGTACTCTACTACTAGGTCCTGCCTACAACATTTATGGTCCTCTCTAACACACAAGCAAGATTTGATTACTTTGATAAAGATCGTAACACACCAATCTAACAATCAACAAGCCATGAGCAACCCACAAAACAAAAAACACAAAAAAAAAAGCTTGAATGAAATCCTAAGATAACATTCAAGTTACCTCCCAAGTAGCGCTTGGTTTAACGTTCTCAATTAAATAATGCTAGATCCATTATTTAGGATTACCCCAACGAAAAGAGCTCCTTAAGACTTATCATATCCCCTCATAAGTACAACTTTAATCTCTGACAATTTACGCTGAAAATTTTGGTGATTTTTTGTTCTTGAATGTCGTCGGCTCCAAATAGGTACACCTTAATTATAGTGAATGGATCAAACCACCTGAAATTTAATTTTCTTGAAATGAATTTCAATCGGGAATTGTAAACCTAACATCTCTTGTCCAGACTCAATCTTTTCTAATTAATTAACAAATTAATTATTTTTTTTCACTATTTCCTTATAGATTTTGACACTCTTATAGACTTCCTCTCTAATTTTCTCTAACTGATTCAATTGTAGTAATCATTTTTCTACCTAATCCTTTATATTATAATTGAATTCTTTCATTGCTAAAAATGATTTTTGCTCCATCTCTATAGACAAATGATATGCTTTCCCAAAAAATTAGCTTGTATAAATACATTCCGATGAGTTTCTAATAGGCAGTCTTATAGGACCACAAAATATCATCTAATCTCAGTGACCAATCTATTCAAATGAGATTAACTATTTTTTCTAAAATTCTCTTTATCTCTTTATTTGATACCTCAGCTAAGTTACTAGTTTGGAGATGGTATGTAGTGGAAATATTATGTTTAATTTCATATTTGGATACTAATGTCTATATCTTTTTGTTTTGAATGTGGCTTCCTCCATCACTAATAAGCACCTTAGACGTTCTAAATCTAATGAAAATATTTTTTATATATTCATTTACATCGTTAAATATCGTAGGTCAATAGAATCTTGATTGCATCTGAGCAGCCGTTAAACTTTTTGAATGCTTTTTAAATTCATAGTCATGACACATCATCATTATATAATTGATCACTTTCAAAGGGATACATCTTATAATAATATGATCTTTACACATCCTAAACCAGCAGGTGTAACAATGCACCCCAAATATTGTGTAATGACATACTCCTACTAGATAATAATGTATAACGTCTTATCAAGGATTTGGGAATAACTCCCAGCAATAAACTACTTATAGACGTCAAACTCAGAATAACATAAAATTCTCCAAACTCCTGAAGTTATCTCCTCACAGCTCTCTGTCATGACCTATATGACTAACTACGACCTACATAACTCACAGCTTATGCAACTCCCAACTTCAATCTCTATGACCCACAAAAGTTATTGCGGCTCACTACTACAACATACATGACCAAATACAACTTACATGATTCATAGCTCATGCAACTCCCAACTCTGGTCTTTATGGCCTACAAGCATTATTTCAGCTTACCACTATGACCTATGTGACTAAATATGACTTGTGTTGCTCACAGCTCATGCATCTCTCAATTCTGACATCTATGACCTACAAACGTTATTGCTGCTCACAACTATAACTTATATGATTAACTATGGCTTACATGACCAACTATGACCTAGTGGTCCATAGCTCAAGCAAATCCCAAAGTTTGCCTCTATGGCCTATAAACATTTTTTAATGCTCACAACTACGACCTATATTACCAACTATGACCTACTTGTCCCACAACTCATTCATCTCCCAACTCTGGCCTCTAGGACCCACTGAAGTTATTGCAACTCTTAATTATGATATGCACGACCAAGTATGGTTTTTGTGGTCCACAGCTCATGCAACTCCCAACTCTGGTCTTTGTGGCCTATGGACGCTTTCTCAGCTCATCACTTCGACCTACGTGGCTCACAGCTTCTGCAACTCCCTACTATGGTTTCTAAGACCAACTAGCAATCAGGAAGTAACCTTCTACAACCTACATTGCCAACCACTTCAAGGACTTTTAACTACGACCTCTACAACGAGCTGGTGCTATAATCACCATCAATTACATTCATGACACACTCTTGCCTTACAAACAATTGAGTATAGCATTTGCGGCCCGTTACAGCTATTATTGTTGAACTATTACTATACATCAATATTATAATACTATATTTTCTAATTCAAGAAGAGAGTGAATATAAGTAATTACAATTATATAGTTGATTTACTTTAGCATCACGAATCTACAAGCATGAAACAATGTGTGTGTGTGTGCTGCAGCCGTGGCCTGGTGGTTTAGGCGGGGTTTACCGTAAGTCCCCCGAAGGTCCCGGGTTCGATACCTATTGAGGGCGCAGACGGGTCGGATAGGCACATGGGAAATTAGTATTTGTATTTTGACCAGTAAACTATTCAATACCGATTTCTTTGAATATATATATATATATATATATATATATATATATATATATATTTGTGTGTGCGCGCGCGCGCCGCATTTTTAGCCTGTTGGTGGTGCGGCTACTGTAAGATCCCTAAGTTAGGGGTTCGATCCCCACCTGTGGCGCAGGAGGGATCGGTACGTTTAGGCACATGACGCAGGCTTTCATCATGGGGCCTAGCGTATGGAAAACCGATATTTGGGTCTCTACCAAATATCGATTTTCTTTAAAAAATAATATATATATATATATATATATATATATATATATATATATATATATATATATATATATATATATATATATGGGGAAAGAGCACTCGTGGCTCCTTACGCGTTAATATAAAAGTTTAAATACAAAAAGGGGAGGGGAGGCCAATCCCCACTAAAAAACCCAAAAAAATACAATCCCCACTCACCCCTAGGGGTTCAGCCTCCCACGTTACAACTCACGCAAAGAAAAAAAAATAAAGAAAAGCAGCAGTGAGAGTAACCAAAAAGAAATCAACACAACAAAAATGATAGAGCAAAAGCCCATAAAATGATAGAAAATAAAGTAGAGACTCAGCAGAAGATCCAAACAAAGATCCAAAAGGTACCAGGATAAGAAGGGGATTTCCATCAGCAAAGATCCAAACAGGTACCAGAAAGACAGTGTGATAGTGGAAACAGCTTGGGAAGTCATGAGGTGCTATCAGCAGAGAAGATCCAGGTAGGTAGAGTGTACGTGTAGAGCGAGAAGATGCGTGCTTCAGCTCCAATAAGACGATTGTGTGAAAGACGAAAAAGGAGTATAAAACAAGATCGAATCGAAGCTCTGTGGTTGATCTGCACTCAAAAAAGAGGTTAAATACAATACCACAACCGAGAAATATGGAGAAAAAGGATACCAGCAACGTGGGCAGAAATGTATCAGTATCTAATATAGGGTAAGTTTAGAAGGTCGCTGTGAATCAATCTTGCTAGCTGCCTGGAGGGCTTAGTGCCCACATAAGGTGTATCAAAGGAATGCTTGGCGAGCCGGTCGGCGGGGAGTTGCCTTCCACGTAGACAAAGGTTAATTTAACACGCGAGGAGGAGGTGGTAATAACATTCCAGATACGTCTAAATAAGTAAATGAGTGCCCAGGGGAGGGGTGTATGCTTGTAAAATAGTTTTAACAACATCTCAGAGTCAGTTTCCACATGCAAATGAGTAAGTTTAAAACATACTGCAATTTTAAGAGCGAGGAGTAGTGCCCAGGCTTCAGCAGATAATGGTGTATCAGCTTGACGGGAGATGAGAAGTAGGCAATTAACTTACCAAAATGATCCCTAAACAGACCGCCAACACCGGAGCAAAGAGGGGTCCAACAGCCATCAATATTGGCTTTGACCCAACCAGTTGTAGGGGGGAGCCATCTAACAAGAACATGCACATGCATTGTAGGCAAATCAGAGTTATTAGGACACAAAATTAATGCTTTTTGATAGTATGCCCAGATGTTAGAGAAAGTAGCAGTAGGTGTGGGACATTTAAAGGAGTGCTTAAAAGCATTCCT
Organism: Papilionanthe hookeriana x Papilionanthe teres; assembly: GCA_022702705.1. Taxonomy (NCBI): domain Eukaryota; kingdom Viridiplantae; phylum Streptophyta; class Magnoliopsida; order Asparagales; family Orchidaceae; genus Papilionanthe; species Papilionanthe hookeriana x Papilionanthe teres. The sequence goes on from CM040428.1 coordinate 30,790,488, forward strand.
AGCCATCCAAATAAACCACAGAACCACCATAAGAAAGTGAGTTAGTGGTTTACTAGCATTGGTCCCATTCTTCCAGACCTTTATGATATTGTTAATCGAAGAACAGTTAGGCTAGTTTATATTAGTAGCATTGGCAACCATGTCCCAAACAGTCTTGGAGTAGGTGCAGGTAAAGAAAGTGTGACAGTAAGTTTCTTCATTATGTTTACACATAGGGCAAACAGAAGCTAACCTCAGCCCCTTAAGCTTTAAAATGTCATCCAGTGGCAGTATGATGAATATAAACGCCAAAGAAAAAAAGAGATCGAAGGTGTGAATAGGGGTTGCCAGAAAATTTGTTTCCAGTGCCAAGTGATATGAGTAGTGACAGAGTTATAGATGTGTTTACTCACAGACATAGAGGTAGGCTTCCTCCAGATAGGGATATCCCTTTGGGTCTGCTGAATGGGGATCTGGTTTATTATATGAGCAGCATCATTACCAACCATTAGACAGAGTTTGGAAAAATCCCAAACCCCCCCCCAGACCAACATTCAGCCACCAATGTATTATCCATGATAGAAGGGTGTGGGATATTATCCAGCAGAGGCATACCCCAGTTATCATTCCAAAAGGAAATTTTACCATCTCCTAAATCCCAAACAAAAAGATTAGAAGCTAAGGTTCTAGCCTTGAGAATTGCTTTCCAAATCTTTGAGTCCCCAACCTTCCGGATAACGGTGGAGGGGTGCGTATAGTGGCGGTATTTAGAATGCATAAAGGTAGCCCAAAGGGATTCACCCCGCTCGAATTTAAACCGGAGCTTACACATATTGATTTCCACAGTATGAGGAAGAGATTTAAATCCTAAACCCCCAGCGTATTTGGGTTTACAAAGCTTCTTCCAAGAGAGCCAGTGCCTCTTAGCACCCCCAGCTTCCCAAAGAAAACGGTTAAAAATTCCCTCAAGCCTTTTAATAGCACTTTTTTTGGCATTGAAAACCTGTAAAGCATATAAAGGGATACTCTGTAACACAGCAGCAAGGAGGGTTAATCGACCTCCATTGGAAAGAAAATGATTCTTCCAGTCTGTAATTTTACCCTGAACCTTATCAATAACGTCATCCATTTGGATTTGTTTACATTTACCTCTTAAAAGGTTAACACCAAGGTATTTGAGAGGTAATCGAGCGGTTTGAAATTGGTGTAATTAGTGGCCCAGTTAGTGTGAGTGTGGGATAGATGTTTACTGAAATAAATATGACACTTATCTTTGCTAAAGGTAAGACCAGAAACAGATTCAAAATGAGCCAAAACATGCATAAGTTTCTTAATAGCAGTCTGACCCACAATTTTATATTATGATATTTTTAATTTAATTGCAACGACGCCAAAAACTTGACCCCGCTATATTATATGTATAGAATTGTAATTATTTATGTTATGGATATTACGCAAGTATACGTATCGTATCGAGTAATACGGGGCTCTAGTGGAGTCTCGGTTATCGATCCCACGAGGAAAGAGAAAATTAAATAACAACTAATTTTAAAATAATAATAATAATAATTTTAAAATAGTATACGAAAATTTGGAATTCTAAATTTAAGCGCAATAAAGTAAACTAAGTATTTTAATTAGGTAACTTAACTAAGTAGAAAATAAATACGTATTGAAAGTGCAGGAAATTAACTAATTGCTAAATAAGTCTTAACTATTCAGAAAAAGTATCATTCCCCTTGTTTAGAAATTTAAGCGATTGATGAATTTAAATAGATAATTTTAAGGTATTGTGACAAATAGGAGCATTCCTATTCTTTACCCTTTGGTCCATGTGTAAAGAATATTGACTAATCCTATGTTTGATTGCTCGAATCGCGGCTAGGTCGGGAGGATACCGACTGCCACTTCGTAGCTCCCACGTTCCCCTCGCCCGAGGGCTAACATCTACACTTCGACTCTCAAACAATAGGACCGAATTGAAAATTTTAGTCCGTCACACTAAAATGCTCGATTCTACGCCCGAGTGATATTATTTCCCTATTTATTTGCACCTTCCTTCCAAGGCTTTTGAATTCCCCTAATATCATATGTAATTTTTACTATAGTTGTAAATCAACACATTTTAACAAATCAAATGGCCAGTTTGAAAAGTAAATTAAGTTTTAAGTAAAAATTATCACAATTTATTAATATTTAAAAGTACTTCTATTTTTAGTTCATCTAGTCACTTAATTTCATAAACAGGGAGAAAGACTAAATAAACTACTCAGAATGCATGGGAACTAAACTAAGCATGGATTTCATTTAAAGTTAAAAACAATAAATACAAATACTTATCTTGATTTATCCCCAAGCAGACTCCTCGTAGTTCCTTTGACTCTTCCTTCCGATGACAGACGACTCACTAATTACTCACTAAACTCACTAAAGACTCACTAATTACACTAATTAAGATTCTAAAGACTGCTCACACACTTATAACACACTTAGAACACACAAAAGACTGATTTTCGGCCTCTATATATAGAGGTAAGCAAAGGTCCATGAGGTATGTAAGCATCTCTTCAAAAGGTGTCCAGGTTCAATGTATCTGTGCCATTTGAACTAGCTCGCCGTCGGCGAAGAACTACCTCGCTGTCGGCGAGGCTTCTAGAAAGTCTTTGAACCGCGCTATCTCGCTGTCGGCGGGCTCGGGCTCGCTGTCAGCGAGACAGTTATAAATCCTTCAGAATTTTCTTCCTCGTACACTCGCCGTCGGCGGGATCGATCTCGCCGTCAGCGGCTCAGCACAAATTGCATTATTTTCTTCCTTTTTGCTCCAAATCCGCTCCTTTTTATACTTTTTGCTTTTGTCACCTAAATTCTCCATTCCTGCAACAAAATAAAGAAAATATCTTTCTTTAAAGTGCAATTTCATCAAAAATAGGTATGAATTTCTTAATAAATTTTTCAGTGATCACAGTCTTAGAGGCGTTAGAAAAAACAATTATATCATCAGCATAGGCAAGATGTGAAACCGTGCAATGAGCTCTGTGCGTATATCTCATATGTGTGTGATGAGCCTGATATTTTTCCAACATCCTAGATAAATAGTCAAAAGCCAGAATGAATATGATAGGGGAAAGAGGATCACCTTGCTTTATCCCCCTTTGTCCATAAAAAAAACCATAAGAGGAGCCATTAACTAATACGCTATATTGATTATTAGAGAGCCACCTCTTAATCAGATTACAGAAACTGGAGTGAAAACCCCTAGCTTTGAGGATATTTATAATGAAATCCCGGTGTAGTGTATCAAAAGCTTTTTTAATATCCGGTTTCATCACGAGGTTCCCCCTCTGCATTTCTTGTCTAAATCCTCAATTATTTCACGGGCTAATAATATATTATCGGTGATGTCTCCGCCTTTGACAAAAGCAGGTCGGTAATGGCTAATACTACTGTGTAAATGAGGTTGAATTCTAGCCACCAGAATTTTACTAATGATTTTAGAAATGACAGAGGTGAGAGAGATGGGTCTGAAGTCAGACCAATGGGATTTGTTTGTCCCCTTAGGAATAAGCACAATAAGAGAAGCAGAGAAATACTTACAGAGATCATCTCCTTGAAAAAACTTTGGATAGCCAAAACAACTTCATTTTTAATAGTGTCCAAAGCAATTAATATAGAAAGCGAGCAGAGAAGGCATCGGGGCCGAGTGCTTTATTAGGTTTGATGTCTTTTAGAGCATTTAGAATTTCCTCTCCATCAGGGATGCCTGAAAGATGTAGTGAAGTAACAAGGTGCTTCTCAGAGGTAAAGAGATTGTCATTTATGGGTGAAACCTGCAAATGGTTAGAGAAAAAATTTGAGTAATAAAGGGAAGCATTTAAACCAATCTCCTCATTGTGAGTTAATGCAGTTCCATCCTCAGTAATGATCTTTAAGATGGTGTTATGATTAAGCCTGTTTTTAACTGAAGCATGAAAATATTTAGTGTTTCTATCACCATTAATGAAATGAGTAACGTGAGCCTTTTGTTTCATCAGATCTTCTTCCAGAGATATGTCAGAAAGAAGAGTCTTATGTGCTTGGGCGTGAGCATGCACAAAGTCAGGAGTTGTGCTATCATTGGCCTCAAGGGAATCAACTAACTGTTGAGACTTGGCAACCCTAGCATGAATATTACCATACACCTCTGCATTCCAACGTTTTAGCCCAGCAGTGACACGCTTATGTAGTTGCCAAAGGATGTACCAAGGATTGCCACATCTAACAGGCATCCACAAATCTTTAATAATGTCAGAAAAGGTGGTGTGAGTGGTCCATATGTTGAGGAATTTGAAATGGGTTATACTAGGTTTAGAGTGAAAGGCTAAAGTCAGTAAAATAGGATTATGATCAGAGGAAGCGTGACTCAAGTGTTGCACCCTGTTAATGTTATAGTAGTTAAGAAAATTAGCATTACCAAAGTATCTATCCAACCTTTGAAACAAGAAACCTCTTCTCCAAGTGAAACGATTACCCGTAAAGCCTAGATCATATAGGCCAGCATTGGCAATGTCATCACAGAAGCGCTGAATATGATTAGTATCCACTCTAGCACCACCTCTTCTTTCAACAGGAGACATGATCATATTAAAATCACCACCCACACACCAATTATCATGAATAGTGGAACCCATGATAATTAATTTGTTCCACAGCAAATATTTGTCAGTGAGAAGGGTGCTAGCATAAACAAAAGTAACCCAACTATTATAAGAACCAGAAGTGAAGTAAGTAAGTACATATTGTCTATCGTCTTCAATAATTTGAAGATGTAAATGTTTTTTCCAAAAAATCCAAATCTTGTTGCTTGTATTGATAAAATAAGCATAATGAGAGAAAGAGGATAATATTTTATCTTTATTGGTAGTAACCAATGGCTCCAGTATAGCAAATATATCAAGATGATGGACCCTACACAGATGTTTAAGACGATTAAGGGAGTTAGGGTCAGCCACTCCCCTAATGTTCCAAATCATAATGTTAAGCATGATGTTTACCACCTCTTTTGGTAGTCCTAGAGGAGGGGGGTAATTGCTCACCTTCAGATATGCTGGTTTCAAGTGGTTCTCCTACATTTTGTGAAGTATCAGGGAATTTTCTTCCTTTTTTCCTGGTAGCCTTTTGAATGAGCCATTCGGTCTCCACGATATTAGAGACTTCCAGGATAGGGGAGGAAGGCTCGGAGGAGTCAAGAACAGCTTTCTTTTCGAGCAAGACAGAAGTAGTATTAGGGGGAGGCAAACATAAGTGGGTTGTCCTAACCAGATCAAAGTCTATGTTAGGTGTATTAGTTATATTGATTGAGGTAGGCAAACCAAATTGGGTTGTCCTTTCCAGAGGAAGTTCAAAATTGGGTGAAACAGTATGTGTTGAAGAGGTTTCCTGACCACAAGGAAGGGGAGGGTCAGGTGGGATTGTTAAAGGTAAAAGTACTTGAATGTTCTGATCATCATCCACAGAAATCAGATTGTTAGAGGTAGAATTGCATTCTTCCTCCACAGAGGGTAAAGGGTTAGTTGGGGCATGGTTTATAGGGGAGGTGGGGGGGAGGGGGTCCATCAAAGGTTGTAAGAGTGAGGATAGGGACTGGTAGGGGAAGATCAATTGGAGGGGGGGTGACAAGGTTGTTGGAGATAATGGGAGGTGCATCAGGGTTTTGTAAAGTAAGAGGGGGTTCATCAGGATCAGGATTTTGGGTAAGATGGTTGGAGGCTTTGGGCAGAGCTTTTGGTTTAAGGTGGGGGTGGAGTCTGTAACAAATCGAGAGAGAGTGGCCAAACATGGCGCAATGAGAACAATAAGGTGGGTGGGAACCCATAACAACGTGTTGCCAGTATCCCGTGTGCGAGGAACCGATCTAAACTTCATCTGGATAGGGCTGGGTGATGTCTCTTTCAACTAAAAAGCAGGCATCAGAGGGTTTCGTGCGGTCAACCGTAGGATTATCAACTCTAAGTGGTGTACCAAAACCTTTTGCAAGTGAATATAGTATTTCATGATTAAAAAGATGATACTTATACTCAGGAAATTTAATCCAGACGGGAATAACAGGAGATTCAGCTTTGGGATTAAAATCAACACTCCATTTTAGTATACGCATATACCTATTGTCTATTTTTAGCACTTTCCTAGCGAAAACATTTGTATAATCAACGTCATTGGTGAGATCTATAAGGATATGCCTACCATCGACAGATCCAACTTTCCAGGCACCAGTTAGTTTAAGAGAATCAAATTCCTTTCGAATGATGTCTAACTTTGGGTGCCGATAAAGAAATTTGCCGATCAACACAAAACGACACGATGAAGCTAGAATATTAGTCTCTTCTTCTGAGAGATAAAGAGCAGGTTTACCGTTTTTCTTACCAAGCTTCTTGATGAAGCTATAATCACCACCACCGAGTTCCCAGGCCTCATGAAAAGATTGGGGGAAATAGCAGGAGTGAGTCTTTGAGGTCGGCATAGAGCCCCCCGTGACGGCATTGGCGTAGTTACGCTCCATCACAGACAAAAAAACAAAATAAACAGGAAGGAAAACAGGGGAAGAGACCACCGCGCCCGGGCGACGACAATCGCCCGGGAGAAGCCCGGAGGGGGAGATCAGCACGCCAAAGCGACGAAAATCGCCCGAGAATCGCCATGAAAACCCTCGAGCGGAACCCTAGCCGTCATTGGAAGCATATATATATATATATATATATATATATATATAGAATTACTTTCTGGAAAAAGAGTCTTAATTATTGTTTTCGAAGACATAATAGCTCCAGCTCTATGGTATAATTAGCCTACAGGAAAACCTAAAAATAAATTAAAAAAACGAAGAATTTAGTAATATTAAACCGCTTCTCATTAATCATTAAACCCGTCCGCAAATTAAGAACAAATCAGCATGCCGCACGACCCATGCTTGAAGAATAGCCCACCAGATTTCTCATAACCCGCCACTTACCACAGCCTTTATATATTTCTCAAACGGCCAAATTAAAATTAATTAAAAAAAAAAAAGATTGAGAGCAAGCAATGGAGATTTACATCTGTGAGGAATACATGATGGCTAGCCGGAGAGCGCGTAATAATGCGAGGAAGCAAGTCATGGCAACCAAGACTCTCGCCGGCATCAGGGATGGCTCGGCTGTGGCCATGGAGGCCGAAGAGAAGAGGAAGAGTTTGCCACCGGTGAAAGATGGTTGTTTTGATGGGAATGGCTGTAGAGATGTGTTTTTCCTCAATTGTTTTTGAATGTTATAAATTTCAGTCCAATTTTAAGAAAGGGCAACCATTCATGATTCAAGACTGTAACTTTATTAAATAGGCTAACTCATAACATTTTTTTCTTAATGAAATTTTCACATAATAATTTTATGTTTTCTATTCTTTTTTTTTCAATCTAATTATGGTTTAACAATTCGTTGGAGGTAGGGGTGTAAATGAGCCGAATACAAATGAGTCTGGACTCAGCTCGTGTTCGGCTCGTTAAAAAATATCAATGTTGTTTGAAATATTGGTACCATTGAGATTTGAGCACCTCGCTCCTCGTAAATTTACGCAATGACATACTCGAATATCAGTAAATATCCGCACATACAGACAACCACACCAACCATTTTTTCTAATTTTTTATGGCGCCGCTCCACTCTAAAAATATTGGCTCTGCCATTATTTATGTGCCATTTGCCTAAAAATTGAGATCTCCCTCACTATGAATTTAAATCATGGTAATTACATAATATAAGCCATTTTTAAATTAATAGAATGTTCAAGTTCTCGCAAACTTTTTTGCCAACAACATGAAAAAATTCCTCTCCATTCATCTACGTGTGATTTCATTTATGGAAAAATAATGTTTGGCTGAGGGTAGATTTGTAACAGTCATATAATGGCCTTTCCATCGATTATATCTCTCATTTTTTAAAGAAATTTTGGTTTGCTGAATAATACTTGATGATCATTTTGACATTTATCATGTCACGCTGGGATTTCTTGTGTTCGGAGCAGAAACCTAACAGTGAACTGCTGGGGAAGAAGAAATAGAAAATGGCCTTCAATTCATTCATTAACAATGCATGCGGCTTTCTTAATAAATGCAAATCAGAGGATGAGAGAATCAAATATCAAATGAGAGAATCAAATATCATTACAGCAGCATAGTAAGTCTTATGTATATGGCTGAGATGCATAATGCTGTTGTAAATTTATCCTAAAAAGAATTGGTTCTGTTGTGGTTGGTGGGAGAAATATTTACGTACGGAGTACGCATGCGATTCTGCGTGCGTACGGAGGTTATTCAAAGGGTATTGGGGGATTATATCAGTGTTATTGGGGTTAATACCCCCAATAACCTCACAAAACCACAGAATAATACCAAAACATATGAAAGTAGAACCGCAGAAGTTATTGGTAGGTTATTGGAGGGTTATTAAGAGGTTATTGGTTGGAGGTTATTGTGGTATTGAGTTAATACCCAAATAACCTCTCAATAACCCCCCAATAATAGGTTATTTGGAGGTTATTTTGTTGAGTACACACGCAGAATATGATAAAAAATATTTCAAAGTAGGGCTCAAAATCAAAGACGTGATATTAAAAAGAGCTCCATCCAGGATCATCAATTGTGTATTTTAGGCTAAAAGACCAGGCTGTATCTATGACAACGTTGTAAGGTTGATTTTTGAATTCACAATTGGTAATCAGTTGAGTTTTTTATTTTGTTTTATTCCATCATTACTCTACAAAATATTTTACAACAAAAGTGAAATGTTTTGCCAAAACAAACTCCAAAACCAACACTGCAAAATGAAACCAAGAAACGAACAGGTCCACAAAACCAACCGAAGCAATAAGATCAAATAAAAATAAAAAAACCATGCCATATAAGTTAGTAGCTTCTATTTCTCTCTTGCTCAATCACGAGAAGGTATGGAATGAGAGATATATGAGCATTGTTTTTTGGTTTCTTTGAGAATTTATGTTGGACTTCTTTATATATTTATGTTTCGACGGTAGAAGGTCAATTTGTTTGTTCTTGCCTCTTTTTTAATCTAGATAAACATTTAGTTGGAGAAATTTTAGTAGTGGTTTTTTTTTTGAATGATTATACCATTGGAAATGCCTATGTTCTGAAGCTAACTAGAAGGTTATATGCTAGATAAGTTATCAGCTTCTATTTTCCTCTTGTGCAATCACGTTAGCCAAATCAACTCCTTGAACAAATCAGTAGATCTTAGAGAAATCTCTTAATAGACTCCATCCATAATCTCCATTTTTTCATTCAAACAAACACTTGTACGTGTTATCTAAGAACATGTAATATATGTGGCAAATATTTCTTATCAATTTTAGAATTAATAAATGGTGACCTGTTGGCCATTTGATAGTTATTTTCTATCATCGTTCTAAATAACAATGGTACTGCCTTTCCTGGTGGCATCAAATAAAAGGCATTTCGATGGTATATAATCTTCAAATAAAAAGAAAGATCCAGTGCTAAAATTTTCTTCCAAAAAACGTTTGTTAGGACTGAGGAAGAGGCAACATTAAGAAAATTGACCATTGAACATCAGAATAGAAATATACTAAACAATTCCAACATAAATTATTAAAGAATTAGAAAGACAATATAGGAGGGAAATGTAAACCGCTAACTTATATGGCATATAGCCTTCAAGTTTGCTTAAGAACATAGGCTTTTCTAATGGTATAGATCTTTCAGATTATAAAAAATAAACCTATGCTAAAATCTCTCCCCACAAATATGTTACTCTGGACTAAAGAAGAAACAACAACAATGCAAATTGACCATCTAAAGTTAGAATAAGAATATATAAAAAAAGTACAACATAATATCTCTAAAAGACAGAAAAACAGTTCATTAGGTAAATAGATGTTGCTAACTTATGTGGCACATAACCTTCAAGTTCAACTCTTAACATAGGCATTTTTAATGGTGTAAATCTTTAAAATAAAAAAGCCCACTGCTATAACTTCTCCCCAAAAAATATTTATCTACTAAAAAAGAGGAAAGAGTAAGCAAATTGACATTCTAACATTATAACTGGAATATATAAAACAAGTTCAACAAAAATTCTAAAAAAGACAAAAAAAATAGTGCACATATATTTCTCCTTCCATAACTTTTCTTGATTAAGTAAGAGAAAACTATAACCTGCTAACTCATCTAGCATATAACCTTCAAGTTAGCTTGAGAACATAGGCTTTTTTAATTGTTTCAAATAAAAAAAAGGAACCGATGCTAAATTCTCTCCCCACAAAATGTTTATCAAGACTGAAGAAGTAAGAGAAAGCAAATTGACATTTTATCAGAACAAAAATATATAAAACAAGTTCAACAAAAGATCTAAAAACGACATAAAATACGGTGTACATATATCTCTCCTTTCATAACTTCCCCAAATTAAATAGAAGGGAAATATATACTGCTAACTTATCTGACATATAATCTTCAAGTTTGCATAAGAGCATATACATTTCTAATGGTATAAATCTTTCAAATAATAATAAAAAAAAATCCCTACTAAAATGTCTCCCCCCAAAATGTTTATGTAGACTGAAGAAGAGGCAAGAGCTAGAAAATTGACATTCTAAATTAGAATAAGGGTCTATTTGGATGCGCTTTTTATCGCTCGGCGCGGCGATTTGCCATGAATTTCCGCCCGCGTCGTCGTTTGGGGCGGAACTTTGTGGTGAATCGCCGCGAAGTTACAGCGGAAGCGGGCCGCGGGGTTTACCCCACAATCTCAGCTTCCGTTCCGCTTTCCCATTTTATTTTCTTGCCCCGCCCCTGGAGCTTTCCAGCAGCCGAACTCAGAGCCTCCTCTTCTGCCCTAGCTGCAGGTATTCTGCAGATCTTCTCCTCCTCTTCTCTACCGCCCCTCGAGCTTCCCTGCAACCGACCTCGACGACTCATCTTCTGCCTTTTAGAAGGTAATTTGAAGATTAATGTGCCACTCTTCTCTTCCTCCAGAGCTATTTCTACTGCTCGATCTTCTCTTCTCCTCAATGCTCCTCTCTTCTCCTTCCAGTTTTTATGTATCTATCTTTCTTCTCAAACATGAATCTGTCAGTTTTTATTCGTGAAGAATATACAAATCATAGTATATTTTTTCCATCCAATAATAAAAATGGATTAGAGGAATTGAAGTAAAAGGAGGGTTGAGAAATTCCACCCATCATTAGTATTGTTAGGGCCTGTTTGGATGCATTTTTTATTGGTATTTCTATTAGTATCTTCCTTTTGTCTTTCCATCCAATTTCACTAGAGGCACGGTATGTACAATATATTTTGTCATTACATTTCTATCAGTAACAAATCATTATGTAGCAATCTTTCATTTGAGACATAAATTTGCCAGTTTTTTTTTTCAAACAGAAAATTCAATTCATAATATGTATTTTTACATCCAACCAATGAAAGAGAGTAGAAGAATTGAAGTACAAAGAGGGTAGATAAATTCCAGCCACCACTATGCTGGTTATTTTCATTTTAGGCACCGGATTTAAAATGTATTCTGCCATGATATCTCTATCAATAGCTCATCATAATGTAGTTATCTTTCTTGTCAAACATGCATCTGTCAGTTTCTATTCATGCAGAGTATGGAAATCATAGTATGTAATTTTCCATCTAACAATTGAAAGAGTGTAGAAGAATTGAAGTAGAAAGAGGGCAAATAAATTCCACCCATAAGTAACATTGTTAATTTCCATCCAATTTCACTTGAGAGACAATATGTACAATATGTTTTGCCATGACATTTGTATCAGTAGCAAATCATTATGTAGCAATCTTCAAACATAAATCTGCCAGAAATTATTCAAGAAGAAAATGCAATTCACAATATGTGTTTTTCCATCCAAGCAGAGAGAGTTAGTAGAAGAATTGAAGTAGAAGGAGAATAGAGAAAATCCACCCATCAGTGGTATTACTAATTTAAATTTAGGCACAGTATGCAACATATATTATGTCACTATATTTCTATCAGTAGCACATCATTATCTGGCCATATCTCTTTTCATACATGTCTCTGCCAGTTTTGAATCTAGCAGAAAATGCAATTCTTTTCTTTATAAATTCCCATCCAACAATTAAAAAGGAGTTGAAGAATTGAAGTAGAAGGAGAATAGAGAAAATCCACCCATCAGTGGTATTGTTAATTTCATTTTAGGCATAGTATGCAACACATATTATGTCACTATATTTCTATTAGTAGCACATCGTTATGTAGCCATCTCTCTTTTCATACATGCATCTGCCAGTTTTGAATCTAGCAAAAAATGCAATTCTTTTCTGTGTAAGTTCCCATCCAAAGTTTAAAAAGGAGTAGAAGAATTGAAATAGAAGGAGAATAGAGACATTGCACCCATCAGTGGGCACATTATTCAAAATATTTTCTGCCACTATACTTCTATTAGTAACACATCATTATGTAGCTCTCTCTTTACATACATGTATCTGCCAGTTTTTATTCTAGTAGACAATGCAATTCTTTTATGTGTAAGTTCTCATCCAATAATTAAAAAGGAGTTGAAGATTTGAAGTAGAAGGAGAATAGAGAAATTTCCCCTATCAGTGAGGCACGGTATGCAACATATATTATGTCATTATATTTATATTAGTAGCACATCATTATGTAGCCATCTCTTTTTTCATACATGTATTTGTCAGTTTTTATTCTAGCAGAAAATGTAATTCTTTTCTATGTAAGTTCCCATTCAACAAAAAAAAAGAATAGAAGAATTGAAGTAGAAGGAGAATAGAGAAATTATCCCTCATTAGTGAGTCACAGTATGCAACATATATTATGGCCGTATATTTCTGTCAGTAGCACATCATTATGTAGCAATCTCTCTTTTCATACATGTATCTGCCAGTTTTTATTCTAGCAGAGAATGAAATTCTTTTCTATGTAAGTTCTCATCCAATAATTAAAAAGGAGTAGAAAAATTGAAGTAGATGGAGAATAGAGAAATTTCTCCCATCAATGAGGTACAGTATGCAAAATATATTCTGTCATTATATTTATATCAGTAGCACCTCATTATGTAGTTATCCCTCTTTGTATACATTAATCTGCTAGTTTTTATTCAAGCAGAATATACAAATCATGAATAGTTTTTTTTTGTTGTTTACTTACATTCCAGCCATCATTATGTAGTCATATCTCTTTTCGAACATGTATCTGGCGCTTTTGTATGGATCAGTGGCTAATTTCATGAATAATTTACCTATGATATAAAGACACGAGAACAACTGAAGTAGAAATAGTGGAGCCATTCCAGCCATCACTATGCTGATTATATTGACTTTAGGCTCTAGGATGTCAGCTACCTCTCGACGAGTGTTATGTCATTGTGTCCTACAGACACCGCTTCTGACATCACGCCAGCCACACAGTTATGGCCGTAAGTTTTATAGCTGCCCACAGAACATTGCCGAGCAGTGCAGATTATTCTGGTGGGAGGACAGTTTAGCGGATCCTCAGGATGAAGATAGTAGGGAGTTCCAGTTTTCACTTGAGGAAGGACTTGCACGGTAGCTACAACGTGTCATAGTCAAGAATAACATTATTATTATCTTACTCATCGTTGTAATAGTTTTACAATTTTTTTTCACTCTACTCCTACTAGCTAGTGCTTGAGATGTCTTCATGTACATGTGGACTATTTTGGAATGCCAAAACTGTATGGCTTGAGATGTATTTATCTATAAATAACTCTAGTGTATTTGATTTAAGATGTCTTTACATATGTGTATTTATGTCACTAAAAATATATGTTTATATGTTCACAATATTTAAAATTATTCTTAAAAAACATATATGTTTGCAAATTTATTTCTATAGTAAATCAATTAAATATTTAAATTTTGAAAATATCATTATTTTAAATAATTTTTATAAACACGACATATTTTTATACTAAATATTTTTTATAAACACAAAATATGATTTTTTTAAATATGTTTTATAGGAATTCAAAAAAAATATACATACTTTTTTTAAAAAATTTTACGAATATTAAACTTCCAAATAGATAAATATATTAAAATTTTAAAACAGATTTAACAAACAGGGGCAGTTTGGTCATTTATGCAGAAAAAGCTGCCCGACAGCTGTTTTCACACAGTTGAACCAAACAGACAACTAGCTTCCCCACAGCTACTTTCCTGCAGCAGCTTCTTAGGGCAGTGCAGCTGCAGCTGAAAAGCTGAGAAGCTGCAGCTGCGCCAAACATGCCTTAAGTATATATGAAACAAGCTCAACACAAATCGTAAAAAAAAAAAATAGAGAAGGAGTGCACATATATCCCTCCTTTCCTAACTTCTTTTGATTGAGCAGAAGAGAAATACGTAGTGTTAACTTATCTGATATATAACCTTCAAGTTTGCATTAGAACTTATGTATTTCCAATTTTATAAATCTTTCAAATAAAAAAATAACCATCGCTAAAATTATTCCCTTCAAAATGTTTCTTTAGACTGAAGAAGAGGCAGATCAAGAAAATTAACATTCGAACATCAGAACATGAATATTAAAAAAAAGTCCAACATAAATTCTAAAAATGTTAGATAAATAATGCACATATATCTCTCATTCTCTAATTTCTTCTGATTGAGTAGGAGGGAAATATATACAACAAACTTATCTGACATATAACTCACAAGTTTGCATATGAACATATGCATTTCCAATGGTATAAATCTTTCAAATTAAACAAAGAAACACAACTAAAATTTCTCTCATAAATGTTTCTCTAGACTGAAGAAGAGCCAATAACAAGCAAATTGACATTCTAACATTAGAATAGAATTATATAAAACAAGTCCAACCTAAATTCCAAAATAGACAGAAAAACAATGCACATATATCTCTCCACCCTAACTTAACCTAATTGAGTAGGAAGGAAAAAGATAATGTCGACTTATCTGGCATATATCCTTCAAGTTTGTATCAGAACATATGCATTTCCAATGATATAAATCTTTTAAATAAAAAAGAACCACTGCTAAAATTTCTCCCCCCAAAATGTTTCTCTAGACTGAAGAAGAAGCAAGAGCAAACAAATTCACATTCTAACATCAAAATAAGAATATGTAAAACAAGTTCAACATAAATTATTAATGAAACAAAAAATTAGTGCTCATATATCTCTCATTCCAAAATTTCTCACGATCGAGAAGAAGGGAAATAGAAGCTGCTAACTTATCTGGCATATAACTTTCAAGTTTGTATCAGAACATATGTATTTCCAATTGTATAAATCTTTTAAATAAAATAAAAGAACCACTACTAAAATTTCTCCCCACAAAATGCTTCTCTAAACTAAAGAGGAGGCAAAAAGCAACCAAATTGACTTTCCAACATCATAACAAGAATATATTAAACAAGTCCAACATACATTCTCAAAAATAGAGAAAAACAGTATGTCTCTCGCTCTCTAACTTCTCATGATTGAGCAGAAAAGAAACAGATGCTGCTAACTTTTCTGGTATATAGCTTTCTATTTTTCATTAGAACATTGAAATTTCCAATGGTATGAATCTTTCAAAAAAAAAAAAAGGAATCACTGCTAAAATTTCTCCCCCAAAATGTTTGTCTAAATTGAAGAAGAGCCAAAAGCAATCATGTTAACCTTCTAACATAAAAAATTATTCTGATTGAGCACTGCAACTTCAAACTACCCCAACACAGAAGCAAAATGAGATAATGAAGCAGAGGAAAACTGAAAATGAAAAAACAATAAAGGAAAAACCTTCAATCCATGCCAACATAGAAAAATAAAGATCGAAAGAACACACAGAGATTGGAAAATATAGTTGACAACACCGACTACTGAGGGAGGCGAGTGTACAACCAGGTTTCTGCCCTAAAGACACATGTGACAACCAACAGGAGGGCGTGAGAGGTATTTACGTGGACAAATGTCAGGTATTCCATGAATTTAAGAGGGGTAGGGACAACAATTACCACTCAGAATGGAGATCCAGCGGAGAAACACTGAGGTCCCCTCTTGTTTCGGCTTTCGTCAATCCGTAGCCATTGTCCATAAAACACACACAAAAATCGTGCTCCCAAACATCATGGTTGTCATTCCGAGGATGAGCAACCGAAGAAATGAGGCACCAAACACACCCTTAATCTTTCAAACATACATTCAACTCTACTGAAAAAGAAATCAGTTATCATCGTAAAATAACTCAGACAACTAACATCCCTCATGAAAGACTATAGGACCATGAGGTCTCATCAAGTAGAATCAAAGATTCATAATAAATTCCTTCCTGTATGGGAGTCAAGGTCCTTGAGGACAAGTTGATCACACACTTTCAGAAGCTTCAGAGACTACCCTTTATAAGTTTAACACAAAGTGCTCCCCAGGCGAAAACTAGTCCTGCCTAAAAGATGAGTTCTAGACAATCTAATTCCTCACAGGTGTAGCAAAAAAGGTCCTAGGACAAAAAAAATATTTATGAATCATATTATATTCGTGTCTTGAAGATCTTTTTAATTGAGCTATAAAATGTGATAAGAAATGAAATTTTCACAGCCATGCGAAACTGAGGATCTTCATGCAAGTCAACCATCATAAAAAAGCCTATCGCAGCCGACAATCAACGTTTTGGTAGACCAGACCCGAGGAAAGACTCGACTCCTTAGTACTATCAATCATCATATAGATGCCAAGTGGCTCCCTATAAGGGATTGAGAGGTAGCCTTCTCACAAGTAGTTTAAATCATTCTTACGACTCTCCATGTTGGGGAGTGAGCTACTTATCAACTTATGATGATTCACCCTCTACACGATAACCTAATATCACTCAGAAAACAAGAACTCCTCACCAGAGATGGAAGTTTTACAATCAGACTAGACTAACAAGTTGACAAACTCTAGCCAATCTAGTTAGTCTTGTCGATCCGAAGTCAATCAAAGCCCGACCAGCAACCTCAACTCAACATTGCGAAAGAGTAAGCCTCACCAAGTCGAAGCCTGCTGAGCTTAGCTGAACGATTCAAATAATAGTTGAGACATAGGTCCATTCATGTAAAAATATATGAAATATCATGTAATGTCACATTTAATAGGAGCAAACATGTAATTTGACATATTCTACCCTCTCCTCTATAGGTAGGGGATTATTTTATGAATAAATAAGAGGATTGACCCAAGGAAAAAATGTTAAGATTTTCATGCCTATTTTATACTAATTTTGATGATATTGCACTTTAAAGAAGGGTATTTTTGGTGTTTTTCTGCAGGTATGAAGATTTAAGGACAAAGGAGCAAAAATATGAAAAAAAGAACGAATTTGGAGGAAAAAGGACTAAATTATGAAAATTTGACCTAAGGCGCAGACGGCAAGGTCGATGGCACCGACGACGTGATTTTCTTAAGAGTTCAGAATTAATTCCAAGGAAGGCCACCGACTGTGGGGATCGAGGCCGCCGACGGCGAGGTCTGTTTAAAGCCCTGTTTCTAGAAGGCCGCCAACGGCGCAGCTCGAGACTGCCGACGGCGGGATCAGCGATTCTTTCACAATATTCGTCGAATCTGGACGATTTTTGAAGGGATGCCTGGAAAACCTTGGAGACTCTTCAACAACCTTAAAAAAACCATTTTAGGCCGAAAAATTGTCCTTTTGGAGTCCTCTAAAGTCACTAAGAGTCTGTAAAAAGTACTATTAGAGATTTCTAATAGTTACTTAGTGTCCTATAGAGAGTCCACTAGTGTCCATTGTTATTATTGAGTGTTAATTAGTGAGTTCAAATAGAGATTGTGAGGAATTCTTCGAAGAATAGTAAGAGTGGAAGGGAAGTGAGAGATCTCTTCTGCATTGTCATTTCGAAGGAGAATTCTGAGTACTGTAAAGAAGGAAGAGATTCAGAGGAACTTCAAGGAGTTTGTTTGGGGAGGAATTTAAGATAAGTAGTGTTTATTTACTTTAGTTTGTAGTACTTTACTTTTATATATGAAATCCAAGTTTTATTGCATCCTCTCCAGGAATTTTGAGTAGTTGTTTTATCTTTCTCCTTGTTTTGATATTTTTGTGATATGGTAAATAGAACTAATGTGCCATAAAAGATTTTAAATAAGTTGTGATAATATTTAACTTAGATCTTATTTTACTTTCAATTTGGCCAATTAAATAATTAAAATCTGTTGAGTTTAACAATTATAGTAAAGATTACATCTGATATTCAGGGAGGTCAAAGTCCTTGGAAGGATGATGCAAATAAATAGGAAAATAATATTAATCAGGCGTAGAATTGGAGATTTTAGAGTGACAGGCTAAAATTTTCAATTTGATCCTATCGTTTGGGTGTTGAAGTGTAGATTGTTAGCCCTCAGGCGAGGGGAACGTGAGAGCTCTGAAGTGTGAGCCGGTATCCTCCCAGCCTAGCCGCAGATTCAGTAACCAAGCATAAGATTAGTCAATGTTTTTTATGCCTGTACCAAATGGTAAAGAATAGGTATGCTCTTATTTAGCACAACACCATTTTAAAATTAATTCTAATTATCTATTCACTTAAATATCTTAACAAAGGAGAAAGATTTTTGCTTATATATTGAACTTAACGTTAGTAGTATTATTAATTTGTTAGTAGAACTAGTTTAATTTAAAATTTCATATTATTATCGATTGTGTATTAGTGACAGATAGGAAATTTCGATTTAGTTGTGATTCTGAATTGATTTCTATAATCATAAGTCTGTTGCCTCTAATATATTCCCTGTGGGATTGATACTGGGGTTTTTAAAGAAAACTCTATATTACTTAAGCGATACGTATACTTGCGTTTAAAGGTAATTCTGCGATTAAAAGATTATAATATATAATTGTTACTAAAATTACGCTCCAAGTCAAGTTTTTGGCGCCGTTACCGAGAATATAAATTGTCTAGTAGTGATGTCGAATTCTCATATTTTTGAGTAGATTGAAAATTGCGGTCAAGGATTACCATTCATTACCTAGCACTTATCTATTTGTTTCTCCTCTCTTTTATTTCTCTCTCTTCATTCTTACTCTCTTAACTCTTGAGATGTAATTCATGGACAAATCATGATTCAATAGTAACCAAAGTACCAAGAGAACTGGAGAACTAAATGTATACCCAAAATAAGACCATACGTATTCAGGAAAGGCTTGCACATAGGTAAGATATCATAATATATAGGCTTCGAAGGCCCAGATCAACAAATGCAACTAAGCCCACTTAACAAAGTGGTCGACTTAAGCCAAACCTGACAAATTGGTTGAACTAGTCTGGGGCAAACCCGCCACTAGAGAAAATCAGCATTACAAAAGAGTATATGAATCCATCCTAATTTATAGTACTACTTGACAACCACGTCATAATATTTTCACCAAGATATCGTGAACAGCCGTAGCACCGGACGGGATGTAATTTTATATTTCTTTTCTCTCATGTATAAAAGGAGGTTATAGGGGATTGTCGAAAAATGCTTTTTCTTTCGCTCTCACTATAAAAAAGCTAGATTCCCAATCTCTCTCTCTCTCTCTCTCTCTCTCTCTCGACCAAGAAATAGAGACTTTCTTTTAGTCACACCAGATTACTCGGGGATCCTGATAAACTATAGAGTGAGAAACACAAACTCCAGCAATACATACATCATCTTCTCCTATACCTTTCTCGTAAAAATAGCATCTTTATCAGGTTGTGAGCTCGCAAACAATACGAGACCCTACATCATAAAAAAGATTCAACACTTTGGTAGCAATCAACTTTCTTTTTCTCTAGTTTTTTTTTTCTAAATTTTTTATGTCTGCCTAATTATAGTTTTTTAATCGCTTGTATTATTTTTTGTTGTACTAGTTTCGTGCAACTACGCTTTCTTTCCAATTTAATGAGCTCTAGCGCCAGGCTCAAAATAAAATGTAAAAACTTCAGTACTGATTTATATCTTACAGTGGAATTACATAGAAAAAATGGCAGCTTTAGCTTTGGGTAGATCTGACCATAAATTAGTAAAATCAAGTCAAGTTGCAGAAACCAAAGAGAGTAAGCTTTTAACTAAAACTGATACAAAATGAACCAAAATATGGGGTTCAGTTTTGAACAAATTAAAATTTAACAATGGAACTAAAATTATTAAAAATTATGATTTTACTTCAAAAGTAGAATTTCATATTCCATTTTGGGAAAATTACTTTCTCAGCACACAATTTTTACGCATTTACCTATCTCACACCTAAAACTTCACTGCTACACACAACACTTTACTATGAATGAAAAAATAGATTTGACTTTTAAAGATGATAATGAATGCTATTTTTCATACGGTGCTCGTAAATATGAAAGTTTCGGTGTGAGACAGATAAATTCATAAGAATTGGGTGCTATGTATTTAAACGCCCCTTCTCAAAATTAGAAATTTCAAACTAAATCCATATGAAAATATTATGAGGGTAATTTATCTTTTATTTTGAGCGAATTTAATTTCTTAATTCTAATACTGTTTAAATTATTGGTTTTTTTGATTTAATGATGATCAAATTGATCCAAAAGTTGAAAATCAAGCATTTAAATTTAAAAATTAAAATTAAAAATCTATTTTTCAAAATCGAAAAGAACAACCAAATGAGAGAAGGAAAAAAATAGTAGTTGCGGAGTTTGTTTTCGGACTTAGTAAAATCATGTTATACACGATTGTATTAATCCTGCTCAAAATACAACTGTGTACAACATGACCTAATATGTGCTCACTGATAAGACATTATTGTTGATCCTCACATCTACTTAACAAAGATAAATAGCTCGATCGTGGTAAAAACGGCAAACGATAAATGTGATATCACTCAATCAACCTCGATATGCATGGTCACGCTTGAAGTCACCTGAAATGATATCTAATTGTAAAACAGAGCATGAGAGGATTTCTATAACGTCAATGTTTTTTTTAGAAGGAATCTTCCATAATCAAATGAACAAGCATGAAGAAAACAACAAGATAAGTTGTCGTGTCATGCCAATCAGACTCGAATTATCTCAATTTTACAATTTCCTTGAACAACATGATGCATAAATCATGCTATAACGGACGCGTTTGGAACATTATTTGCCTAAAAGTTATACCCATATTTTTTATCGTAATATGTAATTGGATACAATGATATATTAAAAATGCCTAACAAAAATCAAACTAAACCAACATTTCTTCCCTTAGAAGCCCCATTTTTATCCCTTTTCTTTGCTTTGCCGCCCTCCTTACCTAACCACACAGCACCATCTATTTTATTAAATAATAATAATAATAATAACCTAATACAGCCCTACAGTTCGCCAGACTCGACTGCCGATAGTGATCGGGGTTCGATGGTATCCCTGAAGGATAGTGTATCACGTGACATACTCCATCAAAATTAATATTATCATAATTTTTAATTATAAATTTAATATTTTTTTTCAATCTTGATACTCATTAATAAGTGATGACTGTTTCATTTTATTTTTGTACTGTTCTGTATTAATTTTCTGCTTCTGCAGTATCGAATATATTGTCAAGACAGTTCTGTTACAAACAACATTACATAAAAGAGGCAGAATGGTCTTTTTTTCGCAAACAACTACAAATAAGTTGTTTTCAAACAGTTGCCACAAACAAACAGTCAACTTATCCGGATAAACCGGCTGATCAACAACTTATCGGGATAACCAACTTATTTGAACAAACTGCAGCTACCCCAAACAGACCCTAAGCCTCCCCTCACGTATTTCCCATGTCTCCTTCATGTCTAACCGAAACACACTTCTCCCCATTCCTCTTTGGTATTCACGCAGTCCCACCGAAACCCCCTCCCTCTGCTCGGCCATCCTAACCTCTAACCTCCCCCTTTAAAGCAAAATCTTAATTTTTCGTAATTTTACTCTTGAATTTTAAATTTCAATTTGCTCAAAATCAAACTTATTAAACACAACCCATATTTTGGTTTATTCTATATCAATTTATTATAAGCTTCATCAATTCATTCTTTTCTTGAAATTTTACATATTTTTTTTACTAATTTATGACCAAATCCACCAAAGCTAATGCCAGAGGCAGAATGAGGTTATACCGAGAAAGGGCAATTGTCTCTCCTGAAATTTATAATTTTTTTATATAAAAAAATAAAATAAAATATTTTTTTTATTATGTAACTTAAACAATTTAGTAATTTTGTCACTCTCAATATATTATACTTAAGAAAATTATATAGTTAGTGATTTTACATTCTAAAAATTAATATTGATAATGTAAGGCTGTCATTTTTTTATGTAAGTCCACTGTAAAATATAAATCAATATTGAAGTTCTTGCATTTAATAATGAGTTTAGCACTAGAGCCTTCCCATTAAGGGTTTATTTGGGGTGGCTGTTATTTTTTTGAATGATGATTGTAATGTTGTGTTGGGAAATTTAGGGCAAAGAAACGCAAGGAATCGAAACAAAATCAGAAGAAGACAAAGATTTAACGAGGTTCGGAAAATATGTCTACATCCTCGAGAGCAGAGCGGCGAATTCACTATTTCAGAGAAGTTACAAGTTCGGTTCACATACCCATAGGGTTACACATCTGTTTATAGATAAAACCCACAGATAAATTACTAAAACACCCTCGCTCCGCCCAACCCACTAAATTCTAAGATACACTCCCATTCATTCTAGGAGACACACCTATTTACCAAGTGACTTCAAATTTCTGGTATATAAGCCATACGTAACAGGTTGTGAGAGACAAAAACAATTTTTTAGAAACATATAGTGAGAATTATAAATATATATTTTTTCTATGAAATCAGACAATAGCTTTCTCACATTTGTAGCTTCCCGTCACAGAATTATTTAGAAATAAACAACAAAGCAGGTTTTTAGACAAAACCATGGTGACGATCTGAAACATAGTGCATGCAAAAAGTTGTCCCAAATATACCCTCAATCAAAAAGAAAGCACAGTTGCACGAAACTAATAAAACAAAAGACAGTATATACGCTTATAAAAAATTAAATTAAACTAAAATAAAAAATTTAGAAAAAAAAAAAAAGGAAAACGTAGTTGATTTCTTCCAAAGCATATTTCAAAAAGCTTGTCTTCTTCCCCTGAAAACGATCCGTTCCTATAATGCATGATGCCATTCCAAAGAGAATCTTGCTAAGGTAATTAGAGAAGATTCGGCTTTTTCTTCCACGTGGCAGAAGAGGGTGGCCTAATGTTGATTATTGAGCTTCAAACACCAAATTTTTAATCAGTGAATATTTTATGCAGAATATGAGTACTCGATATAATGAATGGGGGAATAATACTATAGTAAACGCATGCATGTTGGGACAAATAACATGATTTTGGAGATAGAAGGAGGGTTGTTATTGTCAATAAATGAAATCAAAGGTGTAAATGAGTCGAGTCAAACTCGAGTTGTCATTGACTTAAAGTTGAGCTTGATTAATTAATCGAATTTGAGCTCGAGCTCAAGTTTAACCTACGAGTTCTAGCTGACTCACAAATCCATTTGTATAACATGACAGAGAGAAGAAAAATTAGTTTAAGCCAGTGTTACAATAATATGACTATTAGAATGAGTATTTATAAGATAATCAATAATAAATCACTTGATATAAAATGTAAAATATCATTTTTAATAACTTTTAATAATTTGAAGAAATATTCTTAAATTACAATATATTTTTAGTATTACATTTTATTAATTATTTTTTAAACAAACTGGTTTTTAGGAGCAAATGAGTCTAGTCGAGGCTGGCTTGAGCTTTGCTTGTTAGCTCGTCAAGCTCAGTTCACGAGCCCAAACTGGCTCACGAGTCTGCTTGGCTCCCTTATACCCCAGGGCATTCGAACCCAGCCTTCTAAATAAGGGGTCCATATATAGTTTATAAGAGTTGAAATTATCATTAGTCAGACTTTCTCATTGGAGAGAGATTCAGATGCTAAAGTTGATTTAAAATGGAATAATTTATATCGGAATATCTTATATAAAGATTAGTCAGACAGGGTCACATCCCCCTTAACCTACTTTGAGATTAATGCAATATTAATTATACTTGTATTGCACCTCTTTTAAAGTATGTCAAAAAATTTTGAGAATCAAAATAATCAAAAATTTTAGGAGAAGTCACATATCTATCATACATTTTTTTATGTTTAGTTTGATATTTATATATGCAATACTTTAAAATTATAATCACATCAAGATATATATTTCTCATTAAACAGTTAATAGTGATGATTGTATTAATATGATGTTAACAATTAAAATAAAATAAATGAAAATATTATATATATATATATATATATATATATATATATAATCTTCAATATATATACATGCATATCGTCTATTAATAAATGCCTATGAACCAATGAAATATAAGAGCATTTCAGGCACGAGATGTAGATGAGAATATTCGAGACATTCAAATAAATTATGGGCTATATACAACTCGATAATTCACACCAATTCACACCAATTCGATAAGAAGAATATGAACTTGTCAATTAACATTTTGATCTTGCAATAACATAGGCTATATTTGTAGAGGCGGTATTGAATCTCATAATGTTCCAAGTTGTCGGAGTCTTTTCTTCCATATGATCATTTATGTAGTCTCCCTTAGGAGGAGTCACTTCTAGACCAATAGATAAGAGATTTTATTTTCGCCTTAGGGGAGATGGATAGATTTTCTTTTCCCCTATAAGGGGGCAATTGCCATCCATCAAATTTAAATTTTTACTTATATGATAGGGTAATTTGGCTTTTTACCTCTCATGAAATATCAATTTTACTTATCATGAAATATCAATTTTACCTATCATGGAATATCAATTAGCCTTTTGTTGTCCTAGTCTCTCACACGTGGGGTTTACAGGACAGCCCCATTAACGAGAATATCTTCTCCACCCTCTCTTCTGTCACAAGCCCTGCCTAAGGTTGCGTTTGGGACAGCTTATTGACAGCGGTGGCGTTTTTGAAAATGCAATTTTAAGTTTGGAAAAAACTTTTTGTTGGCGTTTTAAAAAACACATTTTTTTATTTGCATTAGAAGCGGAACGCGCTGAGTCCCCCGCGTTCTGCTTATTACAGACGTGAAATACATTTTCACCCTCCCCTAACCCTTCGAAAGCCGAACACAGCAGCGCCGCTGGAACGAGCACGAACGCATCTCCTGCCCTCGCACGAATGCCTCTCCTCCTCCTCCTCCTCCTCTCGCCATCTCCTGCCCTCCTCCTCTCTCACGCACGGTCTCCGGCGGTCTCTCTGCCCTAACCTTATCTTTCTTCCGCCGCTTATTGGATTCATTTTGCAAGGTATGTTTCTGATCTGACGCCATTCTTCTCTGCTTCTTAGCTTAGGGATTTCATATCTAGTAGCACGAGCACATCTTCCGCCGCTTACAGTATTTATTTCTCTTTGACCACATTTTAGTGATTTTTCTTTGGATTTTAGTAGTGCGTATGTAAAATTTCCTATGGTTGAAACCAATGCTCTAATGCGAAAATGTATGATTCTAAGATCAATTGAGAAAGGCTTATGGAACATGCAGGGAAAATTTTAGGTTTGATATAACAGAGGTTTTTTTTTTGTTCTCTGCACCTAAAGGGGTTTTTTTTTTCTTCATTGATCATTGCATTAATGTATTTTTCTTATGCTTTAAGTAAGCTGTATGGGTATTTTTTGGAATTTACATTTTTGCAATGATCTTAATAGGAGAATAATTTAAGATTCTAAAGTTATGCATCAAATCTCACTTTATCGTTTTGCTGAATAGTAGCTTATTTCATCCTCCATTTCTCATTTAGTTCTCTAGTTAAACAAATGAAACAAATAATTATTTACTACATGGATTCAGTATGGTAATCTCTGTTGTATTGTTTTCACTCCTGAAGTATGATATTTGGTGTCATAATCTTATGCATGAAAAGTTTTTTTTCACTTCTAAAAAGATTGTGATGGTGGTGTTTTTGATGGGATGCTAAATATTTAAGTGTTATAAAACTGGGGCAGATTTGTCATTTAGTCAGAAACAACTGCAATTCAATTGTTTTCAACAGCTCAAACCAAACAGACAGACAAATTTATCCTGATAATCTGAATAATCTGCAGCTGCGTCAAACAGACCCTAAATGATATAAGATCATTTATATACTATATATATGTATGTTATAGCAAATCATTTATTTATATAACTAACGCCTAAACTTTCATATTTACATACACAGCACTTAGATTTTTAATATTTATAAAAAATAAACTTTTACTAATTTTTTAGAAGTGAAATATGTATTTTCATGCTGACACCAAGGGCGGACCTTCATAGTATCTCCTGAATTCTGAAATTTTACCAGTAACAATAAGATAATTTTATTTTGGCCCCCTTTCCTCTAATGAACACAGCCAAATATTATATTAATCAAGCTAATTTTGTGAACATTAATAAATCCAAATAATACAAATATAGTTACAAATTAAAAATTTATATTTCTTAAATTATTTATTCATATAAAATAATTATTTCCATGCAAGTTAAGTGTTAGGAGGGTCAACTATGGCTGCTGATGCTTTGAATTTAAATGGCAATAGCTTTGAGATATGTGACTAAATAGTAATTTAAAAATTTTGGGGGACGACTCTCCTCACATTTAAATTTCGGGAACATTTTCACACATTTAGCCCAATTCTTTTGTATTTACATATCTAACATCTAAAGTGGGATCATTACATTGATACCATCTAAATCATTCATATCATAAAGAATATATCATTTTAAGTTTTAAAAGTAAAATATATATTTTAATGCATGCGTAAGGTTATGTGTATGTAAAAATTGAGGTGTAGGTGTTATGTATGTATAC
Source organism: Papilionanthe hookeriana x Papilionanthe teres (assembly GCA_022702705.1). NCBI lineage: Eukaryota > Viridiplantae > Streptophyta > Magnoliopsida > Asparagales > Orchidaceae > Papilionanthe > Papilionanthe hookeriana x Papilionanthe teres. Next base: position 30,817,380 of record CM040428.1, read on the forward strand.
TATAGGAATTGAGTAGTATGTATATAAATTTTCCTAAAGTCAAAAATACCTTCTTTTTATTCTCATCGTGGTATTAATGTTCTGTTAAGAAAATAATTAGTTAGCATCCCACCCCCTTCCCCCCTAAAAATAATTGTTAGTTATGCCCCTGACTGATATGATTATGTTATATGTGTAGCATGAAAATGACACCTACTCATTAGGGTAAACGAGTCACCGCCAGAGTCAAACTTGCAGTCTGCTCCTGTCTATCATCCACCCTTGGTCGGCCATTTGATCGGCCAACTTTTTCTCTGACGGCCGACTTTTGCCTTCGACGACTGATTTTCTATCCGACGACCGACTTTTCCATATGACGACCAACTTTTCGCTCGAAAGCCGACCTCCAATGACATGTTTGTCGACTTTTCCTCCGACGACCAACTTTCGCTTCAAAGACCGGCTTTTTCCCCCAACTGTCGACTTTTCTTCCGACGACCAAATTTTCCTTCTTCGATGTTTCCTCCGACAACCGACTTCTCTGCGCGAGATGTTTTTCTCCAATGGATAACTTTTTCTCACGATCGACTTTCCCTCTGTCGACCGATTTTTCCGTCGAAGGCAAAATTTTTCCTCATACAGCCGACTTTTCCTCCAATGACTAACCTTTCCTCCGATTGGCCGATCGGAACCCGACGATTTTCCCCTACAGAAAATTTTAGAATGACAAATCCAGCAGTCGATAAGATATTGAGTAGTACGCACCAGGACAAAGACTAAAATATCTTGTACTAACTCTTTTTAAACTAGAGTAATATTGTAATTTACTTTAGATCCTCTTATTATTTATAAATATGAGGGTCATTTCATATAAAATGTTTTCTTTCAGATCCCTACATGTAACATGTATTTCTTATGGAATAAAATAAGTCCACGAGCCCGGGAAATACCCATTTGCCTCAAAGGGGCAAATCTTTCTCTTTCTTGAGTCTCTCTCTCTCTCTCTCTTTTCTCCATCTCTTGGGATATCCTTTGGGCACGATCCAATGAACATATCTAGATTCAACATTCCTTTAGGCACGATGAGCGTGGATCGTGTCGTCAACAAGAAATTGATTAACGCCAAGGAAAAACTCTTCAGAGAGGCACCTCTGGAAAAAAACGAGTTAGGAAAACTTACACAGTAGTGGATTCACTCTGGTTATTCGTCTCCATCGACAGGCTTATCCTAGCTGAACTTCTTCTTCGTCTCCCGATTGATCCCTTCACAGTCTTTTATGAACATAATCCTCAGTACAATGCTTAAGCGACTTGAACATTAGCTCAGGTTTGTGCTGCGTCGATTGTAGGATATTAGAGCAAGAGGGACTAAGCACCAAGGGAAGTTAACATGTAAGAATGAAACACCTCACTCTTCTCCAAGCGTACGATGCTTGGCCCGTTGAACGGATTGTGCAGTCATCAAGGAACCTCTCGCGCCACCTTCAACTAACATTCGACCAACCGTTGACTAGCTCTCCCTTTAACACAAAATCCACACTAAAAATCTCCCAATCGGAGAATTTTCACCCGGATATTTCTTTGCCAACTAGACCCTATAGGCTGACAGCACATCTAATGACAAGTTTCCCATTCGGTCGGTCGAATGCTTGTCCACCGATCGGCTTGTTCTGACCAAACTTCTCCTCCATCTCCCATTCGTCCAGCTACCTCTTCCCCAACCGGCCGTCGGAGCTCGAAAAATCCAACAGGCCGACCCTTTCTCAATCGCGCATAAGACTTTGCTGTGCGACTGACATGGCGATCGTCCACCTCTCTGTCTGTCCATCCCACTATCCGAGCTTTTCATTCCACTCCTACCAAAAAACCATAGACATCAAGCGACTTCATTTTGTCCAAACTGAGCAGCAAGAACAAACTTAAATCCAACCGACCACCTACTGGCCGACAACCTACCTCCGACAGGATTCCACCCTTCAGTCGGCCATTTAAAAACATGAAAGATTTACATGTACACCATTAAATTCTCTGTCTCATGAAAAATTGAGAAATATGGTTAGAGAGAAAACAAGAAAGCTCGGGTAGTGAAGGGTATTGGATCATGTGCTATTTATTTCTAGGTGTATGATATGTTGACATCATAGTCATTAACATGTTCGGTGTGCAGGCATGACAGGCCAAAAATCCTCAATAAACATATTCCTTTTTTGTAGGGGAGGGAGATTTTACAGGATGATTTTGAACCCTGACTTCCCCCTTGTGCATCATCTCTTCTTTCTCGTTTATTTTTTGTTCTATACAGCACGTCTTGGTACTACATACGGTTCATACTCTATTTCTCAACGATATAGCTTATATCTTGTGAGATTAGAACCCGAGGAGCTCAAGAAACTTAATAGTTTCGAAGACCTCTCAATGTTCGAGGAACTCAAACTTGGTAGTAAAACCAAAAACAACCCCAAGAGCTTCCGATTAAAAACATAAAGAAACAAAAACTCGACAATCATCATCATTACTGTCTGATTAGAAGAAAAAATCTCCTTCGGGCTAGCAGAGAGACTTCATCTTCTAGGAATCAAAGCGCCCTAGCTAAGAATAGACAAAATAATGGAAGATAGTTCCTAGCCCCAAAGCAGTACCGCAAAAATCATTCATCATCCCTGCTATGTCTCAGAGACAATTAACCATCTGACAGCGACAAGCACTAAGAATGGTGTACGACGATCATCTTTAACCCTTGAGATGATTCACCACATTGCAGCGACGAGCTCCGCAAGAGGTGTATGGTAATCATAGTTGGCTTTTGAGATGACTCGCCACTCTACAGTAACATGCTTCGCGAGGGGTGTACAGTGAGGCGAGGAACTGCCAAGTGTAATAATTTCAGTACCACTACTAAGAAGTATAATTCTCTAGCAACAACGCCAAAAACTTGATAGTCACGGAGGAGAGAAGGTAGAAAGTAAAGGTTGTACATGTTTCTTAAGCTTTATAAATATTATTAATGTTTTTCAGAGTAAAATAGCAATTGTGCTCCCTCCTCTTTTATCAACGCAAGTATACGTATCGTTCAAGTAATAAAGGGCTCTAATGGAGTCCTAGATATCGATCCCACAAGGAAGTTAGAGATTTAAGGACTAATTTTAGCAAATGCAGTAAGATTACTAATCTAATATACGGTAATAACAAACACTTATACTAAAAAAACTTATTACTTAAAGAAAAAGGTTTCAATTTAGAAAAGTATCTTTCTCCTTGTTAGAAAACTAAGTGAATGAATAATTAAATTAGTGAGAATTATAATGTGCCAAATAGGAGCATTCCTATTCTTTATCCTTTTGGTCCAGGTGCAAAGAACATTTACTGATCCTATGTTTAGTTATCGAATCTGGCACCAGTCGGGAAGATACCGGCTGCCACTTCGAGCTTCCACGTTCCCTCGCCTCGAGGGCTAACATCTACACTTCAGCTCCCAAACGATAGGACCGAATAGAAGATTTTAGTCTGTCACACTAAAATGTCCAATTCTACGCCCGATAATTAATATTTTCCTATTTATTTGCACCCTCCTTCCAAGGCTTTTAACTTCCCTGGATCTTGGATGTAATCTTTACTATAGTTGATAATTCAACATATTTTAACAATTCAATTGACCAAATTGAAAGTAAATTAAGATTTAAGTAAAAGTTTATCACAATCTTATTTAATATTTTTAGGCACAACTAATTTAATTCATCATTTCACAAAACCTTAACAACAAGGAGAAAGACAAAGAAAGCTACTCAGAATGCATAGGAAGAATAACACAAAACTTGGATTTCATTTAAAGTTAATAAACAATAAACAAAAGACTTATCTCGAATCTTCTCCCTAAGAAGACTCCTTAAAGTTCCTCTGACTCTTTCTTTTTGTTTAATACACTTAGAAGACTCACCAAGACACTAAATAAAACACTCACTCTCACTAAAGACACTTAGAAAGACTGAATAACACAAAACTAAGACACCCACAGACACACACACACACTAAAAATCGTTTCTATATATAGAAGGAGTCATATTTCCAAAGGTTGCTTAAGCACCTCTTCAAAAAGTGTCCAGATTCATTGAATATTGGCTTGAACCGTCATTCTCGTCGTCGGCGGGCTCGATCTCCCTGTTAGCGGGCTTCTAGAACAATGGCTAACCGCTCAGTCTCGCTGTTGGCAGGTTCGATCTCGCCGTCGGCGGGCTTCTTTGTAATATATTCAAATGCTCTCGGGAAAATCTCTCCGTCGGCGGCCTCTTCCTCGCCGTCGACGGGATAGTTCAATTTTCATCTATTTTTGTCCTTTTTGTTCCAGATTAGCTCCTTTTTGATCTTTTTGCTCTCATTACCTATAAATCTTCATTGTTGCAATAAAACATAGAAAATACCTTTCTTTAAAGTGCAATTTCATATAAAATTGGTATGAATTTCTTATTACATTTTTTGGTGGTCATACAGTGATCGTCTTCGACCCTTGAGATAACTTGCCACCCAGCAGCCACAAGTTCCACCAGGGGCATATGATAATCGACTTCTGCCTGTGAGATGACTCGTCACTCAACAGCGACAAGCTCTGTGAGGTGTAGAACCTAAGTTGAACAAACATGATATCTAAACCATCTAAAAACTTAACTAGCAATCTCCTCAAAAAATTTACTCATCAAAAGCCAACGAAAGGGCTGTTAAAAAACTATGTAAAGCTAGGGGCTAAGGAAAGAATATTTTTCTGTACTTATGAGTTTTTCATTCTTATTGCAGTTTCGCCAACAAGAAGTGAAAAACTCTAGGGCTTCATGTATTTCCTACAAATGTCACAATACTCTTCAGGCTGAGGGAACCACCATTAGAATCACACTTGCAGTCTACTCCTATATATTGGCCATCCTCGGCCGGCCATCTTGATCGATTGACTTTTTATCTAACAACTGAGTTTTCCTCTGACGGCTGACTTTTCCTCTGACGACCGAATTTTCTTCTAAAGGTCGTCTATTCCTTTAACAACTGACTTTTTCCTTCGACGGTCGAATGTTTCCTCTGACGGTCTACTATTTCCTCCGACGACCAAATTTCCCACTGACGACCAACTTTCCTACTGACAGCCAACTTTTTCTCTCTAACGACCGACTTTTTCCATAATGGTTGACTTTTCCCTCCCACAACGGACTTTTCCCTCGTAGCTCGATTTTCCCTCTGATGACCGACTTTTTTCTCTGATGGTCGACATTTCCTCCGATGGTCGACTTTCCCTCCGAAGACCAACATTTTCTTGTGAAGATTGACTTTTTCCTCTGATGGTTGACTTTTTCCTTAGATAGCCGACTTTTCCTTTGACGACAGATTATACACAACAATGCTGCAATGCACAGGTGGCACATGCAAGCGCTCATGTCATTAATAACGGAATTAGAGTCCGGAATGTCGATCCCACAAGGAATGAGATGATTCTTACTATGAAAGTTCTCTCCTTTAAGTTTTAGTCTTAGCCTTAAAATTATATTTTATTAAAGTCTTACAAAGAGATCCTAACTTATCACAATTAAATTGAAAGGTTTCAAATACTATAGGGGTTCTTCCTTTAAATGAATTAAATAGATTTCATTGAAATAAGAATTGTTAGTAAAAAGCTTAGTGGTAAATAGGAACAACACTCCTCTTTACCCCCTTTTGATGACATAAAGAAGCTTGGTTATAAATGACTTTATTTTTAAAAATCCCATAGCTAACACATCATGGCGTATTTCCCTAACATTTGTATCTCCCTATAAGATATATCCTTATTCCTATAACCTAATTGATTCCGCTATAATCTTTCCCAAGACTTATAGTTCACAACATATTTTAACGTATCACTTGGGCTAATTGAAATGTAAATAAGTGTTGAAGGTTAATCATCACCATACATATAAAGTAAATAACAAAGCAATTTTAATTCATTTCATCCAACTTAATCATCTCAAAGAAATATAAGAAGCCTACTCAAGAATCATGCTTATAACACTAACAAGATTCATTAAGTCAAAAAGAATTCCACTATAAATGTTTTACAACTAAAAGATTATAGAAATCACAATAAAAAACTTAGCTTTAACTTATTCACAATTATCAGAAGATGAAACAAAACAAACTCACTAACTTCCTATGCCCAACTACTGTAGCACTGCTCCTCTTCTCTGTCCGGGAAGAAGATTTGGACTCCAGTATCAAACCAGCATAAATCTCCCTTAGCACTGCAATTCCCTGCTATTTATAGTCCTCTTCCTGGGCTTCCTAAACCTCTATGGTCTTCTACATGATCTCCCACAATTCAAAGCCCGAACGACTGTAACTACAAGTTATAGTTGCTAGCGCCTAGGCGCCAAACTCTCTAGCTGTGGACTGAGTAACGGACGCTGCGCCTAGGCGCCCAATGGTTGGCGCCTAAGCGTCAAGCTCTTGGGTTTGGTAGCAGGATCTGGCACATAGTAGCCAAAATGCACACCTTAGCTCCATGTTTTCTCATGCTTTCAACACTTCAATCTCTTATTGTTACCTGCAAAATAAAAACAAAATACCTTTCTCAATAGTGCAATTTTATCAATAAAATGTATAAATAGAATCCAACTTATTAGACAAATTATCCACACATCAGCGAACTTTTCCTTCAAGGGCTGAATTTTTCCTCCAAAGATCGATTTTTCCTCCGTTGGTCGACTTTCCCTCCGACAAGACTTTTTCCTCTGACGGTCGAATTTTCATCTGACGACCTACTTTTCCTCTGATGATTGACTTTTTCCTTCGATGGCTAGCTTTTCCTTTGAAGGCTGACTTTTTCCTCTGACGACTGACCATTCTCTCTGACGACAAATCTTTCCCTCTGATGTCCGACTTTTCTCATGAAGACCGATTTTTCATCAGACAGTTAACTTTTTCCGTCAAATGCCGACTTTTCTCTCAAATGATTGACTTTTCCTCTGATAGCTGACTTTTCCTAGACGACCAACTTTCCCCCGGACTTTCACCCGACGGCCGACTTTTACCCCGACGGTCAACCTTCCACCGTTTGGAACCCTACAACTCACCCTAACAGCAAAATTCTATAATGGCAAATTCAGCAGTAGACATGGAATCGAACGACATCCACCACTACAAAAGACTAAGATATCATACTAACCTCTTTTAGACTAGAGTAACATTGTAATTTACTTCTGGTCATTCTATCATCTATAAATAGGAGGTTCCTTTCATGTAAAACAAGTTTTTTTTTATCCCCACTTGTAACCTATATTTCTTATGGAATAAAATTTGTTCGCGAGAGTCCGAAAACTTCTCTTTCGCCCCGACGAAGCAAATCTTCCCCGTCTCCTCTCTCTCTCTCTCTCTCTCTCTCTCTCTTTCTTCATCTCTTCGGTTTCACGCTCATCCCTTGGGCACCATCCAAAGAACAAATCTGAATCCAACATTATAAATACAAATAACACACATTAGGTGTTAGATATGTAATTAAGCACATAAAAATTATATGATATGTGCATGTGTAATTTTTTTTTTTTCAATCTAGTTTATCTTTATTTTCTTATAAAAAAAAAGAGCATTTTATCTATCTAAAAATAAAGAAATTAAAATTGTAATTCACTGTAGATAAAATCATAGTGAAATTTACAACAGCAACAAAATGATATTGTTATTAATTAAGTGGACTCGTGACAAATTATTTGTGTATTTATTGCGGTGATTTTCTTCTCTGTTCTTATGCTTAAAAATATTTTGAATTAACGTTTTGCTATTTTTCAAAAATTATAAAAAATGAACGCGAATAATGTGCAATTGAAGTACCCAAAATTAATCATAACTCTTAATAAAAGTAGAGATTGATCTAACGTACTTTCAACTCTCGCGTGAAGCATTAAGCCGCCCAATTTACAAAAACTGGCGCATCTAATTTATTTTATGCAAGTGGGGTTTACAAGCATATATAACATTTTGGCACGGAGGAAAAGTGCTAGCACAAATCTCTTCGGTATTTGACTGGGGCAAACGGGACAAGGCATATTAAAGGAGAGCCCACTGATACGGGATACTTGGAGGCCTAGTTGCCGATCGGACGTATCAAGACCAAGTCTAACCAAGACAATCGAACGACTCTAATCCTAGCAGTTCGATCTGAAGCTAAGCACAAGGGGGAACCAAGCCATTCCCCATGATGAAATCAACCTGAGAGAGAAATTATCCCCTCAGTCTTGAAGTTCTACCGGGGGCATCCAACGATCTCCCTAAACATTATGAAGAGTTAATAAGACAGATCTTAGCCATGCTTCATGATCTCTTTGTCCAAGAGCGGCTACCTATCAGATTACAACGATTTACCCTCTACCCGATAATCTAGCTCTGCTCTGCCGATAAGTGCTCATTGTCAAGGATCAAAGGTCGGCAATAAGAGTTAACTAACTGATCGGTCTGGCTTTGCCAACCGAGTCAATTTTATCGACCCCTTGCCAGTAAAATATCAGCCAACCTGCAACGTCAAGCCTAGGCAGTCGGCATCCTCTACGAAACATGATCGATCGGCATTTATTATTTTTCTGAAAGCTTATTGCTTGGTTTTGTTTCGTAGCAACCTACTTTTATAGAACATCCGGTGATTGATGCTCTCAGGTCTGAGGTCAATCTTTGACAGACTTTATTATTATAATTGATGTTTTGTATTTTTTGTAAGTGGGTGGGTTATGAAGATTCTTCAGAAATTTTCATTTCTTTCCAACTAATATGCTAAAGAAGTATAGATAATTTCGCCAATACAAAATAAATAGGGTTTATGCACTAAATTCCCATTTGTTGCTGCAACTACATACGCAATTAGCTCAACGGATCGACACCTCGCCGGTCATTGTTGGATGCCGGCCGCCGCATACTTTTCCTTCCTGCTCCTTTTTTAAAATTTTGTAATTTACATGCTTACCGCTTATTATATAATTAACATGTACAACTTCATATTTATATTTATAACATTTTAGTGTTAAAATTTTAATTATGAAAAATGTATTTCATTTTTTAAAAATTACTAGAGTTTAAAGTGTTAGATATATGGATAAATAATAACTGTTTGGTATGTATTTAAATACTCCTTTAAGCTGTTATTTGATGATTGTAAAATAATGACAATAAAAAATTTTTGAATTAAAAAATGTTCGGAAAACACGCCCAAATTATATAACGTTCTGTAAGAGGGGGAGAGAGGGAGAGAGAGTACAGTAAGAAACATTCAAAGGGAGTGTCATCTTTATTCATAATATTGACCCTCTATTTATAAGAATATATCCCAGTATTACAAAAGTACATATTCGTCCACTCCTCAATGACCTTTCAAAGAGACATTTAGTAATATACAGAGATATTTGTGTATAATAAAACTAGACGACTGATTTGATCGACGGGAAGTTTAGCAACTGCTTGCTAACCCTTGGCTATGCCTGCATCTTATATGAAAGGATACTTTTTTATGGATCAGCCCGAGGGCTGATCACCGCCTTGTGAGAGATCCATTGACACGTTCTATCGATAGCTCGAACAAGATGCTTCCTTCCCCAGTATCCAACTCAGATGGTCGTTTACGAGTTACGTCCAATCAGTCATATCTTCTTCTCGAGCTGTTCATCTGTCTTGAGATTCGTGCTGACACATCCTTATATACAAAAATATTTTTATACTAAAAATTGTGATAAATTATAGCATGCACTGAAAATATATTACTACAAAGTAGTGCGAAAACGGAAAATTTTTAAAATATCATAAAAGAAAGCAGAACGAAAACTCTCTTATAACTCTTACATTCAGCTAAATTTGATTATAAATTTTTTTTTTATCATAAATATTTTTTTTTAAATAACAAAAAAATATAAAGCAAAAAGAATTATGATTGCTGTTAAATATAAAACAGTCAGAAAATTATCCCTAGTGATATCTTATTATAAATAATAATAATAATAAATTAATGAAAAAAAAATCACGGAAACATTATCATCACATATTTACTTAGTTATTAATAAAAAAAGAGTTGAATTTTAGTTTCCAGAGCCAATAGATATTATTAAAAAATAATTAAAGTTTTCGTTAGATATTATTTCAGTAAATATGGACTCAAGATCATTACGAAGATCATCCATGTTGCTAATCTCGACATTAACAATTAACTTGCCACCGCTGTCATCAAGAAAATCGTTGCTTGTTGTCAACATCAATGTTAACTCTCATCTTCGTCACAACTGTAATGTTTGAAGTTTTCCCAAAGGCTAACACCGTATTGAGCACGATGTGTTGATGCCAAAACGGTCGTCGTCTAATGTTAACACTTGTATAAACGGCATCTTGTTGTCACTCTCCATTACAACTAATGCTATTACTTGTCCTTAACATAAACATTAATGTAAGCCAACATCAATTTCAACGCTCATCATTGACACCACTTTTGTTGTTCGCCATTGCGAACACCATTGCCAACAAACGAGTCATCTACCATTGTCATAAACGAGAATTCTCTTCCTCTCCATCAAGATCGATGTTCACCTTCATGCATAATTGTCTCTCATCCCAAAAGAAGAAAATTCAAACAAACTATCAACGATATCTTGATGACAACTCAAATGCTTCATTGTTCTTTCTTCCACTATGGAAGCCAATCTTACATAGATTATGTCTACTATGTAATATATAGAAGTCTTCCATAATTACATTTTTTTTATTTTTTTATTTTTTTTTATTGATGTATGGCTCACATTAACTTGCACATATCAACAAGGCAAGTTGCAATGATCTTTTTCTTTTTAGGATTTTTTATTTAAAGTCTTATCTCTTATAAGTCATTCTCAATTTATCTATATATGTTTATGTAGAATATCATATAATACAAAGATGATAAAATCACACAACGACAATGAACATTTTGTTATGTGATGCCCCTTTTCAATTTTCCATTCATAATTAAATGTTAGTCAAAATTAAAAAATCTATCTTCTTTATTATCAACTTAAATTTCATTTTAGCCATTTATTCTAGGAATGGAACAATTTTTTTTTTAACTAACTAAATAAATTTTAATTACATTTTGAATTTTACTTAACTAAATAAATTTTAACTTTTTATGGAGAAATTATTGCATTAGGAGTCCTGATGTAGTTTTTCATCAGAACTTCAATCAGAATCTGTCGCATGTACATGCAGACTCCCAATTTAATACACGGTTGGACTTGTCTGTACACATGACAAATTCTCATTGAACTCCTCATGTAATAATTTTTACTTCTCATGAGATATATAATACTTACTTAAATTACAGAATATAATTATTATCTGCATAAATGAGGAGAATGACAACCTCCCCTCATGCATCCACTTACACCACAAAAACCATTCAAATTAAATATTAGTGATCATCTCATAAAATTAACTTAGTAAAGTTAAACTTGAAATTATTAAATTTATTTTGATATAAATATAACATGTGATAAATTCATCAGCTTTTACATCACATATATCTCAAAATAAATTAAATAATTATAAAATTTATCCAGCTCAAATCTCATCCTTAACATGTATATCAGATGTACGTAATATTCGCTACTAAAGATTGGTGACGACGCCATCAGAATCTTCTTCCGCCCCTCGCCGGCGACCGCCGCGGGAAACCATGCCTACGAGAAAATCAAAATTGTCTGTTTCGTTGACTGCAGCGGCGACGTCGTCGTGGAGGAGGGTCTTGCGTTTGCCGTGGATGGCGGCGGCGGCCCATGACCGGCGGGTGAGTTCTTCTATGAAGAGTTCACAGACCTTGGAGAGGACGATGGGAGCTTCGACTGATATCATCATCTTAGCATCCGATGCGTTGCCGCCGCTGGAATTCTTCATGATCTTCTTTATTCTTGTTAGAGGGAGGGAGTGGGGACCTATTCTCGACGAGGCGTCGCTGCCGGTGAACATGCCGGAGTAGACACCGGGGCGCCTCATCTATCTTTCTCTCTCTCTCTCTCTCTGCCCTCTCTTAGTATATCGTAGTTCTTCGTCTGAGGTTAATGTCAAAGGGTCTGCTTAAGTAGCAGTGGAGATGAGATTCGTCAAATGCAGTTTGCCGGCCGCGGCGGCAATTTCATTAAAAAAAAATGGAAGCAACCTCTTAGCAGCTGCTTAGAGAGAGAGAGAGAGAGAGAGAGAGAGAGAGAGAGAGAGAGAGAGAGAGATTTTATATATATATATATATATATATATATATATATATATATATATATATATATATATATATATATATATTTGTGGAAAGAGCTCTTATGGCTCGCTACGCTTTAATATAAGGTAAAAGTTACAGATAGGGGGAGGGGAGACGGTTCCCCTCTAAAGAAAAAAAGATACAATAATACTCACTCCTAGAGGATCCACCTCCCACTTTACAACGCACGCAAAAAAGATCATTAAAAAATACATACATACCCATAATGTAGCAGAAATAAAACCAAAAACATAAAATATCAGTCCAAAGAGTTTCCTTAAACAAGAAAAAAAAGAATTCAAACTAACCAGTTGTTTCTCAGAAAAATTATGTAAATATGAAAGGATAAAGATGTGCAGTTCTTTAACTTGATAATGAAACTACAACAACAAACCTGACTTAAGAAACAAAATATCAACCCCATTCGTGAGGCCTCCTTGTTCCAATCTGCCATGCGTATGTATCTCTTGAGATAATATATGAAAGCAATGCATAAAGCATCTTCTTAAAACTTCGTCCAGTAGGTAAGGGTTCAAGGAAGGAAAATGGTTGTTAAAGACCCGTCCATTTGACATACATCTGGTAATATAATTCTTGCAACAGGTTAAAAGCAATAAGCCTAACGGCCAAAGAAACGCCAACATATCAGATGATTGCAGTGGAAGATCATCTACGAACGACTTAATGCTTCCAGGTGTATTCAAAGCTTACAGTGTTTGCAAAGGCAGTAGAATGAAACAGAATAAGGGAACATAATGCTATACATGTAAAGATGCATTAATAATCAAAACAAAACCCTAGTAGAAGAAACAACAAATTAGCTTCTAATGTATGGAATGCCTGACATGTCACTTGTAATATAAGAGTTAAGTGTTGAGTTTGGTTTTGTCTCCACAATTATTTGTGTAGTTACTTGTTTTAACAACCAATCAGCGGTCTTATTCCCTTCTCTATATATGAAATTATAATCAATATTCAAATGATTTTTTTCAATAAAAGCATTTATTCGATTTAGTAACCAAATAAGATACCATGGTGTGTCAATTTTGTGCTTAAGAATATTGTATAATTGCAGGGAGTCTGTTTCAACTACAGTATAACATAAATTAAAAGCCTTTGAAACAATTAAAGCTAAGTATGCTGCCCATCCTTCTGCCTCAAGAGGAGAATTAGCATTAACCGGTGATACATAATATGCAACACACTTTCCATCGAGTTTCGAAAATTTCAGCAGCTTTAGCAATATTAGAGTTCCAGCTAGCATCAATATTTGCTTTAATCGGACCGAGTATAAGCGGAGACCATCCGATTAAGATAGGCCTCCTACAAACAGAGCTTTTAGTAAGTGAAGCCTTTTGGGCTTTTTGGTAGTGAGCAAGAATATAAGTAGCAGTAAGTTGAGGAGAAATAACTTTGTTGATATTAGGATTGATGTGTTTATGCTCATTTCTAGCCGCCCAAATAAACCAAAAAACCATAAGAGGGAAATGTTTTAAAGAAGCTGTTGGTGTGACTGCATCATTCCAATTTTTATGTATGCTTTTTTCACAAAAAACCGAGGGCCATGAAACCCCAAAATAATTGCCCAGAATATGCCATACTTCCTTAGCAAAATGACATGTGTAGAGCAAATGTGTAACAAATTCTTCCTCTTTTCTACAAATATAACAACGTGAAGCAATTCTTAAACCCTTCATTTTGAGTATATCATCTAGAGGTAAAAGTGAATGGAAATATCTCCACAAAAAGAAGGAGACAGAGGGAGATATATAAGATTGCCAGATAAAAGAAGCCCAATGCCAATTGTCAAAATGATTAGTTTTCTCATATAAAGCTTTGGCAACTGATGTAGTATTATGAAATTTCCATAAAGGTTTATCAACCTTTTTATCATTAATTGGGGTTAGAGAAATTACTTGGGCCATATCTCCCACTAAAGCTCTCAACTTTGGCATGTGCCAATTCCCATTTTCCCAAACATCAGAAACAAGCAAGTTAGGATCTTTATCAGTTATGGAATGAGTATCATGAACATTCCATTGGTCATGCCAGAAAGAAACGTTGCCATTTCCCACATCCCAAAATATAAACTTGGTTTCTACCTCTCTAGCTTTCAAGATAGGCTTCCAAAGTTTAGAGTCTCCCGTTTTCTAGTTAACAATTGATGGATGTGTAAAAGAGCAGTATTTGTACTTCATATATTGAGCCCATAAAGAATTTCCTTCTCGAAATTTAAACCAAAGTTTATACATGTTAACATTAACAATTTGTTGAAGGGTCTTAAAGCCGAGCCCTTTAGAAAACCGAGGCATGCATACCTTATTCCAAGTAGTTCAAATTATACCTGAGCTATTTCCCAGCCAAAGAAATTTATTGAAAATAGTTTCAAGAGTTTTCCTTGTGCTTTTTTTAGTGCTGATAACCTGCATTACATATAGTGGGAGACTACAAAGGACAATTTTAAGAAGAGTGAGTCTACCTCCATTGGAGAGAAATATATTTCTCCAGTCATTTATCCTGGATTTAATCTTATCAACCACCTCATCCATTTGAGTTTGTTTTCTCCTCCCTCTCAAAAGATTTACCCCTAAATATTTAAGAGGTAAATGTGCAACCTTACATACATAAAAATTAGCAGCCCAACATTTTAAATGATCAGTAATCTGCTTGCTAAAGTAGAAATGGCATTTAGCTTTATTGAATGTCATTCCAGAAATATTTTGAAATTCATCCAAAACATTCATCACCTTCTTAATAGTAGATTTGCTAGAGTTACAAAATAAAATGACATCATCAGCATATGCAAGGTGAGTGATAAGAATTCTAGATTTATGAGAGTATTGTAAATTTGGATGCTGCAATTGTAACCTATTCATGATTCTTGAGAAATAATCAAAAGCAATGATGAAAATGATGGGGGAAAGTGGATCTCCCTATTTTATTCCTCTTGATGCAGTAAAGAAACCATAAGATTTACCATTTACAAGAACACTGTAGTGGTTGGCTGCTAACCATCTTTTGATGAGCATACAAAAATTAGAATGAAAGGGCATTTAATATGAAATCCCAACTAATAGTATCAAAAGCCTTTTTCAAATCAAGTTTAACAATCATGTTTCCTCCTCTGCAATTCTTATCTAGATCTTCAATTAATTCCTGCGCTAATAAAATGTTGTCAGTGATTTCCTTACTTTTATAAAAGTATATATATATATATATATATATATATATATATATATATATATATATATATATATATATATATATATATCATAAAGAAATCGGTATTTAGTAGACTACGGTTCGACTACAAATACCGTTTTCCCATATGCCTATCCGATCCGTCCGCGCCCTCGGTTGGGATCGAACCCGGGACCTTCGGGGGACTTACGGTGAACCCCGCCCAAACCACCAGGCTACGGCTGCGGCACACACACACACACACATATATATATATGAAATTGATATTTGGCAGAGACCCAAATATCAATTTCTCATTAGCATTCTAGCCCCATGATGAGAGTCACGCATGTGCCTATAATTCAAGAGCCTTCGCGCCACGTAAGATCGAACCCCTAACCCGATGGGACTTACACCGACCCCGCCACCAACATGCCAATATATATATATATATATATATATATATATATATATATATATATATATATATATATATATATATATATATATATATATATATATATATATATATATATATATATATATATGGCTCAATATGGCTCAATGAGTAAAGGAAATGATAACTAAAAGATATAATGTAGTCCTATTGGCTAAGTAAAACGCTTCAAAAATAAAATTTCCAAAGTTATTTATCGAGCAAAATGCCCTCTTGTTTTTTTAAGCTTATAATTGAAATGAGGACTTTAATGAAATGAGTGCAACAAATTAATTCAAGATTACTTAATTTTGTGACCATTAATTTAAAAAGATGACCAGATGTATCATATAATTAAAACGAAACAATTTAGGCAATTCACTAGAGTGCCTATCTCTTTGACATAAGTTAATAAAATCCCTCTTACAAACATACATAATTTTTCCATGACCTTATACACTTATGGGGTCCTCAGTTGATTCGTAAACTCAGCCAAGTTTCAACCCTTATGAATCCTCTAGTAGTAATATTTTTATTATTTATGACTAATTCAAGACCTGCATGGAAGGCCTTAGACAACAAATTACTCAGCTCATTGAGGTTATACAAATTACTTTCGCTAATCAAATTTTTTGTTTTAACATTGAAGAAAAATAAGCTGGATCCAAGATGTCCATATTCATTTATTGGTTGCCACGTATGCTCATAATAATATCATGTTCTTATGTATTCTAGAAGATTTATCATGCTTAAGCTTAAAGTAACTCAACAAGAGAGATATAAACGAACCCCTGATATCCCCAACCACTTAGATACCATCAAGAAGTTGATTTCTCCATCTTACATGTTGTCAAGTTCCATCGCTTCCCATTGCACATAAATGCGTCTCCTAAATTTGGCTAGAATCTATTCTCATAGGCAACATTCACTTTTGTGAAGATAGTCTTTAAACATGAAGTTGTCTTATTCTCATAATTAGTAGTCTGCACTCTTGTAGTAGATCTACATTAACCTAACTTCGTCTTATTCACTGCCAGTGAATCATCTGACCAACTGAAAATTTTTCAGGGATCTATTTGAAGTTGTTGGCCTCATTTGCAGTCTTCTGTGATAGATCTGATAGATCCATTTGTAGTTTTATGGGTGATCAATTGTTATTGGTGTTTGATATTTCTTTTATTTTCTTTTCTTTTTGTATTGATAATATAGCAATGAGTGGTAAAAAAAATGATTCTCTTAAGTATATTAATGTGCAATTAAATGGACAAAATTACTTCTATTGAAGTTACGTATTGCAGAATTTTTTGAAAGGAAAAAGAATGTGGGTTATGTTTATGGAACCTTTGTTAAGCCCATAGATAAAAATGACGGATAATATGAAAAAAGGTTGGAAGTGTGGGAAGCAAACAATTCAAAAATAATCACTTTGATTAATAACTCGGTTTCACAATCAATAAATGCCCAATTAAAAAATATGAAATCACCAAAGAAGTTTGGAATCATTTGGAAAGATTATTTGTGCAGTCAAATTTTGCAAAGCAATATCAATTAGAGATAAATATCCGTGCTCTTCAACAAAACAACATGAGCATACAATAATTTATTCTTCCATGACTAACCTTTGGGATCAGTTATCTCTTACTAAATCTACAGAATTAATAGCTTTTAAACCAGACAATGATCGTAGAGAAGAACAACGTTTGGTTCAATTTTTGATGACTCTTCGAGATGATTTTGAAGGGCTTCGTGGAACAATTTTACATCGCAATCCTCTTCCAACAGTTGACTCAGTAGTTAATGAGTTTTTAGCTGAAGAGATTCGTCTCAAGTCTCAATCTGAGAAAGGAAATGTTGAGAAAGGGATCCTCCCCACTCCTAATATGTCTCTTTTTGCAGCTACTCATAATAAAAGCAAATCTCATGGAAACATTAGTTTTGATGAATGTAGTTTTTGTAAGAAAAATAGACATTGGAAAGCTCAATGTCCAATGTTGTTGAACAAATCACAGCAGACACAACAACTCAATAAGTTACGCCCATGAAGCTTCAAGACTCCAACATCAAATGTTGCAGCTATTATTCCTTCGACAGACTCTTTTGGTGTTGGACATGCATATTCTTCGGGTCCTACAGTATCCGGGCTTGCTGAGTAGTTTCAAAAGTTTCTTGCCACATAACCACATGCCATGTTTGCCTCCTCAAATATAGGTTTGTCTTTCTCTAGCTCATCAAGTATATCTTCTTCCATTTTGATTCTTGACTCTGGAGCCTTTCATCATATGTCATCTGATTTTACATCATTTATATCCTTACATCCTGCATCATCTGTATCTGTCATGACAGCTGATGACACTCCTATGCCACTAACAGGCACTGGGTCTATATGCACACCACATTTATCTCTTTCAAATGTTTACTATATCTCCAATCTTAATATGAACCTAGTTTCTATTGGTCAATTGTGTGATTCTACTTTCTCAGTTTTTCTTTCTTCCACCTCTTGTTATGTGCAGGATCCACAATCCAGGAGGCTGATTGGGACAGGCCGTAGGCAAGGGGGATTTTATATTCTGGATGAGCTAAGAGTTCTAGATATTGCAGCTTCCAGTGTTGACCTGTCATCATTTCATTTGAGTTCATCATCTTCTAAATTTTATATATGGCATTTTCGTCTTGGACATGTCTCTTCTTCTTGTCTAAAATACTTAGTTTCTACAGTAGATTTTGGCATGTTAAAAACTCATGATATTTCTGATTGTTGTGGTTGTATACTTGCTAAATTTTCTGCCAGACCATTTTCTAAAAGTGTTTCACTTTCTGTTGTACATTTTAACTTGGTTCATTCGAATGTATGGGTTCTATCACTGGTTCTTACCAAAGGTGGATCTAGATATTATGTCTCGTTCATTGATGACTATACTTGTTATTGTTAGATTTATCTTATGAATAATTATTCTGAATTTTTTAGTGTTTATCATATGTTTCGTACATTTGTCAAAACTCAACATAATATTGTTATTAAGCATTTTTAACGTGATCTGGGATGTGAATATACTTCTACTAATTCTTTGAATTACTTGCCTCTGATGGGACTCTTCTTCAAACTTCTTGTTCTGACACTCCTGAACAAAATGGATTTGATGAAAAGAAACATCGTCACATTGTTGAAACAACTTATTCCTTTCTTTTGTCTGACTCCGTTCCAAGAGAATTTTTGGGGGAAGCTATTCTTACTGTAGTCTATATTATTAATAGATGTTCATCTTCTGTTACTTCAGGTTTGTCTCCTTTTGAAAAATTATATGGTCACACTCCTGACTATCTTCTTGCTTTGTTCTTCTTCCTCATGCACAATGTAATAAATTGACTTCGCGTTCAGTGATCTGTGTGTTTATTGGTTATGGTGATGGTCAGAAAGGATATAGTTGTTATGATCCTGTCAATCAAAAATTTTTTTTCTCGCGTTATATTATATTTCTTGAGCATATACCATTTTACTCCATTCCTCCTTCTTCTCCTCATAGCATTACAAAGTCTGGTCTTATCACAATTGATCATTTTCACATAGATACAAATATTGAACCTCATCATGTTATTCATCATCCAACTAATTTTGATATTGAGCTTTGCAGGGTTGACACTGGTAGTCCTACAGATCCTAATGATCCCCCTATCCCTACTGCTCCCAAAGAACCTTCTGTGACTGTGGATCCTCCTCTTCCTCGTTACCCTCAACGTGATCTTAAGTCTACTAAATTTCCAGATTTTGTTTACTCCACTTATTCATCTTCTTTTTCTTTCTTTTTAAACTCCATTCACAATTTGTCTGAGCCTTCTTCCTATCAAGAGGCTGTTCTTGATCCTCTTTGATAGAAAGCTACGGTAGAAGAACTTTCTGCTTTGCATAAGACAGATACTTGGGACCTTATCCCTCTTCCTCCAAGAAAATGTGTAATTGGTTCTTGTTGGGTGTATAAGATCAAACCAATTCAGATGAATCTGTTAAGCGGTATAAAGCTTGTTTGGTTGCCAAGGGACTTTCTCAACAATATGGTATGGATTATGAAGAAACATTTGCTCATGTTGCTAAAATGACTACTATTTGTACTCTTATTGTAGTTGCATATATTCATCAGTGGCATGTCTCTCAAATGGATGTTAAAAATACCTTCTTAAATGGTGATCTTCAAGAGGAAGTTTACATGGTGCCTCCACCAGGTGTCTCTCAAAATCACGATGAAGTCTATAAATTAAAGAAAGCTCTCTACGGCCTTAAACAAGCTCCTCGAGCTTGGTTTGAAAAGTTCTCTATTGTGATTGCATCTCTTGGTTTTTCTAGCTCACATGACACTGCATTGTTTCTCAAGAGTACCTCTTATGGTCATATCATACTCTCTTTATATGTTGATGACATGATTATTACTAGGGATGATGATAATGAGATTGCAGAGTTAAAATTAAAATTAGTTTAATAGTTTCAGATGAAAGATTTGGGTACTCTTCGATATTTTTTTGGGGATTGAAGTGGCTCATTCTCCTAGAGGTTATCTTCTTTCCCAATCTAAGTAAATTGACACCATCCTTGAACAAACTCGTCTCTCTAATACTCGAACAACTGCTACTACCCTTGAGCTTAATGTTCACTATACCTCTTCTGTTGGTGTTCCTTTGTCTGATCCCAGTTTTTATCATACACTTATTGGCCGCTTGGTATATCTTTCCATCACTAGACCTGATATTGCTTATGCAGTACATGTTGTTAGTCATTTTATTGCCTCTCCTACTACTGTTCATTGGGCAGTTATTCTTCGCATTCTTTGTTATCTTCGGGGCACTCAATTTCAGAGTCTTCTCTTTCCTGCATCTTCTTCCTTGGAATTATGTGCCTACTCAGATGCTGATTTGGGGTGGTTATTCCACCAGTCGTAAGTCTACCACAGGATTTTATATTTTCTAGGAGATTCTCTCATTTCTTAGAAGAGCAAGAAGCAAGTAGTTGTCTCTTGCTCTTCTATCGAATCTGAGTATCGCACCATGGCGTTGAGATTGTTTGGTTTCGCTGGTTACTTGCTGATATGGGTGTCTCCTTCTCTAGCCCAACTCATATGTACTGTGATAATGAGATTGCTATACAATATGCCCATAACTCAGTCTTCCATGAGTGCACCAAACATATTGAGATTGATTGCCATCATGGCACAATCACCTTACCATATATTTCTTCCTCCATGCAACTTGTTGATGTGTTCACGAAATTGCATTCCACTAAATGCTTTTGCTTTTTGACTAGCAAACTCTCGATGATTCCCCTTGATGCATTGAGAGTTTAAGGGGGGATGTCAGATATTATAGTCTTTACATTTTTGTTATTTTACCTTACTTAAGGGTAGTTTAGTCTTCTTGCCTACTTAAGGGTAGTTTAGTCTTCCTACCTATTGTATATATATTTATCTTTTACTCTTGTAATGGATGCTTGATGCAATTGAAACCCTAGCCACTTTGCATTGTCTCTTCTCTTCCCTTCTTCTTCTCTTTCCCTTCTTCTTCTTTATTTCAATTGCAATTCTTAACACAAATGTATAATATAGTTGAAACAAATCAATTTAGTCAATTCACTGGAGTGCTTATCTCTTTTACATAAGTTAATAAAATCCCTCTTTCAAACATTCAAATTTTTCCATGACCTTATACAGTTATAGGGTCATCAGTTGGCTTGTAAACTCAGCCAAGTTTTAACCTGTATGAATGCTCTATTAGTAATTTTTTTTTTATTTATGACTAAATCAACTCCTGCATGGAAGGTCTTGGTAACAAATTACTCAGCTCTTTGAGGTATACAAATTATTTTTTTCTAATTGAATTTTTCGTTTTATCATGAAAAAAAATAATCTAGATCTAAGATGCCCATCTTCATTTATTTTTTTCCACATATGCTCATAATAATCTCATATTCTCATACATTCTAGAAGAATTTATCATGCTTAAGCTTTAAGTAACTCAACAAGAGACATATAAACGAACCCCTGATATCCCCGACTTCTTAGATACTATCAAGAAGTTGATTTCTCCATCTTACATATTGTCAAGTTCCATCGCTTCCCATTGCGCATAAATACATCTCCTAAATATGGCTAGACTCTATTCTCATTGGCAACATTCACTTTTCTGAAGATATTTTTTAAACATGAAGTCTTATTCTCATAATTAGTAGTGTGCACTCTTGTAGTAGATTTACATTAACCTAACTTCGTCTCATTCACTACCAGTAAATCAACTGACCAATTGAATATATTTTGTATTCTTTCGTATTCTACTTGATATTGAGAGTTAAGTGAGCATTATTTTTGTTAAAATATTATAGAAGATGAGACTCAGCTCTCACAACTTCTAATCATTAAAAAAAACCTCTTTTAGTTATTCTAGAGGGAGGTGTAAACCAAAATGTTATATTAGGCTTATATTAGTTTAGAAGGATCATATATTTAATAAATAAGAACAATGTAATATTATTATTGTTTGTTCCCCCATTATATTACAATTATTATCTCTATAAAAAGATCATTATTAATTCATTTCTTACCATGGTGTACTCATGACCTTTCTATGAAGCTTTCATATGCCAACAACTTAATCATCACGAAAATTAAGCCACACCAGTCACAAAGATGCTAACTAAGAATTGTCAACAAGAGTTCCTATGCTACTCCTTCTATCCTTTCTATGGAAATCTGAGAAAACTTAGATCATATGGATGTCAAGGAAGCTCATAACTTCAAAGTGAACCCATGAAGAAGAAATTTTATACAAGATTTTCATATCAATATACATTTTAATATTTTCTTATTTCGAATTAGCAACATAATTCATTTTTTTTAATTTTATTATCTAGAGATCCACAAAGATTATGTGAATTAATCTCAACCTCAATACCCATTATTGTTAAAAATACAAAATCATCCTTCAAGTGAAAGGAAAAAAAAAGTGTTCTAAAGGGATGAAATATATGAATAAATGGATTTGAGAATTTTTTGAGAATTAAATTTATTTAAAAGTCTTCTACATATACTGGATTTTCTCAATTATGATGGTTTAGTAAGCTAGTACAAGATAGTAAAAGGTAGTGAATGTGTGTAGAGTTCATAAATGAAATCATGCTTACGTGTGGGACTCCAACCTTCTATATGGCTTCAATACCATAGTTAACTCTTTAATGGGGTTCTAAATATCATGTTGTTAATTTTTTTACCTTTATGAAAAATGCATGACATGAAATATGTATATAAAATATGATTTAAAAATATTTTATAAGTAATTTCATTTTATTAGCTCATTTAACCCACTAAATAAATTAAATATAATATGAAAGTAGTTTAGTTAAAGAAACTCTTTGTGCCACCTACATACTAGTGTCATTAGCACCGCCTTTACTAGGAACAAATATTACATCAGGACTCCAAATGCAAATTTGCGTCCGGACTTCAATGGTGGGGAGCCATGTGTCAAGTGGGCCCTACTGCCATTGGACAGAGTGTATGGCGGTCCACTTGACAGGTGGCGCCCTACCATTGGACTCCGGATGCATCCGGAATCCTAATGTAATATTAGGCACCAAGAGTTAATCAATATCAATGATTATTATCACCACTGCTAGAAGTCAACATTTAATCTGTGATAACATCTCGATCACCATAACATAGCACTGAGCAAATAATGAGATCAAATGCCAAACACAAGCCAACCTAATCACTAAGACTATTGCTATAAAGAGAACTACAATGATCTTGAGTAATTAAAGAGTGGCATCTTATGCATGCTAGCTATTGACATTTGACACAAATCTTCTCAATAATTTGTTATCCCATATTCTAGTAGATACAACTAAGTTAAACTGAAGCCTGATCTAACAAGTCGCTCACACAATGTTGCATTACCTATTGTGTCTCCCTGCCGCTATTCACACTCCGAAGTAGAGCACGATTCTCCCTTAACCTCACACAGAGCCTCTGTTCATTCTTCCTACACCGCCTGAGCTGCTCATCCCTCTTCATGCAACAGAAAGAAGACAATCTCCCCTTTGCCCGAACCTATTTCACTTATGTTAATCAAATGAAGCCCTTTGTTATACCAACCTTAAGGATTCTTATTTGATTTCATAAACTCGAACTAAATTTTTCTGCAGCTTTCACCCTATCCGAGTACTAAACAATAATTTTATTGTTTAATTTACTTTCTCATTTTATTATATTTTAATGCTGTGTTGTATAAAAAAAAATTGAGAAAGAAACATAAATGAAGTATGCTATTTTTATTACCGTCATCATTGCTGTGGCTAACAACATAGATCGAGGCTTGGGAAGGTATAATGAGTGGGCAATGAGGTAACTTTTTGAAAACCTCTATTCTGAGTTCAAAGTATCTTTTAGGTGGGGTAAATTGAGAACTCTATTGGAGAACTCTTTTAAAATGAGATTTTGAAGCTTCCTTGCAGGTATAAATTGGGAGTAATGGGGCAACTTTTTTGTAAAACTTTCATTTGATAGCAAAGTACCCATTAGTTGGGGAAAATTGCAAACTCGTTTGGAGAACTCTTTTAAACTGAGGTTTTGACGCTTCCTTGCAGATACAATTTGGGGCAATTGGGAAGTTTTTGAGAAAACCTTCGTATGAGAGCAAAGCACCGGTTAGGCTAGGAAAGGTGCAAATAAGTTTGAAAAACGTTTTTTAAAATGGGGTTTTGACACTTTCTTGCATGTGCAATTTTGGGGCAATTTGGAAATTTTTTTTTTATAAAAAAAAATTCCACTCGAGAACAAAGTACCAGTTAGGCAGGGAAAAAGACATACTCGTCTGGAGAGTTATTTTTTAGAAAAAATCGAACGGTTTTATGTTCACAATCTTACCCTTCTTTCAGATATATAGAGGACCCGCGACATCTTTTGAGACCGCTGGTTAAATGTTACTTATGATCTTATTACGTCTTTTGAGACCGTGAGATGAAAATAATAATTTTGCTCCCAACAACAGTGTCATATGACGCTGACCAGCGATTCTTCTGATATAACTGAGAAAGTCGGCTTTCTCCCGTGTTTTCTAAACGGGGTTGATGCTGGGAGGCTGCCGTGTTTTTTGGTGATTTAGACTTGTAATCGCTTTAAAGTATTTGGAATTTTGGACTTTACAATATCAATATATATATATATATATATATATATATGACATCGCTAATTTAAATTTTAAAATAATCGGGAAAACTCATGCTTTTACTCTTAGGGTTTTAAAATATTAGGGATTTGAGCTTTTAATATTAGGTTCTTTAGGCATTAGTATTCAAAAATTTGAAGTTTTAAAATTTTTAGGCTATTAGCGATATTAAATATAAAAATCAAATTTTTGGACTTTATAAATTTAAAATTCCAAAGTTTAAAATAACTTTTAGGCTTTAATCATTTGAATTAACCCAAACATTAAATATTGGCGTTTTCAAAGATAACCTAACACTTTTAGGGTGCTTAGCTTGATTTAAAGTTGAAGTACCAAAATTCACAAGGTTAAGTTTAAAATGAAATTCAAATGCCCCGAATCGACGAACTAAGTTTGATCTTTAAAAAATTCACCACCAGCTTTGTAATGTGTCTATTAACGAACAGAAGACCACCTTTTTAAGCCTAAAATGAAATTTTGTATGATCCAAGTATCAAAATATTGCAAATATTTCATGTTCTAAATGAATCAAAATTTATCAATCTTCAGTACTGCATCTTAAGTTAAATGCAGTATTTTAAGAATTAATACAAGTATTTCTAAGACATGAATAATGGTTGGATACTCTGAGGCTACAGATACTTTAAAGACATCAAATGCTCTAGCTAAAATAACTCAAACATATTGAATTTAAACGCATGTATGTGCTCAAACCATTGTGTCTAATATTCAAACGCTAGCTTTGAGAATGTTGCGCGGGCTAATCATGCTGCATTGTCTATAGGCCAGGGTTGTAAGTACCACTAAACAAGTCCGACCCTCCTTGCACGGATTGGAGTACATGAGTATACTAATTTCAAAATAAACGACCAAATTCTAAAATGGAATTCACAAGTCAAAATCACCTAGCTCAATCCTCCTACATAAAAGGATAGGAGTCGACATGACTTATACTCTAAAAGTCGAATTGACAAAAATAAATGTTGTCCCCCATTCAAATATAAGAGTTTTAGAATGTTCAAAACCTCGAGGATGGTTGTGGTGATTGATGATTTTAACTAGAGGAGTCAATCTTTTAAATAAAGATTTTTTAAAGTAACCAACCAAATATTAAAAAAAATTCAAACAATAAAAGCTCAATGTAAATTCCATTCACCATCCACAACAGTTTTTCAAGGATGACAAACTTCTAATTGACTTCAACTCACAGAGAGCGAACGTAATTGACACACCTAAAATATATACGTTTTTTGCTATATCATTTTACTCATTTTTTATGATACTACACTTTAAAGGAAGGTATTTTGTATGTTTTTTTTTTGTTTTAGTTACAAGAAATGGTGATTGGTGCAAAATGAAACAAAAACGGTGCAATTTGGAGCAAAAACGAGCAAGAAATGAAATTCTGCCGTGACACATTTCGATAAGTCTTTTAATGCTTAATCTATTTTACACTTCTTGCATATTTTTGAATGATATTACACTTTAAAAAAAGTTATTTTTATGCTTATTTTGTAGGGCTATCGGTTACGAACAAAACGCAAAGTGCCCAAAAAGCTCGCCGACAGTGAGCTCAAACTCGCCGACGGCGTTCGGAAGGTTCTTGACCGACTTTTAGCGGTTTTCGGCCTGACGCATTTGGACGCTTTTTCGAAGGGGTGCTTATAGAAACTCTTCAAACTTCGTCCATACTCTTTAAAATGACGAATATAGGTTAGAAAAGTGAGGAATTTAGAGAAGAAAAGTGAAAAAAAAAACTTGGAGAATGTTTAGGGATTTTAGAATAGGAGTAGAAATGTAGATTTCTACCCTTTTGGAGAGATTGGAGAAGAGATTTTAAGAGAATTTGTAAGGGATTTCGCTAGTATTGCATTGATCGCCGGGAGACTTTATGGGAGAGATCTTCGTCTTTCTTTCAAAGGGAAAAATCTAGGTATTGTTCTTCATTATCTTATAATTTTGTAAACACTTACCTAGTGGATTTACTTTGGTTACATGAAGTTCCGTTGTGTTTTCTTCGCGCTTTGTGACGTATCTCTCTTACTTTTTCTTCTTCTTTAGAAATAGCGGCATGAGAAGATTATGCCATTATTTTCCTTTTACTTTTCTTTTGTAATGAGTAGAAATCATGTTTAGGATTTTGTGATGCATGGTAGAAGTAAATTGAATTATAAATGTGATGGTTTTTACTTGCACTTAATTTACATTGCAATTAAGGCCTGTTGTAATGTTAAAATTTGTTGTGAAAACATACGACACGAGAGGGTTATGCTTCCCACAACTAAGTACGAACCACATTCAAATTCTATGGAAGGTGAAGTTCATGGGTATTGAGTGTAAATAAATAGGGAAATAATATTAATCGGGCGTAGAATTGGAGATTTTAGAGTGACATGCTAAAATCCTCAATTCAGTCCTATCGTTTGGGTGCTGAAGTATAGATTGTTAGCCCTCAGGCGAGGGGAACGTGGGAGCTCCGAAATGAGAGCCGGTATCCTCCCAGCCTCACGCAGATTCAGTAACCAAGCATAGGATTAGTCAATGTTCTTTATGCCTGGACCAAATTGTAAGTAATAGGATTGCTTCTATTTGGCACATACAATATTAAATGCATCTCATTCCTATACATTATCCATTTCATTACATAAAATAGTAGTTTTTAGTATCTCAAAATTCTCCAAACCAAATCTTCCAAAAAGGGTTATCTTTAGAATTATTATTTGCATTTAGTTATAGTTACTATTACATTTAACACTTGCATTCAAGAGTAGTTGCTAGATAAAACACAATTTTAATCGACATTCCAAACTAAGGACTATTAGTAGTAGACTAGAATTTGATTAAAGACTTCTTGTTTCACTTCCTCGTGGGATCGATACTGGGGTTTTTAAAGAAAACTCTATATTACTTAAAATGATACGTATACTTGCGTAGTACCCCTAGTGTGTAAAATATTTTCTAATTTTTATATCGTTTAAGATTTTGCACACTAGCCACTATTTATAAATCGGGTCAAGTTTTTTGCCATCTTTTGGAAGTTAATTTACTGCGTAATTGCGGATCGGGTCAAGTTTTTTGCGCTGTTGCCGGAGAAGCTTCGATAAGAACTTTAGGAGAATTTTAGTTGAAGTAATTAAGCTTAGACTTGGAAAACTGTAGTGCAGTAAAAAACTGTTTTGTGTGAAAAGTGTTTTTATATGAAAAAGTGTTTAAAATAAAAATTATTTTTATATGAAAAATAAGGTGTTTTTGAAAATGTTTTGTTGTGTTGAATATATTTTTGGTTTTATTTGTTTTATTGTTATTGTATTGTTTGTTATGTTGCGTATGTGAAACAAAAGATTTGTAGGACTTGTGCCTTATGATCCCAAGTTTGAAGAAAATAAAACAATAAAAATACAGAAAGAACTCGAAAAACTAGAAATGGAAATGGAAAACTTTCAAGATAATAACTTCGAAAATCATCATAAATCATTGAGGGATTACGTAAATCCTACAACAGATGAAATTCACTCAAGTATACAAAACTCTGTCGTAGAAGCTGACTCATTTGAAATAAATCTTGAGATTATCCAACTGGTGCAGAACAATCAGTTTGGGAGAACTCCTTTGGAGGATCCCTATTTACACTTATCTAATTTTTTAGAACTTTGTGTTATATTTTGTTATAACGGTATGTCAGACGATGCTGTTAGACTAAGACTTTTTCCTTTCTCACTAAGGGATAAGGCTAAAATGTGGTTATACTCATTAGCACTTGGTTCTATTAAAAATTGGGAGGAGTTAACTCATAAATTCTTAGCTAAGTATTTTCCACCTTCTAGGACTACTAAACTTAGAAACGATATTATCTCATTTTTTCAGTATGAAGGGGAATCAATATATGAAGCCTGAGAAAGATTTAAGGAACTCCTAAGAAAGTGTCCACACCATGCTCTTCCCGATTGGTTAATCATTCAAACTTTTTATAATGGGTTAGTAGGATCCCTTAGGTCTATAATTGATGCTACTGCTGGTGGTTCATTAATGTCAAAATCATTTGATGAAACGTATGCGTTAATTGAAAAAATGGCTACAAATGAAATTCAATGGCCCTCTACAAGGGTAAATCATATGTAGCCAGTGTTCATGATACTGATGTGATTGCAATTCTTGCATCTCAGATTGCTGCAATATCAAGGAAGTTGGACCAATTTGGAATGAGCCAACATCAATTTACTCCTATAAGTGAGGGAAGTTCATTAGGGCCTATAATTGATTCTAAATTATCATATGAGACTTTAAATACCATAAACAACCCCTACTCTAACTTTTACAATCCAGATTGGGAGAACCATCCTAAATTTAACTGGAATCATACTACTAATGGTGGAAACCTAAAATGAAAAAATAATCATGCGAATCGTAATGGAAGTTGGAATAATCAGGGGAACATAAACTATAGACCTTCATATCCACCGGACTCTAACAATGATCAACAATTTGAGGATAAGAAAATATCTATTGAAGAAGTGGTATTGCAAATGGGAAACCAGTTGCAAAGTCAAAATGTTGCGATTAGAGACATAGAGAATCAACTGGGATAAATTGCTAATTCACTTAGCAATAGACACTAAAGAACACTTTCTAGCAACAATGAGATCAACCCTAAAGAGAACACTAATGAACAAATAGAAGCTGTCCAATTAAAAATTGAAAGAGATATAGAGGATGTGGTTAGACAAGAGAAAGATGTTGTAAGAGAAACAAAAAAAACTAAAAGACCTGAAGAACATGTTTCTAAGGATCTGGAAAAATTAATATCTCCAACTAAAATCAGTTTGGAAAAACCACCACCTCCATTTCCTCAAAGACTTAGACAGCATGAGTTGGATAAAAATTTTTCAAATTTCATGAAAGTACTTAAGTAGTTAACGATAAATATTCCTTTCACTGAAACTTTGGAACATATGCCAAGTTATGCAAAGTTTATAAAGGATATATTAAACAAGAAAAGGAAATTTGGGGATTATGAGACAATTGCACTAAGTGAGGAGTGCAGTGCCATACTTCAGAAAAATTTTCCTCGGAAATTTAAAGATCCTTGTAACTTTACAATTCCTTGTACAATTGGAGAAAAATTATGTGGAAAAGCTTTATGTGATTTAGGAGTGAGCATTAATGTGATGCCTCTATTTATATTTAGAAGGTTAGGTTTAATCGATATTTCTCTCACTAATGTAACCCTTCTGTTAGCTGATCAATTTATCATTTATCCAAAAGGAGTTATAGAAGACGTGCTTGTTAAAGTAGATAAATTTATCTTTCATTTGGACTTTATTGTATTAGATATGGAGGAAGATAAAGAAATTTCAATTATTTTAGGGAGACCTTTCCTTGTTACTGGACAAGCTATGATAGATGTGTAAAAAGGAGACTTGGCTATAAATATTAATGACCATGAAGTCACTTTTGATGTATTAAAGACTATGAAATATCCAGCTGAGAGAAAAGATGATGATTGTTTTTGGATGGATGAAATTGATTATCGAAGTACAGACCTGTTGACCTCATTTTTGATGAGGTCTTCTCTTCTTCTCTGTAGTATTTAGGATCTAGCCTTAGGCTTTTACTTTGACTATCCTAGAGGATTAGAATTGGGACCCACCACTTAGAAATTCAAACCACTTCCTAACTCCCTGCAAACTCCACAAGCTTGATTGTAGACCCCTAATCACCTAGAGGGTTGAAATTAAATGTGGAAGTTTAAAGGATGAGTTCCTATAGGACTCTTTGGCCTTAGGATCGCCACAGGTGGCCTGGTCCAGTGAAGGGTTGACTTACACACACACTACACCTATGCACTACACTTTCACACACCTCTTAAAACCACACCCATACCCAACTTGACCTCCTGACTCATGAAGGTGATTCGCATGGATTGTCCTTAACCCCTAAGCCCTTGGCTAAGAGGGTTAGGAACAACATAGTGGATGCCTCAAATGAGTCCCTTTTATAGCTCATGTGGGCTTGATATGGCTTCATGGCTCAACCAAAATGATTTCATTCCACTTATATTCACCCAATCTTCAATTTTCCAAATTTTCAATTTTCGACCCTAGGACCCTACACCCTTCAAACTTACCCAAAACCATCGAAACCACCCAAAATTTGCAAAATCACCTAAATCACCCAAAAATCCTCAAGACCAATCCTAAACATTTCCTCCCCACTCAAATTGATCATCCATAGCCAAAAATACCAAAAATTCCAAAAACACATCCCAGTACCCTTCAAATACCCAAAATGCCCCTCTTGGGCAAAAATCCAAAAATTCAGAAAATTCCCAGAAAATTCCAGAAAATCCCAAATATTCCCAATTTCATTTTGTTCAACTACATCATGGGCCAATTTTGTCAATTTACCCCACTTTTATCAAAACCCCCAATTTGACCCATTTTAACCCAAAATGAACCCAATGTCAAACCAAACCTACCCAATTGACCCAAATTCTGGTCCAATTCAATTCTAAACTTCAATTCAACATCCCCAACACCAATCTAGACCAAATTCAAGCCCAATTTGATTGGCATTGGGATCCAATTTCACTTTGCGCCTTAAAGCCCAATTTGAACCCATGACCCAAACCTAGCCCAAACCAAACCAATTTAACTCCAATTAATCCCAAATCTTTTCTAAACCTTATCTAACATCCCCACAAACAAAACACTAACATGATTTGCCCAAAATTTGGATCTAAAACCCACTCAAATTCAACCCAAAATCAAAAGGCCCAATTTTGACCTAAATCCAACCCTAACCCAAATGAGCCCAAATCCCAAAATCAAAACCCAACCAAAGCCAAAACCTCTTTGAAACATTCCCATAAACATTTCCCAACATTAATTTTACATCAATTTCAACTCTAGCCCAACATTGGCCCAAGTTAGCCCAATTTGACCTACATTGCCCACTTACCAAAGAAGTCCAAATCCAACCTAATTCAAGCCCAAAATACTTCAAATTGATTCCAAATCATTCATGAAACATTCCTAAATTAAATTCAACACTTATTGGATCCAATCCTTTGCAAAATTTTCATCCTAAAATTTGTTTTGAAATCTAAAAGCCCACTCTCTAAACCATCTTGAAAGCCCATCCAAAGTGAAGTCTAAAAGCCCAAAGCCCACATGACAATTCCTCCTCATCATCCCTTTAATTGGAATCAATTCCTAAGTCCCAAATCAATCATCAAATCAACCTAAATTAAGCACCATCTAAATTTTTTCACTAAATTGCCAAAATCCCCAAATTCCTTTTTCATATAAATGGATCCACTTTTCCTAAGCCAAGGGTGAGCCAAATGAAGCCACATGCAAGCCATAGACAAGTCACATGAAGCCATGGGGGTTTGACTTGTCACCAAGCCATTAATGGCAAGTGGAGGGAGTCCTTTCCTAAGCCTTCCTTAAGCCATTTTAACCTCTTTAATGCAACACCATAACCCAAAATTAACTTAAACTATTTTGATGGAGACCACACCATTTTCTCTAGCCGACCCAAATGGCTCTTTTCTCGCCCAAAACCAAGCCTTGGGTGGTGCACCTAGCCCAAAAGGATGGGTTGACCCAAATCAAGCCAAAATGGCCTCTTCCCCATACCATTTTAATCCAAGCACTTTACACATGTCCAAGCCCGATCGACTTCACCATTGCCAAGCCCCGACCTCCTCAGTCAAGATGGTGACCCTTGCTCGCCGGCCACCACTGGCCGCCGGAAAACACCATGGCCGAGACATGGGCAGGAGCCAAACATTGAAATTCCACCTTGTCGAGCCGCCCCATGCCCAATGGCCACCATGGCTGTTCTTCCCTCGACCTAAGCAGTGATCCCAACCATTAAACCCCCGGGAGAGCCTCCGACCATGCCTATTTAAACCCCTCACCCTCTCGGCCAAAGGAGGTGCTGAACCAAACCTTAAGGAAACTCGCGCAAAATCATTCCGGATCACTCTCCACACATAGAGCACTTGATCCCCACCGAATTCCAGCCCCAATTCCCTCCAGTGAGCTCAATTTTGAGCTCGAACTTTAGCCCAAAAACCGGGACACTTCTTCACAGTGAGCCGATCCCCAAATTGATTGGTCCTACACCTTCACCGGACCAGAGGAGAAGTTTCCCACCGAAAGCCCCATCTCCAGGCCACCCGGTTGCTCCGACCTCCGAAGCTTTGTGATCGGTCGTGGTCACTTTCATAGCTAGACAATTCACCGGGCCAAGGGACTTCATCCGGAGCTTACTTGGACCCAATCGAAGGTGACACAACTCTCGGATCGAAGCTTCACTTCTCCGAGCAAAGGTATGGACTCCCTCTTCTTCCCGAGCTTCCGAGAGATTCTCATTTTAATTTGAGTCAATTTAAATGCATGTTCACCGTATGGATGTGTTCGTCTCTTCAAGACGAA
This sequence comes from Papilionanthe hookeriana x Papilionanthe teres, assembly GCA_022702705.1. Taxonomy (NCBI): domain Eukaryota; kingdom Viridiplantae; phylum Streptophyta; class Magnoliopsida; order Asparagales; family Orchidaceae; genus Papilionanthe; species Papilionanthe hookeriana x Papilionanthe teres. The sequence goes on from CM040428.1 coordinate 30,850,879, forward strand.
TCCGTAGAGCATAAGAACACGAAAATCCGTTGAGAATCGAGAGAGTTCTTAGGGTTAGAGTGTGGACGGTCACGGGATCGCACCAGTCGTAGACGATGACCGAGAACCGTCGGATCGCGCGTGTATTGGGTGGACGGCTTGGATTGCGTCGGACCGGCAGATGGTACGTGAACCGCGGGGCCCCGGACAGCTGAGTCAGATGGCGGCGCCGAACCAGGGAGCGACGCGTGTCGATTCGGAGCCGCCGAGGTTGAGTCAGCGCCGTGTGGATAAGTAGATAAATAGGATATTTTCCGATTTATTTAAATCCCGAACTTCAAAATGCATATCTTTGTGTAGAAAAATCACAAAAATAAAATAAAAATACCCTCTTGCTCAGTGAACAGAGGAGAATAATGTGGAAAAGAAATTAATTAATTTTGCCTAGTACTTTATTTTGAATTAATTATTTACTCCCTACATTATTTTAATTCTCCATGCATTCATACAATTCACCATGGCATGAGACCATAGGGCTTTTGAAGCCTCTGAACTTGGGAACATTCCCTGAATTTTCCAAGGTCAGAGGCCATCTCTGTGAAAAGTTATTGATTTTTCAAATGCATGTGGTCGTTTTGAGTATTTTAATTCCAAAAATTAGCATGTTGTGAAATAAATTCTAGGAAAATTTGGTGATGTTCCTTATGACCAGAGAACCCTAGGAAAAATAGGACTTGAGTTAATTCACTCATATTAACCCTAATTGGCCTAAATACCCAAAATTAAACTTTAATTAATTAGAGTTAACCATAGATCAAATTGACTTGAAATCAATTCTCCACTGACCTTTAGGATCAGAGGAATCCACTATAAAAATTTCAAGTCAATTGGACTTGGTTAGCCCCATCAAATGGGTTGATTAAGCCACTTAGCTAAAATTAAACTTTAAAATTTCATAACTTTCAAAATACTTTTCAAAAATTCACCAAATTGGTTTTGAAGCCTATCTGATATCAGGGGAATTCAAGAAAATTAAAATTGCAATTTTCTTAAAAAGTTAATTTTTTATCATTATTTTAATATTTTAATAATTAAAAAATAATAAAAATTACAAAAATAATAAAATTCACCAAAATGTCACATTTTGAATTCTAACCACTTAGGAACAAACCCCATATTTTTCTTATGTCTCTAGGTTGAGATATTAAATTTTAAAGCCTTGGGGTAATTTTTAAAAATTAAAAAATACATTTTCTAGCATTTCCACTAAAATAATTCCAATAAATTAAGGAAAAATCAGAAAATTGTAAAATTTTGTTCTCTGGAAACCTTGATATCAGAGAGAATTTTAAAAATTATAAAATTCATTTTTCAACTTATATTCTATTTTTAAATTAATTAATACTCCATAACTTAAAATAATTTTAATAAATAAAATATAATTCAAAAATCACAAAAATTGGTCCAAGTGGTCCTCTGGTCATTAGGAATGTCTCCTAATTTTCTTAAGGACAGAAACTTTCCCTTGGTCATATTATTAAATTTTCCTTGGAAATCCTTATTTTCCACCAAAAATAATTACATAAATAAATTAAATATAGAAAAATCACATTTTCTCCTCTAATATCTTTATTGACATATGAGTGAAGTCACATAAAAATTTCAAATTGATTTGAGCTCAATTTAGTGAGTTATGAAATTATTAAGCTTGAAGGGCAAAATGGTAATTAAAATTTTAACCCTTAATTAAAACTTTAGGCTTAATAAAATTAAAGGGTAAAATATTTGATCCTAATCTGATTTGGATGATTGAAATTTAAATAATTAAAGGGTAGAAACCTATTAAACAATTCAACAATAATTAAAATAAACCTTAATAAAATAATTACTTAAATTTTGGAAGAATAATAAAGTTGGAATTATTAAAATAGGGATGTTATTAGGAAGAATTTTTTTTTTTTTTAAGAATCCCTAAATTAATCATCCCAATAATATTTAATTCTTAATTAAAATGATAATCCAAGTTTAAAGATTTAAAATGCTAAAAGACTTAATCATTAAATTAAATTAAAGTTAAATTATTTAAAGCAAACCCTTTTAAAATAAAATATTAAATTACAATTAAAAAAAAATTAAATTAAATTAAATTAAATTAAATTAAAAAAAATTAAATTAAATTAAATTAAATTAAAATAAAATTAAATTAAAATAAAATTAAATTAAATCATATTAAATTAAATTAAATTAAATTAAATTAAATTAAACTAAATTAAATTAAATTAAATTAAATTAAATTGAACTAAATTAAATTAAATTAAATTAAATTAAAATTAAAATTAAATTAAATAAAATTAAATTAAATTAAATTAAAATTAAATCAAATTAAATTAAATTAAATTAAATTAAATTAAGCTAAATCATATTATATTAAATTAACTTAAAATTAAATTAAATTAAATTAAACCACATTAAATTAAATTAAGTTAAGTTAAATTGAATTAAATTAAATATAACATCACCTAAGACATGAAGAATTCGAAAATAAATCTAAAATAACTTGAACACTATTCCAAACTTAAATCATTAATTTGAACTTAAATCGAATCACAAATCATTAAATATCATTTTGCCTCTTAGGAGCTTTTACTATTATAACTCCTAAATAGAGTATCAAGTGAAATGACACTTCACTCATAAGGATATTCAAACATCCTAATTCACTGAGCAAGAAATAAAACTTAACTCAAACACCCTGGATGATTAATTCACTTGCACAATAGAATTCATTTGGACTTCAGGACAATTCCGAAATATTGAAAAGATGTTTAAGATTCGTCTTAAACACTTCCTCAATATGATGGAATGTCCTTAAGAACAAATCGAGCTTAATTGTTCTTTAGTGAAGAAAATCATCCTTAAAACCAAAATCGAAGACCTAGACGTCATAGGAATGACTAGCTATAGGATTAGGATTCCGGTAGAAAACCATAACCCTTCCCTTAGCTTTACCAGAAATTGCTATAAATGCTTAAATGCTCTAAATTGTATTTTAAGTGCAGCTGGTATGACGGGAAGACCCTCCGAGTACGCCTTTATTTTATTGCAATTTATCTTACTGCAATTTATTTATTCATGTTGTATTTTACCTTTCTTGCATGATAAACAACAGTTGCATGAAAACCTACACCTTTAGGACAGAAACCAAAACTGAAACCCATAACTAAATTAAAAGACACTACAAGATAAAATTCACCGCCACAACATTCAAAATATAAAATAACTCAAAATTTAATCACAAACAAAACAACAAAACTACAACTACAATTAAATTAAAACATCTCATTGAATGACCGGGAATACCTCGGATGATGTAACCCACGTGTTGCTAACGGGATTTCCCACGGTCTAAATGAAAGTGCGGAACTCATTTAGTTGAGTTTAGTAAATTCATCCGGACTAAGTGAATTCGATGAAAATAACGGTGCTGGGATGACTGGAACCGTGGGATCTTAATCGGTTCTGTTTAATCAACTTTAAGATCTGTTTTAATTAAAACATTAAAGACACATGGAAATTAAGACTTTCTCTAAAACCAAACACTTCCCTCATCTCTTGATTTATCACCTTCTACAACTAAACCTCTGCAACAACAAGGAGCTCGGAGCATGGTGGGCGGCACGGCCATCGTCACCCAAGAAAACCCGAGTCTACTTCAGCAAAACTTCCTTAGAATTAAATAACCAAGCCATAGGACTTCGAGGTAGTTTGCACTAGTGCAACATAAATCCTCAACTCTTCGTTAGGCATTCACATGATCATGTCATGAAAATTAAGCCCTAACCGGTCTTAGGACTCCGAGGTAGTCGTTTGGTACGACATAAACCCTCACATCTTCGAGAGTCGTTTGTATGATTTTATCATACAAATATAAAGTCCTAACTAATTAAAATTGGCAAGATCAAAACATTAAATAAACATTAGGGCCTTCCTAAATTCAAGCCAAACAATAGGATAGTCGGGAAATTACCGAAGTTCGCTTCGAATCTGTGATTTCTCCTACCTTTCTTCCTTCGGATTCCCAAAAAATATAATGCTCTAAATTTGATCCATTCCCTATTGAAATTCCAAAATTCAATCCTCGAAAACTCAAACCTTGAAATTCTTGAGAGCGAACTACTGATTATTATCGAGAGTTTTCTTAGGTGATTCCCGTCACTTAAGATGTAATTAACTATAGGGGCTTGCCCTTATAGGGAATTTTAAGAACCCAGGTAATATAAACCCTGTTTAATGTTTTCATATTAAGCAGGGGAATTTGTCGGCTTATAAAATTGGTTCGCAGACCAAACGGATGTCACAAACCATTCTAGCTTATTTAATCGAGCCCCATTGTCAAGCAGTGTGTCTATTCTTCGGGATAGATACACGGTTTGTGGTGCGGTGCTCGTTTATATAAACTATTCGAGATGTGAGATCAGTTTGATTTCATATCTTGAAATTTTCAAATTAAAACTATTTTTAAAAATCAAATACTACTTTTCAAATTATTTATTTAAATTAAATTAAAAATTCGCCGACAATTTCTGTAGGCGACCCCCCTTTTCAAAATAAAACACATAACCTAAAAATATGCCGACAAGACCATTTCCAAGAAAGTTTTGAGAGTAAGTTAAAAGATGAGATTGAAATAGATTTTCATGATGATTCGAAAACATTATTTAAAGAAGAATGTATGTACATTCAGGAGAGGTGTGAAATGATGGACGCTACCAAAAATAGTAAACTTTTAATTCCATTTGTTGAAAAATCTCATGAACTTAAGATGGATGTACCCCATATAATTTTAAAGCCTATATTTTTAGTGAATTCATCTACACCACCAGTCTTTATATCTTCAGATTTGACTCAATCACAAGAAAAACTTGAATTGAATGGTGAACATGATAAAGTTATCGAATTAAGACTTGGAAGAGAATTTGAGGATATATTTTAAAAGAGCTTTGAGTTGAGAAAAGAGGATAAGGATATTGGAAGACCATTGGAAGAAATTCCTAGGCAATTAGAAAAACATATTTCCTCAACTAAGATAGATCCTCAATCATTTAATAATTATAAAGGGGAAGAATTGAAAAATAACTTGAATCATAAGAGTGGCATAGAATAATTTGATCCAGAATCTGAATTATCTAGAGAGAATCTAATCTAAAATTTGGGAGATATTAAAGTATCTTATAAAAATCCATTTCTTATAAATTTCAAGGATGATATTAATATGCGGATTGAAAAATCAATAAAAGAATATTGAATCTTGAAAGAAATATGAGGAATTATGATATAAATCAAACTGGAAATGAAGAGCTAAATGAAAAATTAAAATTTGAGGATTTTATAGGAATCCTGACCACAAGAAAATATATTGCGAAATTTATACCAATTTCATATGAAATTACACTTTAAAGAAAGGTATTTTTTGTGTTTTATTGCAGGAATGAAGATTTTTAGTTGCTGAGAGCAAAAAGAGCAAAAAGGCGAGAATCTGGAGCAAAAAGGACAAAAATTGATGAAAATTGAACTGTCCCGCCGACGGCGAGATTTAAGCCTCCGACGGTGAGATTTAAGCCGCCGACGGCGAGATTTTCCCGAAAATTTTTAATATATTATAATAGAGCCCGCCGACGGTGAGATCGAGCCCGCCGAAAGCAAGCCTGAACGGTTAGACTTGCTTCTAGAAGCCCGCCAATGGCGAGACAGTTGATTCAAGCCAAATTCGATGAATCTGGACGCATTTTGAAGAGGTGCTTAAGCAACATTTGGAAATATGACTCCTTCTATATATATGAACGATTTTTGTGTCATGGTGAGTAGTTAAGTCGTCATTAAGAGCCAGTTGGTGTCAATTGAGTACTTCCTTTTTATAGTAAGAGTTAGTGTTTAGTGTCTTGGTGAGTTATAAGTGTGTTGTACAAGAAGGAAGAGTCAAAGGAGCTTGAGGAATCTGCTTGGGGAGAAGAATTGAGATAAGTATATTTGTTTTTTATTTTATAACTTTAAATGAAATCCAACATCTGTGTTATTATTCCCATGCATTCTGAGTAGTTTCCTTTACCTTTCTCCTTGTTGTTGAGGTTTTGTGAAATGAAGAATTAAAAGAGTTGTGCCTAATAATATTAAATAGAAATTGTGATAATCTTTTACTTAAATCTTAATTTACTTTCAATTTGGCCAATTGAATTGTTAACATATGTTGAATTATCAACTATAGTAAAGATTACATCCAAGATTCGGGAATTCAATAGCTTTCGAAAGAAGGGTGCAAATAAATAGGGAAATATTAATTATCGGGCGAAGAATTGAATATTTTAGTGTGACGGACAAAAATCTTCGATTCGGTGCTATTGTTTGGGAGCCTGAAGTGTAGATGTTAGCCCTCGGAGTGAGGAGAACGTGGGAGCTACGAAGTGGCGACCAGTATCCTCCCGACTAGCCACAGATTTAGTAACCAAACATAAGCATTAGCCAATGTTCTTTGCACCTGGACCAAAGGGTAAAGAATAGGAATGCTCCTATTTGGCATAATATAATTCTAAACTCAATTAATTATTCATTCACTCAATCCTTTTAACAAGGATAAAGATACTTTTCTAAATTGACTTATATATTCTGTTTTTTAAGTATTAGTTTTAAGTTTAAGCGTTCTTTATATTTCACTATACTAAGTTAGATTAGTGATCAACTTTTACTAAAAATTAGTCTGTAAATCTCTAACTTTCCTGTGGGATCGATATCTAGGACTCCAATAGAGCTCTTTATTACTTGAACGATACGTATACTTGGTTTGATTAAAGGGGAGGGAGTATAATTGCTACTTTACTTTGAAAAATATATATAACTTTATTAAGCTTAACAATTATATACATCCTTCTATTTTTACCCTACTCTCCCCCTAGGCTGAATTCATATATTTGCGGATCGGTCGTATCAAGTTTTTGGCGCCGTTGTTGGGGAAGCAAAGTAATTATTAAGGTAATCACTAAAATAATTATTAAAGATAATTACTAGAGTAACGGACTATTTTATTATTATTTTAGTGGTGTATGCGTAAATTTGGAACCGAAAGTTTAATACCTTACGATTCGAATTAGAGCGCACTATTAAAAGAGTTAGAAAACGGAAAAGAGAAATCATAAAATTAAATCGAATGGCAAATAATCCGGAAATTGAAAATATAAACCAACCAAGAGCTTTGAAAGATTACACTAACCCTACGATAGATGAAATTCACTTAACTATCCAAAATCTCGATGTAGCGGCTAACTCATTCGAGCTTAAATCGCAATTATCCAAATGGTACAGAATAATCAATTTAGTGGTTCACCAAATGAAGATCCTAATTTACATCTTACGAGTTTTTTAGAGCTATGTGCTACTTTTTAGATATGACGGAGTATCTAAGGACGCCGTTAGACTTAGACTATTTCCTTTTTCTTTAAGGGATAAGGCTAAGATGTGGTTAAATTCATTAAGCACTCGGATCAATTAAAACTTGGGGAGAATTATCACAAAATTTCTATACAAATATTTTCCTCCTTCAAAAACTGCAAAGCTTAGAAATGTTATAATTTCTTTTAGTCAGTTTGACGGAGAATCAATATATGAAGCTTGGGAAAGATTTAGAGATCTTCTTAGGAAATGCCCACATCATGCATTACCAGATTGGTTAATTATACGAACGTTTTATAATGGTTTAGTAGGATCTCTTAGATCAATCATTGATGTTGCTGATGGAGGTTCATTAATGTCAAAACCTTTTGATGAAGCTTATCATTAATTGAAGAAATGGCTACTGACCCACTTTTTTGTATTTATAAAAATAGCAACGACACCAAAAACTTGATCCCGCTTAATATATATATTTAATTTTATGATGAAAAGTATAATGTGGATTCTATGCAAGTATACGTATCGTATCAAGTAATACTGAGGCTACGGTGGAGTCCTGGTTATCGATCCCACGGGGAAGTTTTACTAGATTTGTAACGACTAAATTTAAAGGATTTACTTACTAATATAGTATACGTAATTTAGAATACTTAACTAAAGCGATCTAAAGTAAACTAATGCTTTAAATAAAGTTGATTTAAAGATTTCGAAAAAATATCTTTCCCTTGTTTTTAGAAACTTAAGTGAATGATGAATTCAAATAGATTTTTTATTGTATTGTGACAAATAGGAGCATTCCTATTCTTTACCCTTTAGTCCGAGTGCAAAGAACATTGACTAGTCCTATGCTTGATTATCGAATCTGCGTGCAGTCGGGAGGATACCGATCGCCACTTCGTAGCTCCCATGTTCCCCTCACCGAGGGCTAACATCTAAACTTCAGCTCTCAAACAATAGGACCAAATTGAATATTTTAGTCTGTCACACTAAAATGTCCAATTCTACGTCCGATAAATAATATTTCCCTATTTATTTGCACCCTACTTCCAAGGCTTTTGACTTCCCTGAATATTGGATGTAATCTTTATTATAGTTAATAATTCAACATATTTTAACAATTCAATTGGCCAGATTGAAAGTAAATTAAGTTTTAAGTAAAAGATTATCACAATTTATTTTAATATAATAGGCACTTCTATTTAATTTCATCAATTTACATAATTTCATAAACAAGGAGAAAGACTAAGAAAACTACTCAGAATGCATGGGAATTAAAGAAAGCATGGATTTCATTTAAAGTTAACAACGATAAACAAAGATACTTATCTCGATTTCCTCCCAAGCGGACTCTGAAGTTCCTTTGACTTTTCCTTCTAGTACAGCACACTTCTTAACTCACTACTTACACTTACTCACATTAAACTTCAACTTAGACTCAAAAGCACACTAATAGAATACTCTAAGACTCCTAAAATAGACAACAACATACTAAAATTCATCCTCTATTTATAGAGGTAGACAAAGGTCCAAGGGGTACTTAAACACCTCTTCAAAAAGCGTCCAGGTCTAATGTATCGGGCATTTTGAACAGTCTCGCCGTCGGCGAGAAACGACCTCGCCATCAGCGGGGCTTCTAGAAGGTCTTCAAACCGCGCGATCTCGCTGTCGGCGGGCTCGGGCTCGTTGTCGGCGAGGTAGTTACAAACCTTTAAGAAATTCTCTTTATAATCTCGCCGTCGGTGGGCTCGATTTCGCCGTCGGTGACTTAGTTCATTTTGCATGTATTTCTTCCTTTATGATCCAATTTTGCTCTATTTTATGCTTTTTTTCTTCCATCGCTTATAAATCTTCGTTCCTGCAATAAAATAAAGAAAATACCTTTCTTTAAAGTGCAATTTCATAAAAAATAGGTATGAATTTCTTAGCATATTTTTGTGTGATCAAAATCCCCCAAACTTAATTATTACTTGTCCTCAAGTAATTTTTATACTAAATAAAAACAATGATTTTTGTAATAGAATTTTTAATTCAAATCAACCATGAATTAAATTTAAATAAGACTATAATAAAGTTAAATAGAAATATTTTTAAGTAATTAAATTAACTTTAAAGACATAAGATTATTTAGTTATCAGATCTAAGATTTCTAGCTATCTATTTATTTCAGGAAAGACTATATTTAAAAGAGTAATTTACTTAAGATATTTAGATGATAGGAAGTTCAAGAAAACACTATTTAGTAAAATACTAATCCATATATATAAGTTTAGAAATATATTTGAGTTTTACACTTTAGGTTGATTCCATTGAAGCCAATTTTTTATAAGTCATCTCCTCAAGCTGCTCCTCACTTATATTTTTCTTTTTTCTTTTCTTTTTTTCTTTTTGGATTGATTTTCAATCCTTCTCTTTTTCTTTTTCAAGTGAGGATCACAGTATCTGGATAGTTACGTTAATAGTTTTGAACTTCAACTTTCTCTTCCTAAATTTGAAACTTCAAAATATTTCTTTGCTTATATGTATTTCATAGCCTTCACTTCATTGAGTTTCAATCTCTTCTTTTTCACTTAAATACTTAAGAATTTCAAATTTAGAATATAGTTTTCCCTTACTTTAAATAGTTTACTATATTCTTATTCCTTTTAACCAAATATCTTATTATATTAAATTAATTTGGATTTCTAGAAATATTCTATTCAACTTTCTATAATAATTATATAAATAAATTCAACTTACTGAATTAAAAATTATTACAGAAAATCAAATAATAATATATTTTTTTAAAATAGAAATTGAGAACAATTTAATAATTAAATTTGTATTTTCCTCCCCAAACTTAAATTTTTCTATCTATTTCTAAATGGTGAAAAGGGAAATATACAATGAATTTACATCATACCTTTGAGCTTTAGGTATTTCTTTTCCTTGAAATTTTTTGCAGACTTTTCCATTATTTGAAGAACCTGTACTGTTAGTATTCTTCCATATATATAGTATTTAAAAGAGAGTGTTGAGTAAAGAAAATTTTAAATAAGTATAAAAACACAAACAGATTAAAACTTAATCTACTATTACACATCCAATCAACTGGGTTACTAAAACAATCTGAAATTAAAGTTCACAATTTATAAAACTTAAACAACACATTTAAAGAAAAACTGACATACTACCTTAAAGAGAATTTGCATGCTAATTTAACATATATAAAAAATCTAACATAACACTTTAAGCAATTTAAATCAAACACACCAACTCCACACGATCACGTGAAAGTACATAACAATTACACACAAAGTAATAAAGTTCTTAAAATAACAATTAATCTAAACAAACCAAATAAAGTCTCTAATCTTCGAGCATCAAAATCCTGTGCTATATCATCTCCCCGATCTCCGAGTCGAGAAGATCGAGCAAGTCGATACTGTGTGTAGCGGGGGCACTCAGGAAAGACAACATTTAATTCACCTCCCCTGTAACGACGTTCAGCCTCATAATATGCTATTTCGTATTCTGAATGTCGCTGGAGATATTTACTATCATAATCATGCCTTCTCTCCAAGCCTCCAATCCTTTGGTCTATATGCTCCAGTTTTTCTTCTATTTTCTCAAAACTTTTCCGCTGTAAAGTTATCTCATTCATCAAATCTTGAAGGGTAGGGGTGGTATACTGAGGTGGGTCATAACTAGTAGAAGGTATATCTCTACTCGATGAAGGCATATAACTCCTCGTCCCAGATCTCGATCCTTCGTGGGATTCATATTTCTTAATATTAGCCAGAGTAATGGGTTTCATAGGCTCAACCCATTCCTCATCATCTCTTGCCTCTACCCTAGATAATTGGCAGAGTGCATAGATAAGACCAGGATGTCCTAGTCCTCCTCCGCTTTCACTTCTGAGGTGGCTAATATATTCTTATAAATTATACTTCCCACATTAATACTTTTTGGTTACGAATACAAAATTCGGAACTACTTCATCTCTTGTTACCTCACTATGGTGGTAAGTAGGTAACAAAGTAGAACAAATAAAATAGTGTCGGGCTTTAGATGACGCATTTAACATAGAAAGAGGGAAGTTTACCCGTTCTCGCTCGCTTTATCTTCCAAACTCCTTTCCCGTCGATGAGAAAGTCGATCACCTCTTCCAGATGGTCCTTCCATAGTTCCAAATGTATCATACTCATCTGGTGTAGGTGTCTCGTACCTCGTAATAAGCATTTATTATTGCAGCATCGAATTCCACAAAAATCCTCTAACCTTAACTCGGTGCATCTTCGACTCGTGTCAGGTTCGCATAAAATTCCTTTACCACTTCTACAGCGACTCTGTTGGTCATGAAACAAAAATTTTCCCATCCTCTTTCTTTAATTATTCGCTCAACTTCTCCTCCAGGACTTTTGAAAACTCGATCTTGAATGCATGTTTTGGCTTGAATATTGTGAAAATATCTTGATTGTGCCCTTGCATTCACAAAGCGAGTTTCGTCATAATCCATTCTTCTCTTTTGTCGTGGAGCCATTTTTTTATCTGTGAAATTTGCAAAAATCTTAACTAAATTTCTAAATATTACTAAGATGGCTTCCAATAGTTACTAAAATCAATCTAAATCATGTTCCATGAATTTCTTCCAAGTCTTTTCTTCACATTTCAACATTTTTCCAAAATCCTCAATGTAGAAGAAATTCATGGTGAAAATCAAAAATTTTTGCATAGGAGTGAGGCACTTACCAAGGGGAGATGAAATCCAGTGTCAAAAAGTGTTGAAATCGCCTCAAATCCAATATCTCACGAGCCCTAGATCGGTTTTTCGAAGTTTTGAGGAAGGGGATGATGAATAGTGTCGGTTGACTGGTCAAAATATAGGACATTTCGCGATCTCGCTGTCGGCGAGATTTTTCTCGCCGTCGGCGAGCTAATTAATTGACAGAGGCAAAAGTTTCGGGAAAATCCACCGTCGGCGAGATCCTTTTCGCTGTCAGCGGCTTTTATCTCGCTGTCGGCGGGCTAATTCTCACCGTCGGCGAGCTCCCAAAAAAATTTAAATTTTTGAAATTCTTCAATCATTTTCAACCTCAATTTGGCCCTAATTAATCTTCCGATCACTTAATTTGATAATTTAGTATGAAGATTAGATACTTATATTCACAAAAAGTTCACACAACACAAACAATATAACTTTATATATGAAATCCATGAGACTTACAAACTTCACACTAACAACTAACAACATACTTAACTTAAATGTCCAAATCCATAATACTCAGCATCGCAATCCAAACCACTATACACTAAATGCTGAGACACAACAATAAATCTATAATCTCATATATTCCAAGATGATCAAATTAAAGTTCAACTCATAGTAAAATCTAAATCAAAATCAACACATATATACACATAAATATAACATAAGATAGAAATCTTTACTACTCCTCAGTGTCTGAACTAACATCCTCTCTGATATTCCCGATGTGACGCAGGTGCACAAATAGATTGTAGAAAGGCCTGAAAGGGAATTATGCAGTAGATTCTTCATCAATCCACCCTTTCTGTCTCAGTAAGTGAATAAAACTGGCCTCCAGATATCCAGTATGATCAAAGTGCTCCTTCATCCTCCAGTCAATCTGATCAAACATATCAAAGATATTATCGATGGAAATCATCACGTTTTGCAACTCTTTCTCTAATCCTTTAATCTTTTTCATAATGAAATTTGTTTTATCAGTAAGGGACCTCACTAAAGGATTTTTCTGTGATACTCTATCAGAAATAATGGTAATATTATCATTGTTATCCAAAGTTGGAAACATATCCGTAGGATCGAGTGGTTTCCATGGCAAAAGTACATTTTCCCATGCCTCATAAGAAACTTGGTACTGACTGCATAAAGTAAATATAGTCGATGGGCGTCCAAGTCCATGAACTGACCCATGCACATTCAATCCCAATGCAGACTTTACTATAATCGATCCAACATCGATAGGTAGTCCAATTTGAATACAGTAATTTAATATAGCACATTCCTTTGAAACCTTATTTACTCTCATAGTGAGTAATAATTTTGATGAGATAAAGAAATGCCAATGCTTCGAGACAGGGTTAAGAAGTGATGCATAGAAACTGACATACCCGTCTTCGTGCAACTCCCAATCATCAGGTTCGTCGGTCAGGTATCTATAAATCTCGTTCATATTGTATCTCGAAGGAACAAAGTTTGAATAATGACGGACGAGGGTATTCTCTATAGAAAATAATTCATTTACTCTTGAAGGAGTAAATGTTACCCATCTTCCTCCGATGTAGACACTTCCATTGTTGATCGCATGTAGATTAGAGTAAAACTCTTTAACTACAGGAATAACTACAGCGGATGTCGTATAGCAAAATACCTCCCAATGTCGCTGCACGATCATTTCTTCAATTTTTGTGGTGGAATTCTCTACTACTCTGTTGACAAATCCCCTTTCTTTTATAAGTCGCTTCTTCATCAAAACTTTGTTGAAAATACGCTGCGCCTCCGAACTGACGAATTTTCTTCGGTTGAAAACTCCAGTTTTTGTGGTTTCTAAGAGTTTGGTGGCCATTTCGAATTGAAAGGAATGGTCTCTAGTCATTTCTAGGGAAGAAAACAGTGTAAAAATGAAATTGGGATGGTTTTCTACAAAGAAATGGCTTTAGAACCGTCCAAAACCGCACATAAAACTTAAGAGACCTATTTTTCAACAGCCTCGCCGTCGGCGGGAAGTTTCTCGTCGTTGGCGAACTAGTTATAAAACTGATTTAAAGATATGGCACGCGATCTCGCTGTCGGAGTGCTCGGGCTCATTGTCGGCGAGATTCGGTAAAATTGCCCAATTTCGCTCTGGTCCGAATATTTTTTGATCTCATCATATAGGTTTGAATTTGTGATGATTCTAATTAAAAATTGAATAGTAAGATTTATTTTAATATTACAGACTCACTAATTTGTGTATGATTAAAATAAAAGACTACTATGGATTGCCTCCCATAAAGCGCTTGGTTTAACGTCGTCGACCCGACCTAATTTCGCTTAGTAATCGAAGTCGACTAAGCATTAAAACCTCTTTAAATTTTGGTCTTCTACCTTCGAAATATGGTTTTAATCTATGTCCGTTTACCTTAAATCTATGTCTTGTTTTTGGATCTTCAATTTCTATAGTTCCATATGAAAATATTTGAGTTATAGTGAAAGGTCCTAACCATCGAGATTTCAATTTCCGAGAAATAATTTCAATCTAGTATTATATAGCAAAACTTCTTGTCCCGGTTCAAAATTTCTCCGATTAATCTTCCGATCATGCCATAATTTCATTATTTCTTTATAAATCCTATCATTATCATATGATTCATTCCTTAATTCTTCTAATTCATTTAATTGCAACAATCTCTTCTCACCAACTTCTTTCATATTATAATTAAATTCTTTAATCGCCCAATATGCTTTATGTTCTAATTCAACTGGTAAGTGGCAAGTTTTTCCATATATAAGCCTGTAAGGAGTCATTCCAATCGGAGTTTTATAAGCAGTCCCGTATGCCCATAATGCGTTGTCTAGTCTTATGGACCGATCCAATCTATTAGGGTTTACATACTTTTCTAAAATACGCTTAATCTCTCGATTAGAAACTTCTGCTAATCCACTAGTTTGTGGATGATAAGCAGTTGATAACTTATGAATAATATTATATTTTTCTACTAGTTTGTGAATATATTTATTTCTTAAATGAGTTCCTCCGTCAGTGATAATCACTCTCGGCATTCCAAATCTAGTAAAAATATTTTTCATTAAAAACTTTGAAACACTCTTAGCATCACACCTAGGTAAAGCTTGCGTTTCAATCCATTTGGAAACATAATCAATGACTTACTAATATATATGAGTTTCCAAATGAAGGAATAAAAGGTCCCATGAAATCTAATCCCCAAACATAAAAAATTTCAACTTCTAATATAAAATTCGTAGGCATTTCTTTTTTCTTGATATATTTCCTACTCTTTCGGCATTTATCACAGTGTTTTTATATATCTGTATACATCTCTAAATAGAGTAGGCCAGTAGAATCCAAATTGTAGAATTTTATATGCAGTTTTATTTGTCCCAAAATGTCCTCCAAAATCAGAATCATGACATTTTTGAATAATTGGTTCAGTTTCTTCATAAGGCACACATCTTCTAATAATTAGATCCTTACATTGCTTATATAAGTATGGTTCATCCCAAAAGTATGTTTTATTATCAAGAATGAATTTTTTCTGTTGTTGCAAAGTTAACATAGGTGGTAAAATGTCACTTACAATATAATTTACTATATTAGCATACCAAGGTATTTTCCACTCATTTATATTATAAAGTTGTTCATCAGGAAAACTGTCTATAATTTCATTATCAGTATCGGATAATTGATGATATTCTAATCTTGATAAATGATCAGCAATTTGATTACCAGTTCCCTTTTTGTTAACGATCTCAAAATCAAATTCTTGCATTAATAATATCCATCTAATTAATCTTGGTTTAGAATCCTTCTTTTACATTAAATATTTTATAGCGAAAGTGATCGGTATGCACAATACATTTAGTTCCTATTAGATAAGGCCAAAATTTATTAAAAGCATATACAATCGCTTAATAATTCTCTTTCGATAACTCGTATAATTTATTTCAAGCATCATTTAGTATTTTACTAGCATAATATATAACTTTGAAAATCTTATCATATCTTTCGCCCAAGAACTCGCTCCTATAGCATAATCACTAGCATCACACATAAGCTCAAATGGTTTCTCCCAATTAGGTGAAACTATTATAGGTGTTGTAATTAATTTATCTTTTAATAATTTGAAAGCATTCAGGCATTCAGTTGTAAATTCAAATTTCTTGTCTATTTCAAGAAGTTGGCATAGAGGTTTAGTAATTTTTGAAAAATCTTTTATATAACGTCTGTAGAATCCAGCATGTCCAAGAAAACTTCTTACTCATTTCACCGTAGTTGGAGGTGGTAATTTAGCTATAACTTGACTTTTTGCAGGGTCTACTTCCATGCCCTTTTCTGAAATTTTATGCCCTAATACAATGCCGCCTGCAACAATAAATTGACATTTCTCCCAATTAAGAACTAAATTAGTTTTTTCACATACTTCCAGTACTTTTCAAGATGATTTAAGCATGTGTCAAATGATGTTCCAAATACAGAGAAATCATCCATAAATACTGCTATTCCATTATCAATTAATTTACTAAATATAGACATCATACATCTCTGAAATGTTGCAGGTGCATTACATAATCCAAAAGGCATCCTTCGAAAAGCGAAAGTTCCATAAGGACTAGTAAATATAGTTTTCTCTTGATCTTCAGGAGCAATTTGTATTTGATGATAACCGGTGTATCCATCTAAGAAACAAAAATACTTATGTCCGGCTAATATATCTAACATCTGGTCTAGAAATGGTAAAGGGAAGTGATCTTTCCTGGTGGCTGCGTTTAATTTTCTATAATCAATACATATTCGCCATCCAGTAACTTGTCTTATAGGGATAAGATCATTATTTTCATTAGCTTTTACGGTCACTCCTCCTTTCTTAGGCACATAGTGAATTGGGCTTACCCAAGCACTGTCAGAAATAGGATATATAATATCATTATCTAACTATTTTAAAATTTATTTCTTGACTACTTCTTTCATTATCGGGTTTAATCACCTTTGGGGATCTACTTTAGGCTTATGTTCATAATCTAAAATAATTCTATGCATACAGATTGAAGGACTAATTCCTTTAATATCTGCTAAAGTCCAACCAAAAGTTTTCTTATATTTTTTTAAGGTATCTAAAAGTTTTTGTTCTTGAGATTCATTTAATTCAGATGAAACAATAACTGGTAGAGTTGAAGAATTACCTAAGTAAGCATATTTCAAATGATTAGGTAATAATTTTAACTCAAGTTCAGGAGGTTTAATAATCGATGGAACTATATTTTTTTCAGTGTTTTCTGTATTATCCAAAAATTCAAATTTCTCTTGAATATAATCTAGTTCTTCATTTATATCGGCTTTTTTTAATTAATTCAGTATTTACTTTTTCTAATTTTTCTTCATAATATTCCTTAAAATGTTCTTTTTGTAAATGATCGAGTACTTCCATTCGAAAACACTCATCATCTTTTTCTAGCGCAGGATATTTCATTGATTTAGCAATATTAAAAGTAACTTTTTGGTCATTTACTCTCATAGTTAATTCTCCTTTTTGAACATCAATCATAGCTTTCCCAGTGGCTAAAAATGATCTTCCTAAGATGATAGAAATTTCTTTATCTTCTTCCATAACTAAAACAATAAAATCTACAGGGAAGATAAATTGATCCACTTTTACTAAAACATCTTCAATAACTCCCTTAGGATATGTAACAGAACGATCAGCTAATTGAAGGGTTACTGAAGTAGGTGAAATTTCTCCCAATCCTAATCTTTTAAAAATTGATAGAGGCATTAGATTGATGCTTGCTCCTAAGTCACACAAAGCTTTTCCATAGAATTTTTCTCCAATAGCGCAGAGTATAGTGAAACTACCATGATATTTTAATTTTTCAGGAAGCTTTTTCTGAATAATAGCACTACACTCCTCACTAAGTGCGACCATTTCATTATCGGTAAATTTTGCTTTTTTATTTAGAATATCTTTCATGAATTTTACATAGTTTGGCATCTGTTCTAAAGCTTCTACGAAAGGAATATTTATTGTTAATTTCTTCAAAATTTCAAGGAATTTAGCAAACTGTTTATCTTTTTTATGTTGATTTAGTCGTTGAGGAAATGGTGGTGGAGGTTTTTCAATAGAAATTTTCATTGGTATTAAAGGATTTTCTA
The DNA here is from genome assembly GCA_022702705.1 of Papilionanthe hookeriana x Papilionanthe teres. Lineage (NCBI taxonomy): Eukaryota > Viridiplantae > Streptophyta > Magnoliopsida > Asparagales > Orchidaceae > Papilionanthe > Papilionanthe hookeriana x Papilionanthe teres. Next base: position 30,869,184 of record CM040428.1, read on the forward strand.
AGTTCGGATCTTGTTGATTCTTTTCCTTTTCGATTTTCACTTCCTCTTTTTGACTTTCAAGTTCTTTCTGAATTCGAGGTTCTAATTCTTTTCCACTTTGTAATTGTATCGCTTTAATTTGTTCCTTTCCTTTGTCTTTGGGATTTATTTTCACATTACTAGGAAATGTTCCAGGTATTCTATTATTAAGCGCGGTAGCGATATGTCCAAGTTGAGTTTCAATATTTTTAATAGCTGTTCCTTAATTTTGTAATTGGTTTCCTTGTATTTGTAATTGATTTCCTTGATTTTGTAATTGATTTCCTTGATTTTGTAAATGTTGACCTATATTTAATATTAATTCTTCTATAGATAATTTCTTATCTTTAAATTGAGGGTTATTATTATTAAATCCAGGTGGATAACTAGGTTTATAATTAGAATTTCCTTAGTCAGAGGGATTTCCTAATTGTTGTGTTATGTTGTTCATCCATGGTTGATTAGTTGTATTATTATTCCAATTAAAATTAGGATGATTTTTGCATCCAGGATTATAATAATTCGCATAAGAATTATTGGGTCTGTTATTAATAGCATTCATAGTTTCATATGAAGGTTGAGATTCTATAAGTTATCCAGATGAGTTTTCTTCTAATATAGTTGGAGAGTAATTCATTCCAAAATGATCTAATCTTTTAGATATAGCAGCGATTTGCGAAGCTAACATAGATATTGCATCATTTTCATGAATACTGGCTACCTTTTTCGGATTCATTCTATCAGCAGGCCATTGAAAATTATTAGTAGTCATTTCTTCGATTAGTGCATAGGCTTCATCAAATGGTTTTAACATTAATGATCCTCCAGCAGCAGCATCGATGATTGATTTAAGAGATCCTACTAATCCATTATAGAAAGTTTGAATAATTAACCGATACGGTAACGCATGATGTGGGCATTTCCTAAGAAGTTCTTTAAATCTCTCACAAGCTTCATATATTGATTCTCCATCAAACTGACTAAAAGAAGTTATATCATTTCTAAGCTTAGCAGTTTTAGATGGTGGAAAATATTTGGATAGAAATTTTTGTGATAACTCTCCCCAAGTTTTAATAGATCCAGGTGCAAACGAATTTAATCACATTTTAGCCTTATCCCTTAAAGAAAAAGGAAAAAGTCTAAGTCTAATAGCGTCGTTAGATACTCCTTCATATTTGAAAGTAGCACATAGTTCTGAAAAACTAGCAAGATGTAAATTAGGATCTTCAATAGGTGAACCACTAAATTGATTGTTTTGTACCATTTGGATAATTGCAGGTTTGTTCAAATGAGTTAGCAGCTACATCAGGATTTTGAATAGTTAAATGAATTTCATCTAATGTAGGGTTGGCATAATCTCTTAATGGTCTCTGTTGATTGATATTTTCATTTTCGGAATATTCGCCATTTGTATTAAATTTATAATTTCTCTTTTTGTTTTCTTATTCTTTTAATTGTACGCTCTAATTCCGAATCGTAAGGTATTAAATTTTCGTTTCCAAATTTACGCATACAATTTTGTAAAATAAATTTTAAAATAGTCTGTTACTCTAGTAAATAATTTCTTTACTTCCCCGGTAATTGCGCCAAAAACTTGACCCACTTTTTGGTATTTATAAAAATAGCAACGACACCAAAAACTTGATCTCGCTTAATATATATATTTTATTTTATGACGGAAAGTATAATGTGGATTCTATGCAAGTATACGTATCGTATCAAGTAATACAGGGCTCTAGTGGAGTCCTGGTTATTGATCCCACAGGGAAGTTTTACTAGATTTGTAACAGCTAAATTTAAAGGATTTACTTACTAATATAGTATACAGAATTTAGAATTCTTAACTAAAGCGATCTAAAGTAAACTAATGCTTTAAATAAAGTTGATTTAAAGATTTCAGAAAAAAATATTTTTCCCTTGTTTTTAGAAACTTAAGTGAGTGATGAATTAAAATAGAATTTTTTTTTTATTGTATTGTGACAAATAGGAGCATTCCTATTCTTTACCCTTTGTTCCAGGTGCAAAGAACATTGACTAGTCCTATGCTTGATTACTAAATCTGCGGTTAGGCTGGGAGGATACCGACTGCCACTTCAGAGCTCCCACGTTCCCCTCACCTGAGGGTTAACATCTACACTTCAGCTCTCAAACAATAGGACCAAATTAAATATTTTAGTCTGTCACACTAAAATGTCCAATTCTACGTCCGATAAATAATATTTCCCTATTTATTTGCACCCTACTTCCAATGCTTTTGACTTCCCTGAATATTGGATGTAATCTTTATTATAGTTGATAATTCAACATATTTTAACAATTCAATTGGCCAGATTGAAAGTAAATTAAGTTTTAAGTAAAAGATTATCACAATTTATTTTAATATATTAGGCACTTCTATTTAATTTCATCAATTCACATAAATTCATAAACAATGAGAAAGACTAAGAAAACTACTCAGAATGCATGGGAATTAAACAAAGCATGGATTTCATTTAAAGTTAACAACAATAAACAAAGATACTTATTTCAATTTCCTCCCCAAGCAGACTCCTTGAAGTTCCATTGACTTTTCCTTTGAGCACACTTCTTAACTCACTACTTACACTTACTCACACTAAACTTCAACTTAGACTAAAAAGCACACTAATAGAATACTCTAAGACTCCTAAAATAGACACACAACATACTAAAATTCGTCCTCTATTTATAGAGGTAGACAAAGGTCCAGGGGGTACTTAAACACCTCTTCAAAAAGCGTTCAGGTTCAATGTATCGGGCATTTTAAACAGTCTCACTGTCGGCAAGAAACGACCTCGCCATCAGTTGGGCTTCTAGAAGGTCTTCAAACCGCGCGATCTCGCTGTCGGCGGGCTCGGGCTCGCTGTCGGCGAGGTAGTTTCAAACCTTTAAGAAATTCTCTTTATAATCTCACCGTCGGCGGGCTCGATTTCGCCGTCGGCGACATAGTTCATTTTGCATGTATTTCTTCCTTTTTGATCCAATTTTGCTCTATTTTATGCTTTTTTTCTTCCATCACTTATAAATCTTCGTTCCTGCAATAAAATAAAGAAAATACCTTTCTTTAAAGTGCAATTTCATAAAAAATAGGTATGAATTTCTTAACATATTTTTCTGTGATCAGCTGCTAACAATTTTCAATGGCCTTCTGAAAGATTAAATCCTAAAAAATAGCTAGTATACATGATTCTGATGCAATATCTATGTTAGCTTCTCAAATTGCTGCTATATCCAAGAAATTAGATCATTTTGGAATAAATTATTCTCCTAATATAACAGAAGAAAATTTATCTGGACAACTTATAGATGCTCAATCCTCATATGAAACTATAAATGTTGTTAACAATAGACCCAATAATCCTTATGCAAATTATTATAACCCTGGGTGGAAAAATTATCCAAATTTTAATTGGAATAACAATTCGCTAATCAAGAATGGATGAACAATTCAAGAAACCCAACAGAAATCCATCTAACCAAGGAAATGCTAATTTTAAACCTTCTTATCCACTCGGATTTAATAATAACTCTTAATTTAAAGATAAGAAGTTATCTATGGAAGAATTAATATTAAATATGGGTCAACATTTACGTAATCAAGGTAATCGATTACAAATTCAAGGAGACCGATTACAAACTCAAGGAACAACGAATTAAAAATATTGAAACTCAACTTGGACATATCGCTACCGCACTTAATAATAGAAGTCCCGGAACTTTTCCTAGTAATGTGGAAATAAATCCTAAAAATCAAGGAAAAGAAAAATTAAAGCAATACGATTACGAAGTGGAAAAGAGTTAGAAACAAGAATACAGAAAGAAACAGAAAGTCAGAATGAGGAGGTGGAAATCGAAAAAGATAAGGATCAGAAAGATCGAAATCTAGAAGATCCATTGATACCTATAAAAAATTTTGTAGAAAAACGACCACCACCATTTCCTCAGCGACTAAGGCAACATAAAAAAGATAAGCAATTTTCTAAATTTCTTGAAATTTTAAAAAAATTAACGGTAAACATTCCTTTTGTAGAAGCATTGGAACAAATGCCCAATTATGTAAAATTTATGAAGGATATTTTAAATAAAAAAAGAAAATTCACAGACAATGAAACTGTTGCACTTAGCGAAAAATGTAGTGAAATTATTCAGAAAAAGCTTCCTGAAAAATTAAAAGATCCTGGTAGTTTCACTATACCTTGCGCTATTGGAGAAAAATTTTATGGAAAAGCATTATGTGATTTAGGAGCCAGCATAAATCTAATGCCTCTATCAATTTTTAAAAGATTAGGTTTATGAGAAGTCTCACCTACTTCAGTAACTCTTCAGTTAGCTTATCGTTCTGTTACTTATCCTATGGGAGTTATTGAAGATGTGTTAGTAAAAGTGGATAAGTTTATCTTCCCAGTAGATTTTATTGTTTTAGATATGGAAGAAAATAAAGAAATACCCATAATATTAGGAAGACCCTTCTTAGCTACTGGAAAAGCTATGATTGATGTTCAAAAAGGAGAATTAACTATGAGAGTAAACGATCAAAAGGTTATCTTCAACATTGCAAAATCAATGAAATATCCTACTATAGAAAAAGATGATGAATGTTTTTGAATGGAAGTTATTGAACATCTACAAAATGAACATTTTAAAGAATACTTTGAAGAAAAACTCGAAATAGAAAATACTTAATTAATTGAAGAAACAAACAATGAAGAATTAGATTATATACAGGAAAATTTTGAATTGTTGGATAATACAGAAAATGCTGAAAATAATATAGTTCCATCAGTTATTAAACTTCCTGAAATTGAATTAAAAATCTTACCTACTCATTTGAAGTATGCTTATTTAGGTAACTCTTCAACTTTACCAGTTATTATATCAGCAGAATTAAATGAATCACAAGAGCAAAAAATTTTGGACACATTAAAAAATATAAGAAAACTTTTGGCTGAACTTTAGCAGATATAGAAGGAATTAGTCCTTCAATCTGTATGCACAGAATTATTTTAGATACCGAACACAAACCAAGAGTTAATCCCCAATGGAGATTAAACCCGATTATGAAAGAGATAATCAAGAAAGAAATATTAAAATGGTTAGATAATGGTATTATATATCCTATTTCTGACAGTGTTTGGGTAAGCCCAATTCACTGTGTTCCTAAGAAAGGAAGAGTGACTGTTGAAGCTAATGAAAATAATGATTTAATACCAATAAGACAAGTTACTAGATGGCATATATGTATTGACTATAGAAAATTAAATGCAGCCACCAGAAAAGATCACTTCCCTTTACTATTTCTAGACCAAATGTTGGATAGACTAGCTAGACATAAATATTTTTGTTTTTTAGATGGATATACCGATTATCATCAAATTCCTATTGCTCCTGAGGATCAAGAGAAAACTATATTTACCAGTCCTTATGGAACATTCGCTTTTCGAAGAATGCCTTTTGGATTATGTAATGCACCTGCAACATTCCAGAGATGTATGATGTCTATATTTAGCAAATTAATTGATGATGGAATGGAAGTAATTATGGACGATTTCTCTGTATTTGGAACATCATTTGACGTATGTTTGAGTCACCTTGAAAAGGTCTTAGAAGTATGCGAGAAAACTAACTTAGTTCTAAATTGGGAGAAATGTCAATTTATGATTGCAGGATGAATTGTATTAGGGCATAAAATTTCGGAAAATGGCATGGAAGTAGATCCTGCAAAAATTCAAGTTATAGCTAAATTACCACCTCCTACTACAGTGAGAGGGGTAAGAAGTTTTCTTGGATATGCTGATTTTTACAGACGCTACATAAAAGATTTTTCAAAAATTACTAAACCTCTATGCCAACTTTTAGAAAATGATAAGAAATTTGAATCCACAACAGAATGCTTAAATGCTTTTGAATTAATAAAAGATAAATTAATCACAGCACCTATAATAGTTTCCCCTGATTGGGAGAAACCATTTGAACTTATGTGTGATGCTAATGATTATGCTATAGGAGCTGTTCTTGGACAAAGATATGATAAAATTTTTAAAGTCATATACTATGCTAGTAAAACTCTCAATATTGTTGAAATCAACTACACAGTTACGGAAAGAGAATTATTAGTAATTGTTTATGCTTTTGATAAATTTCGATCTTACCTAATTGGAAGTAAATGTATTGTGCATACTGATCACTCTGCTATTAAATATCTAATACAAAAGAAGGATACCAAACTAAGATTAATCAGATAAATATTATTAATGCAAGAATTTGATTTTGAAATCATCAATAAAAAGGGAAATGATAATCAAATTGCAGATCATTTATCAAGACTAGAATATAATGAACTATCTGACACTGATAATGAAATTACATACCATTTTCCTGACTAACAATTTTATAATATAAATGAATGGAAAATACCTTGGTATGCCGATATAGTAAATTATATTGTAAGTGATATTTTACCACCCATGCTAACTCTGCAACAACAGAAAAAATTCATTCATGATGCTAAAACATATTTTTGGGATGAACCAAATTTATATAAGCAATGTAAGGTCTCAATAATTAGAAGATGTGTGCCTTATGAAGAAACCGAACAAATCATTCAAAAATGTCACGATTCTGAATTTGGAGGACATTTTGGAACAGATAAAACTGCTTATAAAATTTTACAATCAGGATTTTATTGGCCTACTCTTTTTAGAGATGTATATAGATATATCAAAACTTGCGATAAATGCCAACGAGTAGGTAATATCTCTAGAAGAAATGAAATGCCTCTAAATTTTATATTAGAAGTTGAAATTTTTGATGCTTGGGGATTAGATTTTATGGGACCATTTATACCTTCATTTGGAAACTCATATATATTAGTTGTTGTTGATTATGTTTCTAAATTGATTATGTTTCTATATTTGGATTAGATTTCTATATTCGTATCTTGGGACCATTTAAAATTGGGTTTTCTTCCTCGTTGTGATGCTAAGAGTGTTTCAAGATTTTTAATGAAAAATATTTTTACAAGATACGAAATGCCGAGAGTGATTATCACTAACGGAGGATCCCATTTTAGGAACAAACATATTCACAAATTAGTAGAAAAATTCAACATTATTCATAAAATTTCAACTGCTTATCATCCACAAACCAGTGGATTAGCTGAAGTTTCTAATCAAGAAATTAAACAAATTTTAGAAAAAACTGTAAACCCTAATCGATTAGATTTGTCTACAAGACGAGACACTGCAATATGGGCATACAGGACTGCTTTTAAAACTCCGATTAGAATGACTCCTTACAGGCTTATCTATGGAAAAACTTGTCACTTACCAGTTGAATTAGAGCATAAAGCATATTGGGCGATTAAAGAATTTAATTATAATTTAAGAGAAGCTGGTAAGAAGAGATTATTACAGATGAATGAATTAGAAGATTTAAGAAATGAATCATACAATAACGATAGAATCTATAAAGAGAAAATGAAATTATGGCATGATCGAAAGATTAAACAGAAAAATTTTAAGCCAGGACAAGAAGTTTTGCTCTATAATACAAGATTGAAATTATTTCCTGGAAAATTGAAATCTCGATGGTTAGGACCTTTCACTATAACTCAAATATTTACTTACGGAACTACAAAAATTGAAGGTCTAATGACTGAACACAAATTTAAAGTAAATGGACATAGATTAAACCATATTTTGAAGGAAGAAAACCCAATTTTAAAGAGGTTTTAATGTTTAGTCAACCTGATTAACAACCGAATAGGTCGAGTCGACGACGTTAAACCAAGCGCTTTATGGGAGGCAACCCATAGTAGTCTTAATTTATAGTTTATTTACTTGATTTTTTGATAATTATAGTATAAATGAATTCTACTACTCATATTTATCTTTATAATCATCACAATATTAAAGAGTAACAAAAGAAATTAAATTTTGGAAACCAAAGCGAAACTGGGAAAATTTACCTTAGCTCGCCGACGGCGAGAACTGCGCGCCTTAATTTAGTTTAAAATTATAACTATCCCGCTAACGGTGAGATCGTTGCCGCCGACGATGAGACTGGTACAAGAGCGGTTTTAGGGAGTTATTTTGGCGGTTTCTGGCGATTTTAAGTGTTTTTCTCTATATAAGATGCCTAGAACTCAAAATCTTCACTTTCTACTTCTTAGAAACGAATAGAAACTCCACCAAAACAAGAAATTTTGGCATCCAATCCACTTGAAATCACTAAATCCCAAGTGTTCAATAGGAAAAGTTTGTCAGTTATGAGGCACAGCGAATATTCAACAAGGTTATGACGAAAAAGCGATTGATTAAAGAAAGAGGATTTGTTAATAGAGGAGCGGAGAATTCAACAACATCTATTGAGGAGATGATTATTCGACGACGTTGGGAGGTATTTTGCTATACAACTTCTGCGGTAGTTATCCCTGTAGTCAAAGAATTCTACTTCAATCTTCATGGAATCAACAATGAAAGCGTATTTGTATGAGGTAGATGGGTAACTTTCACTCCTTCAAGAATTAATGAGTTGTATTCAATTGAGAATACACCTGTTTGCCACTATTCAAATTTTGTCCCTACAAGATACCATATGAATGAGATTTATCGATACTTAACTGATGAACCAGAAGATTGGTAAATGCGAGAAGACGGGTACATTAGTTTTTCTGCATCACTTCTTAACCCTGTCTCGAAGCACTGACACTTCTTTATTTCCTCAAAATTATTACCCACTAGGAGGGTAAATAAAGTCTCTAAGGAATGTGCGATTTTAAATTATTATTCAAACTGGATTACCCATCGATGTTAGAACTATTATTGTGAAGTCTGCTTTAGGCCTAATTGTGCCTGGATCTATTCACGGGCTCGGACATCCTTCAACAATTTTCGCATTATGTAGTCAATACCAAGTTTCCTACGAAGCTTGGGAAAAAGTACTATTACCTTGGAAACCATTAAATCCGACTGATATGTTTCCTACTTTGGATAACGATAATGAGACAGCCATTATTACGGACCAAACATCTCAAAACAATCCTTTAATCAAGCCCTTGACTGATAGAACGAACATGATCTTACGGTAACTTAAAGGATTGGAGAATGAAATACAAAATGTGATGAATTCCATTGACAATATCTCTTATTTATTTGATCACATTGACTGGAGAATGAAAGAGCACTTTGATCATTCAGAACATCTGGAAGCTAGTTTTATACAACTTCTCAGAAGGAAGGGATGGATTGAAGAAGATTCTACCGAAGAATTCCCTTTCAGGCCTTTCTATAATTTGTTCGTGCATTTACGTTCTATCAGAAATATCAGAGAAGAATTAAGTTCAGATCTTGATGAGTAGAAGATATTCATTCGTACTTATTTGTGTGTGATTGCTTGAATTTAGTTTTTATTTGCACTTTATATAGTTAATCTCAGTCTAGATATGATTGTGTGTTATTTGTTTAGTCTCAGTGTTTTGAGTATTGTAGTGTGGATTGCGACGCTGAATTGTGTGTGTGATAAGATTTTTCAAAGCAATTTGTTAATGTAGTGGGTGTGAAATTTGTAATCACTTGGATTTCATATATATAAGTTATAATATTTGTGTTGTGAGAATTTATGTGTTAATAAAGTATCTAATCATAATAAAGTATAATCTAAAGTGACCGGACATTATTAAGGTTTAAAATGAATTGAAAACATTATAAATATTAAAAATATTAAAAATTCAAAAACCTCGCCAACAGCGAGATCGATCCCGCCGACAGCGAGATTTTCCCGAAAATTTTGACCTCTTTAAATTAATTAGCTCGCCGGCGGTGAGAAATTTCTCGCCGACAGCGAGATTCCGTAAAACACTATATTTTGATCGATCAACCGTCACTATTCATCATCCCCTTCCTCAAAACTTCAAAAAACTGACCTAGGACTTGATAGATCATAGATTTGGAGCAATTTCAACACATTTTGACACGAGATTTCGTCTTCCCTTGGTAAGAGCTTCCCTCCTATATAAAATTTTTTAATTTTCACCATGAATTTCTTTCACATTGAGGAATTTTGGAAAAAATTAAAATGTGGAGAAAAGATTTGGAAGAAGTTCATGGAAATTGATTTAGAGTGATTTTAGTCATCTTTAGAATCCATTTTAGTAATATTTTAGAGATTAGTTGAGATTTTTGTAAATTTGATAGATCGAAAAAATGGCTCCGCAACAAAAGAGGCGAATGGATTTTGACGAAACACAATTTGTAAGTGCTCGAGCGCAATCAAGATACTTCCACAATATCCAAGCAAGGAAGTGCATACAAGATCAAATATTTAAGAATCTAGGAGGAGAAGTGGAACGAACCATAAAAGAGAGGAGATGGGAAAATTATTGTTATACAACAAATAGAGCTGCAATGGAAGTAGTGAAGGAATTTTATGCCAACCTAACTGAAATAGAAGATGCACCAATAAAGGTTAGAGGATTTTTAGTCGATTTCAATGCTGCAAGAATCAATTCTTTCTACGAAGTACGCGACCTACACACCAGCGAGTATGATACTTTTCGAATAATGGAAGGACCATTGGAAGAAGTAATCAACTTTCTCACTGATGGGAAAGGGGTTTGGAAAATCAAGCAGCGTGAACGGGTAAACTTCCCTCTTTCTATGTTGAATGCAATATCTAAAGCTTGTCACTATTTTATTTGTTCTACCTTGTTACCTACCTATCACCATAGTGAAGTAACAAGAGATAGAGCAGTTCTAAATTTATGTATTCAGAACCAAAGAAGTATTAATGTGGGAAGTATTATTTACAAGAATGTATTAGCCACTGCAAGAAGTGAGAGTGGAGGAGGACTAGGACATCCTGGTCTAATTTATGCACTCTGCCAATTATCTGGGGTGGAGGCAAGAGATGATGAGGAATGGGTGGAGCCTATGAAACTCATTACCCAGGCTAATATAAAGACTTGTGAATCCCACGAAGGATGGAGATCTATAACTAGGAGTTACGTACCTTCAACTAGTAGGGATATTCCCTCCACCAGTTATGATCCTCCTACTTATAGATCTCCTACCCTTCATGATTTGATGAATGAAATGACCCTGCAGCGGAAGAGTTTTGTAACGATTGAGGAAAAATTAGAGCATATTGATCAGAGAATTGGAGGACTAGAGCGAAGGCACAATTATGACAGCGAGTATCTCCAGAGACATTCAGAGTTTGAGATAGCTTATTAGGATGCTGAGAATCATTACAGGAGAGGAGAGCTTGATGTTTTATTTCCTAAGTGCCCTCGTTACAGTCATTACCAACCTAATCCACCTGCGGAACAAGGAGATGAAGATTTTACTTGAATTTTAATATTGGTGATTAGATTCTCTGATTAGATATTTATGTTATGTGATTGTTTGTTTGTTTTCTTAAATTTAATATTGATGTTTAGTTTGTGAACTTGGTTTGTTATGTTGTGTAATACATTTTAATATTGTTGTATAAGTTAAATTTGTGTGGCTTTTAAATTTTAATATTTTAATTTGTGATTGTAACTCTGAAACTGGATTTGTGAAATATATGTGGATGTTGTGTTATGTTGTGGTATAAATTGTGTTAGTAGTTGTACTTATTTCAGAACTTCTTTACCCAGCAATTTCTTTGATATTGTATATGTGTAGAAAGTTATTGATAGTACAGGTTAATTAAGTAATGAATAGAACCTACAGAACTTCAAAAAGAAGAAATACCTAAAGCACAAATGTATGATTTAAATTTATAGTTTGTTTTCTTTTCACCCTATATAGATAGATAGAAAAATTTAAGTTTGGGAGAGGGAAAAATACAAATTTAATTATTAAATTTTTCTCAATTTATATTTTCAAAAATTATTATAGAATGATTTTCTGTGGTAATCTTAATTCAGTAAACTAGAATTAATTTATTTAATTATTATAGAAAGTTAAAAGAAATACTTTTCATGATTAACTAATTTTGTAGATTAAGATATTTAGTATAATAGAATAAGAATATAGATATTTCCAAATATAAAATTCTTAGCTATTTAGTTGAGAAAGAAAAGATTGAAACTCAATGAAGTAAAAACTTTGAAATACGTATAAGGGAAGTAAATGTTTCAAGTTTCAAATTTAGGAAGAGGAAATGAAGTTCAAAATTATTAACAGGCTAACCAAAAATAGTGATCCTCCCTTGAAAAAGAAAAGAAAAAAGGGATTGAAAATCAATCCAGAAAAGAATAGAAAAAGAAAAATATATATATAAGTGAGGAGAAGCTTGAGGAGATGCCTTATCAAAAATTGACTTCATTTGAATCAACCTAAAGGGTAAACTTCAGTTACATGTATATGGATTAGTATTTTACTAAGTAGTGCTTTCATGAAATTCCTATCATCTGAATATCTTAAGTAATTTAATATTAAAAAATATAGTCATTCTTGAAATAAATGGAAAACTAGAAATCTTAAACTTGATGACTAAAAAATCTTATATCTATAGAATTAATTTAATTGTTTAAAAATATTTCTAGAAAACTTTACTATAATACTTATTTAAATTAAATTCATAGTAATTCTGAATTAAAACTTTACCACAAATAATCATTACTTTTATATAGTATCTACATTACTTAAGGACAAGTAATAGTTAAGTTTGGGGGATTTTGACCACAAGAAAATATATTGCGAAATTTATACCAATTTCATATGAAATTACACTTTAAAGAAAGGTATTTTCTGTGTTTTATTGCAGAAATGAAGATTTTTAGGTGCTGAGAGCAAAAAGAGAAAAAATGCGCGAATCTGGAGCAAAAAGGACAAAAATTGATGAAAATTGAACTGTCCCGCCGACGGCGAGATTTAAGCCGCCAACGGCGAGATTTTCCCAAAAGTTTTTAATATATTATAATAGAGCCCGCCGAAAGTGAGATCGAGCCCGTCGACAGCGAGCCTGAACGGTTAGCCTTGCTTCTAGAAGCCTGCTGATGGCGAGATCGAGCCTGCCGACGGCGAGACAGTTGATTCAAGCCAAATTCGATGAATATGGACGCATTCTGAAGAGGTGCTTAAGCAACCTTTGGAAATATGACTCCTTCTATATATAGGAACGATTTTTGTGTCATGGTGAGTAGTTAAGTCGTCATTAAGAGTCAGTTGGTGTCAATTGAGTACTTCCTTTTATAGTAAGAGTTAGTGTTTAGTGTCTTGGTGAGTTATAAGTGTGTTGTACAAGAAGGAAGAGTCAGAGGAACTTGAGGAATCTGCTTGGGGAGAAGAATTGAGATAAGTATATTTGTTTATTGTTTTATAACTCTAAATGAAATCCAACATCTGTGTTATTATTCTCATGCATTCTGAGTAGTTTCCTTTGTCTTTCTCCTTGTTGTTAAATGAAGAATTAAAAGGGTTGTGCCTAATAATATTAAATAGAAATTGTGATAATCTTTTACTTAAATCTTAATTTACTTTCAATTTGGCCAATTGAATTGTTAACATATGTTGAATTATCAACTATAGTAAAGATTACATCCAAGATTCAGGGAATTTATTAGCCATGAAAGGAGGGTGCAAATAAATAGGGAAATATTAATTATTGGACGAAGAATTGAATATTTTAGTGTGACAGACTAAAATCTTCAATTCGGTGCTATTGTTTGGGAGCTGAAGTGTAGATGTTAGCCCTCAGGTGAGAGTAACGTGGGAGCTCTGAAGTGGCAGTCAGTATCCTCCCAGCCTAGCCACAGATTTAGTAACCAAACATAAGCATTATCCAATGCTCTTTGTACCTGGACCAAAGGGTAAAGAATAGGAATGCTCCTATTTGGCACAATATAATTCTAAACTCAATTAATTATTCATTCACTCAATCCTCTTAACAAAGAGAAAGATACTTTTCTAAATTGACTTATATATTTTATCTTTTAAGTACTAGTTTTAAGTTTAAGCATTCTTTATATTTCGTATACTACACTAAGTTAGATTAGTGATCAACTTTTAGTAAAAGTTAGTCTGTAATTCTCTAACTTCCCTGTGGGATCGATATCTAGGACTCCAATAGAGCCCTTTATTACTTGAATAATAAGTATACTTGCGTTGATTAAAGGGGAGGGAGTATAATTGCTACTTTACTTTGAAAAACATATATAACTTTATTAAGCTTAACAATTATATACATTCTTCTATTTTTCCCTACTCTCCCCTAGGCTGAATTCATATATTTGTGGATCGGTCGTATCAAATCCCTGGATCTGAAAATGATTGGGCAATTGATCGAGGATTACTTAATTGGAATTTTGATCCAGGTGGAATCATTTGTCGGGCTAATGACGTTAAACCAAGCACTTTATGGGAGGTAACCGATAGTTATCAGTGTGCTTTGATTTAATGTGCTTGAGAGTCATGATTGTTAGTGTTGTATGGTATTTGCTTTATAGTAGATTGATTAGTTTGATTGTTGATTGGTAGATGTTTGGATTATTAGTATTTGATTTGATCTTTGTGTGTCATGAATGAGGTGATTCCTAAACTTCTTATTATGACTAGACTTGATCTCTTGTAGTAGTTGGATTAACGAGTCCACTGTGACTTGGGTCTGACCCAGACTTGAGTTTTACAAGAGAAATCATGAATTTCGAACATTGATAGTTTCATCTTAATTTGTTACTTCCTTTCTACAACTTTATTTTCATTAGGTAGGAGTCGCGAACCTATTTGATGAACACCATATGGATGATTTTACACTATCTTTATAATTGTTAGAGGTGCTTAATTTTAAGGATTAGGTGATGTCTGAGATTGGTGCCTAGGAGCCAATATATGAGGAGTAATCTTATCTTTGGGATTATAATCTATAAAATCATTTTAAAGTACCTAATTTACTAGTGTAGTGATTCCGTTAGAAATTGAAGGTAAGTTCGTAAGATGTGATGAGTTAAAGGATGAATTGACCTCATTTATCATATGTGTGTTTATGTTTGTGTTACAACATTATTTAGGTCTTGAAGAACATTTTTATATTCCTTTACTGATGCCTACAATAATAGTTAGACTTTGGTTTAGTTAATTTCATTCTGGCATGATTAGTTTAGATTTACTTTCTGTCGCATATTGTTCGTCCTAATGAATACTTGCAAATGATTTTGATAGACATTTGTGGTAGATAGAATTTCTAAATTGTTTTTCTTCCTGCTTATATTTTCTGTACTGAATGCTATATATGTTAAAAATTAAGTTTGCGGGTAGGAAGAAAAATAAAATTTTAATGTGAAAATACTTCCTTTTAGTGTAATTTTATTACAAGCATGTTTTAGGTTAGATTTACTTTCTCCTATAGTCATTTTATCATGATTATGCATGATATGAATTTGATAGGATGTTGTAGTAGTAAGTATATTCAACATTTACTTTTTCTTCCTCCTATATTTTATGGAATTAGTTGTAAAATATTTTAAAATTTAAGTTTGGGGGAAGAAAAATATTAACTCTTATTTGTTCTCAATTATTATATTTTCAAAAATTATTAGCATAACTTCTGGCAATTGAACCTCGCTTGAGATAACTAAAACTTTTTATTTTAGATGAATATTATGGAAGGATTGGATGAAAGTTTTAGTAATAAAAGTTAATTTTATAACGATAAGATATTTGGTATAAAAGAATTTGATTATAGTTAACTATTTAAAGTAAATAAAACTGTATTTTTGAAATGTTAAGAGACTTAAAGTATTGTGTGTTAAGAAGAGATTGCGACTTTATGATGAATAATAAGGCTCATACCTAATTATAAAGTAAGGATGTGTTTCAAGTTTGAACTTTAGAAAGAGGAGAGTGAAGTTCAAAATCATTACAGGCTCTCCAGGTATAGTAATCCTCATTAAAAAAAGAGAAAAAAATGAAAAAGAAACAGAAAAGAAAAATATTTATGAGGAGAAGCTTGAAGAGATGCCTAATCAAAAATTGGCTTCACTTGAGTCACCCTAAAGGCAGAACTTGATTTCATTTCTGAATTTATATTTAAAGTATTGGCCTACATTCTGATAAAGTTTACATGAACTCATTTTTCACATAATTTTTCAAGGCACTCTTAATGTAACAAATTATGGTTTATCTTGAAATAAGTAGAAGACTAGAACCCTTAGACTTGATTGTTGAATAATCTTATACCTGTAGCATTAGCCTGAGTTACTGAATTTCTTTCTAAAAATCTAACCAATATATTCTTTTGAATGAAAAATTTTAGTGTATTGCAGGTGAAAAGTACATTGCCTTGAGTTATATTTTTATGTAGTTTGGGGGATTTTGACACGCCTAAAATATATACGCTTTTTGCTATATCATTTTACTTATTTTTTATGATATTACACTATAAAGGAAGGTATTTTGTATGTTTTTTTGGTTTTAGGTACAAGAAATGGTGATTGGAGCAAAAGGAAACAAAATCGGTGCAATTTGGATAAAAAACGAGCAAGAAATGAAATTCTGCCCTGACACCTTTCGATAATTTTTTTGATGTTTAATCTCTTCTACACTTCTTGCATATTTTTTAATGAGATTACACTTTAAAGAAAGGTTTTTTATACTTATTTTGTAGGGCTATCTGTTACGAATGCAACGCAACTGAAACGGTGTGAATTGGAGCTAAAATGGAGCCAAACGGAACAAAACGGTGGAGCTGCGCAGAGCCTGCTCGCCGACGGCGGCCTCGATCTCGCCGACGGCGAGATTTTCCAGAAAACACCGAAAAGTGCCCGAAAAGCTCACCGACAGCAAGCTCGAACCCACCGACGGCGCCCGAAAGATTCTTGACTGACTTTTGGTGGGGTTTTGCCTAAATTCGACGTATTTGGACGCTTTTTCGAAGAGGTGCTTATAGAAACTCTTCAAACTTCGTCCATACTCTTTAAAATGGCGAATATAGGTTAGAAAAGTGAGGAATTTAGAGAAGAAAAGTGAAAAAAAACTTGGAGAATGTTTAGGAATTTTAGAATAGGAGTAGAAATGTAGATTTCTACCCTTTTGGAGAGATTGGAGAGAAGATTTTGAGAGAATTTGTAAGGGATTTCGCTATTTATAAATCGGGTTAAGTTTTTGGCCATCTTTTGGAAGTTAATTTACTACGTAATTGCGGGTTGGGTCACTCATATCAAATGCACATCTATATTTACAATCAAAGTAATTTCATTCCATTAAGGGCATGACCTGAGTCCGCTATCCACATGGATTTACTGCCAATGACACCATAAATTAGCAGCTACGACCAGAGCTCTTTGATTGGGTGGTTGTCACAAATGACACCATTATATTACAGTCACAGGTGCAACCCGTTTGTTCCCCAATGATTTTATTTCCTTTTAATTTGAATTATAAGATACGATGGATTGACATAAAACCTTCCACTAGCTAAGGTTGACTTAAATTTGTCCCCTTAGACAAACATCCACCCCAGATCTACAATGATTTCTTGAAAATTTCACAGGAAATGTATATGATCAATGAAAATGAACCAGATCTCTTCTTCAAAAGTTATGATGTTCTTCACTCAATCACTTTAGGTGGTATGAAGAAACCTTCGTAACCAGATTCATGAAGTTATCTGATGCCAATTTGGTTCATTGGAAAAAAAATTTATCAAAAGATTATCTAATATGTTTGCAAAAAAAGGTAAAAAGAAACTTTTGAAACCCTCAAACAAGTGATATTCCCTATGATATTTTTACATATGACAATCTCATAAATACTTGTGCTAAAATTGATCTCGAGCTTTACTCTAATATTAAACTTAATAATCAGCTAAAAAGAGAAAGACTCATTGAGAGAAAAGTTTGGAGAATTTTGTGAGCAATTTGCTTGTGATGTTCCCAAATCGCTTCCTCTCATATGAAAAAGAGGATTACTCCCAAGAAAAAGAAATGGAAGAAAAAGAAAACCTCTAAACCTGTCACCACTTATTCTGAGCCTCAAAGGAATAAGAAAGAAATTAAATGTTTTAAGTGTGGAAGATTATGTCACTATTCCTATCATTGCACTACCAAGAAAAAACTTAATGAGGCTAAATTTGTTGAACCACTACATCAAATTCTTATGAAGCTCTTATTAACAGATTCAAAATTTATTTCATCTAAGGAAATACTCTATGAATCATCATCTTCCTTATCCAAAGATGAAAATCAAAGTTCTTCTAGTTATTGCTACGATTGCAACGATTCAAATTACTATATAAATATTGTTGAAATGTCATGATTACTCAAATTGACAGATACCCTAAAGACATCAAATGATCCAGCTAAAATAAACTCAAACATATTAATATTAAACGCTCGCATGTGCTCCAACCAATGTGTCGAATATTTATACACTAGGTTTGAGAATCCTATGTGAGCTAATCAGACTGCCTTGTCTATAGGCCATGGTTGTATGTCCTACCAAACATGTCTGTCCCTCCTCCTTGAACGGATTAGAATTGACTTATACTCTAAATTTCTAATCTGACAAAACTAAATGTTGTTCCCCTTTCAAATATAAGAGTTTTAAAATGTTCAAAGCTTCAAGGATCGCAGTGGTGATTGATGATTTCAATCGAAGGAGTCAATATTTTAAATTAATATTTTTTAAAGTAACCAACCAAATATTCAGAAAAATTCAATCAGTATAGCTCAATGTAAATTCCATTCACCATATGCAATAATTTGTCAAAGGTGACAAACAATTAATTTAATTCAGCTCACATAGAGCAAATGTCATATCAAATGCACCTCTATATTCACATTCAAAGTAATCTCATTCCAGTAATGGTCTGGCCTGATTCCTCTGTCCACATGAATATATTGCCAAATGACACCACAAATAACAGTTACGATCAGAGCCCTTTGATTGGATGGTTGCCACCAAATGACATCATTATGTTACAGTCACGGGTGCAACCCGTTTATTCCCCAATAGTTTTCTATTCTTTGAATTGTGAATCATAAGGATATAATTGATTAACATAAAATCTTCTATTAGCTAAGGTCGATTTAAATCTTTTCCCTTAGACAAACATCCACCCCAGATACTATGATTTCTTGGATATTTCATAGGAAATGTATATGATCAAGAAAAAATACTAGATCTCTTCACCAAAAGCTATGATGTCCTTCACTCTCTCAGTTTAGGTGGTATGAAGATACCTTCTTAGCAAAGTCATGATGTTATCTGATGCCAATTCGATTTATTAGGAACACAAATTTCTCAAAAGAACATCTAATATGTTTGCAGAAAAGGTAAAAAGAAACTTTTGAAACCCTCAAACAAGTGATATTCCATATGATATTTTTACAAATGACAATCTCATAAATACTTGTGTTAAACTGGTCTCAAGCTCTGCTCTGATATTAAATATAACAATCAACTAAAAAGAGAAAGACTCATTGAGAGAAAAAATAGGAGAATTTTGTGAGTAATCTGCTTGCGATGTTCCCATGATTGCTTCCTCTCATAAGATAAAGAGGATTACTCCCAAGAAAAAGAAATGGAAAAAAAGCAAACCTCTATACCTGTCACCACTTCTTCTAAGCCTCAAAAGAAGAGAAAAAAATTAAATGTTTAAGCGTGGAAGATTAGGTCACTATTCCAATCGTTGCACTACCAAGAAAAAAGTTAATGAGCTTAAATTTGTTGAACCCCTTCATCAAATTATTATGAAGCTCCTATTAACAAACTCAGAACCTATTTCATCGAAGAAAATACTCTATGAATCATCATCTTCCATATCTGAAGATGAAAATCAAAGTTCTTCTAGTTACTGCCACGTGTTGACCTCACTTTTGTTGAGGTCTAGTCTTTCTTTAGAATAGCCTAGGGTCTAGCCATAGGACTTTCCTGGTGACTATCTTAGAAGACTAGTGATGGGACCTCTATGCCATAGAAGTTCAAAACACTTCTTTGCTTCACTTGAAGTTTTTAAATGCTTTCTAACCTCTAAATGCTTAGGGAGATGAGACCAAGCATTAGGAAGCTCAAGAGGAGTTCCCTATAGGATGGTTAAGCCTTAAGACTGACTATGTTTTGTTTGAAACTGACATATACACACACACTTGCACATTATACACTCACACACTACCTCACAAACCTAAACCAAACTTACCAATTTCCCTAAGGTTTGATCCCCTACTCTTTTGGAAACTCATGTGGGTGGTTTCCCCAAGCTCTTAGCCCCTGGCTAGGGTTTGTTTAGTACCACTACATGGAGGATCCAAATGGGTAATTCCCTTGGTCCATGGCCCAAATAAGTAATCAGTCCCATTCAACCCCAATTTTACCAATAATCCAAATTTTTGACTCCTTTACCCCTAAAACTCCACTAAATGACCAAGTTACCCTTAGGGCCTTGATTTTGCCTAAAATTAAAAATAAACAAAATCTTCAAAAGTCATCCCAAAACATTCCTCACCATTTAAAATACCCGAAACACCCCAAATTCACCAAAATTCCCAAAATAGCTCCAAAATCCCCAAAATTACAAAATTGCCCCTCCTAGCCCAAAAATTTCAAAAATTTCCAAAAATTCCTAAAACCCTCCAAATATTCCCAATTTCAATTTTGAACCACCACATTTACTCAGTTTGACCAAATTAGCGCAATTTAACTAAAAACCCTAAATTGCCCCCCTTTAAGCCCAAAATGCCCAAATCACCCCCAATGTCCACCCAATTGACCCAAATCTTGCCTAATTTCAATTATAAAGTCAAATCCACAATACCAAACCTCATCCCAAACCAAATCTAAGTCCAATTTGACCCAATTGCAAGCCCAATTTGAACCCAAACCAAAAAGGCCCAATTTTGGCCATATGACCAAATCCCCCAAGTTGAACCTCTTAGCCTTCCCTAAAACTAAATCCTAAACTCTTCATAACATTCCTAAACATCAAAGTGAACCATCAATTGCCCCCAATTTGAGCTACCTCACCTAAGTCCAACCAAATCCAAAATTCCCAATTTTACCCCAAACTGGCCAAATGACCAAATCCCATCAAATTGAATGCCCTCACCCCAAAATTGACACACAATTTATGTTGAAAACTTTTCATAACAATCATTTATATTTTTTGGAACCATCAATTGAGCCATTACCCCACTCTAGCCTATCCCAAACCCAAGCTAATCCAAATGTCCCAAAATTGGCCAAATGATCAAATCTCACCAAATCCACCTCCCAAATCAATTCAAAACCACCCCAAATCTTTTCCAAACACCTCATGACAATCATATACACCATATTGCTCAATCACTTAGCTCCAAATTGAATCTAAACCCAACTTAACCTAACTTGAGCCCCCAAATATGAGCCCATGACCAAAGGTGACCAAACCTAGCCCAATGTGACCAAGCCAAGCTCACCACAGCCATCAAGTTGACCCTAGGGACTGAGCTAGATCCACCTAGCCCACTCTACTTAAGCCATGGACCATAGGTTCCATGATTTAGTGGATTTCTTTCTTAAAGTGCATAAACTATATGAATCTTTACCAAAATTGATCACTAACTTAATTACTCACCATGATGGCCTGACCACTGGATCACCTGACCAATGGCCACCCTCCCCTGCCCTGGCCGGCTGGCCTAGTCGCTGGAGGAGCCAAAACTGAGAGCCATCTACCATGGGCAAAACCCAAATTCACCCACATAATCTGTCCAGCTCTGATTGGACATTATAGCTCTTCAACACTCCACCTAAACAGTTGATTTCACGCATTGCCAAGCCCTGAGCTCAGCCCCATGGCCATGGCTATAAAAACCATCCTTCACAGCTAAATGGGAATACTAAATTTTTTCTAAGGAAACCCTGCCAAATTGCTTCCAAATCTTCCTCAAGACCTCTTGAGTGCAAGCCCACCATACTTAGCCATTGAATCCCACTGCTAAGAGCTAATTTCAGATCTCAATTCTCAACCGAAACCAGGACACTCCCCACCATAGCTCTACAGTGCACCAAATCCAAATTAATTGCACCCACACCATCCCCACACTGAAAAAGGAAGTTCCCTCATCAAAGCCCCATCACAGAGAGCCCCTAACATAAACTTTAATCAACACCTAAAATCGGGTCTGGTCGAACTTTGGTCTAGACATTTCTTTACAACAAAAGGCTTCATCTGGAGGCTCGTTGGGTCCGATATAAGCTACTACAACCATCTGATTGAAGCCTCCCCTCTCAATTGAAGGTATTGGACTCTCCCCCTCTCCCAAGCTTATTTTGAGTCTCCATTCATGTTGAGTTTATTTCGGGCTAGGTTAGCCGTATTGATAGGTTTGTCTGGGTCAGATGACTCCACAGAAATAAACACCATGCTATTTGATTGAGTGTAGAGGGAGATATTAGTGTTTGAGTGTGTTCAGTTCACAGTTCAAACAAGTTGGGGATGAAGACCAGACGCCGTTGGATAAAGCGTGTATCACTGTCAGCATATTTTTAGGTTGTGTGTTTTGAAATGAGATTCGTCTACAGAAATTGTCGGTGAATTTTAGATTTTAAATTTAATTTAAATATATATATATATATAATTTGAAAAGTAGTGTTTAATTTTTATGGAAATAATTTTATTTTTGAAAATTTTAAGCTATGAAATCAAAGCGATCTCACATCTCAAATAGTTTATATAAACGAGAACCATACCACAAACTGTGTATATATCCCGAAGAACAGACACACTGCTTGATGATGGGGCTCGATTAAATAAACTAGAAGATTTGTGACATCCGTTTGTTCTGCGAACCAATTTTATAAGCCGACAAGTTCCCCTGCTTAATATAAAGGAATTAAGCAGGGTTTATATTACCTGGGTTCTTAAAGTACCCTATAAGGGCAAGCCCCTTGATGCGGGGAACGGCCAAGTGTAATAATTTCAGTACACTACTAAAAGATATAAATATCTCGCAACAGCGCCAAAAACTTGACAGCCACGGAGGAGAGCATGGTAGAAAGTGAAGGTTGTATATGTTTGTTAAGCTTTATAAATATTATTAATGTTTTTCAGAGTAAAATAGCAATTGTGCTCCCTCCCCTTTTATCAACACAAGTATACGTATCATTCAAGTAATAAAAGGCTCTAATGGAGTCCTAGATATCGATCCCACAAGGAAGTTAGAGATTTAAGGACTAATTTCAGCAAATGCAATAAAATTACTAATCTAGTCTACGGTAATAACAAACGCTTATACTAAAAAAACTTATTACTTAAAGAAAAAGGTTTCAATTTAGAAAAGTATCTTTCTCCTTGTTAGAAAATTAAGTGAACGAATAATTAAATTAGTAAGAATTATATTGTGCCAAATAGGAGCATTTCTATTCTTTACCCTTTGGTCCAGGTGCAAAGCACATTGATCGATCCTATGTTTGGTTATCGAATCCGCGGCTAGGTCAGGAGGATACCGACCGCCACTTCGTAGCTCCCACGTTCCCCTCGCCTGAGGGCTAACATCTACACTTCAGCTCCCACATGATAGGACCGAATTGAAGATTTTAGTCTGTCACACTAAAATGTCCAATTCTACGCCCGATAATTAATATTTCCCTATTTATTTGCACCCTCCTTCCAAAGCTTTTGACTTCCCTGAATCTTGGATGTAATCTTTACTATAGTTGATAATTCAACATATTTTAACAGTTCAATTGGCCAGATTGAAAGTAAATTAAGATTTAAGTAAAAGATTATCACAATCTTATTTAATATTTTTGGGCACAACTAATTTAATTCATCATTTTACAAAACCTTAACAACAAGGAGAAAGACAAAGAAAACTACTTAGAATGCATAGGAAGAATAACACAAAACTTGGATTTCATTTAAAGTTAATAAAAAATAAACAAAAGACTTATCTCGAATCTTCTCCCTAGCGTACTCCTTAAAGTTCCTTTCGACTCTTCCTTTTGTTTAATACACTTAGAAGACTCACCAATACACTAAATAAAACACTCACTCTCACTAAAGACACTTAGAAAGACTGAATAACACAAAACTAAGACACCCACAGACACACACAAACACTAAAAAACATTTCTATATATAGAATGAGTCATCTTTCCAAAGGTTGCTTAAGCACCTCTTCAGAAAGCATCCAGATTCATTGAATATTGGCTTGAACCGTCATTCTCGCCGTCGGCGGGCTCAATCTCGCCATCGGCGGGCTCGATCTCGCCGTCGGCGGGCTTATAGAACAATGGCTAACCGCTCAGTCTCGCTGTTGGCAGGCTCGATCTCGCCTTCGGCGAGCTCCTTTGTAATATATTCAAATGCTCTAGGGAAAATCTCGTCGTCGGCGACCTATACCTCGCCGTCGGCGAGATAGTTCAATTTTCATCTATTTTAGTCCTTTTTGTTCCAGATTCGCTCCTTTTTGATCTTTTTGCTCCCATTACCTATAAATCTTCATTTTTGTAATAAAACATAGAAAATACATTTCTTTAAAGTGCAATTTCATATAAAATTAGTATGAATTTCTTAATACATTTTCTGGTGGTCAAAATCCCCAAACCTAACTATTACTTGTCCTCAAGTAATCATGATACTACATAAAAGTAATGATTATTTGTAGTAAAGTTTTAATTCATAATTACTATGAATTTGAATTAAATAAATATTATACTAAAGTTTATTAGAAATATTTTTAGATAATTTAACTAATTCTATAGATGTAAAGCTACTTGGAGATCAAGTTTTAAGAGTTCTAGTCTTCTATTCATTTCAAGAATCACTATATTTTGCAATATCAAATTACTTAGGAAGTTCAGATGATAGGAAATTCATGAAAACACTATTTAGTAAAATACTAATCCATATATATAAGTTTTAGAAATATGACTAAGTTTTACCCTTTAGGTTGATTCAAATGAAGCCAATTTTCGATAAGCGCATCCCTCAAGCTTCTCCTCACTTATATATTTTATTATATATATATATATATATATATATGGTTAGTCTGTTAATAATTTTGAACTTCATTTTTCTCTTCCTAAATTTGAAACTTGAAATATTTTTTTATCTTATATGTATTTCATAGTTTTTACTTCATTGAGTTTCAATCTTTTCTTTCTCATCTAAATACCTTAGAATTTAATATTTTAAAATATAGTTTTCCTTGCTTTAAATAGTTAACTATATTCTTATCCTTTATTCCAAATATCTTAATTTACAAAATTTCTTAATCATTAAAAGAATTTCTTTTAACTTTCTATAATAATTAAATAAATTAATTCTAGTTTATTGAATTAAATTTATTACGTAAAAATCATTTTTATAATAATTTTTGAAAATATAATTTGAGAACAATTTAATAATTAAATTTGTTTTTTTCCCTCCCCCAAACTTAAATTTTTCAATCTATCTATATAGGGTGAAAAGAAAATAAACTGTAAATTCAAATCATACCTTAGTGCTATAGGTATTTCTCCTTTTGAAGTTCTGCAGGTTCTTTTCATCACTTAATTAACTTGTACTGTTAATAACTTCTTTACATATGTAATGTCAAAGAAATTGCTGGGTAAAGAAGTTTTTAAATAAGTACAACTACTAACACAATTTATACCTATTATAGTACCAAGCACAATTTAACACAACATCCACATACATTTCACTAATCCAGTTTCAGGGTTACAATAACAATTTGAAATATTAAAATTACACATTTTTAACTTATGCAGAAAATTTTAAACAAAATAAACAAAATACATAACACTAAATAACTAAACAAACTCATAACATAAATATATATAAGCATAGAATCTAATCATCAACACTAAAATCCCATACTATATCCTCGTCTCCTTGTTCAGCAGGTGGAGTAGGCTGGTAGTGAGTATAACGGGGGCACTCAGGAAATATAACATCTGGCTCTCCTCTCCGATAACGATTCTCAGCATCATAATAGGCTATCTCAAACTCAGAATGTTTCTGGAGATAATCGCTGTCATAATCATGCCTTCTCTCTAATCCTCCAATCCTCTGATCTATATGCTCCATTTTTTCTTTAATTTTTTCAAAACTTTTCCGCTGCAGAGTCATTTCATTCATCAAATCATAAAGGGTAGGAGAACTATAGGTAGGAGGGTCATAACTGGTAGAGGTAATATCCCTACTAGTTGAAGGTGCATAGCTCCTAGTCCCAGATCTCCATCCTTTGTGGGACTCATAGGTTTTTATATTAGCCTAGGTAATGGGTTTCATAGATTCTACCCGTTCCTCATCATCTCTAGCCTCTACTCCAGACAATTGGCAGAGTGCATAAATTAGACTAGGATGTCCTAGTTCTCCTCCACTTTCACTTCTTGCAGTGGCTAATATATTTTTGTAAATAATACTTCTCACATTAATACTTTTGTGGTTCTGAATACAAAAATTCAGAACCGCTCTATCTCTTGTTACTTCACTATGGTGATAGGTAGGTAACAAAGTAGAACAAATAAAATAATGCCAAGCTTTAGAGGTTGCATTTAACATAGATGCAGAGGAAGTTTACCCGTTCACACTCGCTTAATTTTCCAAGTCCCTTTCCCATCAGTGAGAAAGTTAGTCACCTCCTCCAGCGGTCCTTCCATTGTTCCGAATGTATCATACTCGCTGGTATGCAGATCTTGTACTTCGTAGAAAGAATTTATTTTTGCAGCATTAAAATCAACTAAAAATCCTCTAACATTTATTGGTACATCTTCTATCTCAGTCAGGTTGGCATAAAATTCTTTCACGATTTCAACTGCAGTCCTGTTTGTTGTTTAACAGAAATTTTCCCATCTTCTCTCTTTTATTGTTTATTCCACTTCTCCTCCTGGATTCTTAAAAACTTTATCTTGAATGCATTTTCTTGCTTTGATATTGTAGTTGTATCTAGATTGTGCTCTAACATTCAAGAATCGTGTTTCGTTAAAATCCACTCACCTTTTCTGTCGCGGAGCCATTTCTCGATCTATCAAATTTACAAAAATCTTAACTAAACTCCAAAATAAATACTACAATGGCTTCCAAAGGTGACTTAAAACAATCTAAATCAAGTTCCATGAACTTCTTCCAAGTCTTTTCTACACATTTTCCAAAATTACTAAATGTGGAAGAAATTCATGGTGAAAATAAAAAATTTTTACATATGAGGGAAGCTCTTACCAAGGGAAGATAAAATCCGGTGTCAAAATGAGTTGATATCGCTCCAAATGCAAGATCTCTCAAGCCCTAGGTCGGTTTTTCGAAGTTTTGAGGAAGGGGACGATGAATAGTGACGGTTGACCGGTCAAAATATAGTGTTTTTCGGGATCTCGCTGTCGGCGGGAAAATTCTCGCCGTCAGCGAGCTAATTAATTCAAAGAGGTCAAAAGTTTCAGGAAAATCTCATCGTCGGCGGGATCGATCTCGCTGTCGGCAGGATTTTCGAAAATTTTAAGTTTTTAATATTTATAATGTTTTTAATTTATTTTAAGCCTCAATAATGTCCGATCGATCTATTAAATACATTTCATCGTGATTAGATATTATTTTAACACATAAATTCACACAACACAAAAAATCATAACATTATATATGAAATCCAAGTGATTACAAATTTCACCCACACTACATTACTAACAAAGTACATTTTTAAAATCTTATCACATAATTCAGTGTCGCAATCCAAACCAAAGTACTCAAAACGCTGAGACTGGACAAATAACATGTAATCTCATATATACTGAAATTAAATATACACAGTGTAAATAACATAATAAACTAAATTCAAACTAGCATAACACACAGATAAATACGAATAAATATCTTCTACTCATCAGGATCGGTACTAAAATCATCTCTGATATTTCCGATAGAATGTAAGTTCACAAAAAGATTATAGAAAGGCCTGTAAGGAAATTCTTCTGTAAAATCTTCT
Organism: Papilionanthe hookeriana x Papilionanthe teres; assembly: GCA_022702705.1. NCBI lineage: Eukaryota > Viridiplantae > Streptophyta > Magnoliopsida > Asparagales > Orchidaceae > Papilionanthe > Papilionanthe hookeriana x Papilionanthe teres. Next base: position 30,897,103 of record CM040428.1, read on the forward strand.
TCAATCCATCCTTTCCTTCTCAAAAGCCGTATAAAACTAGCCTCAAGATGTCCGAAATGATCCAAGTACTCTTTCATTCTCCAGTCAATATGATCAAATAAATCAGAGATATTATTGATAGAATTCATCACGTTCTGTATATCATTCTCCAATCCTTTGAGTTTTCGAAAGATCGGATCGCGCTTTATCGATAAATGGCCTGATTGAAAGATTGCTTTGAGATGCTTGATCCGCAAAAATGGTTGTATCATTATCCTTATCCAAAGTAGGAAAAATATCAGTAGGATCTAATGGTTTCCAAGGCAAAAGTACTTTTTCCCAGGCTTCATAGGAAACTTGGTACTGACTACATAATGCAAATATTTTTGAAGGATGTCCAAGTCCATGAATCGATCCATGCACAATCAGGCCTAGGGCAGACTTCACAATAATAGATCCAACGTCGATGGGTAATCCCGTTTGAATACAGTAATTTAAAATTGCACACTCCTTAGAAAATTTATTTACCCTCATCGTTGGTAATAATTTTGAAGAAATAAAGAAGTGTCAGTGCTTAGAGATGGGATTAAGAAGTGATGCAGAAAAACTAACGCACCTTTCTTCTCGTATTTCCCAATCTTCAAATTCGTCAGTCAAATATCGGTAGATCTCATTCATATTATATCTTGTAGGAACGAAATTAGAATAGTGACAAACAGGTGTATTATCAATTGAATATAACTCAATAATTCTTGAATGGGTGAAAGTTACCCATCTGCCTCGCACATATACGCTTCCATTGTTGATTCTGTGAAGATTGGAGTAGAATTCTTTAACTACGGGGATGACTACTGCAGAAGTTATATAGCATAATACCTCCCAACGTCGTCAAACAATCATCTCCTCAATAGGTGTTGTCGAATTCTCCACTCCTCTATTGACGAATCCTCTTTCTTTAATCAATCTCTTCTTCATCATAACTTTGTTGAATATCCGTTGGGCCTCATAACTGACAAACTTTCGTAGATTGAACATTCGGGATTTAGTGATTTCAAGTGGATTGGATGCCATAATACGATGTTTTTGTGGATTTGCTATTCGTTTCTAGGAAGTAAATGGTTAAAAATTCAAGTTTTAGTGTTTTTTTAAAGAGTTAGAACACTTAGAAACGTCAAAAACTGCCAAAAGAACTCCCTAAACCGCTCATTTACCAGTCTCGCCGTCGGCGGCAACGATCTCACCGTCGGTGGGATAGTTAATATAATAAACAGAATTAGGCACGCAGATCTCGCCGTCGGCGGCGTCAATCTCGCTTTCGGTAAGCTAAGGCATAATTGCCCAGTTTCACTTTGGTTCGAATATTTTTCAATTTTTCTTTTATGGATCTAATATCGTGATGATTATAAAGATAAATATGAGTAGTAGAATTCATTTGATACTTAAATTAGTAATAAATCAACGAAATATATATTATAATTAAAGACTACTATGGGTTGCCTCCCATAAAGCGCTTGGTTTAACGTCGTCAGCCCAAACTATTCTTGTTATTAATCAGGTTGACTGAACATTAAAACTTCTTTAAAATTTGGTCTTCCTCCTTCAAAATATGGCTTTAATCTGTGTCCATTTACTTTAAATCTGTGTCCAGTCTTTTGATCTTCAATTTCTACAGCTCCGTATGTGAATATTTGAGTTATAGTGAAAGGACCTATCCATCGAGACTTTAGTTTCCCAGGAAATAATTTCAATCTTGTATTATAAAGCAAAACTTCTTGTCCTGGTTCAAAATTTTTTTGGTTAATCTTTCGATCATGCCATAATTTCATTTTTTCTTTATAAATTCTATCGTTATCATACGATTCATTTCTTAATTCATCTAATTCATTCATATGCAACAATCTCTTCTCACCAGCATCTTTTAAATTATAATGGAATTCCTTGATTGCCCAATACGCTTTGTGTTCTAATTCAACTGGTAAGTGACAAGTTTTTCCATAAATAAGCCTATAAGGAGTCATTCCAATCGGAGTTTTATAAGCAGTCCTGTATGCCCATAATGCAGTGTCTAGTCTTGTAGACCAATCTAACCTACTAGGGTTTACAGTCTTTTCTAAAATTTGTTTAATTTCTCGATTAGAAACTTCAGCTAATCCACTAGTTTGTGGATTATAACCAGTTGATATTTTATGAATAATATTAAATTTTTCTACTAATTTCTGAATATACTTATTTCTAAAATAGGATCCTCCATCAGTGATAATCACTCTTGGCATTCCATATCTTGTGAAAATATTTTTCATTAAAAATTTTGAAACACTCTTTAGCATCACAACGAGGTAAGGCTTGTGCTTCAATCCATTTAGAAACATAATCAACAGCAACTAATATATATGAGTTTCTAAATGAAGGTATAAATGGTCCCATGAAATCTAATCCCCAAACATCAAATATTTCAACTTCTGATATAAAATTCAGAGGCATTTCATTTCTTCTAGATATATTACCTACTCGTTGGCATTTATCGCAAGTTTTGATATATCTATAAACATCTCTAAAAAGAGTAGGCCAATAAAATTCAGATTGTAGAATTTTGTATGCAGTTTTATCTGTCCCCAAATGTCCTCCAAATTCAGAATCGTGACATTTTTGAATAATTTGTTCAGTTTCTTCATAAGGCACACATCTTCTAATTATTAGGTCCTTACATTGCTTATATAAATATGGTTCATCTCAAAAATATGTTTTAGCATCATGAATGAATTTTTTCTATTGTTGCAGAGTTAGAATGGGTGGTAAAATACCACCTACAATATAATTTACTATATCAGCATACCATGGTATTTTCCACTCATTTATATTATAAAGTTGTTCGTCAAGAAAACTGTCTGTAATTTCATTGTCAGTGTCAAATAATTCACAATATTATAGTCTTGATAAATGATCTGCAATTTGATTATCAGTTCCTTTTCTATTACTTATTTCAAAATCAAATTCTTGCATTAATAATATCCATCTGATTAATTGTGGTTTGGTATCTTTCTTTTGCATTAAATATTTAATAGCAGAATGATCAATATGCACAATACATTTAGTTTCAATTAAATAAGATCTAAATTTATCAAAAGCATATACAATTGCTAATAATTCTTTTTCAGTAACTGTATAGTTAATTTCAGCAAGATTGAGAGTTTTACTAGCATAATATATGACTTTGAAAATTTTATCATATCTTTGTCCAAGAACAGCTCCTACAAGCATAATCACTAAGCATCACACATAAGTTCAAATGGTTTCTCCCAATCAGGTGAAACTATTATAGGTGTTGTGATTAATTTATCTTTTAATAATTCAAAAGCTTTTAAGCATTCATCAGTAAATTTAAATTTCTTGTCCTTTTCTAAAAGTTGACATAGAGGTTTAGTAATTTTTGAAAAATCTTTTATATAGCGTTTGTAAAATCCGGCATGTCCAAGAAAACTTCTTAATCCTCTCACTATAGTAGAAGGTGGTAATTTAGCTATTGCTTGAATTTTTGCAGGGTCTACTTCCATGCCATTTTCTGAAATTTTATGCCCTAATACAATTCCTCCTGCAACCATAAATTGACATTTCTCCTAATTAAGAACTAAGTTAGTTTTTTTGCATATCTCTAAGACCTTTTCAAGATGATTCAAGCATGTGTCAAATGATGTTCCAAATCAGAGAAATCATCCATAAATACTTCTATTCCATCATAAATTAATTTACTAAATATAGACATCATACATCTCTGGAATGTTGCAGATGCATTACATAATCCAAAAGGCATTCTTCGAAAAGCAAATGTTCCATAAGGGCTGGTAAATATTATTTTCTCTTGATCCTCAGGAGCAATCAAAATTTTATGATAACCGATATATCCATCTAAAAAGTAAAAATATTTATGCCCGGCTAGTCTATCTAACATTGGTCTAGAAATGGTAAAGTGAAGTGATCTTTCCTGGTGGTTGAATTTAATTTTCTATAGTCAATACATATACGCCAACCAGTAACTTGTCTTATGGGTATTACATCATTATTTTCATTAGCTTCAACAGTCACTCATCCTTTCTTAGGAACATAATGAATTGGGCTTACCCAAGCACTGTCCGAAATAGGATATATAATACCATTGTCTAACCATTTCAATATTTCTTTCTTGACTATTTCTTTCTTGACTATTTCTTTCATTATTGGATTTAATCTCCTTTGGGGATCAACTCTTGGTTTATGTTCATTATCTAAAATAATTTTGTGCATACAGATTGAAGGACTAATTCCTTTAATATCTGCTAAGGTCCAACCAAATGTTTTCTTATACTTTTTTAATGTATCCAGAAGTTTTTGCTCTTACGATTTGTTTAGTTCTGTCGATATAATAACTGGTAGAGTTGAAGAGTTACCTAAATAAGCATACTTCAAATGAGTAGGTAACATTTTTAATTCAAGTTCAGGAGGTTTAATAATCGACGGAACTATATTCTTTTCAGCGTTTTCTGTATTATCCAACATTTCAAATCTTTCTTGTATATAACCTAATTCTTCGTCATATATTTCTTCAATTAATTCTGTATTTTCTATTTCTACTTTTTCTTTAAAATATTCTTTAAAATGTTCATTTTGCAAATGTTCAAGAATGTCCATTTGAAAACATTCATCATCTTTTTCTATAGCAGGATATTTCATTGATTTTGCAATGTTAAAAGTTACTTTTTGATCGTTTACTCTCATAGTTAATTCTCCTTTCTGAACATCAATCATAGCTTTTCCAGTAGCTAAGAAGGGTCTTCCTAAAATTATGGGTATTTCTTTATCTTCCTCCATATCTAAAATAATAAAATCTACTGGGAAGATAAATTTATCCACTTTTACTAACACATCTTTAATAACTCCTTTAGGATATGTCACTGAACGATTAGCCAACTGAAGAGTTACTGAAGTAGGTGAAACTTCTCCCAATCATAATCTTTTAAAAATTGAAAGAGGCATAAGATTTATGCTGGCTCCTAAGTCACATAAAGCTTTTCCATAAAATTTTTCTCCAATAGCGCAAGGTATAGTGAAACTACCAGGATCTTTTAATTTCTCAGGAAGCTTTTTCTAAATAATTGAACTACACTCTTCGCTAAGTGCAACAATTTCATTGTCTGTGAACTTTCTTTTTTATTTAAAATATCTTTCATAAATTTCACATAATTGGGCATTTGTTCTAATGCTTCTACAAAAGGAATATTTACCGTTAATTTCTTTAGGATTTCAAGAAACTTAGAAAATTGCTTATCTTTTTTATGTTGCTTTAGTCATTGAGTAAATGGTGGTGGTGGTTTTTCTACCGAAATTTTCATAGGTATTAGTAGATATTCTTCATTTTGATCTTGCTAATTTTTCTCTTTTTCAATTTCCACTTCCTCGTTCTGACTTTCCATTTCTTTTTGCATTTTTTTTCAACTTCTTTTCCACTTCTTAACTGTATCGCTTTAATTTGTTCTTTTCCTTGATCTTTAGGATTTATTTCTACATTACTAGGAAAAGTTCCAGGAATTCTATTATTAAGTGCAGTAGCGATATGTCCAAGTTGAGTTTCAATATTTTTAATTGCAGCTCCTTGATTTTGTAATTGATTACCTTGATTTTGCAAATGTTGCCCCATATTTAATATTAATTCCTCCATAAATAACTTCTTATCCTTAAATTGAGAATTATTATTAAATTCAGGTGGATAAGAAGGTTTATAATTAGAATTTCCTTGGTTAGATGGATTTCCTACTGGGTTTACTGAGTTGTTCATCCATTGATGATTAGCAGAGTTGTTATTCCAATTATAATGTGGATGGTTCTTCGAACCAGGGTTATAATAATTTGCATAAGGATTATTGGGTCTATTAATAATAGCATTTAAAGTTTCGTATGAAGGTTGAGCGTCTATAAATTGTCCAGACGAATTTTCTTCTATAGTATTAAGAGAATAATTCGTTCCAAAATGATCTAATTTATTGGATATAGCAGCAATATGCAAAGCTAACATAGATATTGCATCAAAGTCATGTATACTGGCTATTTTTTTAAGATTTAACCTTTCTGAAGGCCATTGAAAATTATTAGTAGTCATTTCTTCAATTAATGAATAACCCTCATCAAATGGTTTTGACATTAATGATCCTCCAAGAAGAAAGATCTATAATAGATCTAAGAGATCCTATCAATCCATTATAAAAAGTTTGTATAATTATCCAATCTGGTAACGCATGGTGTGGGCATTTCCTAAGAAGATCTTTAAATCTTTCCCAAGCTTCGTATATTGATTCTCTGTCAAACTGACTAAAAGAAGCTATGTCATTTCTAAGCTTTGCATTTTTTTAAGGAGGAAAATATTTGGATAGAAATTTTTGTGATAGTTCTCCCCAAGTTCTAATAAATCCAGGTGCTAAAGAATTTAACCACATCTTGGCCTTATCCCTTAAAGAAAAAGGAAAAAGCCTAAGTCTAACAGCGTCATTAGATACTCTATCATATTTAAAAGTAGCACATAGTTCTAAAAAACTAGCAGGATGTAAATTAGGATTATCGTTTGGTGAACCACTAAATTGATTATTTTGTACCATTTGGCTAATTGCAGGTTTAAGCTCGAATGAGTTAGCCGCTACATCAGGGATTTGGATAGTTAAGTAAATTTCATCTAATGTAGGCTTAGCGTAATCTCTTAAAGGTCTTGGTTGATTTATATTTTCAATTGCTGGATTATTTTGCCATTTGAGTGAAATTTATATTTTCTCTTTTCTGTATTCTAATTTTTTTAATAGTGCGCTCTAATTCTGAATCGTAAGGGATTAAACCTTCGGTTCCAAATTTACGCATACAATTTTAAATAAATAATAATAGTCTGTTACTCTAGTAATTATCTTTAAAAGTTTTTTTTTTAATTACCTTTAATAATTACTTTTACTTCCCCGGCAACGGCGCCAAAAACATGATGCGGGGAACTGCCAAGTGCAATAATTTCAGTACCACTACTAAGAGATATAAATCTCTAGTAACAGCGCCAAAAACTCGATGAACTACTGAGGAAAGCAGGTAGAAAGTGAAGGTTGTATATGTTTGTTAAGCTTTATAAATATTATTAATGTTTTTCAGAGTAAAATAGCAATTGTGCTCCCTCCCCTTTTATCAACGCAAGTATATGTATCGTTCAAGTAATAAAGGGCTCTAATCGAGTCCTAGATATCGATCCCACAAGGAAGTTAGAGATTTAAGGACTAATTTCAGCAAATGCAGTAAAATTACTAATCTAGTATACGGTAATAACAAACGCTTATACTAAAAAAAACTTATTACTTAAATGAAAAGGTTTCAATTTAGAAAAGTATCTTTATCCTTGTTAGAAAATTAAGTGAATGAATAATTAAATTAGTAAGAATTATATTGTGTCAAATAGCAGCATTCCTATTCTTTACCCTTTGGTCCAGGTGCAAAGAACATTGACTAATTTTATGTTTGGTTACTGAATCTGCGACTAGGCTGGGAGGATACTGGCTGCCACTTCAAAGCTCTCACGTTCCCCTCGCCTGAGGGCTAACATCTACACTTCAGCTCCCAAATGATAGGACCGAATTGAAGATTTTAGTCTGTCACACTAAAATGTCCAATTCTACGCCCGATAATTAATATTTCCCTATTTATTTGCACCCTCCTTCCAAGGCTTTTGACTTCCCTGAATCTTAGATGTAATCTTTACTATAGTTGATAATTCAACATATTTTAACGAGTTCAATCGTCGGATTGAAAGTAAATTAAGATTTAAGTAAAAGATTATCACAATCTTATTTAATATTTAGGCACAACTAATTTAATTCATCATTTCACAAAACCTTAACAACAAGGAGAAAGATAAAGAAAACTACTCAGAATGCATAGGAAGAATAACACAAAACTTGGATTTCATTTAAAGTTAAAAAACAATAAACAAAAGACTTATCTCAAATCTTCTCCCCAGCAGTACTCCTCAAGTTCCTTTCGACTCTTCCTTTCGTGTTTAATACACTTAGAAGACTCACCAAGACACTAAATAAAACACTCACTCTCACTAAAGTCACTTAGAAAGACTGAATAACACAAAACTAAGATACCCACAGACACACACAAACACTAAAAATTGTTTCTATATATAGAAGGAGTCATATTTCCAAAGGTTGCTTAAGCACCTCTTCAAAAAGCGTCCAGATTCATTAAATATTGGCTTGAACCGTCATTCTCGCCGTCGGCAGGCTCGATCTCGCCGTCGGAGGGCTTATAGAACAATGTCTAACTGCTAAGTCTCACTGTCGGCGGGCTCGATCTCGCCTTCAGAGGGCTCCTTTATAATATATTCAAATGCTCTTGGGAAAATCTCGCCGTCGGCGGCCTATTCGTCGTCGTCGGTGGGATAGTTCAATTTTCAATTATTTTAGTCATTTTTGTTCCAGATTCGCTCCTTTTTAATCTTTTTTTTCCATTACCTATAAATCTTCATTCCTACAATAAAACATAGAAAATGCCTTTCTTTAAAGTGCAATTTCATATAAAATTGGTATGAATTTCTTAATACGTTTTCTGGTGGTCACCCCTATAGTTAATTACATCCTAAGTGACGAGAATCACTTAAGAAAACTCTCGATAATGATCAATGGATTTGCTCTCAAGAATTTCAAAGTTTAAGGTTTCAAACAAATTGGATTTTGGAAATTTCAATAGGGAATAACTCAAATTTGGAACAGTTATTTCAGGGGTCCAAAGGAAGAAAAGTAGTGGACGTCACAGACCTGAAGTGAACTTCGGTGACTTCCCAACTATCCTATTGTTTGGCTTCAATTTGAGAATATTATTTAATTTTTCAATCCTACCAATATTAACTAAGTAGGACTTATGCTTGTATGATATGATCACACAAATAGCCTCGAAGATGTGAGGGTTTATATCGTATCAAACGACTACCTCAGAGTCCTAAGCCCGATTAGGGCTTAATTTGCATAACATGATTATCCAAATGTCTAACAAAAATTTGAGGATTTATGTTGCACTAGGAAAACTACCTCGAAATCCTATGGCTTGGTTCTTTAGACTAAAGAATGGTTTTGTTGAATTAGACACAAGTTTTGCTGACGACGATGGCCGTGCTGCCCACTATGCTCCAATCTCTTTGTTGTTGCAGAGGTTTAGTTTTAGAAGTAGCAATCAAAAGATAAGAGAAGTGTTTTGGTTTAGAAAAGTCTTAAGGTTCAGATGTCTTAATGTTTTAATTAAGACAAATCTTAAAGTTGATTAAGCAGGACTGATTAAGATCCCACGATTCCGTCATCCCGGCACTGCTATTTTCATCGAATTCACTTAGTCCAAATGAATTTGCTAGACTCAACTGAATGAGTTCCACACTTTCATTTAGACTATGGAAAATCTTGTTAGCAACACATGGGTTACACCATCCGAGGGATTCCCGATCATCTAACGAGACGTTTTAATTTAGTTGTAGTTGTAGTTTTGTTGTTCTGTTTGTGATTAAATTTTGAGTTGTTTTATATTTTTGAATTTTGTGGCGGTGAATTCTTATCTTGTTGTGACTTTTTGTTTAGTTTTAGGTTTCAGCTTTGTGGTTATCCTAAAAGTTTCAGTTTTTATGCAAGGTGACATTCTTGTTTAACATGCAAGAGAAGTAAAGTACAGTGCAGGTAAATAAATCGCAATAAAATAAAAGCGTACCTAAAGGGTCTTCTCGTCATTCCGGCTGCACTTAAAACACATGTCAGAGCATTTATATATTTCATGGAAAGCACCTAGGTAAAGCTAAGGGAAGGTTCTGGTTGTCTACCAGAATCCTAATCCTATTGCTAGTCGACTCCTATGACGTCTAGGTTCTTGTGTTTTGTTAAGGATGATTTTCTTCACCAAAGAACAATTAAATTCAATTATTTTTCTAAAGCATCTCATCATATTGAGAAAGTTCTTAGGACGAATCCTGAACATCTTTTCAATATTTTTGAGATTGTTTCGAGTCCAAATGAATTTCACTGTACATGTAATTCGGTCATCCAAGAATTTAGTTAAGTTTTGTTTCTTGCTCAGTGAACTTGGACATTTGATTATCCGATGAGTAAAATGACATTTCACTTGACACTCCATTTGAGAGTTATGAAGGTGAAAGCCTTCAGGGGCAGATTAGTTCATCAAAGGATTTAGCCATTCTTAATAGAAATTTGAGTTGGATATTTAAAGTGGTTTTGATTTAATTATAAAGTTTTATTTGATCTTTTTAAGTGTTTTAAACCATTTTAAGTTGGAATAGTATTCAGGTTATTTAATTCAATTAAACTTTTATATTTTAAGTGATCTTAATGTTTTAAATTAGTTTTAATGTCTTAGACTGATTTAATTTTTAATTTATGATGTTTTAGTCATGAATTGTTCTAGATTAATCTTTGATGTTTCAAATTATTTAAGTTGAAAGAGGTGTTTAGATTATTTAATTTCATTAAATTTTAATGATTCAAATTTGGTTTAAATTAATCATAGTACTTTAGGTTAATTTTAATTGGTTTGGTTTTCACATTTTTTTTATCAATTGTTTTGAGGTTAATTTTTATGTTTCAAATTTGTTTTAAGTTTGTTTCCAAGTGATTTCAGGTTAGTTTTAATTTTTTAAATTTATTTTAGTTTAATTATTAAGTCATTTAATGTTTTAAGCTTCAATTTAATTAAAGATTATTACTCTTTTTTTTAATAATTAATTTCAATTATCACTCTTTAGAATTAATTAAGAATTGAGTATTATTGAATTGATCCATTTAGGGATTTTAGATTGAAGAATTGATATATTCTTGAGTCATATCCCTAATCTTAATGATCCAAATTTTAATTATTCTCCCAAAATTTAAATAATTTAATTAATTAAGGTTCTATCTTGATGTATTAAAAGTGATTATTGGGTTTATACTTTTTAATTCTCTAAGTTTTAATCATCCAAGAGAAAATTAAGATCAAATATTCATCCCTCCCATTGATTAAGCCTAAAGCATTAATTAGGGTTTAAATCCCTTAATTACCTTTATGCCCTCTTAAGCTTATTCACTTCATAACTTACTAAATTGAGCTCAAATGAACTTAAAATTTTTATGTCACTTCACTCACATGTCAATTAAGATATTAGAGGAGAAAATGTGATTTTTCCATTTTTTTTAATTTAATTTAAATAATTATTTTAATGAAAAATAAGGGTTTCCAATAAAAATTCAACAACATAACCAAAGTAAGGTTTCTGTATTTAGGAAAATTATGGGATTTTTCTACTAACTAGAGGACCACTTTGACCAATTTTGGTGATTTTTTGGACTATATTGTATTTATTATAATTATTTTAATTTTTAGGGTATTAATTAATTATAAAATAAAATTAAAGTTGAAAAATGGAGTTTATATTTTTCCTAAGTCCCTCTGAACTCAAGGAAGTTAAAGAACCAAATTTTATATTTTTTTTATTTTTGTTTGATTTATTAGAATTATTTTAGTGGAAAGGTTTGAAAATTCATTTTTTAACATTAAAAAAATTACATTGAGCTTTTAAAATTCAATATCTTTATCTAGAGACTTAGGAAAAATATTTGGTTGGTTACTAAGTGATTAGAGAACAAAATATGACATTTTTGTGATTTTTAATATTTTTGTGATTTTTTCAATTTTTTAATTATTAAAATATTAGAAATAGGTTTAAAAATGAAAATTTTTATAAAATTCCAATTTAATTTTCCTAGACTCCTCTGATATCAGAAATCTCACAAAACCAATTTGGCGAATTTTTGAAATGTAATTTGGGTTTTATGAATTTTTTAATCTTCAAAATGGCTATGTCACTTAATTAATTCATTTAATGGGTTAAATTATTTCCAATTGACTTGAAATTTTTATGTCTGGTTCTTTGTATCCTAAGTGACAATGGAGAATTGTTTTCAAGTGATTTTGATGTGTGGTTACTCCTGATTAATTAAAGTTCAATTTTAAGTGTTTGGGCTAATTAGGGTTATTTTTTTAAAATTAAATCAAACCATAATTTTCATATGGTCCTCTGGTTATAAGATACCTCTCCTAATTTTTCTAGAATTTTCTAACTAATATGCTAATTATTAGAATTAAAATACCAAAACAGACACATAAACTTGAAAATTAGATAACTTTCCATAGAGATGGCTTCTAGCCTTAGAAAATTTAGGGAATGTTTCCAAGATTAGAGGATACAAAAGCCCTATGGTCTCATGTCATGATGAATGGTGTATGCAAATGGAGAATTAAAACACCACAGAGAGTATTTAAATCATTAAAAATCATAGACTCAACAAATTAACTTAATTCTTTTTTCACATTATTCTCCTCTGTTCATTGAGTAAGAGGTATTTTTAGTTTACGTTTATGATTTTTCTATGTAAAGATATGAATTTTTGAAGTTCTGGTTATTTAATAAATTCAGAAAATCCTATTTATCTACTTAAACCAGTCAGCGCGGCGTCATCCTCGTCCGGGTCGAAAGCACACGCGGCGCAATTTGATTCGGCGCCGCCATCCGACTCAGCAGCCACGCGTCCCGCGATTCCGTTTCGTGCCTCCGTCCGACACAATCCTAGTCTTCCATCCAATACACGTGCGAATGGACGACATCCGTTCATCGTCCCCAGGCGTCCTAACCCGAGAACCGTCCACCTTCTACACCTAAGATCTCGCTCGATACTCAACCAAATCATGTGTGGTTGGTCTCTATCGACGCGTCTAGACTAGACGAACATATCCATATGGTTATGATGCATTGAAATCAAGCCAAACAAAATGGAGAATTCATAGAAGCTCGGGAGGGAGAAGAGGTCAATACCATGGCTCTGAGAAGTGAAGCTTCAATCAGAGAGGCTTGGCACGTTCGTTGGAGTCCAAGGAAGCTAAGGATGAAGCCTGGAGCTGTGGTGAAATGCTTAGGTATGATTTCCACCAAGCCCGATTTCAAGCTTTGGTCTCCAGCACAAATGGATGGCCTGGTGAGGGGGCTTCCACTTGGGAACTTCTTCTCTTGGTCTGGTGAAGGTGTGGGTGAGTTTAATTTGATTTTGGTGGAGGTTTCAAGGATGTCCTGGTTTTAAGCCTGAGATTGAGCTCTGAAATTAAGCTCAACCAGTAGGAATTAGGGCAGGAAAGCAGTGGGGATCAACTTCTCTATGCTAGGAGAAGAGTGGAGTAATTTTGGCAGAGTTTTGGCAAGGTTTTTGTTCATCACTTCTTTTGGCCGTGGGGTGGTGAGTTTAAATAGCCATGGCTAGAGGGCTTCCCAGAGGCAATTGGAGGTTAGGATCGCCGCTCTGGGGAGGAGAAGAAGAGCCATGGTGTCCACTGGGGTTGGAACAACTCAGCAAACAAGTTTTGAATTTTTTGGCTCACATGGAGCTCACGGGTGTGGTGTTTTCCGGCAACCCAGGTGGCTGGTAGGTAGGCATGGGTCACCATCCTGACCAGTGAGGTCAGGGCTGGGGTTTGGTGAGTTCAATTGGCTTTGGACATGTGTAAAGGAGTTTGATTTAAGTGGTAAGGGGGAAGGGTGCATTTTGGCTTAATTTGGTCAAGCCATGGAAATGGGTTGGGTTCACCCTCCAAGATTTTGATTTGGGCTGAAGTGAATCATTTGGCTTAGCTGACTTTAGGTGGAGAAGTCTCTATCCAAAGGATTTTGATCAAGCATGGGTTAGAGTGTGACATTAAAGGGTTAAAAATGCTTAAGAAGAAGTTTGGAAAGGGCCCCCCTCTTTTGCCATAAATGGTTTGGTGATGTGGAAAGTGGCTTACATGGCTTCATGTGGCTTAAGCATGGCTCAATGGCTCCATTTGCTTGGGAGTGGCTTGGCTCACTTTGCATAAAAATGGGTTTTAGGGATTTTGACATTTTAGGGATAATTTGGCATGAGGCTTGATTTAGCATGGTTTAATGATGATTTTGAAACTTAGGGATGATTTTATTAAATGGATGATGAGAAGAAAATGTCATGTGGGTCTAAGAGCCAATTTTGGGCTTTTTAAGTTAGTGAAAATGGGCTTTTAAATGTTTTAGAAAAATGGGCTTTTAGGTTTCAAATTAAACTATTGGATACAAATTTGGTAAAAGGTTGAGCCAAATAAATATTTCATTTGGTTTAGTAATGTGCCATGAATGATTTGGAACAAGTTTGGGGTAATTTGAAGTTGAATTGGGTTTAATTTGGGTCTTTTAGTAATAGGACCAAAGTGGATTAAATTGGGCTAACTTAGGCTAATGTTGGGCTAATGTTGGGTTTAATGTAAAATTAATGTTGCAAAATGTTTATGGAGGTTTGAAAAAGAGCTTTCAATTTTGGTTGGGTCTTGACTTTGGGATTTAGGCTTGTTTGGGTTCATGATTGGTTTAGGCCAATTTGGGAAAGTTTTGTTTAAGTTAGGCTTAGGTGGAGTTTGGGTCCAAATATTGGGTAAATTAAGTTAGATTTTTTTTTTTGGGATGTTAGGAAGGTTTCAAAACAAATTTGGGGAAAATTGGATGACATTTGGGTTGAATTTGGGATGGATTGGGTCACCTGGTCAATTTTGGGCCTTAAGGGCTAATTTGGGACTTTTGATCAAATTGGGTTAAATTGACAAAATTGTGGTATGTGAAAGTTGAAAAAAATGAAATTAGGAATATTTGGGATTTTCTGGAATTTTTTAAGAATTTTTGGAATTTTGGATTTTTGGGCCAAAAAAGGGTATTTTGGGTATTTGGAGGGTATTGGGGGGGTATTTTTGGAAATTTTGGTAAATTTGGCCATGAATGATCAATTTAAGTGGTGGGGAGTGTTTAGGATTTATTTTGATGAATATTGGTAATTTGGGCAATTTTTGACAATTTTGGGCAATTTCAAGGGTATTTGGTAGGTTTGGTGGGTTTAGGGCTCTCGGGGGTCAAAAATTAAAATTTAGGAAAAATGAAGATTGATTAGATGTGAGTAGAATGAAACCATTTTGGTTGAGCCATGAAGCCATATTAAGCTCACAAGAGCCATGAGATGACTCATCTTAGGCACTCAATTTGTTTTTCCTAACCCTCTTAGCTAGGGGCTTAGGGGTTGAGGCCCATCCATATGAGTTTCCTACATGAGTCAGAAAGCCAAGTTGGGTAAGAGTGGTTTTAGGATTTGGAATGTGTGTGGAAGTGTGGTGTGTGCAAGTTGAAACTCACCAAGACCAGGCCACCCAGGGTTGTCGTAAGGCTTGACCATCTTATAGAAACTCATCTTTGAAGCTCCACATTTCACTTTTAACCTTCCAAAGGGGCTTGGAGGTTTATGATCATCTGTGGGGTTCAAGAAGAGGTAAGAGGTGTTTGAATTTCTAATTGGTGGGCCATTTCTAGTCCTCTAGGATAGTCAAAGGGAAAACCTATGGCTAGATCCTAAGCACTAAGAAGAGAAAAGACCTCACTAAAAATGAGGTCAACAAATGGACCCCCAATAGGTGTGGTGTGCTAAAGGAGAACACCGCGCGTATTGGCGTTGACTGAAGAGATCAACTGAACCAACAAAGACGTAAAAAACAACTCTCTCAGAATAAATGGAGAGAGCGAAGAAAGTTCTCACTGGGGAGTATCTGGTAAATCTCCAAGACGGAAGATTCCATAACTTTCGCTGGGGAAAAAGGAGGTGAATTTCAAATCACAACATTTCAAGAGATTGAATTTTAGATTCGTTTCATTTTTATTTTAAGTTTTAAGTTTGAGTTTGAATTTTGATTTGATCAAAGGTTTGATTTAAATTTGATTTGAGAAAAATTTCAAGATTGCTTCCGTTGAAATTTTGGATTTAAGATAAGAATTGGAATATAGGTTCGGGATTGCAAGGAGAACTGGAATTTAGGTAGCGGCCTCGAGGAGAGAATCAGAATTTAAGTAATCGAGAAGGATAAGAATCAGAATTTAGGTACTGACCTCGAAATGAGAGCTGGAAGTTAGGTACCAGCCTCGAAAGAGAGTCGGAAGTTAGGTACCGACCTCGAAAAGGGTGAGAACTGGAAGTTAGGTACCAGTCTCGAAGAGAGTCGGAAGTTAGGTACCAACCTCGAAATGGGTGAGAACTGGAAGTTAGGTACCAGTCTCGAAAAGGGTGAGAACTGGAAGTTAGGTACCAATCTCGGAAGAGAGTCGGAAGTTAGGTACCGACCTCGAAATGGGTGAGAACTGGAAGTTAGGTACCAGTCTCGGAAGAGAGTCAGAAGTTAGGTACCGACCTCGAAAAGGGAGAGAACTAGAAGTTAGGTACCAGTCTCGGAAGAGAGTCGGAAGTTAGGTACCGACCTCGAGATTTCAGGAGTGCGGAAAAGTTTCTCGGAAGAATGTGAGATTAGTGGACAATGAGATTAGGATGCCTTGTCGGCCTTATACCCAAGTCGGAGAATTAGAATGCGAAAAAGTTTCTCGGAGAGTACGAGATTAGTGGACACCAAGATTAGGATGCCTTGTCGGTCTTATACCCAAGTCGGAGGATTAAAATGCGAAAAAGTTTCTTGGAAAGAGTGCGAGATTAGTGGACACCGAGATTAGGATGCCTTGTAGGTCTTATACCCAAGCCGGAGGATTAGAATGTGAAAAAGTTTCTCGGAAAGAGTGAGAGATTAGCGGACACCGAGATTAGGATGCCTTGTCGGTCTTATACCCAAGTCGGAGGATTAGAATGCAGAAAATTTTCTCGGAAAGATGCGGGATTGGCAGAAATTCAGAAAAGAGAATCGAAATTTAAGTATCGATCTTGAAATGAGAACTGGAAGTTAGGTACCAACCTCAAAAGGATGGGAATTGGAATTTAGCTGCCAATCCCAAAAGTTGGTATTTGATTTGGGTTTTCAAGATCCTGTGAAAAATTTAGCGCATAAGAGATTAGAATGAGACATGAAAGTGTCTCACATCCCGAGAGAGTTGATCAAAGTTTGATTGTTTGGTGAAGGATATGAATCCATGCCATCAGAACCAAATCAAAAATTTCGTGGTTCTGTGTCAGTAGACTCAGTCGACCTTCTCAAAAGAGGGAAAGAGATCGCGTAGAGTCGAAAGGATTTCAAGACGACGAAAAAGTTTAGAAGTTTGAAACTGAAGTTGAAGTCTTCTGTGGGGAAGAATCAACTCAAAAGAGGGCTCAAAGGAGCTTCAAATGGATTTCAGTCGAAAGATTTAAATCGACAGATTCGGATCGGAATTCAATTCGAGATGTAGATTCATTTCGTTTGCTTTAGTGGTTCAATTTCATTTTTGTTCATTTAGAGTTCATGTTAATTTGGCGTTCGTTTTGACATTCATATTTTTAAAAAGAGTTTTTTATTTATTTTCTTTTCTTTTCGTTCTTCGTTCGAAATTCATTTAACTTAATGGTGTTTCCCAGTCAATTTGCACAAAAGAGGTGAAGCAAAACACGACATGGTCGTTTCCATTCCAATTTGTTGAAAATACATCATATAGCTCGATCCAAAACATGATGATATTTATCTTGAAAATTCAGTATCTCATACAATCCACGTAAATCCAAAAACGGATTGTCTAAGATTCTTGCAAGTTTCTTCCAAAAGCATCTGTCAAAATCCATGTCTGAATAGTGAGATACATGGACAATAACATCACCTTCCAAGCCATCTTTGGCACGAAATGCCATCCGGATGTGCATTGGAGGTGTGTTATCTCTCATGTAGCTCACAGCTCGTAGGGCCGAAGGCTCTCTAATTCTGGATCTGGCTGAAAGTGGAAAGGCATTTTGTTGTCGTCCATCCTCCTGAAAGTGACGGAGATCCGCTCAACAGGCACACCTGGAATGCAGTGTTTTGCTATGTCCGCTCCATTTCCTTTTAGCACCAAGACGGAACCTACTGGTAGAGGTATCTCCACCGACCCTCGGAATTCTCCGGGGCCTACTATCCGGAGGTCAGATCCGAACATGATGTTACATTGGTTGATAAAAGACACTGTGTAGAAAGGTCTGACGAAGTCATGATGATCTATGTGTGGTGGTATGCAGTTGCCCTCCTTGTATATGTTAATGTTGCAGTTGTTGGGTATGTAATTTGCAGGCAATACCCTCCATGTCACCATTCTTTTTACTATTCTCTTGATAATTCTTGGCATTAGATCCACCTCACTACGATGAAGTATCCCTGGTGGATTTCCCATTCTGTCCTCGTCGAAGTTGTAGCAACACTCACACTGGATTGTAACTCTTCCTTTTCCTTTCATCCATCTTCGAGGTTCTAAGTAGGTCTTCTCTCTCAAACGACCAGCTCGACCCATTTTCTGAAGTTCGATGACGTAGTCCACAATTTGCTGCTGCTCGTAGTCTGAGAACATATCCGTATGCAGCTCAAGGCCTTCCAAGATGTTGATCCTCTTGCCTCGAATTCTTTCAAAATATTCAAAAGTTTTCTTTTCAACCTTCTGCAATCGCTCCAACTTATATTCTGTGATTATCTGCAATCGGCGAGGTCTGGTAACATACTGTGGGATGTATGGTTCAACCCCAGCACGTTCTCCTACATGTCTCAGCTTCTTGAGGATAATCTCTGTCAGGCATCCTCCGGGGTTGCTTTCGCAACAAGACTCTTTAAAGCTGGTGCATCTGTCTAGCGTCGCGGCGCTGATTCTGTTTCTGATCATCTTGGAATTTCTTTCATCTTTTCTGCTGTTCTTGGAGTTGGTTTCCTCTTTTCTGGTTCCTGCCGAACCGGCTTCTTCGAAGTATTTCTACTGACTGTAGCAGTTGCCTCTTCATGTTGGTTCGCTGCTAGCTTTCTTAACATCTTGCGAATGCGGCGGTTCTTGTTTCTTCGTTGGGTCGGAGTGAGAGTAGCTCTCCTTACCTCTTGAACTTCTACGGGCATGGCGCTGACAAGCCTGCCCTCTGCTGTAGCAATCATGAACTTAACTTTCTTGTCCGCTCCAGTCACCTGAGCGGTGTTTACCTTCCTTTTCTTGTCGGTAGCTGGCTGACTCGGGCCACCCAATTTCATTACTGTCTGGCTATGGAACTCTTCTCGGTTGATCGGGGTCCAATCAGTTTCCTTGTACTGTAGCCCGACCGGTGTGAAAACAGAGTCGATCTCAATCACTGCCCCACCCTTCATCTTCTCTTCGTCGAGTGCTAGACTCACTCCATTCTTAAAGTTTAGAACCAACCGCCCGTTCGACATTTCCCTGCGAAAAACAATGAAATGATCAGGGGTTGTACTAAGAACGAGAACAAATAAGAAAATTTACATTTTAGTGGAAAATTCTTATTCGTTTCTTTCAAATTTTAATAAGAGTAGGAAAAGATAAGGAAAGATCGGGAATGAGCTTGATTCGGAAGGAATGATCAAAATTTTATTATTATGATTTCTCATATTTTCTTTTTAACACATCTTTTTGTTAATGATTTTTATCATCCATTTTTATATTTTGGTTTCGGACCCAGTTACAAATGATTACTTTACCCGTGCTTCTAGGAATGAGACTTCATTTTCTAAAGTTTATCCTTCGAAATACTTCTTCAAATATTGTCCATTGATTGGAAGCATAGATCATTCTCCGCGGAAATTCACGAGTTGGTAGGAACCTCCTGAGTAGACTGTCTCGACCACGAACGGCCCCTCCCAAGTCAGTTCAAATTTGCCTCCTCTCTTACGGTGTAAAAGAATAGGTCTCTTGAGAACTAGAACTAAGTCACCGACTTTGAATGCCCTTGGACGGATTAGTTTGTCATGGGCCTGGATCATCTTGGCTTGATACAATTCCAGATTCTGTTGCGCTGAAAGTTGTTTTCCTTCCATGCTTTCTAATTCTTATAATCGTAGTTTGGCATTCTCATCTATAGTGATCTTATTCACAACTACAATCCTGAGAGAAGGAAGCTGAACTTCCAAGGGCAAGACTGCCTTGGACCCGTACACTAAAGCGTAAGGTGTAGACTGAGTAGGAGTTCTGAAAGTCGTTCTGTAGGCCCATAAGGCTTCTAATAACTTCTCGTGCCAATTTTTTTGTTGTCGTCCAAAGTTTTCTTTAGAATTTGGACGAGAGTTTTATTAAAAGCCTCAGCCAAACTGTTTGCTCTTGGGTAGTAGATCGTCGAATAGCGCCAATAATCACGTGTCTTCTGACAAAACTGTTGTTCTTTGTGCTTCTGAATGCTGACCCGTTATCTGAGATAATTCTGCTCGGTACCCTGAAACGGTAAATGATTTGATTCTTGAAGAACTGTAACACGTGATGTGCTTTCACTTCTCTGAGCGGTATAACTTCTGCCCATTTGGAAAAATAATCTGTAGCTACAAGGATAAAGCGATGTCCTCTTGAAGAAGGCGGTTCTATCGGACCTATAATATCTGTGCCCCAACACTCAAATGGCCACGACGCGATTGTCGGATGTAGCACATTTGGAGGTTGATGTAGAACCACTCCATGCACTTGGCACTGGTGACAACTCTTTGCAACTTTCATGCAGTCGATCATCATTGAGGGCCAATAGTACCCTAGTCTCTTAATCTTCATTTTCATCTTCGGACCCGACTGATGAGCGCCACAAAGTCCTTAATGCACTTCTTTAATAATTTCACGAGCCTCGGACTCGCTCAGGCACCTTAGCCACATCTGATCGAAAGATCTTCTGTATAACGTATTGTTTATTAATGCGTAAGATAGAGTTCTTTTCTTGATTTGATGGGCTAATGATATATCGTCCGGTAGGTTTCCTGTTTGCAGGTAGTCTATTAATGGTCTCCGCCAATCTTCTGTAGTTTCTGCTACTGCAGCAACTGATTCTTCTTTTTTCTGATTGGTGCATTGCATCCATGTCGAGCTATGAGAGGACTTGTCGTCCCTGAACTGACATTTCAACTGATTCATCCTGTAAGCAGGCAAATTCTTTTGCGAGGCGAGCTAGCACGTCTGCGAGAGTATTTTCTCTTCTGGGAATCTTGTAGATCGTTACATTCGGAATATGCTTTAACAAATTCATTGCATACTGAAAGTATTGCTCGAGTCTTGGCTTCAGAATTTTGTACTGTTCTACGATCTGTTGAATGATCAACTAAGAATCTCCGTAGATGTTAATGTCTGTTATACCCATCTGAATGGCTAGCTCCAGTCCAATTATGAGAGCTTCGTATTCTTCTTCGTTGTTTGTACACGGTTCAGTCAAATGGTAGGAGTATCTTAACATCCCTGCTCTGGTGTTATAAATATTAGTCAGATTCCTGCCTTACCGGGCACTATTGTTTGTGATTCTTTGTCTTTCTGTGCTGATGATGCTCCGTCAAAGTACAGTTCCCAACGTTGATCATCAGGGTCTTCTAAGCTCATTATCTGTTCGTCGGGTAAGTCGTCGTTGAGAGGCGATTCTACCGATAAATGGTGTGTTGCGAGAAAGTCTGCTAGGACTTTCCCCTTTACGGCACGAAGAGGAATGAAAGTTATATCGAATTGCAATAGTATCATCGACCACCTGGCAAGTCTGCCGGAGAACGTCGGTCGGGTCATCAAGTATTGCAATGGATTAACTTTCGAGATAAGGTTGACCTTATGAGAGAGCATGTAATGCCTGAGCTTTTGAACGGCGAAGATCAGGGCCAAACAATGCTTCTCAATAAAAGGATACTTTACTTCCGCCAGGAATTAGACGACGACTTAAGTAGTAGAGAGTGTTTTCTTTACCCTCATCATTGACCTGGGCTAGTAGGGCTCCAAGGGAGTCGTATAAAGCCGCGGTATAAAGTATCAACGGTCGACTCGGGACTGGGGCTGCTAAGACAGGAGGTGTCATTAAATACTGCTTAATGTCCTCGAAGGCCCGTTGGCATTTTTCTTCCCAAACGAATTTGGCGTCCTTTTTAACTAATGTCGAGAATGGCTGACACCTACTTGACAAATTTGAAATAAAGCGTCGAAGATATGCCAACTTCCCTTGAAATAATTGTAGTTGTTTCAAAGTTTTGGGAGGCGGCATTTCTAAGATAGCTTTAATCTTTTACGGATCGATTTCAATTCCGCGATGTCGGACAACAAATCCTAGGAATTTCCCAGAGGTAACGCCGAAGGCGCATTTCAAGGGATTTATCTTAAGGTTAAATTGCCTTAACCGCTCGAAAATAATTCTCAAATCATACAGGTGATCTTCCTTCAGTTTGCTCTTGATCGCCACATCAACCACGTAGCACTCGACTTGGTTGTGAATGAGATCATCAAAAATCCTTGTCATCGCTCTTTGGTTTGTTGCTCCTGCGTTCTTCAATCCAAAAGGCATTACTGTGTAGCAATATATTCCGATCGGTGTTCTGAAGGTTGTGAGCTTCTCATCTTCTGGTGCCATCTTTATCTGGTTGTATCCTGATGATCCATCCATGAAAGAGAAGATTTCATGTGTCGAAGCAAAGTCGATCATCAATTCTGGAATTGGTAGCGGGAACTCGTCCTTCGAGCATGCTTTTTTCAAATCTCTGAAATCCACGCAGATTCTGATCTGACCGTTCTTCTTTCTGACTGGTACTACATTGGCTAACCAAGTTGGATATTACTCTTGACGGACAAATTTAGCGCCGATGAGCTTCTTAACTTCAGTTATTACTTGTTGTTCGATCTCTAGACACATTCTTCTTGGAGCTTGTCTGACTGGAACGACAGTGTGATCCACTCCTAGCTTGTGAACTGCAACCTCTGAGCTAATCCTGGAATTTCATCATAACTCCAAGCAAAACAGTCCTTGAATTCCATTAATAGCTTGATCATGTTTTCGGAGGCTTTTCGTTAGTACCTAAGTTAACTTCCATTAACTCGTCTATTATAGATTTAATTTCTTCTTCGAATTCTAGCGGAGCGTCTCCAATTGGTAGATCCTCAAGATCTTCTGAAGCTTCTAGGCAGTTTTCATTAGACTCGCAAGTGACAACCAAGCAAATTTGTATGTCATCAGCTGTCATACTGTGCTGAATCCGAGACCATGCTTTGAATTTGGCGGTCAGCTGGTATTATTCCATAATTTTTCAAAGCATTGAGATTGACCTTTCGTCCATTGTTTAGGTAAGACACCACGCTGTATTAAATTCTGAACACAGGGAGAGTACCACTCAAACGGTAATTCTATTAATTCAGATGAAGCAACATCTTTAAATTGTACATCATTTCCAATTTTGGAAGAAGAAGCACCACGGTAAAACTTGATAGGCTTAGCACCGCCACCATGTACTTTCTTGACCACCATACCCTCGATCTTACTAGGATGGATCGGGGCGTCATAGTATAAACATAGTGGTTAATCTTCTCATACATCGATTTGTATTCTTCATTCTTTTCATCTTCGAGAGAGATCTTGAACTGGGGTTTCTTTTGGTTTATCTTCATTACTTCTTTCTTGGCATCTTCTTCTTCGGAACTGTTCTCCCAATCAACATCGATGACCGGTTTCTTTTGTTCAACTGTTCCACCGTCTCTTCCTCGACCTCGTCCCGGCCTCGACCTCGGGTGCGAGTTCTGGAGAAACCTTCACCATCTCGCCGTAAGGGAGTGGTGAGTAACTGTTGAACAAGAATTTCAGGTTCTTCATCGTCTCGAACTCCTTTTGCTTCATTTGGTATGGTATTTCTGGAGAAGACAGTTTTCTTCAGAGGCGTGTAGTAAGCTGCATCTTCGTGAATTCCAATCTCATGTACGGAAAACGGTTACAAATCACCTTTGATACACTGTTCTCCTCCTTCATAATACTTTATGCACTGGAGCAGAGACAACGGTACCATCCAGTTCGCATGGATCCATGGCCAGTAGAGCGTTGAACGATGTCTCGGAATCAATTATATGGAACTTTGAGGTTGTCTTTGCCAAATCACCGGTCTTCATTAATAGTGTTATTGATCTAAGAGCTCTTTCTCATTTCTGATTAAATCCACTTAGTAACATTCTGTCTGCTTCAAGGTCGCGAGCATCAATTTCCAAATATGCTAACGTCCGAAGGTTCATTATGTTGATCGAAGCTCAAGGATCAACTAACATGCTGGAGAGCGTAAAATTTCCGATAGTGACTGAAATGTACAACCGTCGGTTGTGATCAGTTGTTCTAAGTAGCAGATCGTTGTCCGTGCAGGTAACACAGCGTTGTTCTCTTAACGAGCAAACCTCGTCTAAGGAATTACTGGTCATTTGAGCTAAACAAATTTCTGGATTAAGTAAAGCCTTGATCAGAGTTTTCCTCATCTCCTTTGACAGGATCAGAGCGTCGTAGATGCTCAGTTTGGCTGGTAGCTTCCTAAGATGGGCTAGCTTGTTATAATCCACTTTATAACTAGGTTCTTCAGTCTCTTCCAGAATGTGCAGTTCTTCTGCTGGGGTTGGCTCTTCCTGAGCAGCCACCTGCTTTCCTTTATCTTTAGGACCCATTCTCGGGGGTAAACTTTTCCGCTTCTTAGATTAACTTCTGTTATCTCTTTTGCATCTGGTGCTGGATCTGTCGGTGTCTCCTCTTGAATCGGAACGACTGGCTCTTCTGGAGTTGCTTCGAAATCTGATAACTCCAATCCTATCGCAATTGGAGCTCCTCGGAATTCACAAATGGACACGTCACTCGTTGAGCTTTCGTAGCCATCCTTATGAACGTCTTTTCCTTCATCGTGGTCGTCGAGGTTTTGTATGATTCGAGAATCGTTATTTGTATTGAAATCGATATTCGGATTGGGTTGGTCGTCGTTAGTTACGTAATGGTTAGAAACAGTCAAAACGTAGCCAACACCAAAACTCTTATCATTATAAGTTCCCACCGGAGCGAGCAAATAATCATACAGAGTTAGAGGTCTGAGGGATTTCTCCCCCGAATCAGAAACAAACATCCTAGGATAAGCAGCCCCTAGTCTACCCTTTGGAGCCTTAGTCTTCTTTTCTTCCACGGTCTTCTTTTCATGCAGGGCGACATTCTTGTTTAACCTGCAAGAGAAGTAAAGTACATTGCAGGTAAATAAATCACAATAAAATAAAAGTGTACCTGCAGGGTCTTCTCGTCATTCTGGCTGCACTTAAAACACATGTCAGAGCATTTAAATATTTCATGGAAAGCACCTAAGTAAAGCTAAGGGAATGTTCTGGTTGTCTACCAGAATCCTAATCCTATTGCTAGTCGACTCCTATGACGGCTAGGTTCTTGTGTTTTGTTAAGGATGATTTTCTTCACTAAATAACAATTAAATTCAATTGTTCTTCTAAAATATCTCATCATATTGAGAAAGTGCTTAGGACGAATCCTGAACATCTTTTCAATACTTCTGAGATTATTTCGAGTCCAAATGAATTTCACTGTACAGGAGCTTTGGTCATCCAGGAATTTAGTTAAGTTTTGTTTATCGCTCAGATGAACTCGGACATTCGATTATCCGATGAGTAAAGTGACATTTCACTCGACACTCCATTTCGAGAGTTATGAAGGTGAAAGCCTTCGAGTGCGATTAGTTCATCAAAGGATTTAGCCATTCTTAATTGAAATTTGAGTTGGAGATTTAAAGTGGTTTTCATTTAATTATAGAGTTTTATTTGATCTTTTTAGGTGTTTTAAACCATTTTAAGTTGAAATAGTATTCAGGTTATTTAATTCAATTAAACGTTTATATTTTAAATGATCTTAATGTTTTAAATTAGTCTTAATGTCTTAGACTGATTTAATTTTTAATTTATGATGTTTTAGTCATGAATTATTCTAGATTAATCTTTAATGTTTCAAATTATTTAATTTGAAAGAGGTGTTTGGATTATTTAATTTCATTAAATCTTAATTATTCAAATTTGGTTTAAATTAATCATAGTACTTTAGGTTAATTTTAATTGGTTTGGTTTTCACATTTTTTTTATTAATTATTTTAAGGTTAATTTTTATGTTTCAAATTTGTTTTAAGTTTGTTTCCAAGTGATTTCAGGTTAGTTTTAATGTTTTAAATTTATTTTAGTTTAATTATTAAGTCATTTAATGTTTTAAGCTTCAATTTAATTAAATATTATTTCTCTTTTTTTTTAATTATTAATTTCAATTATCACTCTTTAGAATTAATTAAGAATTGAGTATTATTGAATTGATCTATTTAGGGATTTTAGATTGAAGAATTGATATCCTCTTAAGTCATAGCCCTAATCTTAATGATCCAAATTTTAATTATTCTCTCAAAATTTAAATAATTTAATTAATTAAGGTTCTATCTTGATGTATTAAAAGTGATTAATGGGTTTCTACCCTTTTAATTCTCTAAGTTTCAATCATCCAAGAGAAAATTAAGATCAAATATTCATCCCTCCCTTTGATTAAGCCTAAAGCATTAATTAGGGTTAAAATCCCTTAATTACATTTATGCCCACTTAAGCCTATTCACTTCATAACTTACTAAATTGAGCTTAAATAAACTTGAAATCTTTATGTCACTTCACTCACATGTCAATTAAGATATTAGAGGAGAAAATGTGATTTTTCCATTTTTTTAATTTTATTTATATAATTATCTTAATGAAAAATAAGGGTTTTCAATGAAAATTCAACAACATGACCAAAGTAAGGTTTCTGTCTTTAGAAAAATTATGAGATGTTTCTAATTACTAGAGAACCACTTGGACCAATTTTGGTGATTTTTTGGATTATATTTTATTTATTATAATTATTTTAAATTTTGGTGTATTAATTAATTATAAAATTAAATTAAAGTTGAAAATGGATTTTATATTTTTCTTAAGTCCCTCTGACCTCAAGGAAGTCAGAGAACCAAATTTTATAATTTTCTGATTTTTCATTGATTTATTAGAATTGTTTTAGCGAAAAGGTTTGAAAATTCATTTTTTAACATTAAAAAAAATTACATTGAGCTTTTAAAATTCAATATCTTTACCTAGAGACTTAGGAAAAATATTTGGTTGATTCCTAATTAATTAGGGAACAAAATATGACATTTTTGTGATTCTTAATATTTTTGTGATTTTTTCAATTTTTTAATTATTAAAATATTAGAAATATGGTTAAAAATGACAATTTTTAGAAAATTCCAATTTTAATTTTCTTAGACTCCTTTGATATCAAAGAGCTCATAAAACCAATTTGGTAAATTTTTGAAGTATATTTTTGGTTTTATGAATTTTTTAATCTTCAAAATGGCTATGTCACTTAATTAATTCATTTAATGGGTTAAATTTCTTCCAATTGACTTAAAAGTTTTATGTGAGGTTCTCTGTATCCTAAGTGACAATGGAGAATTTTTTTCAAGTGATTTTGATGTGTGGTTACACATAATTAATTAAAGTTCAATTTTAAGTGTTTGGGCTAATTTAGTGTTATTTTTAAGAAATTAAATCAAACCATAATTTTCCTAGGGTCCTATGGTTATAAGATACCTCTCCAAATTTTTCTAGAATTTTCTAAGCAATATGCTAATTATTAGAATTAAAATACCAAAATTGACACATAAACTTGAAAATTAGATAACTTTCCATAAAGATGGCCTCTGGCCTTGAAAAATTCAGGGAATGTTTCCAAGAATAGAGGCTACAAAAGTCTTATGGTCTCATACCATGATGAATTGTGTATTCAAATGAAGAATTAAAACACCACAGAGAGTATTTAAATCATTAAAAATCATATACTCAACAAATTAACTTAATTCTTTTTCCACATTATTCTCCTCTGTTCACTAAGTAAGAGGGTATTTTTAGTTTATTTTTATGATTTTTTTATGCAAAGATATGAATTTTTGAAATTCTGGTTATTTAATAAATTCAGAAAATCCTATTTATCTACTTAAACCAGTCAGCGCCGCGTCATCCTCATCCGGGTTGAAAGCACACGCGGCGCAATTTGATTCGGTGTTGCCATCCGACTCAGCAGCCACGCGTCTCGTGGTTCCGTTCCGTGCCTCCGTCCGACACGATGCTAGTCGTTCATCCAATACATGAGCGAATGAACGGCATCCGTTCATCATCCCCACGCTTCCTAACCTGAGAACCGTCCATCTTCTACACCTAAGATCTCGCTCGATAGTCAACCAAATCATGCGTGGTTGGTCTCTATCAATGCATCTTGACTAGACGAACATATCCATACGGCTATGCTGCATTGAAATCAAGCCAAACAAAATGGATAATTCATAGAAGCTCTGGAGGAAGAAGAGGTCAATACCTTAGCTCTGAGAAGTGAAGCTTCAATCAGAGGGGCTTGGCACGTTCGTTGGAGTCCAAGGAAGCTAAGGATGAAGCTTGGAGCTGTGGTGAAATGCCTAGGTATGATTTCCACCAAGCCCGATTTCAAGCTTTGGTCTCCAGCACAAATGGATGGTGAAGGGGGCTTCCATTGGGGAACTTCTTCTCTTGGTCTAATGAAGGTGTGGGTGAGTTTAATTTGATTTTGGTGGAGGTTTCAGGGATTTCCTGGTTTCAAGCCTGAGATTAAGCTCTGAAATTGAGCTCAACCAGTAGGAATTAGGGCACAGTGGGGTCAACTTCTTTATGCTAGGAGAAGAGTGTGGAGTAATTTTGGCAGAGTTTTGGCATGGTTATTGTTCATCATTTCTTTTGGTTGTGGGGTGTTGAGTTTAAATAACCATGGCTAGAGGGGATTTCTATATTTAAATAACCATGGCATGGAACGAGTTTAATCAGGCTTGTTCGTTAAATGACCTTTTTGATATTAAAATAATTATAATAAATAAAATACAGGTTGGAGAATTATGAAATTGATTTTGGGAGTTCCTTATGATCAAAGCAACATAAGAAAAATAAAATTGGAATTAAAATAAAATTTTCATTTTTAAGGCTACTTTAAATATTTAAGTAATTAAATATTCATAAAAATCATAAAAATCATAAAATTAATGGAAATGCTCTAAATTGTCTCCTAATCACTTAGGAGCAATTAGAATATTTTTTTTTAATTTTCTAAGTAAAGATATAAAATTTTAAAGGCCTAAAATAATTTTTAAAATGCTAAAATGGATTTTTCTTATTTTCCCATTAAAATAATTCCAATAATTGAAATATAAATCACAAAAATATGAAATATATTTCTCTGGGTTCCTTGAATTTAGAGGGATTTATGAAAAATATAAAACTTATTTTTCAAACTAAATAATATTTTATATTTAGATAATACCCCAGAATTTAAATTAGTTATAATAATTAAATTAAAATTCAAAAAATCATAAAAATTAGTCGAAGTGGTACACTGGTCTAGATGAACCTCCAGTAATTTTTCTAGGGTTATGTCATGTGTGTTGTCTAAGTTATAAAATTATGTTTGAAAATCCCTATTTTGTATTAAAATAATTATGTAAATTAAATTAAAATTAAAGAAAATCACATCTTCTCCTCTACTGTTTTAATTGACTCATAAGTAGTGTAAAATAAAAATTGCACAGTCATTTTAGTTAAATTTGATTAATTATGAAGTATTAAGGCCTCAGGAGCAAAGTTGTAATTTTGAAGAATTTAACCTTAATTAATATTTAGGTTTAATTAAAGGGTAAAAGGGTAATGAATGATCTAAATAAACATGTTAAAATGATTGAAACACGAAGGGATAAGTGTTATAAACCCCATCTCTCTTTTACCGTATTAAAAGATAAACTTGTAATTTTTTTAATTATATTAATTTGGAAGATAATCAAAATTAAATGATCCTGAGTTAAAGGTTTCATTCCTCAAAAATGACACCTTATGATCTAAAACCCCTAATTAGTGGTTTAATGATAATTCAATATTTTGATAAGTATTATAATCATAAAATTAACTTAATATTCGTTTAGAATATAAACATACCCACTAAAGTCTTAAGAGCTTACTAGTGAATTAGGCTTAATTAAAATTTAACTAACTAGGTTTAGAAAAGAAAGCCTAACTAATATCAAACACTTTTTTGAAACACTACAAGCCCGATTTTAAAATTAAATTGGCAAAATTTCTTAATAAATCAATTTGCCCATAGGGGTCTTTACTCACATAATTCATAAATAAAATATCACGTGATAATTATCCTACTTTTTTGGATGATTAAAAAAT
Organism: Papilionanthe hookeriana x Papilionanthe teres; assembly: GCA_022702705.1. Lineage (NCBI taxonomy): Eukaryota > Viridiplantae > Streptophyta > Magnoliopsida > Asparagales > Orchidaceae > Papilionanthe > Papilionanthe hookeriana x Papilionanthe teres. The sequence continues at coordinate 30,927,158 of CM040428.1, forward strand.
CAATGTTCATAAAGCATAAGGGTATGGAATGGATGGATCATTTAATGAGTATGATAAGTTCAAATGAACTCAAGAAAGTTCAAAAGGGTTGTGAAATATGTAGGTATTCTCTGGATCTTTTCACAAATCTTCTAGAGATCTTGTAGGGCAACGGAACCTATTATACTTATTGAAGGAAAGCATCTCTCAAATTAATAAATAGAACCCATCAACTTATGACATAAAATTTGGTAGGCCCGTGATGAACCTATCTATAAGTTTTACTTTCCTGCAAAATTATAAATGTTTACTGCAAAAGATACTAAAGTTTCAGATGGATGAATGAGAAGACTCGCCAAGTATGCTTTTATAGTTTACAGTATCTTCTTTTTCCTGCACTTTCTTTATCGTACTTTTCCTGCTTACAAGCTTGCATGTTAAATAACAATGTCACCCTGCATGAAAACCAAAACATTTAGGATAGCCACAAAACTGAAATCAAAAATCAAAATTAAAATAAGACAAATAAAATTCACCGCCGCAACAATCAAAATATAATATAACTCAAAATTTAATCACAAAAAAAAATAAAATTCATATATGAAACTAAATTAAAATGTCTCTTTGGATGATCGGGAATACCTCGGAGGAGGCAACCTACGGCTGCTAATGAGCTTTCCCACGATCTGAATGAAAGTATTGAATTCATTTAGTTGAATTTAGTAAATTCATCCGGACTAAGTGAATCCGAAGAAAATAGTGGAGCCGGAATGAGAGAACCATGGGATCCTAACTAGAGTCGTCATAATCAACTTAAATGTTCCCTTAATAAGACATTAAGACGTCTCAATTTAAATATTTCTAAAATACGACACTTTTCTCATCTCTTCAATTTGACACCTCTACAACTAAACCTGCTACGACGAGGAGCTTGGAGCATGCACAGTGGACAGCACGTCCATCTTCAACAGCAAAATTCATTAGAAATAAACAACAAGCAAAAAAACTTCGAGGTAGCTTGTCTAGTACAACATAAATCCTCACTTCATCTCTTTAGGCCTTTGCACCCTGTGCAATATAAGCCCTAACGCGTCTTGAGTTCTGAGGTTGTCATTCGATATGACATAAACCTTCTATCTTCCAGGCTATTCACATGATCAGTATCAAGTGAATGTAAGTCCTAAATAATAAAATTGGCAAGATGAAACACTAAATAATGATTTCAATCAAGCCAAATCATAGGATAGTTGGGAATACACCAAGATTCCTCTTGGATCTATGTCCTTTCCTTAGCTTTCTCTTCTTTTGGATTCCTACAACAATTGTTCTAAAATTTGAGTCACGCACCTATTAGATTTCCTATAACTACATTTTCTTAAAGATCCTACATTTTGGAAGTCATGAATACATTATTTCCTGATCTCAATCAAGAGTTTTCTTAGGTGACTTCGGTTATCTAAGATATAATTAATTATAGGGGCTTGCCCTTATAGGAAACTTAAAGACCTTATATTAATATAAATCCTATCTAATCCTTTTATATTAGATAGGGGAAGATGTCAGTCAACATAAATGGTTCGCAGACCAAACGAATATCATAAGTCTTTAGTTTATTTAATCAAGCCTCACCACCAAGAAATGTATCCATTCTTCGGGATAGATACACAGCTTGTAGTGAAGTGTTTAATCATTAAAACTATAACATATATGAGATCAATTTCATTTCATATTTTCAAAAATTAAAAATGATAATTTCAAAAAAAAAAAATCTATCTATATTTATATAAATTAATCTAGGCATTTAACGGCTGACACCACGATTGCAACAATTCAAATTATTATAAAAATATTGTTAGAATGCTATGATTACTCACATTGAGAGATCAACAAAAGGAAGACATTATAAAAATTCCTCCATAAATTGAATATATTTCTACTAGAAATAAAATTCTTAAACTTTCTCAGAAAAAAAAGATAACAAAAGTGAGGATCTAAACAAGAATTTTTCTATATACTTTTCAAAAGAAGTATATAAGAAAATTAATGAAAAATAAAAAGAAGTCAATATTAATGATCTTAAAGCTGACATTAATCAGTTAGAAAATGAGATTAAAATCATTAAAAGTGCTCTAGAAAAAATTAAAGAACGAATGATTGATATTAAAATAAAACAATATGAACAAGATACAACTATATATATATATATATATATATATATATATATATATATATATATATATATATATGCTCAAGAAAAAATTAAAGAACGAATGATTGATATTAAAATAAAAAAATATGAACAAGATACAACTATATATATATATATATATATATATATATATATATATATATATATATATATATATATATCTATATGCATGCATGTATGTATGTATGTATGTATTTATGTACGTATGTAGAGGTATGTATACATATGTACATGTATGTATGTATATGTACATATATACATATCTCTATATTGTATATTTATGTATACATATCTATGTATATGTATATATATGTATATATACCTCTAAATATGTACATATGTACATATATTTACACATATGTATATATGTACATATATTTATACATATGTATATATGTACATATATTTACACATATGTATATATGTACATAAATTTACATATTTACATATATGTACATATATTTACATATATACATATATGTACACATATATACTGATATGTACATATATATGTATATATATACCGATATGTACATACATATACAGATATACTTATATGTACATTTACATACACACACACACACACACACACACACACATATATATATATATATATATATGTACATATACATATATATACACATCTTCATATTCATATACATATACATATACACATCTACAGACACACACACAAATATATATATATATATATATATATATATATATATATATATATATATATATATATATATATATATATATATATATATATTAATTATAAACATGGATCTCTACTCTTTTAAGGAAAATGCCACATCCAGACCACTTAAAAAATGTTTGAACTATTTTATTCTTGCTCAACTTCCACCCAATGCAAAACTTTTTATTGTTTAATCACCCTTCAAAAAATAATAACAATGTCGAACTACATTATATTACATGTTAAAAATGGATGTCTGATGCTTGTTTTTTATCAATGGCAGACATTTGTTTGCCATCAATTATCTGGCATAAATTTTGTTTGTATTTTATACTTTCTTCTTATAAGGAAAATGGTTTAGTCAAACCATCTATTTTGTCTCATCTATCGTCAACTAACACATAGTACAAAGTAGTGTTTGATATCTACTTACGATCAATATTTAATATGAAGCCATCCCAATAATCCATTCTTACATTTTATGAGGATATGATTAGTCAGACCAATTGATATTACTTTGTTCTGGTGCTTCTCATTGATCATTACACAATACATACTAAAGATTATTATGTGTGTCTTCAACCACCACAATTTGACACATATTTTTCTGATCACATTATCCCCTTCTTTTAAATAGAATGATCAAGTCATATCATTGATTTTTACTTAACCGTCAACATCCTTTATCAATCATCTTCTAACAACTCTCACTAATTGATACTTGGCACTTGTTAACCACTAATGTTTAATGTCAATCTTACTGCTTGAATTAACATATGCTATATTAGGTAAGCATTCTCTCTCGCTGAAAAAAAAAATAAAATATTTCATTAATATC